>CM031241.1:98284845-98911622 GCA_018340775.1 Taxus wallichiana var. yunnanensis
CTTACATAATTATTGGAATATTTAAATTGCGTATAAAGTACTTAAATCTCATGTTCTTATGGTAAGAATATGCTTCTCAAATTTTTATTTAATGTTTAAATTTTTACATTATTTCTAACCTCAAATCTCATTTTACTCTTATATGCTTTACTATTATATCACACTATGGTCTCATTATTAGCATTTTTTTATAACAAAAGAATTACTGAAAGTAATTGCCTAACAATATGAAGAAGTACATGATTGGAAGAATTATAATCTACATAGAACCACAAGTGGTATGTTGTCAGAGTAAGATCCCATGTTTATGCACTTTCAAGATTTTTCATGTGAGCTTTTATTTTATTCTTAATGTCAAAAGGGGCATAACAAGGAATTATGGGACACACTTATGGGTTTCAAAGGTTCTCTAAATTTCAACTTTGCAAAGAGTTACTTACCATTTTCTACCCATAAGTTAACCTCCTAATCAACTAAGATTTTGTTTAATTCCAATTCATCCTTTAAGGATCTACGTCTTAACTATATATGAGTTTAAGGTGAGAGGAAATATTTATGCTAAAAATATTCATGAAAGACCAAGGTGTTATGTTCTTGCTAGTAACTAAGGTAACCCATTTATCTATGATGAACTAAATAGATCATTAAAAGAGTGTAAGTTCTAGGATATCTATTTCACTAACTCCATATGTCTTGGTCCAAGAGGGTTTTGTCTATGTTTAATGTTGGCTCACATGAGTGCTACCCTAAGAAAATATCATTCTCTTTACCAAACTCATGGTTTCCAATCCCGGAAGGGAACCACTACTCTAAAGAATGTTGGACCGTGTCGTGCCTATTCATCGGGTTCGCATGAGGATGAAGCTAAGCGTACTGATCTATGTCGATAAACTCATACTTGTGATATTATTTATTTAAGCTAGAAGTTTTACGTAAAGTGTAAGGATTTTAGTTTTCTATGCTATGAGAAATCACAATGGAAGAGTAGTTATGCACGAATTTTATACTAGGGTTAATTTTTGTGGTTAGATTCTTTTATTACATTTTCAAGGTAAGAGACAAAAACTTATTATTTAATCAGTCTATTACACACTAGAAATGCACTACAAATTAATAAATTCGATTTCACTTAACATACATATCCAATCCCTTTTCCTTTATGTTTTTACATATGGATATCTAAATCAAATAACACCTATGGTTAAATGCACATTCCCAAGGCATTCCTAAAACTAGCATCTCATGCATATTATCGAATTTCAAATATAAAATTTTGTATTACATTGCAATTACATTAAACATATATACATTTTCCAATAAAATATATAAATTACAATAATAAATAATGAATTACACCACGCCTTTTCACCATCTTTCATGCATCCTGCAAAACCATGTGAGCATGAAATCAGCGATAAATCGCTGGCATGGCATCCACCTAGATCTAGCATAATTAAAGTATTTAGTTTCCATTTACATACTAATAAAAAATTGCATTCGAAAGGAGATGGTTAGAGACACATATTTATTTCATTTCACTTTTCTTTATTTCATAACCAAGGAGTGAGAAAGAGATAGGGAAGAGAGAGAAACACTATTTCTCCAAAAGTTCAATTTCACACAACAAGTCACCGTAAGAGTTTCAAGTAGTTATTTAAAGTGTCAACAAGTTTCCATGATGGTTTGACAACTCGATGAGGGTCCTAGAACTTTCTTTTTACATATTCCTATAGCTACAAAAATGTTCAAACCAGGCTCGGAGGCTAAGAAACCACTTCCAAATGTTGTCTTCCGATGAGAAAAAACACCACGATTAAATTTATACGTGTCCACTTATATACCAAGAGTTCATAGGAAAATACATAATTCAAAACTGGCAAATGGTTTACGATTAGTGGCTAGTTTTCTAGGGGCCACCACTGGTAATTGGCCTAGTTGTAAACAATCAAAAGTTATCTGGAGGCTAAGAAAACCACATGTAAAACTGAAGTTTGATGGATGAATGCTCAACAAGAAACTTCCTACAAGTTACCCTATATATGGAGAATTCACGAGTCAATGGAAAAGATAAGGTGGTCAAATGAAAGGAGGTTCTCTTGAACCCTTTGGACATAATTGGTCCAACTTTGACCTAGTCAAACTGCGACCGAGGCCTATAAAACCTATTAGCCAAACTAACTAGAAAAGTGATTTTCTCGAACTGAAGGTTCCAAGAAATTGTCTAGTAAAAATGATAGAGGTTTGTGAAGGCTGATAGGCATTTTGTTGCTCAGGGTTCAAACGACGGGTCAAAATGAAAGCCAACTTTTCAGTTTTAACAACTCCTCAAAACTGTAAAATGGAGTGATAAGGCTCCTAGAGAAGTGGCGAAGAGAGCGCAAACAGTCAAATGAGGTTGAGATAATGCTTGACGTGACTCTCTACCTAACAATGAACACATACGATGCTTGACCTCTCATGTATGGGGTTCAGAGTGTTGTTTTCAAGTCTCTGGAAATTGTATTTTTTTCCTAACTTTGCAAGGTAGACATAAATGGTTATTTTAATTAACTCATATTTCTCTCACAACAACCAAAGGACCTGAGCACCAAGTTTTGACACCATGGGTTTAACAATGCATGAGGTTATGGTCAGTCACATAGTTGATGATCAAATTAGAAGTTCTAGCATAAATTACGAGGTGTTGTTTTATTGATTGCACTAGTTCGTCTAGTTAAAATACTCAATTATTTGAGAAAATAATAGTTTAATATTTTTATTTTATTACAAATGAGTAACCAATTTATATGAAAATTATAAGAGATACAAATAAGGAGACCATCCCTGGAAGTAATGAGACGATGTAATGTAGCACAAGTTGTTTCAGGGTTGCAAAGAGAAAGAGGACACATGCCCAAATTCGATCGAATCTAATCATCCAACAATAATGTTACATACACTTTTCCGTATGCAAAGTCACATTTATGGGGTGCTCAACCACTAAAAAATGAATTCAAAAATGCCAAGTCATTAAACTCATAAAATTGGTGAGTCTTAATATTGTAAACTTACCACATTGTCAAATCATTTCCATGGAGAATTCAATATTCCACATATAAACCGAGATTTATTTCAAAGTGAATTCACCCATAATTCCATGTGGCTTCATCCCTATTTCGGAGGTATTTTTTCAAGTAATTTATGTGCATTAAAAACTCCCCATTAGTTTTTATCCCCTTTTAAACATTTCTACCAAGGTAAGGACAATTACTACACGAGAGTCCAACCTTTTATTATGTTTGATCGATACATACCCATTTCAATGCCCTCCTCTCGAAACAATAAGGAAATCAAAAAAATTTAGATTAAAGATCTCTACCTTTGATTGAAGCTTTCAAGGATATATTTGAGAACACACATGAGAAAATACAATCACCAAGTGAATTCCAATCAAATTACTTGGTAGATCAACCTGACATAAGCTTATCTTGCTCATTTTGCACTTCCCCTTTTCTTGTGAAATACACTATGACTTCCCAAATATCTCCTCGGCTCTTCATGAGAATTGATTATTGTTTAAATTTTATCGATTACCTTCAAGTCCAAATATGTGAAAAATATTTGTTTGGTCTTCAAAGTTGGCGTATCATGAATAATAAGTAGAGGACAGCCCCAAATCTCCAAGTTTTTAATAATTTATTGTCAAAGTGCATCCTTCGGATGAATCTCTCATATATGAAAAACAATGAAGCAAAGAACTTCTCTGCCACCCATTTGACTACTACGCACGGCTCACGTATGGCTCCAAGTAGATAGGAACACATTCTACAATGATCCAACTATGCTAGATCGAAAATTGCATCAAGTTCTTTGATATTACGTAGATCAACCGGTTCCATGTAGTGAGACAGAGAGAATAGGACAACTATTGTAGAGGAATAAATAGGATGGAAGAAAAGAGACTTCCCCTATCTTAATCAATAAAATCAATAACTACAAAAATGATATGTAGCAAGAAAAAAAGTGGTAGACAAATCATAGGTGCAAAAAAAAAAAGAAGAAAATTCAATACAACTAGGAATCATGTCTACATGAAGTTCCTCCTTGATCTTCAATATTCTTCTACATACAACAAGTAAAAATAGGAGGCATATGTTTCCTCTCAGAGACAACTAAACCCACTTCCATAAAGATATAGATATGGATAAATCAATTTATACATAGTAGAATGAGGAGAAATTAGAGTTGTAGATTTATCTATGCACAGGATGATTTAGATCCAATATTGGGACTGATTTTGGGACGGATAAGGATGAGAGCTCCCTTCAGAACAGTCCCCTCAACACTTCCTTCATTGCAACTATCCTTTGCCTACTAAATTTACAACATTGGTTGGGTTTTCATCTTGGTTACTACTTCCAAATCTCAAATACATCATTTTCATTAATATGTAGGGGAAAGGATAGGTTAGAGGGCCATTTATGAAGCCCATGTGATTTGATGGGCTGCCCATACCATCACATGTATTCCCAACCACCGAATCAAATCCCTAACACAAACATCCACACACCACATAAACTCTTCTCACCCACCATTCACACACTTCTCAAAATATTAAACAAATATATATATTTTTAATTATTATTTTATTGTAGGTACTACATTTCCCTCCCTTATAAGAGCATCATCCTCGATGTGTGACACAATGTATAAGCTTTAAGGGATATGTAGACAAGAAACTCAATAATGACACATGTTGTTTAACAAAACAAATTGTCAGTACAACATGACCACAAGGAAACAAACTAATTTTTAAAATATCCTAAATTTTAATGTTCTGTGAAGATTGGTAGTTCTATTCTTCTTTATTACTTAGTCTTTTCCTTTAAATTATTTATTAATCTCAACTCTTAGTATTTCATTGTCTAATATTTTAGTTTTCTTATGTTCATGGGTGCCCAATAGAACTGACATCACAATACTACATTAGGGCCAAACACAACACTAATGGTCCTCAAGACATAACTTCACATACTTCCATGATTGTATCACAACACAAGAACTCAACTAAACCATAGAAAGAACATACACAACCTTCCTAACACAATACTTTTCACACATGCACTTGACACAATAGTACCCATAACATAAGCAGACTACTACAACATGGAATTCCCAACAGGTACAAATATAGAGGTTTCACGCAACTTGGGACAATAACTATAGTTACATAGTGTCAAAAATGGGTCAAAGCATACCCTCAATGAGGAGCATCAATCCTCAACATCACAAAACATGACTAGACTCACATGAGTACACATAAATAAAATAACCAACACCATACACCTCCCAAAACATCACAAAACAACTCCATATACCTCCCAAAGCATAACAAGACAACTACATATACCTCCCATGCATCACAAAACAACTACATATACCTCCCAAGCATCACAAAACAACTACATGTGCCTCTCAAAGCATCACAAAGAAACTCCATATACTTCCCAAAGCATCAATCACACCCACACAAATCTCTTATGCCTCCCTCAAGTCTCTTACACCTCCTTAAGAAATAAAATAAAGATAAATTTTCCTTTTTCTCCCCAAAAGAGGTCGGTCACCCTATGGCCCTAGGCACATAGAGTCAGATACCTCTAACCCAAGTGACATAATAACTCGTGGTTCAATAACCCACTAGTTATTTGTAACTCCTTAGGGCATACCCCATATAATGAAGCGGGTCCATAGGTTCCACCACTCCATTCAAACACATTATGACATTAGACCCAACATAAAAATCCATATCAAATGCCATGTGATAACAATCCCAAGCCTTGGGCTAGGATATAAAATAAACTTGATACAAAATTTAAAACTTTGAAAAGCAAATGGCTGATTAGCCATGGTTAGTGCAAAATCTTAATGTTAGTGCAAAAACCAAATAAATGCTCAAAATATAAGAACATATCAGTTAAGAAAACTATTGGTTCTAACAAGAAAAGGGAAAATGTTTGATTTATGAATAAAATGTATGTATAGGAATAACACATTATGATAACTATGTGGCCTTATACAACCACTAAGGGGGTACTCAACAAGTTGTTGGCACTGGAAATATCGAGCCTCAGCTCGTAAAATATCATATCAATAATACAACTGTCATCATCTCTATTTGAATCATCCCACCACCACTTTGACAAGGCTTAACATAGTAAAAATCACATAGGTTGAATCCATATGATAACCATATCGAGAGAGAGAAAGGAGTACAAGTCACGTCTACTAAGCCTAAGGTGTCTCTGTGAAACACAATATGCACAAAACACGTTGAGCAAGTGCCACACATACCAAACAAACAAAAGTGGTTTTTCAGCCTATGTAAGG
Source organism: Taxus wallichiana var. yunnanensis (assembly GCA_018340775.1). NCBI lineage: Eukaryota > Viridiplantae > Streptophyta > Pinopsida > Cupressales > Taxaceae > Taxus > Taxus wallichiana. The sequence goes on from CM031241.1 coordinate 98,291,212, forward strand.
CTCCACTTCCTATCTCGTACTCGAATCAAGTGACCGGTCAATGATACACATTTCATCACTCCAAACATACACCTTTTATTGATTTCCCTTAGGGTTGGTTAGTGTAGGGTCCACAAAATAACACATAACTACATCACTAACACAATGGTGATTCACATAAATTAACCATAGCATCTTACGCATGGTATATATACACGATAAAACATAATCATTACTTTCACAAGTTATGATACATCACATTACCTTCTACACCCAAAGTGAAATCACTGTACAATAGGGATCATATGCTCACCATATGCCCCTAAATCACAACATGAACCATCACATATTACATGAATTATACATATGAGGAACATAATGTCTAACTTTACAACATATAGTCAATTGCAATACAACATGGTGATGTACATGATTCATCACAATACAGTGATGACATCATGATACAATCTAATTCACTTTACACCAATTTTGTCATGCAATACATCAATACACCTACATATCACATAATGACAAAATGCTCCAACACTTCACAATCCACAATAACATTATTTTGTCACACACAATAAGGCGGTACATCACACGTGAACTCTTCATAGAATCCATGAAAAGGAGAGAGAATAATCTCATCACAAGCACATCAACATGATAAAAAAATATACGCACTAAGTGACATACAAAACATGCACGTTCACAATTTCACAATTACGACATAGTTCACATCATGCTTATATCACATTACTCTTCCAATATCCACCACCATCATGTAACAACATCACAACTCAAATCTGCCCCAGAGGTTCGAGAGCATGAACCTCTTCTCGATACCAAATGTAACACCCACATTTTACACACACAAAAACAATAGTAAAAATACTAGGATAAATTTTTTGACTTACATTTCTCACTACACAATGCCACAAGGGCTCCAAGAAAAGAAAACTCAAAAACACATACGACACTTACATAAGTCATCAAATCACATAGACACATGAAAACACCATATACATGTCGATGCCACACTTTCCCCAATGATAAAATACTACAAATGACCCAAATGTAGGAAAAGGACTCAAAGATTGAAACCCACAACACATCATTTCCTTAATTACATCTTAGTTACGATTATCATTCCTAGAATGTTATTTTGTAAGGATATTTTTTCCTTTTTCCACCTACAGATTCTTAAGTTCATTCCACATTTAATTTATAGTTTGACCATTTCAAGTTGGCTCTTTATCCTTTACAAAAATTTCCATAACTTACATAATTATTTGGCATATTTCAAATTGCATACAAAGTACTTAATTATCTTGTTCTTATGTTAAGAATATGATTCTCAAACATTTATTCAATGTTTAAATTTTACCCTTGCAACTCAAGTGAATCTGACTTGATGTCAAGAAAGCAATATTAGGATTTGAGGGGGTTTAGAATCAAGATACCTTTTCCCATAAACATTCTTCGATCACGGTATATTTATTTCCCAATTCAACATTCCCACAACAAGAAATTGTGTTTAGATTATATATATATATATATATATATATATATATATATATATATATATATATATATATATATATATATATATTGTTTTTCTCGAAGTTTGTGTTGATGGAAAATCACAAGACTTACGAGTGTCCGCAACTCGATGGGTTGAGACTCTCGGTGTGATTACATAACATGGAGCTTTTCCCAAGTGTGGGACCTTGCAAAATCAGAAAATCTCTCCAGATGAAGGTCGGTTCCTATTCCTTTTTTAGATACACACATAAAAATGTAGAGGGTTTACTCAATACCTAATCACAGTATCATGCATGAGATAACCAAATTTGCGGTGAAAGATTAGGAGGATGTAAATAAACATAGAGAGAGTCGAGAATCATCCACAGACATGCATTATTTCTCTCCAAAGATTGATACAATACACTACAAAATGCCAAGAGGCAAAGTTGCATTACAGTTTTAGATGGGAGGTTTGAACTCCACAAATTCGCCTGCCAAAGGGAAGAAGGGAGGGGAAAAACAAGAATGTCCAACCTTTAGAAAGAAGCCCCTCCTTACAATTTATAGGAAGAATGAGAGAGGGAAGAGAGAGGAATTCCAAATCTACCCCAACCACCTCCAAATTATATTTAATTCATCTCATTATGGTGGTAGGTGAGAACCCTAGCAAACCCAAAAAATGGAAAACTGTATTTTACATTTTTGAAAAGTCCAACCTTGCATGAAACCGAGCTCCTGTGAAAAGTTATGGCCATTTGAATATTTGGGTCGTGGTTTGCTTCTGTCGAGTTTGGGGTGTCGGCGCCAAAATGTTGCGCTCGAAGGTGCCCTCGTGCATCCATATTCACTTTAACATACTCTTAAATGTGCCATAGGCGCTAAAAATGTGGTGTTGATGCCTTCTGAACTTGCGCCAAGGCATGAATTTTTCGTGTCAACACCTTCGATCAGGCCTTCAACTCGCACTGTGGCGCGACTGCTTCCGTGTCGACACCTTCTGATTTGTGCCTTCAACTGTGCCGGTGTGACTTTTTCCATGTCGACACCTTCCGACCAGAATCTTAAACTTTGTGCTAGGGTGTAAATTTTTCCATGTCAACACCTTCGATCCGCACCTTCAACTGCGTCATGGAGCGACTTTTTTCCTTGTTGACACCTTCTCGATCGCACCTTCACCTACGCCTGGAGTGAGTGACTTTTTTCTATGTCGAAACCTCCTAATCTGCACCTTCAACCTACACTAGGGTGTGACTTTTTGGCATAAATAAATGTCAGGTTTTGGGTTTCTTTGATTTCCATATTCTTTTGTTGTCTATATCTATCCGGGGAGATATATACAATAGTTTGATCTCACCAAGGGAAATTCATATTCTTTGTAACACATGAAAATTTTTAATTGAGTTATAAGGACTCCAAGAGTGACATTATTCCTAACCTCAAATCTCGTTTTACTCTTATATGCTTTACTCTTATATCGCACTATGGTCTCATTATTAGCATTGTTTTATAACAAAAGAGTTACGAAAGTACTTTCCTAACATCTTGAAGAAGTACATGATTGGAAGCATTATAATCTACACAGGAACCACAAGTGGTCTGTGTTCAAGGTAAGATCCCATGTTTATGCATTTCACGATTCTACATGTGAAATTTTATTTTATTCTTAATGTCAAAAGGGGCATAACAAGGAATTACGGGACCAAGGTTCCAGTTTCTTGGGTTCTCTAAATTCAACAACTTTCAAATCAATTTCATTTGCAAAGAGTTACTTACCATTTTCTACCCACAAGTTAACCTCCTAATCAACTGAGATTTAGTTTAATTCCAATTGCACCTAAGGATCTACGTCTTAACTATATATGAGTTTAATGTGAGAGGAAATATTTATGCTAAACCACCTTCATGAAAGACCAAGGTGTTATGTTGCTAGTAACCAAGGTAACCCATTTATTTGTGAGGAACTAAAGAGATCATTAACAAGAGTGTAAGTCATAGGATATCTATTTCACTAGCTCCATTTGTGTTGGTCCAAGAGGGTTTTGGTCTATGTTTAATGTTGGTTCCCATGAGTGCTACCTTAAGAAAAAATCATTCTCCTTACTACACACATGGTTTCCAATCCTAGAAGGGAACCACCTACTCTAGAGAATGTTGGACCGTGTCATGCCTATTCATCGGGTTTGCGAGGATGATGCTAAGCATACAAGCTATGATGATAAACTCATACTTTTGATCTTATTTATTTAATCTAGAAGGTGTTACAAAGCGTAAGGATTTTTTTTTTTCCTAAGGTTTCGATTTTCTATGTTATGAAATGAGTATTTTTGTTTGTCCTAAGGTTTAGATTTTCTATGTTATGAGAAATCACACAAAAAGAGTAGTTATACATGAATTTTATACTAGGGTTGATTTTTGTGGTTAGATTCCTTTATTACATTTTCAAGGTAAGAGACATAACACCAATTATTTAATCGTCTATTGCACATTGGAAATGCACTACAAATTAATATATTTGATTTTACTTAACATTCATATCCAACCCATTTTTCTTTTTTTTTTTACATACGGAAATCTGAATCAAATGAAACCTATGATTAAATGCACATTTCCCAAGGCATTCCTAAAACTAGCATATCATGTATATTACCGAATTTCAAATATAATATTTTTTGTTACATCATAATTACATTAAACATATATATATATATATATATATATATATTCCCATAAAATAGATAAATTACAATAGTAAATAAACAATAAATCACCGGCATGGCATCCACGTAGATCTAACATAATTAAAGTATTTAGTTTCCATTTAAATAATAATTAAAAATGCATTCGAAAGGATGTGGTTAGAGACACATATTTATTTCATTTCACTTTTCTTTATTTCATAACCAAGGAGTGAGAAAGAGATAGGGAAGAGAGAGAAACACTATTTCGCCAAAAGATCGATTTCTCACAACAAGTCACATCGTAGACTTTCAAGAAGTTATTTAAAGTGTCAACAAGTTTCCACAATGGTTTGACAACCCGACGAGGGTCCTACAACTTTATTTTTACATATTCCTGTAGCTACAAATACATTCAAACTAGACTAGAGGCTAGAAACCACTTCCAAATGTTGTCTTCCGATGAGCAAACACACCACGATTAATTTTTACATGTCCACTTATATACCAAGAGTTCATAGGAAAATACACAATTCAAAACTAGTTAATGGTTTATGATTACCGGCTAGCTTTCTAGGGCCATCAGTCGTAATTGGCCTAGTTGTAAATGACCAAAACTTATGGTGAGGATAAGAAAAAAAAAACGTGTAAAATTAACATTCAATGGATGAACACACAATGCGAAACTTCCTACAAGTTCCCTAATATATGGAGAATTCACCAGATTCGATGGGAAAGAGAACTAGAAGGTGGTTCTCAAATGATGACAAGCTTTCTTGAGCTGCTGGTTATAATTGGTCCATTTGATCTAGTCAAACTGTGACTAGAGGCCTACAAAATGTATTTTCCAAACTAACCAGAAAAGTTATTTTCTTGAACCAAAATTTTAAGGAAATTTTCTAGTAAAAATGCTAGAGGTTTGTGAAGGCTTATAGGCATTTTTTTTTCTTAAGGTTCAGACGGTGGGTTAAAATGAAAGCCAACTTTTTAGTTTTAATAGCTATTCCAAAGTGTAAAATGGAGTGATAAGGCTCCTAGAGAAGTAGCTAAGAGAGTGAAAACATTCAAATGAGGTTGAGCTATTGCTTGACGTAACTCTCTACCTAACAAGGAACACATACGATGCTTGACATCTCATGTATGAGGTTCAAAGTGTTGTTTTTCATGTCTCTGGAAATTGCATTATTTTCCTAACTTTGCAAGCTAGACAAAAATGGTTGTTTTAATTAACTCGTATAGCTCTTGCAATAACCAAATGACATGAGCACCAATTTTTGACACCCTAGGTTTAACAATTCATTAGGTTGTGGTCGTGGCATGGTTGATGGTCAAATTCTAAGTTGGTAGCATAAATTATGAGGTGTTGTTTTATTGATTGTGCTAGTCATCTAGTTAAAATACTCAATTGTTTGAAAAACTAATAGTTTAATATTTTTATTTTATTGCAAATGAGTAACCAATTTATATGAAAATTATAAGAGATACAAGTAAGGAGACCATGCCTAGAAGCAACGAGACGATGCAATGTAGCACGAGTTGTTGATGGATTGAAGAAGAGAAAGAGGACACATGCCCAAATGCTGACTCGAATCATCTAACCATAATGTTCCATAAACTTTTCCATATTCCAAGTCACATTTATAGGGTGCTCAACCACTCAAACATGAATTCCAAAATTTCAATTCGTTAAGCTTAAAAAATTGGTCAGTCTCAATATTGTAAACTTGCCACATTGTCGAATAATTTCCATGGAGAATTCAATATTCCACATGTAAAATAAGAATTATTTCAAAGTGCACTCACCTAGAATTCCATGTGGCTTCATCCCTCTTCTAGGTATTTCGTCAAATGATTTGTGTGCATTAGAAACTCCCCCATCAATTTTTATCCCCTTTTCAAACATTTCTTCTAAGGTATGGGCCATTACTACACTAATAATCCCACATTCCATTATGTTTTGATCGATACATACCCATTTCAAAGCCCCCCTCTCAGCACACAATGAGGAAATAAAAATTCCTTAGATTAAAGATCTCTACCTTTCATTGGAAGCTTTCAAGGTTGTTTGAGAACCCACATGAGAAAATAGAACCACCAGTGCATTCCAAAGAATAATATTTTGCAGATCAAATGGCATAAGCTTATACTACTCACTGTGCACTTCCCCTTTTATTGTGAAATACACGGTGAATTCGTAGATATCTCCCCTCAACACTTCATGAGAATTGATTATTATTTTCATTTTATTGGTTACCTTCCAACCCAAATCGTGATAAGTACTTGTTTGGTTCTCAAAGTCGGTGTATCATGCATAATAAGTAGAGGACAACCCGAGAATATCCAAGTTTTTAATCATTTGTTGTCCAAATTCATGCTTCGGATGAATCTGCTCATATCTGAAAAACACTAAAGTGGAGAACTTCTTTGCCACCAATTTTACTCTGCATGACTCATGTCTAGCTCCAAGTAGATAGGAACACATTCGGAATGATCCAACTAAGCTATATTGAAAATCACATCAAGTTCTTTGATATTACGTAGATCAACCGGTTCCATGTAGAGAGACAGAGAGAAAAGGAAAACTATTGCAAAGGAATAAATGGGATGGAAGAAAATATACTTCCCTATGTTTATTAATCAATAAAATCAATAACTCCAAAAAAACAAATATGTAGTAGGAAAAAAGGAGTAGTAGACAAAGCACAGTTCATGTAAATAGAAGAAGAAAATTCAATATAGCTAGAATCATGTCTGCATGAAGTGCCTCATTGATCTTCAATATTCTTCTACATACAACAAGAAAAAAATGAGAGGCATATGTTTCCTCTCATGACAATCTGAACCCACTTCCATAAATATATAGATCCGAATAAATCAATTTGTACATAGTAGAATGAGGATAAATTAGAGTTGTAGATTTATCTATGCGCAAGATGATTTATATCCAATATTTGGACTGATTTTAGAATGAATAAATATGAGATCTCCCTTCAAGAACATGTCCCTTAACACTTCCTTCATCAGCAACTATCCATTTCCTACTAAATTTACAACCTTGGTTTGGTTTTCAACTTGGTTATTTATTCCAAATCTCAAATAAAGCGCTTGCATTAATATCCGTGGGAAATGACGGGTAAGAGGGCCATTTATGAAGCCCATGCTATTTTATGGGCTTCCCATACTATCACAAGTACTCCCAACCACCTACAATCAAATCCTTTGACACAAACTTTCACACACGCCACCCAAAATCTCTTCTCACCCACCATTCACGCACTTCTCAAAATATTAAACACACACACACACATTTAAGTATTATTTTTATTGTGGGCACTACAGAAAATATAATATATTTTATAATTTTATAGCTACAATTGTATAATTATTGTGGTACATGTCTGAATTTAAAATTGTGCATCCTCTACAAGCTTTCAAAATTGTAGATATCTAACCAAATTTGCCACATTTAATAAATTATAGTTATCTCACAATGTTTTTAATTGTAGATTTTTTTCACAATTTTTTCACATTTAATATTTCCATAAAAATAATGTGGGTGGAGACCACAAAATTGGATTCAAAATTTTAAAGAAAGAATCCACAAGTAAAATTGTAGAAACTTTTTGGATAAATAACCCTTTATCTTGTAGTGTTTAATAAGTGTCAAGAGGAGTGGTCATTAAAATATGTATCTTATACTAGAAGAAAAATAAATAATGGATGCATGATGGTTTCCTTTAAATAATTTTAGTGATTCTTTTATAAATATTTATTTCATGATTTTTTAAATCTTTCTTATATACCTATCATATATTCTCAAAAACACAATTAAGGTTCCATTAGAAATTAGTTTTGTTAGTCACATGAAATTGAAATCATTTTGTAACGCCACAATTTCGACATTCGAAAACCAACAATTTTCTATATTACAATGGATGGATCAGGTCTAGATTAATAATTAAATATTATTAATCCATTTCTAATGTCAATTTAATTACAATCCACTAGAAAAGTGTCCATTAATTCTTTTACTTGATTAAATAGTTTTCCCCTTCTTAAGATAACATTCAAACCCACATTTATTAAACCCTTATCTTTAGTTCCCTTAAATTATTAGCCTTAATGTTCATTGAATCATTTACTAAAACATACTAGGAGAGTTACATTTTAAACTTAATATACTATGTCAATAACTAGCCCCATTTATCCATTTTCACATACACCTAAATTATTTAAAGGCCCATGATATATATATTTTCACCTAACAATTGTAGGATTGATTCCTAACACTTGAATTAAATCAATTGTGGACACTAGATCCTAGGGTTCCATACTAACCCTAACTACCCTTATGAAAAAAAAATTAGCCTTTTTATTTTTCCTAGCCTCATAATTTGGTCTCTTTTTTTTCTTTGATTCACAGGTTGGAGGACTGGAAGCCAGGGGAGAAAGCAAGAATGCCATGGAGGGATTTATTTGGATCTATATATATATATTTTTTTTTATATCTTTATCAAATCAATGTCTTCCATTTGTTTTTGTATATATTCTACCCTAAATCTAGAGTAGTTATTTAGTTATTTCCATTCTTGAGTTATTTATTTGGGAAAAAATATCTTCTAATTAATCTATGAGATTTAATACATTTAAATTTTCATTCAACTATTTAAATACTTCAACAATGAGTTTTTTCCCATATAGTTTTCTTGTAGTTTCTTTTCTACATTTTATATGATCAGGTTTTAGTTAAATAAAGTTTAAAATTGCACGCTCATAGATTTTACTTTTCCACTAAAAGTAATGAAACCCCTCACCGAGTAGGTCACCGCTTGGGACCGCCACCCTAATTGGGTGACTATTTATAAACTTCCACTCTTCCTGGGTGATGGTTTAGAGAATGATGCTTTGATCAAGTTGGCGGTCCGGAGACTGCTTGCTCTGCACAAGGTGGCGGTTCATTCTTCAAAAAAAGAAGTATAAATTCCATAATTTTTCCAAAAACAAAATTTACTAGAGTGATTTATAGTTTATCCTTATATTGAATTTATGTACGTAAACTCTCTAGTTGAAAGGATAAACAATTTATTCATTTCATTCCTTAAATAACTAAATTGATAGATTTTCTATTTCAAATAGTAACAAGAAAACAACTACAAGAATTTTTTCCAACAAAATTGTTTTCAACTCAAATGAAGAAATGAAACTTAATCTATTTCTAAGTATCATTGTTTTCCTTTCCACAAAAAGAATGTAATTTTTCAACAAAGTAACTCATTATAATTTAGTGCATCCTTCCATTTCAACTACAACCATTTATTCAAGGAAAGAACAAACAACTATTATACATTTAAGATTTACTAAGAATACATTCTCAATGATTTACAACTTCCAAGTTTTCCCTTCATTCTTACAATAATGCAACTCCTAAAAATAACAATGAAATTTATTTTTCTTTGAGAATAGCTCATTTATTACAATGTAAAGAGATTTTTTCCAACAATACATTACAACTTGATAAATAAAACATACAATACAACTTTTCTTTTAAATGCAAGACTACTAGTCTTCCACCTTAAGTGGGAATTACATGAAGGTTTTTTCTACAATGAAGGATTTATTTTTGACTTCAACACATGATCCAAGTCCTTAATATTAAAAATATCCCCACCATTTCCTCACTTCAATCACAAAAAAAAAAATGGGAAACAAGCAACACTCTCCACCCAACCAATAATCCAATGAGGAGAAGAAGCTATCCTCTACATTGGCCCCCGAGCCCAAACCTAAAATTAATAAGGAATGGATACAAATCATGGCAGCTTACAATATGCTTCCACATCACAATACAAAATTTCATAACCATTTAACACACATTCAAAAAAATATAACAATCTCAAGAATGCAACTTTCAAAATACACAAGCCTTGCAAACTCAATCCAATGGAGCAAGGATACATGGGGAGATAAATTATGCTTCCCGGTGGGATTAAGTGCCCACCTTAAAACCCAAAAAACACAAATATTATTCCCCCACCAAGATCCTCTTATGTCTCCTACCTTCTCTTATGCATCCCTATAATATCTTAGGTCTCCCTCAAATGCACCTGTAATAAAAACAAGCATTTACTTATCAAAGGTGGGGCACCCAACCCAACTCCTCCCAAACATGAACAAGACTATTATACCTCCATAAAATAGAAAATCCCCATAGCCTTCTCCTACACCATACTTAGGCATTCTACCCAAAACCCAACAAGAACACAAACAATTCACTTACATGCAATATACACATATAAAATAAAATAAGTAAAAAGAGTGTAACTCAACCTTCCATCAGTAATAACTTGATAAAATATTAACACTCAAAGATATTTCAAGCTCAATCCAACTCCAACAAGATGCAAGAATTCAACAAGTACTCCAAAATATCTCTAAATCCAGATATAAAGTGCAAAATAAAATGAAGTAACCCCTAAAAGATAAATAAACTTGCATATGTAGAAAAAGAGAGGAGGGTGATGCGGCTCCATGTAGGATGCCACATCACTTATCCTAAAATCTACGTCACAAGTCAAACATCAACCCAAGGCACTATAAATTAGTGGTTTATAGAAATGAAAAGCTTCTTACACACTCAACACTAACCCATACCCCCCTAATGACATAATTTAAAACCCATTTAATAAAAGTGCAATAAATGTCACAATATTCCTTACAAACACATAATGGGGTCTATTTTTTACCCCCAACCCATAGCTAGGGTTGGTATAAGAAATTAAGAGGTGTGGGACAAGCTTAACTTGTCCCACAAGCCTCTAAAAATGGCCCTTAATCCCAAATCCGAATTTCCCAAGTAAGGAAGGGTGTACATCACTCAAATTAACTTACACTCAACTTAAAACACAAGACCCAAAGGAACAACTACTCTAATAAATGACCCCTTTTGTCACATCCCTAGTTAACTTAATAAAAATGATTAATTCACTTAATTAAGGCACATTAATCAACAATGATTAAATGAATTACATCACAAAATAAATCACATACTCCAAAGTAAATAAAAGAAAAGGAAATGAATTACACACAAATCCCATGGTAAAATTTGGAGTTCATCTCCCCATGGGAACCCCTAAAAACTGGTAGTACAACATCAAACATTACACAAGTTACCAAGGTGACCATCAATGTATCCATCTAGGTATTCTCACGAGGTTGGTCTCCTAACCCCATTTGATTGTTGTGATACAATTACTTACAAAAACACACGATACATCCTTCAGCCTCGTGGTCACATCAAATACATCAAAGATAAATATATTTAGATCCATCAATAACCATCCTCATATAACTAAATTATCATTAAAATTAAACAATGCTACCATTCATTTATAATTTCAACAACATCAATAAGATCACAAGATTAGTTAAAATGCTAAATCATAGTCAACATGACAAGATTTTGAATGTCAATAAATATATATGCTAACAACAAATCATCATCATCAATATTACATCTCTATGTCTCTAAGAATCCACACAAATTATAACTGTGAATCATAATCCATCACTAGTAATAATATCTCTATCATATAACATCATGCTAAACCAAATGATATGATAATACCCATGTCTATGGTCAACAGTAATAAAAATCAAAATATAACAAGTGTCGAAGAGGAGTGGGCACTACATCCCCCTCCCCTTAGACTCAAATTCCTCCTTGAAGTCACTGAAATATGTTTGGAAATTGGACTCATAACAATGTAGCATCCTCCCATTTAGTAGTAATATCATCATACCCATCCCACTAGACACACAAATGATCAATCTCTCGATGTCAAAGGCGTGGGGTCTTGTGTTTTAAAATATACACGGGCTCCATCATCATCTTCCCTTGCTCCTACACCTGCAATGTGATCCAATCAAATACATGACAAAGATCTAGGATATATCTCCTAAGAACAAATACATGGATCACATCATGCATGTGATACAAATTGGGTGACAAGGCAAGATGATAAGCTAAGGCACCGATCCGCTCCAGGATCTCAAATGGACCCACAAATCTAAGAGACAACTTAAGTCATTTTCCGTAATGAAGAGGACTCTTATGGGGTATAACACAAAGAAACACCTTTCTGCTAACCTCATAACTATGGTCAAATCTCCTCTGATCTGCCTGCTTCTTCTTTCTATCATGTGCCTCCCGCAATGTTTGTAAGATCAAAATAACCTACTGCTCCATGTCCTGTAACATAGCTGGTCCAAGATATCCTATGTTGTCAAGTCAATCCCAACTTAAAGGTGTCCTGTAATCCCTACCATAAAGTGGCTGAAATGGTGTCATCCCAATAGAACTCTAGAAATTGTTTTTGTATGCAAAATCAACCAAATATAAGTATTCCTCCCGCATTGAATAATGATCCATGACGCATAACCAAACCATGTCCTCTAAAATGAGATTCACCCACTCCATATGTTCATCATCGTGTGAAGATGATAGGTTGTGCTTTGAAGTTGATGCTCATCCCAATGATAGCTCGCTACATGGTAGTCTAGAAGTGTGACATGTATAAGGGTTCACGGACACAAACGATCTTCCACGGAATCCCATACATTCTAACAATATCATCTAAGTACACTCTCGTTATTACACTAGCTTTATATGTGGTCTTCACCAAAGAAAATGATTTAATTTCATCAATCTATCCATTGTGAACATGATGCCATCATGGTGGTATCTCGACATCGTAGCCCTACTATGAAATCTATAGAAATAATGTTTCTACCCAGTAAAACATGTGGGTAAAGAAGGCCTAGTTGGATGTCTTTGATGATCAACCTTTACTATCTAACACTCTAAATAATGTGACACAAACCGAGCTACATCTCTCCAAAGACATTTCCAATGGTATAGTTGTCTCAAGGTGGCATGCATCTTCTTGACCCCTAGATGGGATGAATAATGTGCACGATGAGCCTCTACCAAGATATATTGTCTCAAACCTCCATCCCTAGGTACATAGATTTGACCTATGTGTCTAAGAATTCCATTTGACTCTAATGAAAAACCATCAAACTTACCCTCAAGCGGTCTTTGAAACTCAATATATGATCTAGTGGAAGGTAGAAAATTTCATGAGGAAGATGTCATAAAATCTTGCTCCAAAAATATATACCCACTGAAGTAGCTATAGGAAAATGTTTCCATGTTCCTCAACTGATTATATCTAGAAATAAGTTTTATCTTGGAAAATACCATGTCCCCCTTCATCTGATCAAACAAATCATCAATATGTGGAAGGAGGTAATGATTATTGATGATTACTTTGTTCAGCTGACAATAATCGATACACAATCAGAAAGATCAGTCCTTATTCTTTACAAAAATCACAGGTCCACCCCAAGGGGATACACAAGGATGGATTAGGCTTTTCTCGAGAAGGCCCTCAAGCTATAAATTGAGCTCAAATAGCTCAAGGGTAGTCATCCTATAAGGTGCTCATGAGATAGGATCTACTCCTAGAACCAAATCAATGTGAAAATCTATCTCACATGGGGGAGGTAACCCTAGCATCTCCCCTTGAAAGACATCTAAAAACTACCTCAAGATATGATGATCATCAAGCTACAACACACTAGACTCATCCTATGATCTGTCGCTAATCGTGATAGCATACAACTAGCAAACTCTTTGGACACACTACTTAAGTTACATTATGGATACGATGTAAATTAAGGTGTGTCTCCTAAATCCCACTATCATTGTCTCCACTCACAAATCATCTACACGTGATATTATCCTAATGTAACAATAAACTCTTTCCTTGTGTGTAGATAAAAATCCATGCCCAAAATTATCCCATACGAACCCAATGGAAGAATACGAAGATCCAAGATCCTAGAAAAAGGTCCTAGATAAACTATGCACTCCTTGAATAAGGAGTCCACTACGAGCTTGGATCTAAAAGCCATTTCCACATCCCAACTACGACTCTACCTAACTACCACAATCCTACATCGCTCTACTACAAATGGAGAAATAAAAGAATCTAAGGAGCCTGAATTAAATAAAACATAATTAGGAATGCCATGAATGCTACCTATAGTCTCAATCACCATGCCTTGGTCCTTTTCATTGCGGTTGTCGAACACTTGCATATATCTTGTGGCTCCTATCCATATCACCTACTATAGGCTCTAAAACCACTACCTTACTATTGTTATTAGGGTTACGAGGTACTCTCTCCAATTATTCCCAAGTACACTACACCCGAAGCAACTATAAGGTCACCTCTAATGAGAAGAGGATCTTACAGGTACTCTAGTGGTCTATGTCATGGATCTTGATGATCCTGCCATGCTGACTATTATGGTCACTCCTAACGAGATCCTACCGCCTAATATCTAGGTGGTGGTTAATACCGACTAGTACCCTAGGAGGATGACCCATGTTATCTCCCCTCGATTATTGGATCCCTTTTTATGCCTAAATGGAGGAAAAGTATATTGTTGCTGCTTTATTGAGGTGGGTCTTTGAGGTGGTCTGAATGAAGACTATTCGTAACCATGTCTGCCACGAGGAGGATGAGTTGACCCCCTTGACTTGTTATCCTACATCTGCTGGCTATGGATCCAAACTCTATCTTTGGCCTACCTGCATCTCCCCCGGTTTACTCTATAATGTAGGCCTTCTCAATAGCCTCTATTAACATCTGCGAGATAATGAATGCACAGTGCCCCTCTCAAGTCTAGGTTCAAGCCCCCGATGAACTTGTGGATCCTCACCTACCCATCTTGCATGTAGTCTACGTACTTAAGAAATTCTGAAAGTGACTCTCACACTCGCCACTATCATGGATTCCTTACTTACGTCATGGAACTCATCTATCCTCTTGTGAATGAACCTCCTGGACAAGTATTTTCTATTGAAATGCTCCTCAAAGAGCTCCCATATTACTATCGAAGAATCCACATGCAACTTTTTCTCCTCGGTCCTCCACCAAACATAGGCTATGTCTCCCGGAAGGTGGATGGAAACACGAGCCTTCATGTTTCTAGTACATAGACATATCTTGAAGCATCCGCTCAAGCTAACCAACCATGCCTCTTTTGATATCCCCAGTGTCCCTAGATAAAATGAGATGGATGGAGTTTCAAAATATCTCGATGTGATCTACCGCTTTATACTATCTTCCTTCAAGTCTCTCAACATGATCATCACGCTTTCTACGGATCCTAGATCACTTTGTGTCATGTAGCCCTTTCTCCATGACCTCTCTATGGTGAATCTTGTCTAGCTAACTCCATGTGGGAGTTCTCTTCCCTATACTCATCACTATGTTGGGAAGTTGCACGAGCCTCTAATGATGGCTCCCTTTCCTTCCTACTATGTCTCCCTCCTAAATATCCTCTATGTATCACAACATTAACATCATGTAGTGTCTATAGTATCTGAGGAAATATGGCTGCTACCACCTCAATTGGGGGAGGTAAGTCTAGTTCCACATGTAAGAACCCCTCATCTATTTCGCGCTTCTGCATATGAGAAAAATAAGAGATTTATTTTATCATTCTAGGTTTTGTTTTATTTTTCTAGGTTTTGTACATTTTAAAATATAAAGAAAAGTTGTGTGATCTAGGTTTATATTTTCATATTGCAAAAAACATCAAAATCTTAACATGTAGGGATTATTATCTCTACACGCACTCTAAATTAGAAAAACTTATATAAATATGAATCGTAGAATTTGGAATCTAGTTTCTAAAATACTAATTTTTTTAAAAAGGACAAGTTTAGCTATATTAAACACTTAAAATTATATGACTTAGTTTTTTTTTTTAAAAAAACTTATAAGATTAGAGATCCATTTGCCCGCATTTTGGATGACCAAATCTTGTTATTTTTTTCCTTTGGTGAAACGTTAGATGTAGTTGTCTATCTTGGGATGGATTTTATTTTGTATTTTTTTAGCAATATTTTTTTTTTTATGATTTTTTCCGTGAAAGTGGTCTGAAAATATTTAGAAAATGGAGCGCTTTCTGTTTTCCCGCCATAACTATATCAAAAATATTGAAATCAAAATTTTTTTTAACATGTATAGAATTTTTCCACGCTTGGGATGGTATAAGTTTTATCATATTTTGATAAGCGAAACAAAAGTTATAGTCTTAAACGTAGACATGAACATTCACGGGAAAAAATGTCTTAAAGACCTATTGTTAGTAAAAAATTATAAAATGATATTTATCTTATTCTATTCACTTTAAAAACAATATTTCTATGAAGCTAAGAGTCTCCCCTACATGATGGCACCATTTTTGTGAAATGTTTTTAGTTTTTAGCATGGTTCAAGTCTTTGGAAGAGTAGATTTGAGGTTTTTGACCTTTTACACTTCATAATGACCTTCCATAGCTTTGGTTAGGGAAAAACAAAGATTTTCCGAGGCTTAGGTTCGGCAGATAGATCCGCGATCACGGTTTATAAAGCGCGATCATAGTTTTTTTAACATAAACCACGAGCGCTTTATAAACCGCGATCGTGGTTTATAAAGCACGCTCGTGGTTCATAAATCATATTTACACACATCCCAATGTCTGAATTACCATGTGATTTTTACTCTCTGACCTTACCGTATGAATTACTGTGAAATTCTATCTTTTTCTGCACGTTTTTCTTATCACCGGAAGCAAAACATCATGGGAGACAAAAAACGAAGTCAAAAAAGGAAGTCATTAAGTAAAAAAACACCAAACGAATTAGAGGCCAACAAAATTCAAAATGTTGAGCGAATGCGGAAACTTCGTGAATCTAGAAGAGGTTCATCTTCAATCCCAACTATTGTAAGCAATGAAGAACTAGGTAATGTTTCTACTGTCAATGTTGAAGTTGAATTAAATACTCATGATGAAGAAGTTTTTACTATCAATGTTGAAGAAGAATTAAATACTCATGATGTAGAAAATGTTGAAATTGAAGGAGACAATGAAAATGTGAATAAGGAAATTCATGTTGAAACTGTAGACAACAAAATTTGACAAAAACACCTCCTAGGATTTTATGTAAGAAACCTAATTTTTTTATTGAAATTGATGAAAACATTTTGAAACCAATGTCTGAAAAACTTTTAACAACAAATCAGAAGAAAAGCCACTGAAATTTGGGATAATCATTTTGAAATTTTAAATGATTCCCAAAGATGTCAGTTGTTGGTTAGTTTGATGAAATTGATTAAAATGAGACCTACATTAAACACCTTAGGATTGATAACATCTAATATACGTGGTCAAACCTCTACAATTGTTGAAAACCTTCATGATGCATATCACATTGTTGGTGTCAAGAGACGCACTAGGGATAGTAATATTGTGCGTCGTGTACTTGCTACTAGTGTTGTAAGTGAATCAATAAAAAACAACGTTTGATTACGCAAACAAGTCGAATGTTGCAAGTTAATCGAAAAACTCTAATGAAAGCAATTGAAAGATGTAATATCCTTCAATCACTCAATAATGCCGATTTTTGGGCATTTTCTGCTAGAGCACCGCGTAAGGACAAAAATAATTTGATGCTATAAGAGAAGTTGTTATTAAATTTTGGCATGATAACACTAGAGTTTCACCTAATACAAGAGATGTTATAAAATGGAGAGTTGGTTCTACTAATCGTGAACCACATCCAAAGCATTTCTTAGATATGACTCAAACTCAATTTTTTCGTAAGTTTGAACAAGAGAATCTGGAAATTAAAATTAGTCAACATTTTTTGAAATGTTGAAACCATTCTATGTGAAAATCAACCATGCTCGCACCACTTGTTGTAGGCAACATGTTGAATTTGCGATGCATTATGCTAAATTTTTACGTATTCATTCTAATTTTCATTCTAAAACTATGTTATCTGAATGTGGTGTTCAAGTTCCACCAATATCTTCCAGGGATTTCATTCCTACTATATTTTGTGAAAAAGAAGTTGGACAATTTTTTTATAGTCAGGATTGTTTAGATGGAAGTCAGTAGTACATGCGGTGGATTACCTAAATTGGAAAGTTACATCCATGAGAAAATCAAGGTACAATAGGACATAATTTAGTTGAGTTTGATAAATATAAATCAGTTGCATACCAATGAAAGATGGAAAAGAGTCGAAACGGTGTGAGCTAGTTACAGAACAAATGCCCATTTTTCAATTTATGAGAAAATTTAAGGATGAAATTGTTTATGAGTATGCGAGGCATACACATAGAGCTCGATGGTTGGATGAACAATTCAAGCTATGCAAAGACACATTTCCTATTGGTACTATTGTTTCAGTGGTTGATTTTGCAGAGAATTACACATTGCAACCACAAATGGAGGTTCAATCAAATATTACAACTCAAGTACAAGTTGTCATTTTTGTGCATATAGCATTTCTACATTCTCCGATCAGTATAGAGAATGATCAATTTTTTTAAGAGAGTACCACTTTTATATCAGTGATGATCATACTCATTCTACTAAATTTGTGCAAGGGTGTTTCCAGTTATTTTATGGAAACTTGTCTGATAGGGACATCCACTTCAAACAACATTATATATGGTCAGATAATTGCACGTCTCAGTTTAAGAATGCATGAATGTTTTATTGGATGAGTAGAATGCACGTCAAGATGGGTGTGCAACATATTTGGAGTTTCACTGAGGCTAGACATGGAAAAGGAGAGCATGACGGTGTAGGGGCATGTGTGAAAAGAGCTCTTGCAAGAGAAGAGTTGAAGTACAAAGATGGTGCTAAATTAAAAGATGCAAAGAGCATAGTGGAATGGTGTATTGACAACATGGCCCGAGGTTCTCAAGAAAATTCCACAGTTCGCAGATATTTTTGGTTGATAGAGAGGAACAACATATTGCTAACTACGAGGATTCAGATGACACTCACCGGGTCCGGTGATATGCACTCATTTTGTAGCTCAGACGCTACTTCGTGGGCCGTATGGACAAGAAATTTGACATGTTTTTGTGCATCTTGTATCAAATTTGTCACTGTTGAGTGTGATTCACAAGAATGGGTGGAAGGATGGATTTGTAGGCCTCTAACTCCGCTTCCTAGTTATCAACCTCCACAAGCATTATGACTTGTTTTTGTAGATGAAGTTACAACATCCAAGGACTTTGACGAAATTTCAATTTTGGTGCGACAAGGTATTTATGGTTATTTATTTAATTTTTGTATTGAGTTATGTCCATTGAAATTTTAATATGTAATTTAAATTTGAGTTGTTCAACCTTGGTTATTTTTTTCAGTAGGACATGTGTTTTGCAGAATTATGACATGTAAGACAATGAAGAAGGAATAGACTATTTCTTATGTCGTTGCATCGAGGAAAGAAAGAAGTTGACTTCTCCTATTATAGATGGCGAAGATATTGAGTATCCTACAGGGTTAGTGGTAGTTACTAGAACTTGGCTTCGACGGTATCCATTAAAAAACTCCTCTGTTTGGGTGTTTGAAGACTTTGAGACACACAAGAAAATACTCTTATATTCACATCTAGTTCTAGCGACAAATATTCAGTTGTATAGATATCGAGGAAGGCCTAATAACAAGATTCTTTGGAAGGTTCGAGAGTCAGATCATGAAGCAATCTTGTCTGCTATTCAGAGTAGATCCGATCCTGATGGTTCATTGGAATGAATTTACAATGCTCATGTCTGGTATATATAATTTCTTTTCAATATATATATATATATATAATTTTTTTAGTTTAAAGATCTAGATTTAAGTTTGAATATATTTTATTTTAAATTTGTGTATTTTGTACATATATAGATAGTATATGGTTTTGATTTGAAACTTAAATTTCTTTGACTAACACTTTTATGTTTAGGTTAGTGGTGCCAGAAAAGCTTCCACCTTCACATGGTTGGCACTGTTAGTAGAGAATTTTAAATTCTCGAAGCTAAGAGAAGCTTTCATTGTTTGAAAAAGTTGTAAATTTTGTTTGAAAAGTTGTAAATTTTGAAAATGTTGTAAATTTTGAAAATGTTGTAAATTTTGAAAATGTTGTAAATTTTGAAAAAGTTGTAAATTTTGAAAAAGTTGTAAATTTTGAAAACGACTCCTCCCAAGTGTTTACAACCATACCTACGCTGTGCACCGAAATGAGAAGGAAAAATGAGAAGGCTATTGTAGAGGGTCTCACATCTAGAGGACAAATATTCGAGGCCTATAGGTGCCAGATCCGAGAAGTCACCCTCGAAGTTAACGATATTTTGGTCTCAAGGCTCTTAAGAGACTACGCCGAACGAAGCAATCTTGCAACTACCCTATTCGAGTCGATCCACCACCTCCTCTATAGTTCATTGGAATGACGTGTTTACAATGTTCATGTCTACATACCCATTTCTTTGCAATATATATATATATATAGATAACCTTACACTCGGCTTTTTTTGTTTAAAGACGAGAGTCTGATTTAAGTTTGAATATAAAAACTAAAGAGCCTATTATAGAGGGTCCCTATAGGTGATAGTATAAGGCCTTTTAGGTGAACTGAGTAGTAATCACCCTTCGAAGTTGAACGATATTTTGGTCTCGTGGCTTTAGACTTAATGAAGTAGCCGAAAGTAACGACCCTTTCACGCACCGAAACACTACCTCCTCAAGCATTCACACTGGCCACCCGAACATGCTGGGCGAAGTTAGATATATTTTGCAAAATATCCTTTTCCAAGAGAAGCATTTGTTGTTTGAAAAAGTTGAAATAAATTTTCCTTGTATTTGAAATATTGTAACGATATTTTGGTCTCAAAATTTGTAAGGGACTTGAAAAAGTAGTAGCTGGAATTTTGACCCTTTCACGTAAATTTTGAAACAACCTCCTCTAGCATTTTGCCAACCAGATGAAAATAGTTGTATGAATTTTAAAAACCTTGTAAACCTTACTGAAAATGACTCTAACGCACTATTTCACGTGTTTACAAAAGTAGGACTACGCGAGAGCACCGAAATGAGAAGGAAAAAACTGAGAGAGGCTATTATAGAGGGTCCCTATGCCGAGGTTTTAGATCAAATGAGGCCTCTCTAGGTGCCATGGAGTCCGAGTAGTCACCCGTCAAAGTTGAACGATATTTTGGTCTCAGGGCTCTTAAGGGACTACGCCCGAACGAAGTAGCCCGGAAGCAACAACCTTTTGCGCACCAAAACACCACCTCCTCTAGCATTCACCTAGCCACCAAACATGTTTGGTGCATTGGTTCGGTGCCACATGACCCACCATTTGCAAAATATAGCGTTTGACAACCTTACACTGGCTCCAACTGCACTATTTCACACGTTTGCAAACAGTAGGACAGCGAGAGCACCGAAATGAGAAGGAAAAAAATTGAGAGAGGCTATTGTAGAGGGTCCCTACGCTGAGGTTTGGATTAGATGAGGCCTCTCTAGGTGCCATGGAGTCCGAGTAGTCACCCGTCGAAGTTGAACGATATTTTGGTCTCAGGGCTCTTAAGGGACTACGCCCGAACGAAGTAGCCCGAAAGCAACGACCCTTTCGCGCACCAAAACACCACCTCCTCTAGCATTCACCTAGCCACCTAGACATGTCGGCACAGTTGGTTCGGTGCCACGACCCACCGTTTGCAAAATATAGCGTTTGACAACCTTACACTGGCTCCAACTGCACTATTTCACGCGTTTGCAAACAGTAGGACAACGAGAGCACCAAAATGAGAAGGAAAAAATAAAGAGAGGCTATTATAGAGGGTCCTACGCTGAGGTTTTAGATAGATGAGGCCTCTCTAGGTGCCATGAGTCCGAGTAGTCACCCGTCGAAGTTGAACGATATTTTGGTCTCAGGGCTCTTAAGGGACTATGCCCGAACGAAGTAGCCCGAAGCAACAACCCTTTCACACACCAAAACACCACCTCCTCTAGTGTTCACCTAGCCACCTGACATGTTCTGGTGTAGTCGGTTTGGTGCCACGACCCACCATTTGTAAAATATAGCGTTTGACAACCTTTACACGCTCCAACTGCACTATTTCGCGCGTTTGCAAACAAGTAGGACAACGAGAGCACCAAAATGAGAAGGAAAAACCGAGAGAGGATATTGTAGAGGGTCCCTACGCCAAGGTTTTGGATCAGATGAGGCCTCTCTAGGTGCCATGAGTCCGAGTAGTCACCGTCGAAGTTGAACGATATTTTGGTCTCAGGGCTCTTAAGGGACTACGCCCGAATGAAGTAGCCCGAAAGCAACGACCCTTTCACGCACCGAAACACCACCTCCTCTAGCATTCACCTAGCCACCCAGATATGTCGGTGCATAGTTGGTTTGGTGCCACGACCCACCGTTTGCAAAATATAGCATTTGACAACCTTACACTGGCTCCAACTACACTATTTCACGCGTTTGCAAATAGTAGGATAGCGAGAGCACCGAAATGAGAAGGAAAAACCAAGAGAGGCTATTGTAGAGGTCCCTACGCTAAGGTTTCGGATCAGACGAGGCCTCTCTAGGTGCCATGGAGTCCGAGTAGTCACCCGTCGAAGTTGAACGATATTTTGGTCTCAGGGCTCTTAAGGGACTACGCCCGAACGAAGTAATCCTTTTAAGCAAATAACCATTTCATGCACCAAAAAAACCACCTCCTCTAGCATTCAAAGAGCCATGGACATTCCGTCATAGTTGTTTTGGTGCCATGACCCACCGTTTACAAAATATAGCGTTTGAAGACCTTACACCGGCTCCAACCGCACTATTTCATGAGCACGTTTGCAAACAATAGGACAGCGAGAGCACGAAATGAGAAGGAAAAAAACTAAGAGAGGTATTGTAGAGGGTCCTACGTTGAGGTTTTGATTAGACAAGGCCTCTCTAGGTGCCCAGAGTCCGAGTAGTCACCCTGTCAAAGTTGAACGATATTTTGGTCTCAGGGCTCTTAAGGGACTACGCCCAAACAAAGTAGTTGAAGCAATGACCCTTTTTGCAAAAAAACACCACCTCCTCTAGCATTCACCTGGCCACCTAGACATTCAAGGCTTCAGTCGGTTTGGTGCCATGACCCACCATTTGCAAAATATAGCATTTTGACAACCTTACACTAGCTCCAACCTACACTATTTCACGCGTTTCAAAGAAAGAGGACAAAGACAAAAATGAGAAGGAAAAAATCGAGAGAGGCTATTGTAGGGTCCATACCCGAGGGTTGGATTAGAATGAGGCCTCTCTAGGTGCCAAGGAGTCCGAGTAGTCACATGTAAAGTTGAACGATATTTTGTCTTATCCATCTTAAGGGACTACGAAAACGAAGTAGCCCTGCACCAAAGTGAATGACCCTTTCACACCACAAAAACCACCTCCTCTAGTGTTCACTTGAGGCACCCGGATTCAATGAAGAATAGCTTCGGTGCCACGACCCACCGTTTACAAAATATAGTGTTTGACAACCTTATGTTGGCTAGCAAAATCATGTCTAAACGAGAAGAACCCAACTGAAAGGTAAATCCTTTTAATTCAACATACCCATTCGAGGTCAAAAATATTTAGAAACCCTCTTGGAGTTTATTTCAAGTCAAAGACATGAAACCTTTTGGTTGGTTATAGGGACTAAAAATCTAATTCATACGACCTATGACCAAACACAAATTAGATCTTTCAATTGTTTCATGAGTTCCTTTACTATAATAACTATTGCGAAATATATTCAAAGAGTCCTTGAGTTAGGAGGTCCAGACTACAAGAGTATGAAGTGGTGATTAAGACCATGAATCACAAAAGAAGGAAGATCCAAAATGACCATCCCTCATAGAAATAGACATCCATTTTAATACTAAGTTATTCTTCCACTTCAATAAATCACAAAAAAATGTTGAGGATCACCCACAAAACCAACAAGTGATTCATGAAAACCTTACTCTTCTAAGGCTTCACGTAGATTCAAGATTGAACATAGTGACAGAATAACTCACCTGGATTAGATTTTATGATGAAGATGATCCCTTATTTGAAGAGGAAATCATTCAAAGACAAATATTTTAAAACTCGGTCAAAATTTAGTGACCTTACCATCCTTAGAAATGGACATCCATTTTAATACAAAGTTATTCTTCCACTTGAATAAAACGGAATACATGTTGAGGATAGACTCAAGATAAAGTTAGGTGAATTTCACATTTATCCATCTAATGAAGAAAATTTCAAAGTTGCTAAAGTGAATAGACCAGATATCACCCACAAAGGAAAAATCATTCAACAAGAGTTGCATTCAATGAAGAATGACGCTAACCACTTTACAAGAAAAGAAATGATAGACACAGATGAAAATATCATTTATACAAAAGCTATTTCCTTACCCATTTTATAAAGATATCACAATACTCTAAGAGAGTCTAGGTTGTATAGAGTGGTACATTATCAAAGCTTTCACAAGTACCTCACCCAAAGGAACCCACAAAATTTACATTTGCACCTCTAAATGAATCATTATCCACCATACTTAAAAAGTTAGACATAGTAATATGGTGCAATACCCAACCACAATGGTACCATATCTAGAAGATGCACCTAAAATTGGTTGGTTCAAAGATCATGAGTACTACGATTTCCACTATGTCAAAGGACACAAAACTGATAGATGGCTAAGATTGCAGAATTATATACAAGACCTCATCAAAGGGGGTAAGATCAAAGTAGATTCACCATGTGAATCAAGACATGGTCCTAACGAGAAGATGGGTATATTCAAATAACCATATCCTAACCATGGAGATAAAAAGAACAAAAATTCAGATCATGGACAAGCTTGTAATGACTATCGGAATACTACCTACATCTATCCAAAAAATGATAAACAATTTTAATCCCTTATAGGATGTGTCCATTCATCTAATGAACAAGTAAATACCATTAGGATCTTAGAGAAAAGTTGTGATGTGGATACAAGACATTCTAGTTTGGTAATACCATTTATCCCCTACCTATTCCGCAACAAGTCCAATACAACTTAATAGAATAATTGGAAAAGACACCAGCTAGAATTTTGATCCTATATCTCCTCAAAATCACCATTGCTCATAAGAAAATATTATATAAAACACTTATGAGTTAAGGGGTGTTGACAAAAATAGATCTCACACACCTTCAAGAAATTAGTACACACCTTGACTCCAACGATCATATCTCTTTTCATCAAAATGCAATCCCATGCAATAACCAAGAGAAAAAGTTACCCTTATACATAGAGCTCATTGTAACTCATCGTCAGATCAAAATAGTGCTTGTGGTTTGCGGGTCCTATCTAAACATCTGCATATTGAAACTGGTGAAACAACTAGGCCATTTAGAAACTGATTTGGGTACAAAAACTATTATAATCACATCTTATTATAATGAAGAGTGAGAATCAATAGGTACTATAGTGGTTCCAATATAAGTAGGGCCAACATATCATGATAAAAAATTCCATGTCCTTGAATTGGATATTCTTTACAACATGCTCTTAGGGTGCCCATGGATCCATGTCATGAAGGCCATTTTCTCCACCTTCCATAAGTGTATGAATTTATGGCATGAAGGTTAGATAATCACCATCCCAAGTGATCCAGAACCATTCACACATGAGAGAATTGCACATTTTTTTCGTGAAACGAATGTCCTTCGTGGATATTGTTGTCCCATTATAAAAAAATTTTTTTATCAAGAGCATTTGGTTCCAAATGTACTCACTCCTTGTAATAAGAAATTTCCATCATTGGTCAATCCCTTAACATTGTTGGAGGCAACATATCAAAAGAATGGTCTAGATGATAAATTAAGTCCTCAACATGCCTTATTAATATAAGATCTCTCAGTGTCTCTCATAACACGTGGAAAACCATGCTTCCAATTCAAAATCACTAGAGATAGATGCCCTAAACCATTGGAGAAGTTTATTTCCAGTGGTCTCCTATCTGAGGAGAATATGATAGAAGATCCCACTAGGAGGGTACCTTAGGGTACCATGGCATGATGTCATCATGTCATCAAGATCCACAGTATATTAAAGTCCACTGCATGGTATATGTCATGGGTTATAATGGATTTGGATGCAAAATCAACGCACAAAGAAGGTTGGAACCTATTCCCATTCCTTATTTTAAATTGAACAAACATGGCCTTGGAATCAGGCCCCATAATGATCCACCTTATGAGATAGACACAACCTATTCAAAAAATGAGGATGGCTCATCTCATTTTGACAACGATGCATATTCCCAATGGAGACTATACGAGGATCTTTACTCAAGTAACATATTTCCTAATTGAGTTCTTTTTACCTTGTCATAATTAGATACTCCATCCAATTGAAAATTTACCCTACTATATCCTGAACCGATAGATTGGAATAAAAAATTTCACATGCCAATTTATTTCTTTGATAATGATGAGACATTTGCAGAATTCATGGGAATCAGGGATTCTATTTTGAAGGGGGATCATAAGAAATATTTTCCCATCAACCTAGATGATTGTGCATACTTTGGATAAAAAGTACAGATGTGTGAACACTTGAATAAAAAGAGTATAAGAAAAATCAAGACTACTTCTGAAAATCCTTGCAAGAAAAACAAACATAAGTCTCATAGTGAAATCCTCTTTGAGTCATTAGTAAACAAACAAGACAAAGAACATATAGAAAAATTGGTATACCCATTCAAAGATGATGATTAACCACCTATGGAGGTTGATCTTACTCTTCCCCTTGATCCTAAATGTATGGAAGATGTTTCTAAGATGCTTGTTAAAGAAATGATTAGTGTTAATATTTGTACAAAAGAGGAGCCTCAAATGATAAATCTTGGAGCTTCACTTTCAACAAAAGAAAAAAATGTTTTCATAGCATTATTATGAGAATATGAATATATATTTTCATGGTCATACATAGATATGACTTTTTTAGACCCAGAATTGGTCATGCACAACCTTGTTGTGCACTTAGATGCTAAACCCATAAAGCAGAAGTTAAGAAATATGCATCCCAACGTTACACTGCTTGTTAAAGAAGAACTGAAAAAGTCATAAATATGAAAACCAACACACATGGATATATATATAAGAATCAAACAAAGTGTGCTCCAGATGCACGTCTCTAAAAATATATATGTATAAGTTCATAATGTATGTGTACATCTCAAACTAAGCATGTGTCATAATGTACATATGGGACCACATGCGGTCGCAAAAGGCTATATATATACAATGGACTATGAATCTACTCATGACCACATATGTACATCCAGGTGGACTATAAATCTACTCATGAAACATCTTCCTCTCTTCCCTGCTAGAAGTAGCACGTCCATGACTTGGGGATGTAGTGGAGGGAGATGCCACTATGGATTTCATCTCGTGTGGTCCTAGGTGTCTCTAAGCATGCCTGCAACCTAACCTGCACATTCATAAACAACAAGTTTTTAACACCCAAAATTTTAAAATACATTCAAAATTTAGAAACTTGTACAATTTAGTTAAAATGCATGTGAAATCTTACCGCAATGTCATGATCCCTATCAATTTGTTGTTGACACGTCGCAGGACAACAATAGACTCACGAGGGGTAAGCTACATACAAATAATTAATTTTCAAATTAAATATTTCACATATACCTACAAAATTTGATATTGTAGATTTAAGTTTAATAAGAAATAATGAACCTCCAAAATTTAACAAATTAAAAAATTGTACCTCAGTTAGTGGATCTGTAGATGCTATGGCAGTATCTACAGCAGCCTCCACAGTCTGCATATATGGAGGAGTCTCTCTAGTAGTCATAAGCTATACAAAAACATGTACAAATCAATATTAAAATCTACATGACAAAGGTCCAAAGCATGTAATCCACGTGAACTTCCAGTAATTAGAAACAAAGTGTAAAGAGATTTACTAACCTGCGTAAAACTCATGTGAGGCATGCCAGTAGCCTCAATTCCCTGAGCAGATGATGACCCGCCAGGCTCCTGTGTATAAAAGAGAAAAATATTAATACATGTACAACATACACGTGAAACATTATAATAATAATCTAGTGTAATCAAATGAAATTAAAAATGTAAGTTTGTACAACTTGAAACTTACGTTTGAAACACGCCACCATAGCAGTAAATGGCAAGCATGTCGACACTGGATGTTTCCTTCACGGCTCTTGCTATTTAAAATAAAATAAAAATTAGTTTTTACATGTATGTACATGACGTACAATCAAATATATATATATATATATATATATATATATATATATCAAACATGTGAATTAAACTATCATATATATATATATATATATATATTATTTAAATTTATTTGAAATTTACCGTGAAAGACCAATATCAAGTGGCACCAATTCCAAAAACATTCCCTCAAAGATCTCATCTATAGAAAAGAAATTTTGTGAACCAGCAAATGATGTCTCGCCTACAAGGCATATGGCACCACATGATCCACAAGTGGTGTGGTGCACTAGAATCGTGCGCTCCACCAACATCACCGGATGCAACTCGGTCACTATGTTGGGTGAGAGTGTCAAGTGAGCTCCTCAATGCATGTAATGTATCAATCTCCACAACCTCCTTCACCTTGTAGGAGGGATAATCAAGGCAATGGGGTTTTGGGGCATGGGGATCCTAGGCGACCTACGCGTGCACAGTGCTGCTCCCGTGCAGAGAGCCACCTCCTCGACCAAAAAAAGTTAGAAAAGTCAAAATAATTCGGGACCTCATTGAGCATGAACTCGCAATATAATTTCTTCAAAAAATAAAGAGGAACCTCATTGTTGTTGCATGGTGGATAATCAAAACCATCCACCATCGGGTCCCAAAAATTGTTTTTGATTCGTCATCATGGCACCAATGGATTCGGGAACCATTTGCAAGTAATAACTGTAGGGGGCATTGTTCTAGGGTTGGTAAATAATGCACAAATGAGGTCTTTTCCAATTTTTTTGTCTTTGATGGACGCATGGGATAGTTTATCCACATACCACCGCCTACAGTCACTTCTAAAGGTGTTCCATCTATGTATTTGGTTGGTTGTAGACTCGACTTCACCAATCAATGTTTGCAATGTATCAAGCTAAAGTCATGCGAGATGGATTTGTAGCATGATTTTGTCTTATAGTTTGAATTAGGTTCTCAATGACAATTTTATTTTCTCAGATTCTTCCAATGATATTATCTTGCATTCCTCGCTGGCTCAATGGGGATGAAGGAGCCACAGAGGCGGATCTATGTTTGGAGGAGGGTTTTGAGGAATGTTCTTGAGGGTTTTGAGGAAGGGTTTTGAGGAAAGTTTTGATGGTTTGCATGATTTTGAGATTTCCACCAACCGATAAAACAAGAAAATTGTATACATAAACAAACATTTCAAAAACCCATGAAAATGCAAAAAAAAAAACCTAAAATGCAAAAAAATGATTACAATAAGGGACTTTACCTCCTCGCCTTGGCGGCATGGTTGAATCTATCACTATCTAGAAGTCCGATGAGCAATTTTGAGGTGGTATTCAAAGCGCGAGTGAAAAATGTTTAGGAAAAATCACGGTTTGAAATGAAAATGAGGAAAATAAGGAGTCACGGATCGCTAAATTTTGTCTCGTAGTTCCACGCTTGTGGTTCTAAACTACGATCATGGTTTTAAGTTCAGCAGTTCCTTTATTTGGGTTTTTATGTCCACGGAATTGTCCACCAAGATTTACTAAACCCTTATCTTTAGTTCCCTAAAATTATTAGCCTTAATGTTCATTGAATCATTTAGTAAAACATAGTAGGAAAGGTACATTTTCAAGTTAATACACTAGGGAAATAAGTTGCCCCATTCACCCATTTTCACGTACACTTCAATTATTTAAAAGCACGTGATATATATATATATATATATATATATATATCTATATATATATATATATATTCTTACCTAATAATTTTAGGATTGATTAATAACCCTTAGATTAAATCAATTATGGCCACTAAATCGTAGGGTTCCATACTATCCCTAATCGCCCTTATGAAATTTTATTAAACCTTTTTTTTTTCCCTAGCCTCCTCATTTTCTCTCGTTTATTTTATTTGATTTCCAAGTTGGAGGAGTGGAATCCATGGGGCAAAGGAGGAAGGCCATGGAGGGATTCATTTGGATCTAGCTTTGTTTAGTTTATTTTAGGGATTTGTTAAAGCAATGTCTTCCATTTGCTTGTTAGTAGAGATTCTACCCTAAATGTATATTAATTATTTAGTTATTTCCATTCTTGATTTATTTATATGGGAAAAACCATCTTTCCAACTAATCTATGAGATTTAATACATTTAAATTATCACTCAAATATTTACATACTTAAACAATGAGTTTGTTTCTGTATAGTTTTCGGAAGTGTCTTTTCTACATTTTATAGGCTTAGGTTTTAATTAAATCAAGTTTAAAATTGCACAGTAATGAATTTTACTTTTCCATCAAAATTAATGAAACCCGCTTACTGAGCAAGCTCACATTTCGTGACCACCCTCAGTATCCGGGTGATGATTTGTAAACCGTTGCTCTACCTAGGTGGTGGTTCAAAGACCACAACTCGATCACGCTGGTGGTCCAGAGACTACCACTCTACATAGGATGACAATCATTTTCTCTAAAAAATTAACCATCAATTCCATAATTTTTCCAAAAACAAATTTTACTAGAGTGATTTATAGTTTATCCTTAGCTTGAATTTATGTGCCTAAAGTCTCTAGTTGAAAGGTTAAACCATTTATTCATTCCATGCCTTAAATTACTAAATTCAAAGATTTTCTATTTCAATAGTAACAAAGAAAACAACTACAAGAATATTTTTCCAACAAAATTGTTTTCAAATCAAATGAAGAAATGAAACTTAATCTATTTCTAAGTATCATTTTTTTCCTTTCCACAACAAGAATGTAATTTTTCAACAAAGTAACTCATTATAATTTAGTGCATCCTTCCATTTCAACTACAACCATTTACTCAAGGAAAGCACAAGCAACTATTATACATTTAAGATTTACTAAGAATACATTCTCAATGATTTACAACTTCCAAGTTTTCCCTTCATTCTTACAATAATGCAACTCCT
The DNA here is from genome assembly GCA_018340775.1 of Taxus wallichiana var. yunnanensis. NCBI lineage: Eukaryota > Viridiplantae > Streptophyta > Pinopsida > Cupressales > Taxaceae > Taxus > Taxus wallichiana. Next base: position 98,322,490 of record CM031241.1, read on the forward strand.
ACAAATAACAATGAACTTTCTTTTTCTTTGAGCATAGCTCATTTCTTACAATGCAAAGAGATTTCTTTCCAACAATACATTACAACTTGATAAATAAAACATACAATACAACTTTTCTTTTAAATGCAAGACTACTAGCCTTCCACATTAAGTTGGAATTACATGAAAGGTTTTTTACAATGAAGGATTTATTTTTGAATTCAACACATGGTTCAAGTCCCAAATCTTCAACAAGAGCTCCACCATTTTCTCACTTCAATCAAAATGACAAAAATGGGGGATACACAACAATCTCCACCCAACCAATAATCCAATGAGTAGAAAAATCTATCCTCCTCATTGGCCCCCGATCCCCAACTAAAATCCAATAAGGAATGGATACAACTCATATAAAATAACACTATGCTTTCACATCACAATAAAAATTTCACAACCATCTAAAAATAATCAAAAATAACATAACAATCTCAAGAATGCAACTTTAAAAATACACAAGGCTTAAAAACTCAAGCCAATGGAGTAAGGATCTATGGGGAGATCACTTATGCCTTCCAATGGGATTAGGTGGCCACCTTAAAACACTTCAAAACATGACTCAAAACCCTTACACAAGTCTTATACCTCTCTTAAGATCCTCTTATGCCTCCCACATTCTCTTATACCTCCATACAATATTGTATGTCCCCTCAAATGAACCAACTAAGAAAAACAAGTATTTTCTTATCAAAGATCGGGTACCCAACCCAATTCCCTCTCAAACATAAAAAAAACTATTATTCCTGCCTACAATAGAAAATACCCATAGCCTTCTCCTATACCATAGTTAGGCATTTTGTTAGGAAAAAAAGGATAAAATATGAGGAATAATCACTCACATAATCGTAATAGTAAAAACTAATATGCGAGAAAATATTACAGGATCTCAAATAAAAGTGTAGAATAAAATAACACAACACAAATAGATAATATTTAACGTGGTTCACCAAATTTAGGCTACATCCACCAAGAATCACTTGCTCCCATTTTATTACAAGCCACAACTCTCTCAATACAATACCCAGATATGTTAGGAGCTATGCTCAACAAAATTTATAGAATTCACACCTAAATCCAAAACACATATGTAATGTGACATAATCCCTACCATATGTATAAAACCATATAAGTAGACAAGTTCTTTAAGCATTTTTACAAAAATGTGGGTATTAAAACCATGTGCCGAAATCATCCCATAAACCTATGGGTCAAAATCCCGCCCATATGAGAAAAATACGTTTTCGGTATATAAGACATGCACGTTTTAAGGCCAATTATTCTTCTTGGGGGCTATGCTCTTGAACCCCACGAGAGAACTGTTGAAAGTGTATAGTAATCTTATTGTACAGTATCTCAACACTTTCTCACCTAAAAATAGGCTCCACAACCTAACAATCTCCCACTTAGAGACTAGTTTTCCTTTGAGCAAGATTCTCAACCCTTCACTAGTTTCGTAAAGACCAACCAAAGTGAACATAGCTTCAATTTTTACCTTGTGACCACCTTGATCATTACATTCACAAGATTATGACTAGTATGAATTTTCTCCAGCTTCAAATTATCTTCCTTCAAAGTTTTCCTAATTAAATGGTACCTTAACTCGTATATGCTTCATCCTAGAGTGGAAAGCATAGTTATTAGCTAGGTGTATAACACTCGACTATCATTATGCAACTTTCCTTCCTCTTGATTATGCCCTAACCCTCAAGAAATTGTTGTAACCAAGTCATTTCTTTTCTTGCCTCGTGGCAACAACATACTAGCCTCCATGGTTGACAAATACACCAACTTTTGTATTCGTGAAATCCAGCTTATTGTTGTCCCACCTACGGTGTAAACATAACTGTTGTGCTCCTCCTACGTGTACATCTCCAGCCATATCTGAATCTACATAACCACGCAAAGTGGTGTCTCGATCCACCGTAGCATAAAAATTTCCCCATGGTCCCTCTCAAATACCAAAGGATCCAACTTTTACTTCCTACCTTGCTAGTGATCTTTACTTAGATCACTTATAAATATACTCACCTTTCCCACACGTATGGGCATAATTAGGTCCGGTGCACACCATGGCATACATCAAATTTCCAACCACTGATGAGTAAGGTACCTTGGACATTTGGTTTCTCTTCTCGCTTGCTCGTCTGGGACACTTCTCCTTTGATAACTTGAAATGGCTTGCCAAAGGTGTCCTAACCGGTTTAGCATTATGTTTATTAAACCTCTCAAGACTTTCTTAATGTAATCTTCCTAAGATAAATTCAAATTTCATTCCTTCCTATCCTAAGATATCCTCATACCAAGGATTTTTTCATTTACCCAAATCCTTCATAGCAAAGGATTCACTTAGCTTCTTCTTGACTACTTTTATTTCTTGCATGTTTTTACCTCGCAACCAACATGTCATCCACATACGAGACAAAGGATAATTAACTCGCCATCCTCAAATTTATTTGTATACATACAATGGTCAGAAAGACATATAATATAACCTTACTCCATCATAAAGCTATCAAATTCCTTATACCATTAACATGGAGATTGTTTGAAGCCATAAAATCTCTTCTTCAGTTTTCACACCATCTCCTCTTTACTTTTAACCTTATAGCCCTCTGGTTACTGCATATATAGTTGCTCCTCTAAATTACCATGGAGAAATGTAGTCTTTAATTCAAGTTGTTCAAAGTGCAAGTCTTATGCTGCAACTATTCCTAGAATAATTCTAATAGAAGACATTTTTACTACGGGAGAAAAAATCTCATCAAAATCTATACCCTTTTTCTATGCAAACCCCTTGACCACCAATCGGGTCTTATATCTCTCTTACATCCTTCTTCCTCTTTGAATCTGAACACCCATTTATTTTGTAATGCTTTTTTCATTCTAGTAGCTTCACCAAATCCCATGTATGGTTCTCCATGAGAGCCTCGGTGCTCCTCATCCATGGATTTTTCTCACTTCTTCCCGGCATCTATCTCATTGCTTCATTAAAGGTATTCTGGATCTCCACTATCAATGAGTAATAAATAATAAAGAGAAGGAGAATTTTTTTTAGGTTCTCTTCTTACCCTAGTAGACCTCCTCAATATAGGAGTTTGGGGTTCCTGTTGAGGAGGTTCCTAAACCGATTCATGTGTCACTTTCCCATTCTAGAAGATCCTCTACCATTGCATATTATTTTTGGATTCTTACCTATTTTTTTCCTACAATCGCTACTTATACATGAATTTATCATTAAATACCACATCCCTTGATCGAATGATTTTCTTGTCTTTAATAATCCAAAATTTATATCCAAATTCATCACCACCATGACCAATGAAAGTAATTTTTCCGATTTAGCCTCTAGCTTAGTCTTATCATCCTTGTCTATATGGACAAACATCTCACATCCAAAAACTCTAAAAATTAATAATCAAATTTCTTACCATACCAAGCCTCCTAGGTATGCCTCCATCTAAGGAACTTGAGGGTCCTCTGTTTATCAAGTTACACAACTATGCTCATATGTTTTGCCCAAAAAGAAAGAGGCAAATCCTATGTGTAACCTCATGCTCCTAACACATTCCATTATTGTTCTATTCATCCTTTCGACACCCCATTTTTCTTTGTGGAGTTCCTAGAACCATCTTTTTCCTAAGAATTCCATTCTTAGAACAATAATCATCAAATTCATTGTTATAATTCTCCCCTCCATTATCCGACCCGAGAAATTTTAGCTTAAGACTGTTTCATTCTCTACTAAGGCTTTCCATTTGACAAAAGTGTCAAATACATCAAATCTATTTCTAATACAATAAACCCAAAATTTCCTTGTAGAATCATCAATAAAAGTAACATAATAACTTGAACCCCCAAGAGATGATACCCGATTCGGCCCCCACACATCAAAATGCACCAGCTCTAACTTACTCTCTTTCTTTGTAGGTCCAACCTTGAGAAACCTTACTCACTTTTGTTTCCCATATATGCAGTCCTAAAAAAACTCCAAACTTGTTTCTATATATCCAGGAAAATCCTTCTTTATGATCTCCATGCCCTTATGGCTCATATGACCAAGCGTATAGTGCCACAATGTTGGATGCTTCTAAAGCCACAAGATTATAAACATTAGTGTTATAAGTGGTTAAGTAGAAGGTTCCAACCTTCTTACCTCTTGCCACCACAAGAGCATCATTGGTAACCTTCCAAGAGTCCATTGTAAATATCACAGTACAACCATCACTTCCTAACTACCCTGCCAATATCAAATTTCATCTTAATGTAGGCACATGTCTGACATCCTTCAATAGGTTAAGTGTTACCATTCTACATCTTAACTGAACATAACCTTTTCCAACTATGTTGTAAGGCTCATCATCACCCAAAAAGACATGCCCAAAATCTCCTTGAACATAATCAACAAAATAATGCCTATGTGGAGTAGTAGTGGAAAGAATCCCGAATCTAAAACCCAAGATTCAATAATATTGTGTAAAGAAAGAATCAAAATATCTTGAGATACATTACCCATTGCCACATTTTCCTCTTTTTTTTCTTCCTGTTGTTTCTTCTTGTCCCCAAGTTCCCAACAGTCCTTCTTTGCATGCCCAAACTTTCCAGTGCCAACATACTATCTTGCTTTTGGATTTTGACATTTCTTGATCCTTTGATTTTCCATTGCTTCCTTTATTCTTATGTCTCCCTCTAGTTTCCACTATCAAAGCATTCCCTGAAGTAGAAGATTCCCGAGATTTTTTCCTTCTCATTTCCTCACTTAGAATCATCCCTAAAACATCCTCAAAATTCAACTTTGAATTAGTTGGAACCGTGTTGCTTACCTCCATTACTAGGCTATTCCAACTCTCATGTAAAGAGAATAGAACTAATAAAGCCCTCACTTCTTCATCAAATTCTATTGTAACTAAAGCTAGCATATTTACAACCGTATTAAAATCATTTAAATGATTTTCTACTAAACCATTCTCATATATCTTCATATTAAACAACATTTTCATTAAAAATATCTTATTAAAGGTAGAGGGATTTTTCATACAACTTCCTAATGCTTCCATAGTTCTTTTGTAGTCTTTTCCTTTAAAACATTAAATAATAGTGAAGATGCAAGACACATATGGATTGTCCCAAGTGCCTTTCTATATAGCAAATACCATTCTCGCATCTATCATGCTCGAAGGTTTATTCACCTTCTAGATAATGGGCTATAAAGATCCTTCGATAAAGGTAATCTTCCATCTCGTATCTTCCAAAGATTGAAATTCTACCCGTTGAATTTTTCAACCCTTGATCTTCCATCATCTGCCATAGCTCCCACTCAAGATAAAAATTTCCTATGATTCAACACTTCAACTAACCAAACCAAACTCGATACCATTTTTAGGAAATAAGGGATAAAATATGCAGAATAATCCCTCACGAGAATCACAAAAAGAGAAACTAATACGCAAAAATATTATAGATCTCAAATAAAAGTGCATTTTAAAATAACACAACACAAAGAGACAATATTTAATGTGGTTCACCCAATTTAAGCTATGTCCACCAAGAATTCATTACTCGATTTTATTACAAACCACCACTCTCTCAAGACAATACCCAAATCTCTTTGGAGCTATACTCAACAAACTCTGAGAATTCACACCCGAATTCAAAACACATCTGCAATGTTACATAATCCCTACCATATGCATAAAACTATATAAGTAGACAACTTCTTTAAGTAGTTTTCAAAACCATGGGTATTAAAACCATGGGCAAAACCGAAAATCCCATAAACCTATTGGTCAAAATCCGCCCATATGAGAAAATCACGTTTCCTAGTATATCAGACACGTTTTAAACCCAGCGAGACAACTGTGGAAAGTGTACAATACTTTTAGTGTACATTCTTCAACACTTTCTCACCTAAAAATAGGCTCTACAACCTAACACATTCTACCCATGATCCCAACAAGAACACAAATAATTCACTTACATGTAATACACACATATAAAAGAAAACAAGTAACAAGAGTGTATTTTTACATTTCCATAGTAATAACTTTATCAAATAATCACACTCTAAGCTCCTTCAAGCTCAATAAAACTCCAAAAAGTTCAAGACTTCAACAAGAACTCCAAAATCTCTCTATTTCCAAAAATACAAGTGCACAATAAAATGAAGTAACCCCCAAACAAACAAATAAATTTGCATATATATAAAAAGAGAAGAGAGGGTGATTTTGCTCCATGTAGGATGCCACATCACTTATCCTCAACTCCACCTCACAAGACAAACCTTAACCCCAAGGAAAAATAAATTGATAGTTAAAAGAAATGAAAAGCCTCTTACACACTCAACACAAACCCACACCCCCTAAGGACATAATTTAAAACACATGTAAGAAAAGTGTAATAAATGTCACTTTTTACCTTTAAAACACATAATATTGTCTTTTTTGACCCCCCAACACTTAGCTATGGGGTGGTATAAGAAATTAAGAGGTGTGGGAAAAGTTTAACTTGTCCGACAAGCCTCCAAAATGGTTCTTAAGTCCAAATCCATGTTTCTCAAGTAAGGAAGGGTGTACAACACTCAAAGTCACATACACTAAACTTGAAACACAAAACCCAAAGGACCAACTACTCTAATAAATGACATCTTTTGTCACATTCGCAATTAACTTAATAAACATGATTAATTCACTTAATTAAGGCACATTAATCATCAATGATTAAATTGATTACATCACAAAATAAATCACATACTCCAAAGTAAATAAAAGAAAAGGACAAAACCCATGGTAACATTTGGAGGTCATCCCTCCCATGGGAACCCCCTAACAAAATATTAACACAACATCAAACATTACACAAGTTACCACGGTGATCGTTGTTATATCAATCCAGTATTCCACCGAGATTGGTCTCCTAACCCCTTTTTTATTTTTGTGATAATACAATTACCTGCAAAAACACACGATACCTCATTCGGCCTCGTGGCTACATCAAATACAGATAAATATATGCACATCCATCAATAACCATCCTCATATAACTAAATTATCATTAAAAATAAACAACACTATCATTCATTTATAATTTCAACAACATTTCAATTCTACCATTTCATCAATATCAATAAGATCACAAGATTAGTTCAAACGCTAAATCATATTCAACATGATGAGAACTCTAAATGTCATTAAATATATATGCTAACAACACATCATCATCATCATATATAAATTCTCTCTCTTATCTCTAAGAATTCACAAAAATTATATTATGAATCACAATCCATCTATAGTCACAATATATCTATAATCTAACATCATGCTAAACCAAAATGATATGACAATACCCATGTCTATAGCCAACAATAATCAAAATCAAAATATAATAAGTGTTTAAGAGGATTAAGAACTACACATTTAAAATATGATATCAAAAATTTACAAAAAAATGCAATTTATATGAAATGGAAATCCTCATGTAAAAGGTGAATGAGAAAATGTTAGTTCTACCTTCGATTAATTTAAATATAAAATATGCTTCACATCGCCAATATGTTTATAATTACAAATAGCATTAACATAACCATAAGCCATCTACATCATGCAATAAAATTCAATGTCAATACGTACCCAGTCATGAAAAATTACCACCACCACACATGTTTGCGTTGGGATAAAATGAATTGAATGTGTACATTTGTACAAAGACTACGAGACCTATCGTTTGGATGAATATAATTTTTATAATTTTTTTCTTAAAATTAACTTTACTTTTGTACGTGATTGTTAGGCACAACTCCCAACTACATTGATCTTTCTTATATTTCTTAAGTATCATCATGAGAGGGTGTGGTCAGTCTTCTCCAATGCAAAGTGTGCGTCATATTACATACTTCAATCCCTGATGTATATAGACTCATTTTGAGTACTTTGTGTTTCATCTAATTTTTCACTTTTGAAAGACCATTCCACTTACCATATGAAGAATACAAGTGTACAACTAGCTAATTTATAGTTTAGTTTATTGTTATTAAATTTTTACAAGATGTTCTTGTACAATCATTCATAATCCAAACTATGAATTATTATGAATCTTAAGTGCACCAAACGTTTCACTCATAAAAACTCCAATGGTTTCAAATAACATACAACTAATCACTACCTCTTCTTCATTCAACTAGCCTTCCTAAGCATAAATCTCAACCATACAAGCATATGTATATTCTCTTGTAGGATGTGGTGATCATCAATCATTGAATAAAAGTAAGCGAACCTTTTATGCACTTGTTATACATGGAAAGAATTTGAAAAATATCAAATAAATCAAATGTTTTCTTTTCCTTACAATTTTTTTCTTTAACATTTATTTATAGACATAAAGGCCTTCATGGAATCCCCTTTCTATGTCTATGGTTATATCATAATAATTCATGAAACCATATACCTTTGATTTGTGGTTTCACATGATTTTTTCCATCTATGACAAACTAGATTATTTAGTGTGCATGTTTACAAGTTCATGTATATTTTATAAAAGTGATTTAATTCCAAACAATTGAATAAACATGAATCTTTTTACTTTATTAAAAATAATTTATTTTTGGAACTACTAATAACAATAGGAAACACAAAAACACATGGTATCATAGCCTCACAATATATTTTGAAAACTAATCTCAAATCCTAAAGAACAATGCCCACTATAAGCATATTTTAAAATTTTATTATAAAAATATAAAATTTAGCTTAGTATAAATGGTATATAACATGTATATTTAAGTATAACTAATTTTAAAGTATTTAAAATGCCTCCTAGTGTTTGCAACAATTTCTTTAAGTAATTATCCATAACCTCACTGAATATTTACCAAGATAAAAAAATGCATATATAAATTTCTAAAATTAAATACCATTAATTTATCACACAAATACATGATAAGTTTTGTTTACAAAAGAAAAATAAATGAAATTTTTTAATATAAAGACTTCAAGAAAAAAATTTACAATTAGTAAAAATATATAGTCTTAAGTTGTGAATCTCCTTTCAAATTCATCATTTGGTGGATAATAATTATGTAGTACGATTAAAAATAAACATATTATTTATGTTTTTTTATTAGATAAGGTAAAAAGTAGATTTTGAAGGGATGGAACCCTGTACAAACCGATAGATAGGCATCAAGGCACAAAGTTGAAACCAACAAGGAAAAAGGCCCAATAGGCCTAAAGAAGAAACAAATAGACAAACCAAAACCCCAAAAGAGGAAGCACCAAAAGAAGAGAGGACTCCTAAGTAGGAAGACAAAGAGGCTTGGCCTCCCACAAGGAGAAAACCTAACAACCTTGGTGATTCCCTCTTTGAGACCTAAGGCTCATCTTTGTAGGAGAGCTTGCAGATTTTCCTTTCTTTTTGTTGTTTACCACCTTCCAACCATCACCTACATTAGGATCCACATTCTCATCTGGGTGGATAGGTAGCTGAATTTCAAGAAACTCCTTGTTAAAAGTATTTTGATTCCGCTTGAGACTCGGAGATCGGGCGATGAGGCATCACCCTTACCCACCATATGATTTGAAAACTTAGCTAAACTTTTGGGCGAAGGAGCATCCTCACACAAATTTTCCTCCAGTTTGACCTTAAGACTAACTAAAATATTTTTTGAATCATTTTCCTTAAGTCCATAGACCACAAGATTGTCCGGATTAAAATCCTTCCACCATGAAACCCTTCCTTTAATTTGTTTTTTAACCATTTGACAATCAGCAACTAGATGTCCCAGAGAAAAGCAAGATCTGCATCTAAATGGGAACCCTTCATAATCTAAATTTTGAGTCCATATTGAGTCCTTGACAGAGAGTTCCATAGTGGCTGGAAAGTCAGCAATTATGATTTTATGTTATATATATGATAAAATCTTATATAATGTCTTTAAGATATATTTTAGACAAGTCAAAAATAAATAAAGCCTTGAGTTGTGTATGTCCTATGGAATCCATCATTTGATTGATAATAACTATATAGGATATGTAAAAATAAAAGTGTGATTAAAATTTTATTTCTATCTATTTTCAAGAAACAAACCGCATAAAATGTTTGATTCCGTCTTCAGCTGGTACCAAATCTCCGAATACTCTTAGTGTGATAAGAAAAAAAAGTCTATCCTTATCATCTCCACATTCCATGTCCCAAATATGTTTCAACAACACATTATTTATCCATTTATTTCATACACTACAATTGTTGGATCCATGATATCTCATCTAAAATTTTTAGTAAACAAATTGTGTTTATCTATTCAATTATTTTATTTCTCACGTTGTCATTGATAATAAAATTCCATGAACATATATTGATTGATTGATTTTTACAAACACTTGACGTTTCCTTTAGACTTTGCACTCAAACATACATCTTGGTATAGAAATTCACCAAAAATGTTTGTAATTAGAAGTCTTGTAAAATTTTTGATGTACAAAAGCGTATCTCAAAAACATAGAAAGTAAAACGTAGATATATATCATCTTACAATAATCACACTCAGTGACATCAATATTTAGCACAGAAGGATATAAACTAAACTTTTTGCAATAACCACACAAGGATATAAACTATAACAAAGTAAAAGACAACCGAATACATTTAAAAAAATCTCACACCGAATAAAAAAAAGAAAATCCTATTTATTAATGCATCACTGAAAAACATGGCCAAAAAAGTCATTAAGAGTTTCCAACATAATAGTTGGTATGGATGGCAACACCGCCATTGAACAAATCATTATTAGAATGGATTACTCTACTTATGATTCTGCAAACATTGCATGCACCCACTTATTGGCACCAAAATGCCAAAAATTAGATAGACATTTGTTAACTGTGGTCCATAGTAAATCTAAGTGGACTGTCATTTGTGTTTACCGATGTTAATAATGTAAAACTAGAAATTCTTTGTGAGGTAACTGTCTAATTGCGTACACATCATTTTATATATACAATGTGGCAGGTTAATACTTAAATCAATAACGGCTATAAATTCCGCCCGACTCATATCAACCTGACATGTAAAAGATGGTATGAATGAACCTATTTTTGTATGCTTAATTTTTTTCTCTACAGGTCTAATTAAGACAATGATAACATGTAAATCAAATTTTTCCCTGTTTGAATATGAATTAATTATTAATTTTATCTTAACTAAACAAAATTTCATTATAAATATGAATTAAATATTAACAGATATTAACTAAAGTTTTTATTTTAGAACATGGTTGAATTATAATATTTTATTAAATTTAATATGCAATGTTAATTAATTAATGATATTTTTCATAGAAAATAAATGATTGTACAACTAAAATATTGTACAAAAAGAAGGTTTTTTTGTTAACCACTAATATCAAAAACTAGCCTTAGAGGCAACTTGCATTACATCGTTAGCTAAATTTCATCTCTCCTTTCTAATTTATTAAATATAAATTTGTGTAGTACATGTTTATAGGAGATGATGTTTTTATTTTACTACTATTTGAAGGCATGGACAATCACATTGTTAGTATATGGAGGGTAGCAAAGATTGCACATATAATAAAATCAATGGCAGAGATACAAGGTTCATACATTCATTGAAATCGATAGTGGAAAATTTACTCCACATGAGCGTGATATCTCTACATATAGAACACCAAACCATAGAGGAATCCTCACATGACCGTATTGGATGTATCCGAAACATCTTCGAAATTGAATCTATGATCAAACACAACCCATCGTGCCTTCCAAACAGATCAAATCTCTTACCTCCGAGTCACCAAAATCCACTCAATTAATATGCATAACTTCATTAGATCATATTAGGGCATGCTTATTATGGCTAGGCCTATCTCTCACGCAAGTTCGCACAATAGGGAAAAAGTATTTTCCGTCACGTCGCCGTTAGTTTTGTCACGTCGCCGTTAGTTTTGATGGAAAAAGAAACAACGTATTACGTTGTTACCTATATAGGTAACAACGTAATACGGTGTTTCCTTTTCAAATTTCCGTTGTGGTTTTTTAAAAGGAACTCGGCGCTGTATGGTTTCATACGTGAGTGCGCAGAGATAGGATGGCGCGCCACAGATTTGAAATAGAAGGCGCGGGGTCCGGGTTCAAGGTGTTGGGTGCACGGATAGATGGGTCAAATTTTGTGGAGGTTCACGTTGACTACAAACCTGCGTGATGGATAGGCTCATCGGCTTATTATTGTTAACATCAAATAAATTTTTTTCTTTTAGTCGTTTTAGCTTCCTCTGAAACCGGGGATTATTTATGTGTGGTCAAAGAGAGTTCTATAAGGGATCCTATGTCCACCATCGCACATTTCATCAAGTGGAGGAACTTAGAGGACATTTTTCCGGATGAAGGTTGTCTTTACGGTATATTTGGTCATTGTCGAGGATTGTAAAGGCTAAGATGGTGGATTTCTTCTGTGTCTACTTGTGTCGGGTGGGTTATTTAGCGCCAAGTTCATCTTCATTAGCAGTGTTTTCAATCCTAGAGCTATCATAGCAAAGGATATTGAAGAAAATATTTCTTGAACATCATGGAATCTTAACGATTTATTCATCTATCCTATATGTTTTTTGAGATATCATGGTGGAAAAAATCCTTGACAAAGTAGAAATGTGACATGTCAATTCTTCGTTTTTGTATAGTTGAATTTTTATTTTTGAAGGCATCCATAGTTATATTTTTATTGGATGAAGCGTAGCAAAAATGACACACCTCGGAAATGAATGGAAAATATTTAGTTTGTCAGTAGATGCTTTTACATATGATGCTAGAAATGTAGAAATTAGGCACATAAAATAATAACTAACAAAAATAAAATAAAGAATTGCAAATAAAACAGATTATTCCAAACTCAGATCAGCACTTTTGTGCATATATTTCTTCTTCGTGTTCCGAGCTTTAACTCAATACAATCTCTGAATGTGTTTGATATGAAAACACTTAGAATTGCCTCTAATAAATAGATGGCTTCATCTAACAATAAAACACCCAACTCTTAAAAATAGAACTAAAAAGCACATAGTTTTGTGTAATACAAAGATTTTGATTTATTTTCTTTATTATCTTTTCCTAAATTTAAGAACATCTAAAACTAAACTCAAAAATAAAATCATGTGAAAAACAAACTGCTTTTTACTTTTTAGGGGAAAAATTACTCTTTTTCTAACACATCCCCTTAATTTTGACCTTCAAGCTTTAATTTTTATAGAGCTGAGTCTCGCACTTGATCTAACATATACCAAATCACAAACTCCCAACGAAGTTCTCAAATACTCAAAAACTTCATTTCCCAAATTTTTGTAAAGATATCAGCAAATTGATCTTTAGATATGAAAAATTCAAGACAAATTTCCTTGTTGTTAACCAACTCCTGATGAAGTGATACCTTGTGTCTATGTGCTTGCTCCTCTTGTGAAAAACATGATTTTTGAAAATACTATGGCTCAATTTTTTCACAAAATTTTGTGTATCATTGTCTTGATTCTGCATCAAATGTTTCAACACTCTTCTCATCCAAACAACTGACATGTTGTTTCACTTTGTTGTTCTTTACCTAATTTTCTTCCTTTGAAGATAATATCACTATGAGCTGCTCCATTAACACCCATGAAACTACACCTATTCCAAAGTGAAAAGCATAGCCAGATGTGCTCTTTCTATCATCAATACTTCTAGTAATGTCACTGTCTCTTTAACTTATGAGTTGAAACTCATCTCGATGTTGAATACAAAATTTCATGATTCTTACTTCGACACATACCTCCTCAAAATACGTTTTCAAGCTTTCCAATGTGAATATTTTGGAGATGACGTGAACCTTAAGACAAGGCTTACACCATACATAATATTGGTCCTTTTGGCCATCAAAGACATGAGACTTCCAACTAGTTTTTTGTACAATGTTGGATCTACAAATGATCTATTATCATCTTTGCTTAACTTAAAACCTACTGCAACAGGTGTTGGCGCTGGATTGCAATTCAACATGTTAAATCTCTTCAAAACATCATTATCATACCTTGCTTGTGAAATAAAAACTCCAACTTCTGATTGTTGAACTTCTATGCCCAAAAAATAGTGCACGAGGCTTAGATATTTTATCTCAAATTATTTCTTCATAGCTGATTTGAATGAATCTATAGATAGATTTCTAGTGATGATAAAATCATCCACATATAAACAAACAATCAATATTTTACCTTTCTCATTGATCTTGGTGCATATGGTAGGATCACTTCTGCTCCTCTTCGACACAATTTTGTATCAAATAAGAATCAATCCTACTTTACCAAGATCTAGGTGCTTTCTTGAGACATTAGAACACTTTTTTCAACCTATATACCTTTCCTTCATGACCTTCAATATCATAACCTTCTAGCTGATTCACATAAAAAAAAAAAAAATGGTAAAACCAATCAAGAATGTTGATTTTACATCCATCTGATAAATAAGCCATTTGTTTTGAGATGTAATTACAAAAACCATTCTTACCATGTCCAAACGCGCTATAGGTGGAAATGTCTCGTTGTAATCTACTCCATATTGATGTGAAAAATCTCTAGCAACCAACCTTGCTTTATATTTCTATACTTCACCATTAATAGTATATTTTGTCTTATAGATGCACTTCACTCCTATAATGTCATTTCCTTCTGGAAGATCTACCAATTGCCATGTCTTATGATTCTCTATGTCATTTATCTCATCATCCATGTCTTGAACCAAAAATTCTTTGTCTATAGCCTCTTCAAAGTATATTGGATCTACAGCTTGAGAAAACAATACAAAAACTAAAAAAGTATTAGTTGTATCAACATTATAAATCTCACTAAGACTCCTTGTTTTCCACTTTATGCAAAGAGCTATCTGATGATGGACTGTTTTTTACTAAAGGAGTAGCTTCTAGTGTTCTTTGTGGTGTTTGTTGGATGGTTAAAGATGATTGAAATATTGGAGATATCCTAGATGTAGATGGAGGTGTAGCTTGTGCTACAACTTGTGGTGCATGTCTAAGATTTGAAGAAGATACAATACCTTACTACTCTATGCTTTCATCTTCCATATCATCATGAGGAATAGTTGTAACTACACCGACTATTTTATCAATACTTCCATCCCATGCTTCATTTTCAAAAATTTGTTCATCTCTACTAATTATGACCTTTCTAGTAACTAGATTGAACAACTTGTAATATTTTGTATTCTCTGAATATCCAACAAATATACACTTTTATCCTTTGTTTCATAACTTCTTCCTTAGCTCATCAGGAACATGTGCATATGCCACACAACCAAAAACTCTAAAATGAGAAACATTGTGTTTCCTCTTAGTCCAAGCTTGTTGAGGAACCATGTTTCAAACAATTTTCATTGGACACCTATTTATGATGTAAACAACAATTGCTACTACTTCTACCCAATACTCATTTGAAATAATATTTTCATTCAGCATACTTCTCACCATATCTCCCAATATTGATTTGAAATAATATTTTCATTCAGCATACTTCTCACCATATCTATGATGGTTTTATTCTAGCTATCTCGCCACACCATTCTATTGCGAAGTATACCGAAGTAAATTGCTTGTGTATACCATGATATTTTCAAAAATTCATAAAATCATTGGAAACATAATCACCTCCTTTGTCTGTCCTCAAAACTTGATGTAGTATCCACTTTTATTTTCCACTAAAGCCTTGAACTACTAAAATATATCAAAAGCATCTAATTTGTCTCTCAAAATTACGCCCATCTATTTATTTTATAGTCATCACTTTGAATTTCATAAAATATGAACAACCTCCAATAGAATTTGTTTGCATTGGTCCACATAAATCTAAGTGAATAATTTCAAGTGGTTCACTTGTTCTTCTTATTTTTCCAACTGGGAAGGACTCTCTGTGTTGCTTCCCAAAATACAACTTTAACAAAATCTATATTGTTCTTGAATCAAAGGCAAACCTTTCACCATTTTTTCAGTGTAATAAATTCAAACCACCAAATTTTTAATGACCAAACCTGAGATGCCATAGCCATGGTTCATATTTTCAACCTGATAGTGAAAAACTAATTCAATCTTCTTAGCTCCTGGACTAATTTGTAGTATGAACTCCAGATGTGGCTGGTATAATCTTCAAAGGAAACATTTTGTTGCTTGTCATCTTCACTTTAGCAATCACCTGGGTACTTGGAGCTTTATTCATGATCACACATTCATTGTCTTCAATGTAAACTCTATATCCCTTTTGTACTAATTGACCAATGCTCATAATATTGTGCTTCAAACCTGCAACATAATAAACATCCTACATAATCTTTTGCTCCCCCTTTTTAGTTAGAATGTTGATTGTTCCTTTTCCTTTTACAGTCACTATATTATTATTCCCAAGGGTAACTTCTATCTTTACTAACTCATCCAAATTAGAAAATAAATATAAGTTACCTAACATGTGATTACTTTATGCAACCGAATCCAAATACCACACATCACTAGGACTCTCTTGGGATATATTACACTCAATAGGTAATGATTTGGCAATATTTTTGCATGTAATAAACATGGAGCTTGGAGTAGAGCTTCCAACTTGATTTTGATTCTTCTTGTTTTGATCATACTACTTTTTCCTGTATTCATAAGCATAATGCCCATATATCTTGCAATAGTGACACTACACATGTGACTTATCCTATCTATGACCTGAAAAATGATTATGATTGTTCTCTTTACTATGTCCTCTTCCACTTGAGTTTGATGGACCGTAGCTTGCGTCCTCTAGATGAACTTCTTCCTCTACCTCTAGGACTGAAATTTCCTCTTCCTCTTTCACAATTTCCTTATACCTGTGATGAAAATATTGATCTACAACTACATGTGATCTATTCAACCTTTTTCATGATTTATTAGTGATGTATGCAACTCATCAATTAAAAATGACTTAGATCCTTAGTTTCTTCAGTAAAGCAACTACTAACGGATCAAATTTCACAAAGTGAACTTCTAAGTAATTTTTCAATAATTCTTATATCCTCAATAGCTTCATCATGATATTTGATTTGATTTAATAAACCAACTACAAAAGTAAAGAACAATTCTATGGAATCTAAATCTTTCATTGACATATTTTCAAAATCTCTACAAAGTAACTATAGCTTGGCATTTTTTACTTTCTCTTTACCTTGATACACAACTTGGAGAGTTTCCCACACAATTTTTCTTTACTGGTTGCTACCACTCTAGGTAGGATGATTTCATGCATGGCTTGATGAATGAAGAAAATATATTTTCCATCTTTCTTTCTTAATTCCTTCAAAGTGTCTTTCTCTTCCTGTGAGAGTGCGTTATATGTTGCTGCATTTGTGGGCTCTGTGTACCCATTCTCTATGATTTCCCACACATCCTGGGATCTGAATAGTGCCTTCATGGTTAATGACCAATACTCATAATTATTTCCTGTAAATTATGGTGTTTGCAGACCAGATATAGAAGCCATAATTTTTTGTCAATTAGAAACATTCTAAAAATCCACACTCTGATACCAATTTGTATAAATTAGGCACATAAAATAACAACTAAGAGAAATAAAATAAAGAATTGCAAATAAAACAGATTATTACAAACTCTGATCAACACTTATTTACATATATTTCTTCTTCTAGTTCCATAGCTTTGGCTCAATACAATCTTTTTGAATTTGTTTGATATGAAAACACTTACAATTGCCTCTAATAAATGCATGGCTTCATCTCACAATAAAACACAAAAATCTTAAAAATAGAAATAAAAAGAAAAATCTTTTATGGAATACAAAGCTTTTGATTTTTTTGTTTATGAGATTTTACTAAACTTAAGAAAATCTAAAACTAAACTCAAAAATAAAAGCATGTTAAAAACAAATTGATTTTTCCTTTTCTAGGGAAAATTACTCTTTTTCTAATAGAAAATAGTCCATGAACTTGTTATATCCGCTTCGACACACCATACCATAGGGAATCATCGCACCACTACTAATTCATTCCCAAAATGTTAACATAGTATTATTCATGGACTTTTTTACTGCAAACATCCATCTTCCTACACTTGACGTGCACTCTTAACATGTCATTCGCCTTAGTCCTTGTCTTGGGTGTGCATTCGCTACACATCAAAGCATGCAGAGATTATTCATTACGTACACCTACAATATATCAATCATTATTCACCAAGATGGTGAATAGTTACAAAAATTGAAGTAGAAGTTTTATTACATTAAGGAGGAAAAAAGGTATGTGGTCTTTGTTATAGTGGAGCTATAAGTGGGGTTTGAAATATTTCATTTACAAGGTAAGAATACAACATACTAATAAATTAATCATCTATTCAACACTATAAATTCACTATAATATTTTAAATTCAAATTCATTTAGTATACATACCTAACTTTTACAATGTAAAATTTGAGGGTCAAGATAACACCCGTGTGTAGAGGAAAATTTCCCTTCAACCATAGCATCTAACATTTCTGTGAACTTCAATTATAAATATTTTCATATTTTGAAATGTTGAAATATCCTCTTTAGTTTCATTAAACATATATATATCCAATTTTTTACCATACATAAATATGAATAAAAATTTCACCTATGATTAAATGACCATTTCTCAAGGTATCCCTAAAATTAATATCGCATACATATAACAAAATTTGAGATATAAACGTGTAACGCCACTAAAAGAACGACGCCGCTCATGACGATGAAGACGGCGACGCGTCACAACCATGCGACCCAAAAGCGACTAATTTTTTTTTTTTTTTGTTCAAAAGGTAATGGCTCTTGTTTGATTTATTTTATCTGCAAGTTTTGAGACCTGCTTGACCTTGGGAATAGACAAGCTTCAGTCTATTACTTTGTATTCCGCTCGCAAGACTAAAACTACATGATTGTCGCAATTCCATCTGCTCGAGATTTACTTCAATATTTGTTGTATTCGTCTCTTTCTTAGCAGAGAATCTCCACTTCACGTATGGTGAGACTAAATTGAATATATATATATTCGTAGAAAAGCGTTACAAAGAATACACATTTATTGCTATTGTGTTGACTATTTTAGAAATATTGCTCTTGGGGCAATTTTTAAAAGCCAACAATATTCATTCAAATCTCAATCTCTGTTCTTGTATTTATTTTTAAGTTCAAAGTTGCATTGGAATTGAATTTGTACTTGGTTTACAACTGATTCCGGGTCACCAATCACTTTCAAGTTTCAACATTTTTCCTTTCACTCAATTGTAAATTGGAGCCCTATAACTTGAGCTTTGTATTTTGCAACGTTTTTTTGGGAAATTGTACTCTAAAATTAACATGAAATTGTTTACCTTTCAGGTTGATTAACATTGCTTCCATGCTAGATTCTTGTTTATATTTGACCCCATCAAAATACAAAGGCGACATTGCCTCAATTACTTCTTTTTTTTAAGAGTATTCGTCTTTTATATTCAAAGCGTACATGCCCAAGCTAGTTGCCATTGCTTCAATGTTCTCATTCTTTTGATGATACACTGCGATTGTACATTTCATCTAGGCTTCTCATTCACTTTA
This sequence comes from Taxus wallichiana var. yunnanensis, assembly GCA_018340775.1. Lineage (NCBI taxonomy): Eukaryota > Viridiplantae > Streptophyta > Pinopsida > Cupressales > Taxaceae > Taxus > Taxus wallichiana. The sequence goes on from CM031241.1 coordinate 98,342,148, forward strand.
ATACATTACATTATGTTATATATATATCAAGGAACATCATATAATAAGATATATACTTTGAAATTATATTACTACATTGTAAGTCTTTATGTATTGAGTTGTACATAGCACCCTTTTATATTAAGTTTGTTTATTAAAGAAAACGGTATTAAGAATCACTAATATGTATTACTTATCATCATGACCCCCTTTTCTTTTTATCTTTCTCGTAATGATTGAAACCCATCTAGAACATCTTCAAACTTTGGTTCTAGTTCATCACCATCTACTTCGTATCTCTAACCAAGATAACATGTTTCAAATAAATACATATGACTTCTTTGAAACATTCGTTGGTAATCCCATTAGGCAGATTTGAAAATGGAGTGCACATACTAAGATCATCTCACCGGATATAAAACACAAGGAGTTTCAAATATGCACTCTTCCTGACCAGCATACTATCTAAATGAATCCATAAAGCTCTGTACAACTGGCTTACAAAGCCCACCATTTCAAACTTGGGTTTAAATGTTGTAGTTGGGCGATGGCTGACTCCACCCACTCCTGGCAACATAATGACTCTTGCCTGGCGTGTAGATTACTCCAACCGACCGCACAACATCTACTCGCCCAGATTTTGAGAATCTTGAGCCTCCCTTATGTCCGATCTTGCTGTAGTTCTGCCCCAGGCCGCGTGAAAGGGATGGGCGTCTAAAAGGAACGTGCTACGAGCGATGCTTCAAGCGTGAATACTGTCTGACTCGGCCCTGTCCGCGTGAGGAGGGGGAGAACAAAGGTCCTGGGCGCATGTACAGACAAGTAGAGGGGCGAGCGGTGAGCGAGGCGTCGGCCAAGCCGCGCGCGAAAGGGTCATGCCCCAAGGCGTTTCTAACAAACAAGATGCCAACTATGTTGTTATCTGTTCAGTATCGTATGCATCCTCAGATTGAGGTTCTCCTTCAGGATATTTGATCGAATAGATCGAGGATTTTAAGAAAAAAAAACAGCACGCGCCCATTAAAACTCTATTCAGCATTGATGGTAAAAAGGGTCGCAACTTCTACACAGTCAGCACAAATTCTAAAACATAAATTTACAACAGAAAAATAGATTCGGATACAATACGAAAATTAAAGTATTTTTTTTTTGTTTAACAAATCTATCAATCCTGCTATTGTGTGTATTTGGAAATACTAGTTAATGAATTCATTACTTGAATCATTCGAATATGGAAATGAAGTATTTCGTATCTTCTAATTATTATTGAAAGCAGATGCCCCAAACCTTCAGATCAAGCAGAGAAAATTAATCAGATCACGGCACATTGGAGATCCCTGCAATTCTCCAATCGAACTCCAATTCTAAAAGACAACAGCAGAGAAAGAGGCACTATAGAGGGATAAGGCAAAGACCGTGGGGTAAATATGCTAGGAACTTGAACTTGCTAACTGCTACATTTTGCATGAATTGAGTAATAATATGAAATCAACACACATTAAGATGTCGAGTTCTTCCTAATGAGTTCATTGCCCTTGAGAAGACCAAGAATGAATCGAAGACCATAGTTTGATCAAAAGATTCAAGAATAAGGTTGTTCTTGCTTCTTTTCGTGTAGATGGCAGGTTTTTAAGTTTTTAACTAGCTTATGGTATTACTCTAAATTTGGATGGGCATCATTGAGATTGAGAGTGAACTTAGTGAAGGTATTGTAGCTACACCAAACCGTACGAAGATCTTGTTAATTCAAGGCCTAAAATATTTGATGATGATGACATAGCTCAAATTGTTGCATACGTATAAATGTTAATGAGTTCTCATAATAAAAGTAAGCTCTATATCAACAACATCTCGGGTGGCACAGGGATCAATTATCTTTATCTGGAAACTAGTGTACCATAACATCTAAAGAGAACATTTGAAACTCTGAAATTCAACAACTTTTCAATAAATTTTAAAGTAAGAAATGTTATCATCTCATTGCAACTTTCCCTTCCATTTCTTTTTCTATACATCCTACTTCATGTGAAACAAACTGCATTATTGAAAGCTAAAGAAAACAAGGTAATATTACATTTCTTTCTCCACTCAAGGTGGTTGACTACATGATGTTTTGACATTGTCAACAACACGGTTCTTGTGCTCCAAAGTGTTCTCATCAATGCTCAATGTTCCAAGTGTTTCAATCACAACCAAGATAGGGGGAGAGGCAACACTCTCCTCCCAACCAAAACTCAATGGGGAAGAGAAGCAATCTCCTCCATTGACCCCCGAGCCCCAAACACAACACAATGAAGGATGGTCTCCAACTCAAGGCAACAATACTTGCTTCCACAATACAAGTTTCATTCACAACATTCAAGGTAAAAGAGAAAACAACAAGGAAACACAAATAACACAATATTTTGCACAAAAGGCTTTCATCCAAGCCAACAAGAGAAGGAACTATGGGAATGTTTTCCTTATGCCTCCCAAATGAGATGAGATGCCCATCCAAAACCCTCCACAATAAACACAAGCCCCTATGACTCTTATGCCTCCCTCAAGTACCCCTTTTACCTCCCATACTCTTATGCCTCCCTCCTCTTATGGCTCCCTCAAAGACAAGGTAGAATGTAAACATTCTTACCCAAGATGGGCATCCCTCTCAAACTCCCTCCACAATATCCTAATCTACTCTTTTGCCTCCCTCATGAGTATTCCCATAGACCTCTCCTATACAACACAATAAGCATTCTATCCATTTTTCCACAATACACAAAACAACATGCATTTTCTTCAATTTTAAGCTCAAAAGCAATAACAAAAGAAAGCACAAAGAGAGAAGTTTTCCTACCTCTCCATTGGAGAAGCCTAAACCAAGAAGCTTTTTTCAAGCTCCCTCCAAAGCAATCCAAGCATGCAAGTCCAAGCTCTTTTTTTTTTTTTTTTTTTTCAAATCTCTCCTCTCCCAAAATAACAAAAGAACTTTCAACAAAAACTCCAACCCCCTCAACAAGAGAGGAAGTTTCAATAAATAGACAAGAGGAAGAGTGAGGGTGATGTGGCTCCTTGTAGGATGCCACATCACACATCCTCAAGACCATCTCCCAAGGTCAACTCAAATCCCAAAACACCATAAATGGGTGGTTGGGTTGAATGACATCTCCATTCCACATTCAACCCTTTCCCATGTGCCTTAAGGCACAATTAAATGCAAAATGAGGAAAATGCACTCCAAAGTCATATTTCCCTTCCCAAAACAATAAATAATCCCCTTTTTGGATTCCCAACCCATAGATATGGTTGGTAAGGGGTTTTGGGAAGTGTGGGACAAGTTTAACTTGTCCCACAAGTCCCCTAAAAATGCACTCAATCTCAAATTCGAGATTCAAAGAGTTTGGAGTGGTCAACACTCAATACCAAGCATTCAAAACATGAGGAAACACAAGGCTCAAGGAGCCAACCATCAAAATTAATTACACCCACTTGACTTTCCCCAAAGTTTAAAAACTAACACAAGATATTACACTAATCTAAACATACTTAGCAAAAGTAATAAAAGAAAAGACATCACCAATGAAATCACCTACTAAAGCAAGTAAAAACAAATAAATAAAATTCTTATCCCCATGGTCACATAGAACATTTCCCCCTCATGAAAATTTTCTTAACACATACAAGAATAAAGGTAACACAACACAATTTACTAGTTGCCTTGACGACCAATTGTTGTAACCACCCGACATTCTGTTGTGTTTGGTCCCCAATCCCCCTCATGGTTGTGATCAAGTTGTGTTTCCTGCAAAATGCAAAATACCTCCTTCGGCCTTGCGGCCATGTCAAAATATCCGAAATAATCATAAGCATGAAATTTATCAACATCTATACGTAATTCAATCAATCATTATTTCTAGGTCTAAATCACAACTTAACTATGCATTTCATCATTATCCAAAATTATAGTAATGTAAATTTAACAACTACATTCTACTCATCATGGCGAAGAAATCCAATGTTAGAACACATGCAATACATCCATATAAAAATAATATCGGTATCCAATAGTGTATCAATTTCTATCTCCATGAGTCGATGTAGGTCTAGGGAAAAAAATCCAGTCATAATCTAAATGCATCTAGTTGCAAAACATCCTGCTAATCAACATAAGTATAAGTCATGTCCATATCCAAAGTCTGCATAACTCAAAAGAAAATCAACTAAGTGTCGTAGGGAAGTGGGCATTACATCCCCCTCCCCTTAGACTAGACTTCCTCCTGGAAGTCAAGGAGAAAGAGGTAGGAAAAAAAAATGCAAAAGAAAATAGGATCACACCCTTTGTGGAATTCATTTGCTTCAAACAAGTGTGGATCTACAGAACTCGAGTTTGGTCCAATGTAATTTAACAAGAAGAAGTAAGATTGTAAGGAATGAGTTCTAAATTTTCTTCAAGTAAGGTTACAAACATGAAATTCTATGGAGCAACTCTACGTGCTCAACCAAGCTACAAAACATAGCATCACAACATGAAAAGGTCAGAGGAGTCTCAAGAATAACCACCAAGTATAATAACATTTTTACTCAAAGGTATCACAATTTGGAGATCACACGTGGTGAGGTTTAACAACAAGGAAGACACCAGAATTAGCAAAAACATTTACAATTAAGAAAACTATTCATGGGAAGCACTTATATAACTCAAGAGGGCACAATCAAATTTTCATGGTAATACTAAGGAAAAACGTGACCATAATGTTTCTATAACTTTATTTTACATTCAAGATCGAACACAAAATACTAACCTGATTTAGAAATGTCAAACATTTGGATAATATTTCTACTAGAAACTAACATACCAATAAAAGAGGCACCACTCACTCTACATAACACAATGGGATTTATTTATCTCAAATCCTTCTCAAGCTCAAATTAATCATGAGGAGAAACACATGCATAAGTCGTAACACCAAAGAGCACTCAGGTGAGCTAGAATAGAAGGATAGGCAACAAGAGGGGGGTGTCCAACTACAATCCAAAGTGCATCATACCAAAAGCGAGCAACATCAACAAGGTGTCACAAGAAAATAAGAAGAAAAGATGTCTTCCCAAAGTTATGTCATATCCTTAACATATGTTGCCTTAAAATTACAATAACCTAGGTCACTAAGGATTAAATAAACACACAAGGAGGTTGCTTTTCTTAAAAAATATATATATAAGATCCAATCCTAGAAGGCCGCAACTCACATTCGTCGAGCTACGAGGCAACAAGGGTATGACGACCCAAACTCCTACAAGGGAAATTTACATATGTCTACGATCAAGGGAGTGGTACTACACAACTAGAACACATAACCATCAACAAGATGTTTCACAAATCTAGGTAGGAGACAAAACTAAAGGTTCAAATATACATTGCACTCAATACATAAATCTTACTGGTTTTATAAATTAACTTAATAAGTTCAAAGTTATAGTTTTGCTTGTTAAACACAATCCTTACAAGTTTTCTTAATTAAAACTTCCTGTTATTATGATATCACAAGTTGTGTTATAAGGAGCGCCACTAAGGTGGCATGATATCTTGCCATTCGAATAGGTGGAAACAACATTTATTTTTACTCCTAGGGAAGGTAGATGGATAAAGTTCCTTTCTATTCTTCTACCTAGCTTATATTTCTTCTATAAATCTACTGAGGCTAAATCAAGGACCATTTTCCTTTTTCTATGTTCCAACTTTTTTTTTTTTTTTTCAAGTTTCAAAGTCAAATCCTCTCAATTTTAATTCTATAGTAGTTGGGTGAGTCATCTTAACAATTAAAGTTTTAATGGAAAGCAAGAGTCAAACATATCACATTATTATTTTTATGGGAGAGAGATATGAATCATCACATCACATTATTAATTCTATAGGAACAAGAGACAATCAACATAGCAAACACATTTTTAATTTCCTAAGAACTAGGAATCCATAATTCAATATGTACCACGCCAATATTTCAAGGGTTTTCCAAAGGATTACAAGCATCAATAAACATTTCTAGTGGCCTCTACCAATCTCAAATGAACTTACAAGGAAGACTCATTAAAGAGGCATATCTACTTTTACGAATTTATGAGGTTTAACAATGTTTGTTGTTTAGGCTCAAACATTTTACTTGCATAATAAAACAAGGAAAGTTTTCAAATCAACACCTATATTTCCACAAGATACCACCAACCAAGAAACAAGATGACAATGCAAATCTTACTCCAAGGACTCCACATTCCCATTAGAGATCATCAATGTAAGAGGACAATCGACTAATCTATCCAACCACGGATTCTATGACCAAGGGTTATAGTTTTAAAAGAAGAAACACAATATAACCACCACCGAGATTAAAATATTAAGATCCACCAAACTAACATCTCTTAGAGTAAGGACAAAAAGACCCAACAACATCCATAAGTGTCTCCACGTAATCCAAAGACTAATAGGTCAATGAGAGGAAAAACAAGCACACTTAATTAATCACATTTCCCGGATGGGCTTACGTCTAATCATAATTACCAAAATACATACAATCCATCAGTCAATACCTTCTATAAAGAAATAAGGAAACCATGATCCAAATTAGCATGCCATCGATGGGATTTCACTACCAACCAAACATTTATCCACTTAAAATATACAGTCAACCAAGAGTCAATCCGATCCTAACACAATCCATAAGCCCATAACTAAACACATCTACTCTGACGAGGATAAAATCTCTTACTAGGTTGTAAGAGGGTCACTGTCACCGCTATCAAGCTCCAACTAGAATGCACTACACAACGAACTCTCCAGGATCCTAGACACACTCAAGGTTTCGTCTTTCTAAAACTGATGCATAACTTAAAGCACCTAAGAAGACATTCAAGGCACCTATGGTGTACCCCCATACGACAAAATGTCACAATACAACCAGTGTAGAACCAGCTCAACAACATGCAGGAAGGAATCACGTAACGTTTAGCTAAGTAGCCAACAGATAAACGAGCTCTGAGTCACCAGTCAAATTAAAATCCAAGAAATATTGGCAATCAAAGAAAGTGGATAAGCATCCGCATTGCAATGTCTGAAATCTCACAAAAATACAATTACTAAAAGAGCCTCAGAGCTTCTCAATCAAATCATAAAATAAAACGCTGGTCCTTGATAAAATAAAACCAGTTTTACAAATATATAAAATACAGAAAGTCAACATCACAATCACTTTGCAGCCCTTTATGGCTGCTAATAGGGGTACTATGCCTCGAGCTCCGTTTTTAAAAATGCATACGCTAAGCTGGATCAAAACGACACCAAGGCCTAATATCCACTTACTCATACGGGGATTAAGTTTTCCATAGTGGCGACCAAAACTAACTCATCTAACAACTAAGAGAAAAGGGAAGCTTTGGGTGACTAAACAACTTCTAATTTACTATGCCTGACCCCAGAACACAACCACTAATGTTAAATTACAAGAATCGCAACATATAATTTATCATTCCAACAAAGGAAGAATCTTACGGGTTTTATCACGTCATACAACTAAAGAAAAGCTAGTATGCATCAACAACATATTTTTAAATGAAAAACAAGTTCTTGTTACATCAGAATTTCATAAGAGTATCCATTTAATTTTAACATTTTTAGTTATCTAGGTTCGACAAAACGCCACTAGGCGAGTTCAGCAATTTGAAGAATTTTATTACTTTATTATTTTTTTTTATTTTTTTTTAAAACACAGAGATTAAATTTTACTAATCTGGTTTTCGGGTTTCGAAGTTGGCCCAGGGTCCAAGTGTTGAACCCACGGCTCTGATACCAAAGTGTAACGCCGCTAAAAACGACGCAGCGCTCACGACGCGACGACGGCATGCGACATGCGCATCCATTGCGAACAACCCGAAATGCGACAAATTTTTTTATTTTTTTTTTTTTTAAAGTAATGGTTCTTGTTTGATTTACTTTATCTGCAAGTTTGTGACCTGCTTGATATTGGGAACTGACAAGCTTCAATCTTTTGACTTTGCATTCCGCTCGCAAACCTAGAGCTACATGGTTGTCGCAATTCCACTCACTCGAGACTTACTTCAATACTTGTTGAATTCGCCTCTTTCTTAGCGGAGAATCTCCAGCTTCACGCATGGTGAGACTAAATCGAGAATATATATAGTCGTAGAAAAGCGTTACAAAGAATACACATTTATTGCTATTGTGTCGACTATTTTAGAAATATTGCTCTTGGGGCAATTTTTAAAAGCCAACAATATTCATTCAAATCTCAATCTCTGTTCTTGTATTTATTTAAAAGTTCAGAGTTGCATTGGAATTGAATTTGTACTTGGTTTACAACTGATTCCGGGTCACCAATCACTTTCAAGTTTCAACATTTTTCCTTTCACTCAATTGTAAATTGGAGCCCTATACTTGAGCTTTGTATTTTGCAACGTTTTTCAGGGAAATTGTACTCTAAAATTAACATGGAATTGTTTACCTTTCAGGTTGATTAACATTGCTTCCACGCTAGATTCTTGTTTATATTTGACCCCATCAAAATACAAAGGCGACATTGCCTCAATTACTTCTCTTTCTCTTTTTTTTTTAAAGGGTATTCGTCTTTTATATTCAAGCGTACATGCCCAAGCTAGTTGCCATTGCTTCAATGTTCTCATTCTTTTGATGATACACTGCGATTGTACATTTCATCTAGGCTTCTCATTCACTTTAATACATTACATTATGTTATATATATATCAAGGAACATCATACAATAAGATATATACTTCGACATTATATTACTACATTGTATGTCTTTATGTATTTAGTTGTACATAGCACCTTATTTATATTAAGTTTGTTTATTAAAAGAAAACGGTATTATGAATCACTAATATGTATTACTTATCATCATGACACCCTTTCTTATCTTTTTGTAAGGATTGAAACCCATCTAGAACATCTTCAAACTTTGGTTCTAGTTCATCACCATCTACTTCGTATCTTTAACCATGATAACATGTTTCAAATAAATACATATGACTTCTTTGAAACATTCGTTGGTAATCCCATTAGTCAGATTTGAAAATGGAGTGCACACACTAAGATCATCTCACCGAATATAAAACACAAAGAGTTTCAAACATGCACTCGTCCTGACCAGCATACTATCATAAATGAATCCATAAAACCCTGTACAATTGGCTTACAAAGCCCAGCATTTCAAACTTGGGTTTAAATGTTGTGGTTGGGCGATGGTTGACTCCACCAACTCCTGGCAATCATAATGACTCTTGCCTGGCGTGTAGATCACTCCTACAGGCCGCACAACATCTATTCGCCAAGATTTTGTAAATCCTGAGCCTCCCTTATGTCCGATCTTCCTGTAGTTCTGCCCCAGGCCGCGTGAAAGGGATGGGCGACAAAAAGGAACGTGCTACAAGCAATGCTTCATGCGTGAATTCTGTCTGACTCGGCCCTGTCCGCGTGAGGAGGGGGAGAACAAAGGTCATGCGCGTACGCATGGAAGAGAGGGGCGAGCCGGTGGCGAGCAGTCGGCTGTGCCGCGCAAATGGTCGGCCCAAGGCATTTCTAACAAACAAGATGCCAACTATGTTGTTATATCTTCGATGATCGTATGCATCCTCAGATTGAGGTTCTCCTTCAGGATATTTGATCGAATAGATCGAGGATTTAAAAAAAAAAAAGCACGCGCCCATTAAAACTCTATTCAGCATCGATGGTAAAAAGGGTCAACTTCTACACATCAAGACAAATTCTAAAACATAAATTTACAATGAGAAAAATAGATTCGGATACAATTTGAAAATTAAAGTATTTTTTTTTGTTTAACAAATCTATCAATCCTTTATTGTGTGTATTTGGAAATACTAGTTAATGAATTCATTATTGAATCATCATCAATATGGAAATGAAGTATTTCGTATCTTTAATTATTATGAAAGCAGATGCCCCAAACCTTGAGATCAAGCAGAGAAAATTAATCGAGATCACGGCACATTGGAGATCCCTGCAATTCTCCAATCGAACTCCAATTCTAAAAGACAACAAAGAGAGAAAGAGGCACTATAGAGGGATAAGGCAAAGACCGTGGGGTAAATATGCTAGGAACTTGAACTTGCTAACTGCTACATTTTGCATGAATTGAGTAATAATATGAAATCAACACACATTAAGATGTCAGAGTTCTTCCTAATGAGTTCATTGCCCTTGAGAAGACCAGTAATGAATCGAAGACCATAGTTTGATCAAAAGATTCAAGAATAAGGTTGTTGCTGCTTCTTTTCTGTGTAGATGGCAGGTTTTAAGTTTTTAACTAGCTTATGGTATTACTCTAAATTTGGATGGGCATCATTGAGATTGAGAGTGAACTCAGTGAAGGTATTGTAACTACACCAAAACTGTATGAAGATCTGTTAATTCAAGGCCTAAAATATTTGATGATGATGACATAGCTCAAATTGTTGCATATGTATAAATGTTAATGAGTCCTCATAATAAAAGTAAGCTCTATATCAACAACCATCTCAGGTGGCACAGGGATCAATTGTCTTTATCTGGAAACTAGTGTACCATAACATCTAAAGAGAACATTTGATACTCTGAAATTCAACAACTTTTCAATAAATTTTAAAGTAAGAAATGTTATCATCTCATTGCAACTTTTCCTTCCATTTCTTTTTCAACACATCCTACTTCATGTGAAACAAATTGCATTAATGAAAGCTAAAGAAAACAAGGCAATATTACATTTCTTTCCCCACTCAAGGTGGTTGATTACATGATGTTTTAACATTGTCAACAACAAGGTTCTTGTGCTCCAAAGTGTTCTCATCCATGCTCCATGTTCCAAGTGTTTCAAATCACAACCAAGATAGGGGGAGAGGCAACACTCTCCTCCCAACCAAATCTCAATGGAGAAGAGAAGCAATCTCCTCCATTGACCCCCGAGCCCCAAACACAACACAATGAAGGATGGTCTCCAACTCAAGGCAACAATACTTGCTTCCACAATACAAGTTTCATTCACAACATTCAAGGTAAAGAGAAAACAACAAGGAAACACAAATAACACAATATTTTGCACAAAAGGCTTTCATCCAAGCCAACAAGAGAAGGAACTATGGGAATGTTTTCCTTATGCCTCCCAAATGAGATGAGATGCCCATCCAAAACCCTCCACAATAAACACAAGCCCCTATGACTCTTATGCCTCCCTCAAGTACCCCTTTTACCTCCCATACTCTTATGCCTCCCTCCTCTTATGGCTCCCTCAAAGACAAGGTAGAATGTAAACATTCTTACCCAAGATGGGCATCCCTCTCAAACTCCCTCCACAATATCCTAATCTACTCTTTTGCCTCCCTCATGAGTATTCCCATAGACCTCTCCTATACTACACAATAAGCATTCTATCCATTTTTCACAATACACAAAAACAACATGCATTTTCACAATTTTAAGCTAAAGCAATAATAAAAGAAAACAAAAGAGAAGTTTTCCTACCTCTCCATTGGAGAAGCCTAAACCAAGAAGTTTTTTTTTTTTTTTTTTCCAAGCTCCCTCCAAAGCAATCCAAGCATGCAAGTCCAAGCTCTTTTTTTTTTTTTTTTTCTCAAATCTCTCCTCTCCCAAAATAACAAAAGAACTTTCAACCAAAACAAAAACAAAAACTCCAACCCCCTCAACAAGAGAGGAAGTTTCAATAAATAGACAAGAGGAAGAGTGAGGGTGATGTGGCTCCATGTAGGATGCCACATCACACATCCTCAAACCACCTCCCAAGGTCAACTCAAATCCCAAAACACCATAAATGGGTGGTTGGGTTGAATGACAACTCCATTCCACATCCAACCCTTTCCCATGTGCCTTAAGGCACAATTAAATGCAAAATGAGGAAAATGCACTCCAAAGTCATATTTCCCTTCCCAAAACAATAAATAACCCCCTTTTTGGATTCCCAACCCATAGATATGGTTGGTAAGGGGTTTTGGGAAGTGTGGGACAAGTTTAACTTGTCCCACAAGTCCCCTAAAAATGCACTCAATCTCAAATTCGAGATTCAAAGAGTTTGGAGTGGTCAACACTCAATACCAAGCATTCAAAACATGAGGAAACACAAGGCTCAAGGAGCCAACCATCAAAATTTATTACACCCACTTGACTTCCCCCAAAGCTTAAAAACTAAAACAAGATATTACATTAATCTAAACATACTTAGCAAAAGTAATAAAAGAAAAGACATCACCAATGAAATCACCTACTAAAGTAAATAAAAACAATTAAATAAACTCTTAACCCCATGGTCACATTAGAACATTTCCCCCTCATGAAAATTTTCTTAACACATACAAGAATAAAGGTAACACAACACAATTTACTAGTTGCCTTGACGACCAATTGTTGTAACCACCCGACATTCTGTTGTGTTTGGTCCCCAATCCCCCTCATGGTTGTGATCAATTTCCTGCAAAATCTAACAATACCTTCTGGCCTCGTGACCATATTAGTGACGTCGAAATAATAAAACACATGCACGTATACATAACAATTTACACCATTGAACAACCTAATTAAACCAATGCTAGAATCAATTAATTCACCAATTGTTTAATTTTCTAACATTTCGATTATAACAATCCATCACTTTGCACTAAGATCACAACATCAACAATCATCTAGAAATATCCCTAATTTATGTCTAATACATCCATACAGTAGTAACAGTTAGAACATCGAATACTGATTTAGGAATCAAGCATATAAATTTACTGCAATTGTCACATCATGTCGCAAGTATAACATGTATGTACTGTCTATCCAATAAGTAAAATGAGTGTATCAATTTCCATCTAGAAATGTTTTATTTTTATTACGATATCAAGGTCTAGGGATCCAATAAAGAGTGACCAGAGCCTAAACAATACAACAATAGTAATGACATAAAGTCAAGGTAATAATAATAATCAAAACACCATATAAATCTTGGTGTCCACACCTCTTAATTTTCATGCTAACTAGAAAACAACAGTCATATTTACGATTGTAATCAATTTAGAAAAGATGCTCATGGTTCATTTAGTATCGAAGGGAAGTGGGCATTACAAAGCGTTTCTACGACATGGAAATACATTATACATATATACATTCTACAATGACCTATATAAATTGCAATAATAAACAATGAATTACACCATGTCTTTTTGTCATCTTTCTTGCATCCTAAAAAACTATGCAAGCATGAAATCAAGGATAAATCCATGGTGTGGCATCCACCTAGATCTAGTATAATTAACGTTTTTGGTTTTAATTTACATACTAATAATACTTTGCATTCGAAAGGAGAGGATTAAAGACACATATTTATTTCATTTCACTTAACTTGTGTTTTGTAACCAAGGAGAGAGAAATAAATAGGGAAGAGAGAGAAACACTATTTTGCAAAAATTTCAACTTCACACAAGTGACACAATATAATTTTTAGTTATTTACAGTGTCAACACATTTCCACAAAGTGGTTTGGTAAACCAATAAGGGTCCTAAAACTTTCTTTTTACATTTTCTGCTAGTTGTAAAAATGTTCAATTTAGGCTCAAAGGCTAAGAAACCACTTTCAAATGTTGTCTTCCGGAGAGCAAAAATACCATGGGTAAGTTTCTATGTGTCCTCCTATACACCAAGAATTCAAATAAACTAATGAATTTAGAAGTGGTAAATTTTTGCAATTGGTGGTTAGTTTTCTTAGGCCATCGATCATAATTGGCCTAGTTGCAAATGATCAAAAGTTATCTCGAGGGCTCAGAAAACCACGTCTAAAACTAATGTTCAATGGATGAACGCGCAATAAGAAAATTCCTACAAGTTCCCCATATATTGAGAATATACCAATTCAAAGGAACCGAGAGCTAGCAAACAGCTTTTAAAACATCGACAGTTTTCTAGAGCCATGGTCATAATTGGTACAATTTTGACCTCGTCAACCGTGACTAGAGGCCTACAAAATACCTTTTCCAAACTATCAAGAAGATTGTTTTTACCAAAACTAAAGGTCTCAGGAAATTTTTAGTAAATATACTATTGGTTTGCAAAGGAGGAAAGTATTTCATTGTTCAGGGTCCAAACGGTGGGCTGATACGAAACCCAACTTTTAAGTTTTAGTAGCTTCTTGAGAGTACAAAAATGGGTAACAAGACTCCTAGAGGAGCAGCGAAGAGAGTAAAAATAGTCAACAGGGTCAATCTAAAGCTTGATGTGACTCTCCTCATATCAAGGAACACATACGATGCTTGACCTCTCTTTTATGGGGTTGAAAAGGTTGTTTAGCAAGTCTCTAAATGTGGTGTTTTTCCAACTTTGCAAGTAAAGAAAAAGGTTGTGTTTAGTTGATGAATCATCTAACTCTCAAAAATATTAGCAGAAATGATCACTTTATTTGGATACCCGAGTTGCACCATATGAGGTTATGGTGGCAACCATAGTTGATGTTCAAATGGTAAAAAATTTTGAAAATCACAAGGTGGGGTTTTATTGCTTTACACTATTTAATTTTTGTTAAATATACAATTGTAAAATTATTTATGAGTTTAATGTTTCTAATATAATGCAAATGAAGAAAAGAATTACAAAAATTATAAAAGATGGAGGTAAGGAGACCATGCCTATTAGAGAACGATGTTGGGTACTCATGGCTTCAGGTGATTTACACGCTCCCGTACATTCTCCAAATCATTAAGACCAACCAGGAACTCATCCAACATTCCAATTATTGGTGGGATCAACATCCAAGGCCACACAAACGTTATCCACTAAGACCATACATAATTCAAACTAAGAACAAAGAGGTTTACACAAAAATACTCAAAAATTCCATTCACTGGTTAACTCATCAAGTTCACAATTTTCCATAGTGCACATGGAGTAGCACATACAAATACAAACAAGTAGTTTAGCGACCAAAGGTTGAGGATTGAATCTATGTGATAATTTCTTGCAACCAACATCTTTTATCCCTTTTTTTTTTTGAGTTGTATTTTCATCGTTATACATGCCCTTGAGTTTCTTTACTTGGGATTGGGACCAATTTGTATTTAGAGCATAATATTTTCTATGGTAATCAAGCCTTGTAATCATAAACCATATAGATCACCATGAGTAGTCTTTCCATCTATACATTGTTTTGTTACCAAGCTCATATACCACACTACCTCATAGCCTTAGGATTCTAAAATATATTTTATAACAACTCACCAGCTGGTCCAAATTTACAAAAATATCAAGCTCTAATCGACCAACTCATGCTCAGGCTCAACAAAAATAATCATTATTCCAACCAACTCCTCAGTTCATCCATATTCCTATCTGTGCTTCTACATTTTGCATACACGTATACCAAAGCTATTTCAACTACAACATCTGAAAAAATTCCTCTATCTTTTATGCTTTGTTGGATGTCCATACTATGTTTTGGAGGTCACATTTTTTTAGCATGGAGAGAATAGAAAAAATAAAAATCTTGTATTGACGTATGGGGGATGGTATAAAGGGACCTCCAATATCTTGACAATACAACAACTACTCAGAAATAGAAGAGGTAGGTGTTTTCTACGACTAGAATGGTGTTGCTAAGGTTACAAAGCATGTAGAACAATATCTCAATTTCAAAAGAGAAATTTGGATACAGATAGACATTATGCGCTAAGAAAGTGTATCCTAATCCTCAATTTCCTTCTTTTGTATCTTTGTACCAAAGAGGCGGTAGGAAGTAACTCCTTCATCTCAAAGATAATAAACCTGATTTATATATATATATATATATATATATTTATAGACAAAAATCAATCAATTGTAAATAGTAATTAAAGGAGCATGAGATTGCAGGTTCCTCAAAAAGAAAGAAAACTACTTAAGAGAAGATACAACTCTAAATCAATCAATTTCTATATAGTAAATGACTGGATATAAAATACATAGGTTGTCTCCTTATGCAACCCAATTTAACTAATAATGGAATTGATTTAAGACGGTTAATAAGATGAGAGATCCACCTAATATATCCCCCTTCACATTAAAAACACTACTACTATTCAATTATTGCTAAATTTACCACGTTGACCATGGTTACATCATGTTAAATGCCTCTTGTCAAGGTGGGAGCCTTCCCTTTAATAAAAGTGTTTAAGATAGATTCCATTCACTAGAATCTACAACTCCTTGTTCGTGAGCTTCAACAATGGTGGTCATTAAAGAAACCTCAGCTTTCAAAATACATAGAGGCATGAATGGTATAGAAGACCAAAGAATGACAAATTCAAGCTCAAAGAAACAACAAATGGCCGCCTTCATAATCCCCGGCAGAGCCTCAAGTTAAGACGGTGGCCAATAAAGAATACAGAGACCTCCTCTGCATAGAAATCCGAACTCCAACAGATCAAAACAACAGAGAAATATCAACGTTGAGCTCTCATGGCTGCATAGAAACCATAAAACTAGATAAAGCTTGAAGAACCAGAAAGTTCTGACCATGAAAACCTGATATGATAGAGAGCTTTTGCAGAGGAGGAGCTACAAAATATAGTGAAAGTGAGCTCAAATCAAGAACAGAATAATGGCATCAAAGAGAAAATTTTCCAGGGCTTCACCCGCATAACCAAAAACCAAATGAAATGTGCTTGTGGGTCAATTTCCCTTTACCGCCCGAACCCAAGGAGTGGGTTAACTCTAACTTGACCATGATCAAGGATCAACGATCACAAAACATCAAGGACACAAGATCAACATCCTCAGATCAATCACAATAACCAATGTAAACCACCTGGGTAAGATGCCACCGTCAACATTCAATGCAGGCCAAAACCCTAACTACAGGTCAGAAATCGATGGTCTGTGATCAGACGGGACACAAAATCCATGACCTGAAATCATTACAACAATCAAAGCAAACTCAACCAGAGTTGATGCCACCGACAAAGCATATAAAAGGGTGAGTCACCATGGAGAAGGGGACAGCCCACATGTCCATAAAACAAATCATTTTCCATGACTTTCAAATTCTAACCTTAGTGCATATGCAAATAATATAAAAGGGGCTGACCAAATTATACCAAATGATCACCAAAAAGGTGAGTTTTGAAATATGCTAAGGCCGACAATTAAAAGTTGGCAGACTATATACCATTGGTCGTGCATAATCAAAAGGGGTCGAGCATAGTGTGGTGGCTTTTACAAAGTGCCCCTCATGTTTTTTAAAAACCATAGTATATGCTAAGTCCACAAGAGTGGCCAAACCCAATGAAGACAAGAGTTCACAACCACAAGTGGCCCCCACGGATGGTGATAGATTGTACATGAATTGGAGTACATTTTTCATGTGATCACAAGAATAGAGTAGAGGTCAACATCAGATGCAAGAAACCTTTTGAAGGCTTATTACCTTATCTTTCCAGAAAATAAGAGTTGATTATGATTACACATGTGCTCCTAGTGGTCCCCATAGTGGATGAATTATTTTACAAATATTGCAAGTATTGTAATTATTTTGCTCACAAATAGGGAGTTGTACTTTTGCATGCCTTTACAACATAACAGAATAGAGAAGACGATAGAGTTGCATGTTCATGGAGAGAGACTTGCCTAGCAAGCAATCTTATTTTTAGCAAATTATTCACCTTTCTATTCTTAAAAATAGAACAGTCAACTTCAGTTTGATTGTAATGTAACTAAGACTAATAATGCCTATTTGTAATTACATGCTCTATTTCTATTCATTTATTTATTATTAAATAAAGGATAAAAATAGGATGCATGGGTGAGTACAAGCCTTAGGCTATTTTTAGGAAGAGGGTGAATTTTATTTTGATATATATTGTGTGCCTTTGCAAAGCACAAAGGGACTCTTGGAGGAATTTTGGATATATGAGTTATGAAGCAAATTTTGCAGTTTTTCCCTCTGAGTGTGAAGTATTTTCTACCTTTCCAAGTTATTTTGCAGTCTTGTGTATGTTTCTATTAGTCTTGTGAATGTAAATTCCCTGATCAATCACCTTACCCTACTAAAAATTCAGTCTTTTCTACTTAATTTTAATGTGCATGTTAACTTATTAGTACTGTTGTGATTCTCCCTCAATACAATCAAGTATTTTTCCCTTAGAATTCCACAGAAAATCATTTGCTCATGCATCAAAAATTCTTCTCATATCAGTTATGCATATACTCAGTCAAAGGTCTCATACAAATTTGGTGTATAACCTTAAGTTTAATTATTTTTTGTTATATTTTACTCTCAAACTTCAGAAATCGGTTTAGGATAAAGGAACCGGCCTTGATCTGGAGACTCACCTCAAAATAGGTATACCCAAAAACCTGAGGTGTTTCATTGTATCTATGAAAGAGAAAGATTAATTGTGCAAGCTTAGAAAACCTAGAATGATCTCTCTACATGGTGCACTTTTGAGAGATGATAGTAACTATGATACATTTCCATATTTGATAGGAACACATTCTCAATAAATTACAACTTTCAAGTTCTTCTTTCACCCTTTTCAATACAACAAAACTTGATAATAAACTCTACAAGAACTTCTATTTTTACAATAATACAATTTTCAACAAGGCAACAATACACTCCCTTTTCTCAATGAGCATAGTTCATTTTTCTTTCAATACAAAATTTCTTCTTTCCAACAATATGAAAGAATAAGTTACAAGTTACAACTTTCACTATTTCAACATTGAAACAACATTTCAAAGGTGCTTCTTTTGGCTCCAACATAGCATGACTCCTTCAAACTTCATTTTTTTCTCTTCAAATTCTTCAAATCATGGTTCACAATACAAGGAAAGGGGTATAGGTGATGCTCTCCACCCAACCTATAATCCAATAAGAGGAGAATCCATCCTCTTATTGGCCCCGAGCCCCAACCAAAGAACAATAAGGGGTATTATGCAACATTTGAAAACTTTCACACAAGGCTTCCACAACATGCATTCCAAAAAATAACACATTCAAATAACACATTCAAACAATACACTCAAATAATATTACAACTTTTCGAATAAGCACAAACGCTTAACAACAACAAACAAAAAGGACCGATGGAATTTGGGCACCACCTCATTTTTTCTCCCAAGTGATGTAGGATTTCCACCCAAAATCCTCCATGTGCACAACTCAACATAATCAAATCCTTGTTTTTACAGTTGCAAATATAAATAATATATATGTTGACCAAAAAAAGCTCACACTTATTTTGGTCGATGAACACCATTTTTCCCATTTCGGTTCTTCAATCTGAATTTTTATATATTTGAAGCACTTAAGGTCCCCTGAAAGTATTTCTATCAGATAGGAAATTTCTTCCCCTTTCAAGAGATATAAAAATTCCTTCTAACTCCTCATATTTTGCAAATGGCGGGCCGACGGGCCTGGGAAGGATTTTTTGCAAAAATGGTCTAAGTGGCCTAGGAAAGAATTTTTGCCATGGGAAAATTACAAACTAGTGGGGAGGCAGGAGATATTTTGATGTTTTTCAACTTTTCAAAAGGTGCAACTTATAATTATGGGCCGCTTGAGCTTGGGAAGGATTTCTTTTGCAAAGTGGTAAATGTTGCACGACAGAGCCCCAGAGATGTCTTTTTGCCAAACATGGAAAATAGGGGCCGGTAGGCCCGGGGATGTTTTATTTACAAAAAGTGGGTTTGCGAGGCCACGAAGAAATTTTTCCCAAGTGTAAATTTAGGTCGATGGGTCTACGGGGCATTTGGAACTTTTACACTTTTCGTAAAATGGCATAGTTTTCAAGTGCGCGCCTCTAAGCCCATGGAGTATTTCACAAAATGAAAAGTACAAGCTCGGGAAGGGCCCACGGAAAGTACCACACCTCAATCCGGTGTAAATTCTAGGTTAAAGTCTAAAACGAAGACCCCAAACAGGCGCAGCTTGCCACATGGTCGAGTCAAAAGCGAGACAGGCGGGCCTAAATCAGTTAAGTATAAAAGGAATGTTAGAAGCCTCCATGTGCCTTAATGACACATATTCAAAGGAGCATCCCAAAGAACGAATCTTAACTAGCACCAACCATTCACATGTCCAAGGTCCAAAAAGGGACAAAGTCGACCGTTGAAAATTCCAAACAAGCATAAAGAACCACGTGTCATCTCGGCACAATTTTAAAAGGTCAGGCTCAAAGCGGAGACTCAAATGAGTGCCAACTCTCCATGTGTCTAGGGTCTAATAGAAATCATGTGGGCAGCAAGCCCAAATCAGCTAAGTATAGAATAACCGAGAGAATAACCATGTTTCATTTTGGCATAATTTTAATAGGTCATGCCCAAAGTGGAGACTCAAATGAGCACCAAATATACATGTTTCTAGGGTCTAACAGAAATTAAATGGGTAGCAATCCTGAATCGACTAAGTATAGAAGAACCGTAGAAGCCGCCACATGTCAAGCATGACGTAACTTCAAAAGTAAAACTCTCAACGGGTTCCCAAATGTGCGATGAGCCTCCACGTGTCCAAGATCAAACATATATCCCCCCGTCAAACAAAGGGACTTAGCCAAAACACAAAGAAATTGGAAAAATTTGTGGAAGGATCCATGTGTCTCTTCGGTGTAATTTCAAAGGTGCGGCCTAAAAGGAAGTCCCCAAACAAGCACCATCCCACCACATGATTAGAGTCTGAAATGGTAAGGTCAATTGTTGAAAAGTCGAAAAGCTGCGAAGGACTCCACTTGTCTCGCCCACGTAACTTCAAAAGAAAAATCTAGGGGTAGTTTCCAAATGATCACAAAGCCTCCACATGTCTTGAGTCAGGCATAGTGTCTCCGCCAACAAGAGGGACTCGGGAAGAATATAGAGGAAACCAAAGAGCCCGTGAAAGCAAACACGTGTTAGTCTGGTGCAATTTTAAGAGCGAAAGGAATGGGCATAATCCCATGATACGTGAGGATACCATGTGACCCATGTATGGATAGACTCCTTTAAATAGAGGATCATACCTTAAACACATGACCACGATCTTCAAACATGCCATATCTTTTGACTGGTAGCTTGATTTTGAGCGCGGAAAGGACGTTTAAATCTCTCAACGTCGGCTTCTCACTGTCTCCATTAATGTTTTAGCCTATTATTTTCAAGGGCTATCAAATCTTCCACCTACCTCCATGATGAATAATGGGCCTCTTTCTTGCCTAGTAAGGGAGTCTTTGGAGGTATAGGTGTTGCATAAAGTAAAGCTCTTCATTGTGGTAGGTGGATTTAATGCATTGTAGGGGTGGTTGGAATAGGGTTTGAATTCTTCCCTCCTTTCTCTCTTATTCTTCCTATATATTGTAAAGGAGGGGCATTTTCTAAGAGGTTGGTCATTGTTTCTCTCCTTTCCCCCTCTCTCATTCTTCCTTAGGGTAGAATGTGGAGTCTAAGCCTCCTCCCTTGGCTCTATAATGGAATTTTCTTGCCTCTTTCCCACTGATGATGTACCAGTGTGACTTATGGAGCAATAAAATCTATTTCGTGATGCATCTTGTCCATCCTTTGCTTATTTTATTGTCTCTTCTTGCCTCTCATCATTGCAGGGTATACCGTGCATGTCTGATGTTTAATGGTTTTGATGTGGTGTTTGGTGTGAATCTCTCCTGGTCTCTAGTGCACCTTTTCCACCCTCTCCTTTTCTCACCTCTCTCCACTTCAGGCAGTTGGATTTGTGATCAGCCACTTCCTTTTCTGGTGTATCACCACTTAGTGTAGGATCTCTTTCACTCTTTCTCCTCTCCCTATCTCCTTGGAAGGTTAGATTAGGATTAGATAGGTTTTCCTACACTAGAGTAGCTTGTGGTAGGTAGTTTAGGAAGAAGGAACCAACCTTCTCTAGAGGTCCATCTCAAGTCTGCAAGTCCCACAGCTTGAGAGATGGTCCAATGTTGTGCAATCACACTTTGAATGTCCCACTCAGAACCAAGGCCATTCGGGGGTGTTGTGATTTTGCTTCAACAATTTTGGCACACCTGGTGGGACAGGTCTGAAACACCTTACCACTTCATTTCATCAAGTTGATGTGTTCTTGGTGAGATTCATCCTTTTAGGCACTTTCAAGCACATCTGGTGACTCCATCTGGTCAACAACCCATTCTTTGAGTTACAGACCTTATTCCCATCCATTTTCATCCATTATTCCTTCCATATCTTTCATCTTCTTCCATCCCATGAAGTTGTGCAATCATGACTTCATTTCCCTCTTGGAACTCACATTTGCGGCAGCAGAAAGAGTGCACCCCACCTCTAATGTATTTCTTGACTCCTATAGATCAATATTATGGTCGATTAGAATCATCATGCTTACCTCGTATGACCATTTGTCAAAATTAGTTTGGCCACAAAGATTATCAAGAGAAAGGGTATGCATGTGATGACAATAATAAAACGAGAATGTTGGTTCGTTGGAGAAGCTTCAAAGAATAGAGGCACACATGGTGCATTAAAGGGATACAACACAGATGAAAGCATTCATAATTTTCTATACGGCACCTTGTCCATGGGTTGGCCCTATGCCAAGAAATTTCATCTCGTAGGAGAAGTTTGGACTTCATGATTGAGATGCTACACCAACTCGCACGAAGTGGGATTTGAGGAGATATAGGCCTACAAACGAGGTGTCGGGAACCTTGTCAATGGGTAAGTCCTACACCATCATCTAGTGATTTCCTCCCCATTCCCCAAACAACACCATCTCAACCTAGGCTTCAATTTCCAAGCTTCCCATCTTCTGCCCCAAGTGTTGATTTCCCTTCCCCATCTTCTAGTCTTCCATCTCATTTTTTTTCTCTTCCCTTTTCCCTTCCAAATCTAAGTCCCCTCCACAAGAGCCAAAATAAATGCCTTCCCCTCCACCACAAATAAGGAAACAACTAGTGGAGACCCCATCCACCACTCCTCCTACTCTCCCAAGTCCATGTTAGGGAGATACTCCAAAAACTAGTCAAGGAGAACAACAAGAAGAGGAACCCAACAGAGAAGAAATGATAGAAAATATGAAGAGTTGGGCTGCCAAATTTGGGTTTACAAATATTCCCTTGTTGGTTAAGCCTATGGAGGAGGCTGAGGTCAAGCCACAAGTGGTGGAAGCTTCAACTACAACACAAGCATGGGAAGAAGAAGCTACTCCAAATCCAAAAGAAGAGGAGTACATTCCGGTTATGGAGGAGAACCATATAGTTTCAAAGGCTTCAAGTACAGAGAAGGCCACAGAAGAACCTTCAATTCTTCCTCCCACTTCACCCCCTTTAAGATCTAATGTTGAAGAGGAGTTTGAGCTTTCAAACTTCATGTTTGAAGAAGAGGGGAACCATGGTGAGCAAGTTTCAGATCAGGAAGGACACGTGGAGGAGGCAAGCACATTTAGTAGGACAACAAGGGGGAAAATTATCATGTCGACTTGGAGGATTGCTTTGATGGAGAGGAGCCCATGGAGATCATGTCATCTTCTCCTCCATCATCCACCCTCCAAGCACATGAGCCTGCTGCCATGAAGGAGAGCATTCAAGGACAATAACCTGTACTTAATAACAACCCTCTAGAACAAAGGTTGGAAGATATGAATCTCCCATGTTATTCACAAGAGAAGGAAAGGAAAGAGCACAAGGATCCCACCTCATCCACACCATCCACCCAAGAAGGTCCACAGAAGACTCCATTCTTGGAGTTGAATTTCAGAACAAGGGGCACATTCAAAGGACCAGACCATGCCCTATCAGGTACTTGGCTTCATTAGAGCCAAGGAGAAGACAAAACTAGCCATGCCCACTTCAGGACATGAGAATGAGAATCAAAGCACAAAGGGTCACCATCAACACCTCCAAGAGTCCAATGCTAATCAACTTAAGGAGGTATTTTCAATTGATGTTGATACCTTGATGATATGGGTGGAGGATTGACCTCTTGTTAGTTTTTCACTCATAAAAGCAGCCATATTCAGTGTCAAATCATTTAAATGGCTTCCCCTCTTGAGAAAGGGAAGCTACTTTTCCATGCAATTTACATGATTTTTTAAAGTTCCATTTTGCTCCTGGTTAGTGTAGGTTAGTTTAGGTTTGTTTTTAGAAAAATAAGTTCTTGTGCACACTCTGCATATCCCACTTGGGGTGTGTATGATTTCCGATTTGTACATAGTGTGTTGTGATGTTTTGTTACTTGTGAACTGTATATTGCAAGTAGCATTTGGTGAGTCTTCTCCGGTTCCAAAGTGGTGTTCCAAGTGGCTCAGGGATCAAATTTTCAAAGTTCTAGATCAGATTTTTGTTTACCAGGAAGACTCCATGCCCAATGGATGCTTCAAGGCAACTAATCATTTCACCTAGCAGGTAGGTGATCCCCATGAGTCACCAAATTATTGACCAAAATAAGCTCACACTTATTTTTGGTCAACTAACACCATTTTTCCCCTTTTGGTGCTTTAATCTGAATTTTTGTATATTTTAAGCACTTAAGGTCCCCTGAAAGAATTTCCATCAGATAGGAAATTTCTTCCCTTTCTAGAGAAATAAAAATTCCTTCTAAATCATCGTATTTTGCAAATGGGAGGCCAATGGGCTTGGGAAGGATTTTTGCCAAAATGGGTGGCTGGCCTCATGAAGACTTTCGTCATGGGAAAATTGTAGACCACGGGAGGCGGGAGATATTTCGACATTTTCCCACTTTTTATAAGAGGTGCAAGTTATAATTGAGGGCCGCGAGCCCAAGAAGATTTCTTTTACAAAGTGGAAAATGCGGGTCGGCGGGCCCAGAGATGTCTTTATGCCAAATGTGGAAAATGCATGTCGGTGGGCTTGAGGATGTTTTCTTTGCCAAAAGTGGGTTTGTGGGGCTGTGGAGGAAATTTTTCCCAAATGTAAATTATGGTGCAGGGTATTTCGGAACTTTTGCACTTTTCACAAAATGGTGAATTTTTTAAGTGTAGCTGCGAACCCGAAGTCTTTCAAAGAAATGAAAATTACAAGCTAAGGATGAGCCTCGAGAAAGTGCCACACATAAATTCCGTGCATAAATTCCGTGTTAAAATCCAAAACGGATACCCTAAATGAGCGCAGGATCACCACGTGGTTAGATTCAAAGAAGGGGACAAAGCAGGCCCAAATTGGTTAAGTATAAAAGGACTTGCAAAAACCTCCATGTGGCTCAAAAGTGCATCTTCAAAGGTGTGGCCCAAAGAAATACTCGAACTAGCGCTATCCCTCCATGTGTCCAAGGTTTGAAAAGGGATAGAGTCGGCCATTGAAAATTCCAAATAAGGGGGAAGAACCACATGTCAACTCAACACAATTTTAAAATGTCGGGCCTAAAGCGAAGACTCAAATGAGCACTAACTCTCCATGTGTATAGGGTCCAACAATAATCAAGTGGGCAGTAGGCCCAAATAAGTGAAGTATAGAAGAACCGACGGAAGAACCACGTGTCGGCTCGGCATAATTTTAAAATAACAGCCCAAAGCAGAGACTCAAATGAGCACCAACTCTCCACGTGTCTAGGGTCCAATAGAAATCAAGTGGGCAGCAGGAAAGAATCACCTAAGTAGATAAGAACCACATAAGCCACCACGTGCCGGCCACGACACAACTTCAAAAGTAATATTAAGAGTAGGTTCCTAAATGTGCGCTGAGCCTCCATGAGTCAGTGGTCGACATATGGCTCTGCCAAATGAAGGGACTTAGCCAAAACAAAAAGAAAATAAAAAAGTTGTAGAAGGAGTCACGTGTCTCTTTAGTGCAATTTCAAAGGCGCAACCCAAAATGCATTCCCAAACAAGCATCATCCCGCCACGTGGTTAGAGTCCAAAAGGGTAAGGTCTGCTATTGAAAACTCCAAAAGCCTACGGAGAGGCCTCTACATGTCTTGTCATCTGTAAATACAAAAGCAAAATTTGGGGTCGAGTTTCAAATGATTGCAAATCCTCCACGTGTCTTGGGTCACGGATAGTGTCTCTGCCAATAGGAAGGACTCGGGCATAATACAGAGAGGAAATCAAAGAGCCCGTGGAAGCCTCCATTTGTCGGATCTGATGTAATTTTAAGATAAAAATTAAGGGGCTCAATCTCCATTATGCATGAGGCTACCACGTGTCTCCTCTATGGATAGACTCTTTAAATAGAGGATCTCGCATTAAATGGCTGAACCCGATCTTTAGATAGCCATATCTTTCGACTTGGAGCTCAATTCTAAGCAAGAAATGACATTTTAGAAATCTCTCAACATTGGCTTCTCACTGCCTCCATTAATGTTTCCCCCTACTATTTTCTCGGGGTCATCAATTATTCCACCTTCGCCATGATGAAGAATGGGCCTCTTTCTTTCCTAGTAAGGGACAACAATGGAGGTATGGGTTTTGTAGTAAAGCTCTTCATTGTGTTAGGTGGATTCAATACACATTGCAGGGTGGTTGGAACAAGATTTGAATTCTTCCCTCCTTTCTCTCTTATTCTTCCCATATATTGTAAATGAGGGAATTTTCTAAGAGGTTGGTAATTATTTCTCTTCTTCCTCCCTCTCTCATTCTTCCTTAGGGTAGAATGTGGAGTCTAAGCCTCCTCCCTTGGCTCTGTAATTGTATTTTCTTTCCCTTTTCCCACCGATGATTTACCTGCAGTGTGACTTACGGAGCAATAAAATCTGTTTCGTGATGCATCTTGTCCATCCTTTGCTTATTTTATTATCTTTTCTTGCCTACATCATTGTAGGATATATTGTGCATACTATGATGTTTATTGCAGGTTCTAGGAGCTATGTTTAATGGGATTTGAAGTGGTGCTCTCTATGAATCTATCTCTGGTCTATGGTGCACCTTGTCCATCCTCTCCTTTTCTCACCTCTCTCCACTTCAAGCAGTTGTATTTGTGATCAGCCACTTCCTTTTCTGGTGTATCACCAGTTAGTGTAGGATCTCTTACACTCTTTCTCCCTCTCCCTGTCTCTTTGGAAGGTTAGATTAGGATTAGATAGATTTTCCTGCACTAGGGTAGCTTATGGCGGGTAGTTTAAGAAGTAGGAACCAACGTTCTATAAAGGGCCATCTCAAGTCTGCAAGTCCCATAGCTTGAGAGATGGTCCAATGTTATGCTGATCACACCAAATTCCCACTCGGGAACCGAGGCCATTCAGGGGTGTTGTGATTTTCTTCAACAATATCCATGTTATCATTTTCACTCCCCATAGGTGGAACTCAAACTCACACTCCCTCCACAATGCATTCCTCACATCTCCCTTTTCCCTCCCCAATGGTCCCATAAATCCATCTCCCACACCCAACTTAAGGCAAGCTACCCATTCACAATCAAACATATCCACAACACTCATACAATATTCAAACAAGCACAATTTCTACATCAAAATACATTAATACAAAAGAAAAAAGAGGAGAGCCTACCTCTCCATCAAGCTTTGAATCCTTCACATCAATCTCAATCCAAGATGCAACTCCAAAATAAAACTTCGTGTATGAAAAGAAAGACCAATTTTTAAAAATGCAAGAGAAGCAAATAAGGCAAGTAACCCAAAATCCATCAAATTCATCCAATAAATAGAAAAGGGATGTGAGGATGATGAGGTGGCTCCATGTAGGATGCCACTTCATCATCCCTCCATTCCAACACACAATTCAAACACCAAACCCAAAGTAATTAAATGCACATGTAAGACTTATGACATGCCCACATGACACTCCAACTTACACACCATGCTTATATAGGACAAACTTAAATATGGTAAGTAAATAAGTGCAATTATTTACCATTTTACACTAAAAATGCACTAAAATGGTCAAAATATGCCCTACACTTCATAAGTAGGGTTGGTATGAGAGTTTCAGATGTGAGGAACAAGGTTAACTTGTCCCTCAAGTCTCTAAAAGTGGCCAAAAAGGCCAAATTCGAATTTGGGAAGGATGGTGGAGTACACACCACCTAAATGCATTTAATTCAATTCACATCATGCACCAAAACAAGGACTATCTACCCAATTTATTGCCCACATGTCATATCTTCCCTTTTAGTTTAAATTTAAGCTAAATTAGTTAATTAAGATACATTAGCAAGTGTTAATAAAGTAACAATATTTCCCCAATAATTAAACACATGCAAAAAAATTAAAACAAAAAAATTAAAAGAAAGGAAACACATTACACCCATGGCCACATAAATGAGGTTACCCCCCTTATGGGAACCTCCTAACAAATCATGCAACAACACAACATAACATTATACACAAGTTGTCAAATTGGCCATGTTGTATAACTCTCCCGACATCCTTCTATGGTTGGTCACCTATCCCCTTTCGATGTATATAATATAATGTTCTGCAATACAACAAAATACCTCTCTGGATTTATGGTCGCATCAACAACATCGAGAATAATATACATATAGAAATCGAAACCGTCATCAAAAATTTGAAATTCTATCATCTATCATCATATCAATCAATTCGATTTTAACATCCATAAAATCATAATTTTACTCAAAACATTCAACATAGGAAATGCATCCAGAATATGACATGTAGAATAATATTAGAATACTTCAAATCAACATATATAATTGTCCATTTAGTGTCATCTAGTGCATCATAATCAAAAATTTAAATCACAACATGTCAATATTCCAAATATCTGCATAGTATATCATCTACTAATCAAAATATAATAATCAAAATGTCTAAGTATCAATCCAAAACTAGTTTCATCATAATGAAATATTGTCGAAGAGGAGTGAGCACTACAAGATGATTGTGTAATACATGAAACATTTAATAGGAAGCCTAGATATACTCAAAAACAATACATAATGGAATTTCATACTCAATAGAATGAAAAATTTTACTCTATGTTTTTTCCTCAATACAATGCATCAATGTATGATCAAAATAATGCTTCATAAAATGTAAACAAAATTGATTTGGATTTGCATTCAACAATTTTCTATTAATACATGAATTTTTTTAAACTTGGATGTTTCTACATTGAATACGATACATCTAGAAGTCAATTATACACTATAATTATTTATGAATTTTAATTTTAACAAGAGTCAAAACGCAACCAATCCCTATCATAAGCATGAATTATTGAATTACCTTAAACTAACATATATATATATATATATATATTAGATAAATCTATTTAAAAGACACCAACGGGTATCATTCTCGAACTGCCAATTCCACTAATATCTCAATTACAATATAGGTGCATCGAGATTGATACCTCTTGTCATCTTTTACATAAATTTATCTAAGATAGGTATCTTACTATAAGTGAATCATATATTAGGTGGGAAACATTAATATTCTAGGCTATCAATTTATTCCGTCGGAAGGCGTTCTTATAGTTGAATAGCCCCTTGTTGATTCGACACAATTTAAAAATTAACGACGGAGATTTAGTTTTCAAAATTTGCATTGAAATCGAACGACAAAGGCAAGAGCATGTATTATTGTGCAGGAAAATGATAGGTTTGTAAAGGTTGTATTTTTCATTGGGTTTGGAGAGCACTTAACCCGGTTTTGTGGGGTTTACCGACGTCGGTCTATTCTCCCAGTCAACATTTATTGCATTGTCAAATACATGCAAAAGAAAACAATAGATACAATACTTTTGAAGCTATACTACTCATACAATATCTTTTCAACCGGAATATTATCACTCAAAGGAATCAATTGACATGGTGTAGGTTGTTATTTTTAAAATAACATGTGTATTGATAAATAGTAAATATGATAGGAGAATTAATTTATAATAATAATACATTTGAATTTAATTAAATAGCATTTTTAGGTATTCACTTAAATTATGCAATAGTTATTAAAAGACAAATAATATAAAATTCATTCATTTAACCTTACTGATAATTCTATACAGATGACAAATATGTTACTTTGCCATTTTTTTAAAAATAATGTGTATTGATAAATAATATATATGAAAGGAGAATTAATTTATAATAATAATACATTTGAATTTAATTATCTAACATTTTTTAGGTATTCACTTAAATTATACAATAGTTATTTAAAGACAAATAATATAAAATTCATTCGTTTAACCCTACAATAATTCTATACAGGTGAAAAATTCGTTAGTTTTTTTATTTTAACTGTATATCACAGATTTAAATTTTAGGAAACCTTAAACAATGACAAGCTAAAAATTTAAAAACAATAAAAAAATTTAAGTGCTTTATATAAAAATGTAATACCTCTCTCTCTCTCTCTCTCTCTCTCTCTCTTTGTGTGTGTGTGTGTGTGTGAACAAATTATTTAAATATCTATAAAAATTATTGGAGTTTACAGCCACTTGAACAGTCAGAAAATTTTGATTTGACAGGCACAAATAATTTGAAATTCCAATCCCTTTCAGGAATATCTATATCAAATGCCCTAAAAAAATCTAAATCATATCCTAACTCTGTAATCCTAAATTTCTTACATTAAACTTGTCTTATTAAGAAAATATTGATGAGCTTAGATCTCTATTAACTCCTTCAACATTCAACTTTCTAGATCTAGGCCCTACCTCGGTCTTTCCACAGTCTTGAACGAGGCCCTAAGTTGATGACATTTACATAAATGAACTCTCACGTATGCGTTAAGTGACATGACCGGTGTTTAAATAGACGCATCGAAATCAATATTTTTTTCTCCAAAGCCACACTTTCCCTCTGCGTATGAAAATCACAACAATCGGCATTCAAATACAAAAAAATCTCAAAATCTCCTTCAAAGAGGTGAAAGGTATGAATAATATGTTTTACTAATCCCTGCATCGCTATTGCATGCAACATTTTTACGGTCATTTATGAAAAATCCATCTTTAGGGGTGTTTCGTTGCATTGGCGAAGTGAAATCGCTCGAACCTGAAACCTTGGACCAATGGGAAAGCACCTCTGACTATGATTTTTTGGCATAAACAATTAGAGAGTGCATCCCTATCACCACATATGGGGAGACTTCACAGTGTTTTTGTGATATTGAGGATGATTTTGTCCATGTTGTGGATTTCGTGTAAAAAATAAAATTTAAAAATAGTTGGGCCCATTACTATTTTAGCGAACTTTGTAATCCATGTGACTTGATAACATAACCTTTAACTACCTCGTGCGAACAATCGGAGAAAATGAATGGATAAAAATACTTTTATCTATCGAACTTGTTGAAGGTCTCACAAATCTAATATTATAATTTTCATAACCATCAATGACATCTCACTAAGTAATAATGTGTTCGAACAATCCCACAAAATAGTAGAATTACTTTTCATTAATGATTTATAATAGAAAACCCCATGATAAGTGTAGCTGGTAGTGGTGTCTCTCTGAGCTTGCCATGAGTCTAGAAGGATCGGATCAAGAAACGAGCACTTCAATTGGGTTTCGAACATGGAATGTATTGATAGTTTCCTTTTTATTTTGGCACCTTTAAGTGTAAAGTACACTTACGTGAATAATGTGAACTCAATTATCAATGATTGTTCACACGTCATCTATTTCCCTGCATTTATTCAAGCTTAGAATTATAAAGGGGGGCTATACCATGCTCATAGAAACAAGCATTTTAGTTGGGTTTTGAACTTGAAACTTGTTGGATTTTTCCCATTATTTATTTTGTCTCTTTTAAGCATAAATTGTGCTCACATGAATAATGTGACCAAGATTGATTCAATAAATTGTAACATTAGTAACATAAATTATTTAAGTGCTACAATTTAAACCATGGAAAAGGTGTAGAACATGCAGGTATTTATTTCTCACTTTTTTATTTCCAACTTTCCATTAATGTCTACGTCTTATCTAAAAAATCAAATGTTGTCTCTTAGAGCTTGTCATGCGTCTAAAAGGATCAGATCATGTGGTGCATATTGAGGCTAAGAAACAAGCATTTTGATTAGGTTTCTAAATAGTCGATTGTACCAAGAGATAACATATACTTGTCACTCATATGACTAATCACTAGAGGGGTTCAATTATTAATGCTTCTTTATGAATTTCCTATTTACTTAGGATTAGAACTAAAAAAATCACTACAAAGTTTTAATGGAAAGAGAAATGTGGATGGGTTTTGACCTACTAACATATTGAGTTTTTAGCATTTTTTATTTTCAGCACTTTAGGCTCAAATTGCACTCACGTGATTAATGGAGTCTCAATATACAACATTCGCACACCATACATGTTTGGCCTACCATTGCAGGAACTCAATTATTGATGATTATTCGTGCATCTCCTATTTCATGACAATTACACCATCTTTAAATTAAAAAGGGAAGCTACAAAGTGCTCCAACAAGCAATCATTTCAGTTGGGTCTCGAACATGTAACCTTTTCAAATTTCCCCATTTTGTAGTTTTCCCTCTTCAAATGCATATTGCACAACATGTGAATAATACGTGCAAGATAAATACCATACACTGGAACATAATGTCCTCCCTCTCCATCGAACCCCTCTTGATCTCCCCTCATCCTTTCCCTCTATTTCACTTCCTCATTTTTTCATTCTTTTCTTGCATCACCTCAAACCTTTCCATCGTACACTTTAGGTATGATTTCTAGTATAATACCTAACATAAAAATCATATATTTCCAATGATATGATTTATATACATAGAAAGCATTAACTATGTGAGGTGAGGAATATCTAACTACGAGATATATCTAAATCCTAAATGTCTCATGTAGTAATATTTTGATACATAAGTCTTGAGTAGATCTTTTAATAATATTTTAATATATAAATCTTAATCCTCTCAAATAATAGGGAAGGAATAATTCATATTCATGTTTTCATAATAATATGCATTACTACATGTATTTGGGTGCCTACATAACTAATCCGACAAACCACACAACTAATGTCATACAATATGCATAGTATATATGGGATAGTAATTAGTTATGTAAAAATTTTCCAAGATACGAAGGATACAACCTCAAAAAACCATTACATTAAAAAGGTTAAAATCCAAGATCCCAAAAAAGAGATAAATAGTTATCATAGGATAAAAATTCCAAAAATAATGCATGGAGAGATCAAAAGCTGTTAGTTGGTCATCAACAAAAAAAAACATTAAACTAAGCCATTCTATAATAAATTGTAGAAAGATTATATGTTACTCTTCATTAACTTTTACTGTATTAAATAGTAATACCTTATTTGTATAGGTAGTGTGGTGAATAAGATTTTTTCAAAAGAATTTAGGCTAGACTCTTAGGCTATGGAATATGGATGGGTAGAAACTAATAGTGAAAATTGTATTTCACAATTTGTAAAAATATAACTTCAATGAAATTAAAGTGTTGTTCAAAGATGGAAATTGCTAGTTTTTGTTTGTAATTTATTCAAAAAAAATTTTTACTTTTTTTTCAATTATTTTGATTTGTTAATTATTTGTGTGTGTGTGTGTGTGTGTGTGTGTGTGTGTGTGTGTGTGTGTGTGTGTGTGTGTGTGTGTGTGAGAGAGAGAGAGAGAGAGAGAGAGAGAGAGAGAGAGAGAGAGAGAGAGATTTATTTCCAAAAATTTATTATCTTGCATTGTTAAATATGAATTAAACAATGTGTTGTGGAGTTTTTTCATCACAAGCATCACATTAGAAGCTCTACCTTCCTTGTTCCATTATAGGGTATGCATATTGACATAATCAATTAGCATTAAATTATTTTCAAACAATTATAAATTATAATTAAACTTATTTAAAGTATTTATGTTGTGAATATGTGTGTATGAGTTTTAGAAATAATAAAATGTTCGGTATCTTTGTGAAAAGATTAAATGAAAACTATTATAAGTATCATGACATATTTCGGTCTCAATCAATAGTAAGGTACAAATAAGGGTAAACAATTTTATCCAATAACCAACTAGACGAGTGTATTTGTATTCTTTTTCGGAATAAATGTATGCACATCCAAACTTTAAGACATTAAAATCAAGAAAGAAAAATAATTCTAAAATTATATTCATTGAAAGAATAACGATTTGAGTGATGAATAAAGCATAGTAACCCTACCACAAGTATCAATTAAAACTAAATAATAATATGCCATTAAAATAAATATTTAATTTTCTAGTGGTAATACTTGGAAAAGGTTCTTAAAGCCATTACAAAATGAAATATATTTAAGTAAGTTTTACTAGGAACAAATAAAGACAACTAAAACAACCTAAAAAGTCTTTTGTGCCATGCCAACTCAACTAGAAGTTGAGCCAAAGGGTAGATGAAAAGACAACCAACACAACAAGGGTAAAAAAATTCAAAACAGTAAAAAACAAAATACATAACATTTAAATCCTAATTCAATTAAACAAACAACAACCTAAACACTATAGGCTAAAATGTATCCTTCCACCAATAACTCCTTAAACCCATGTGAACCATAAAATAATATATATAAGACTTTGTTAGTGTAGAATAATAGAACCCCGAATGAGTCGATAGATCTTCTTTTCTAAGGTAGAATCATTTGGTGTAATCTGCATAACATTGAATCTTCCTCAAAGTGTGGGACTTTGTATAATAGGAAGACTCTCCAGATTAAAGGTTGGTTCTTATTCCTCTGTTTAGGTACATACGTCAAAACTTGCGAGAGGGTATATTCTTAAACCTAATCTAAACTTTACAAAGGAGGGAAAGATAGAAGAAATATAGAAATTAAAACAAAGCTAAACTACGAAGTGATGCACCAAAGGAATGATGGACGGTTGTATTGCTGATAGACACAAACCAAATAAAATGCATACAATAATTAAACACAAATAACCAGATTAATGATGAAAGACCAGATGAGAGAAAAGAAGATAGGAAGGATCTAGAATTGATCACAAAACATGTTTTATTGCTCTGTAGATTGATACAATATATTGATAGACGGCCAAGAGGTGAGAAACCGTATTACAATTTTTATGGAAGGTATAAACTCCATGAGTCCCTTACTAGAAGGATAGGGGAGCCTGCAAAAGATGAGAGAAGGTCCAACCCTTTACAATGAGGCCCGAGCTTGTATTTATAGGTCAGATACACACGGGAGAAAGAGAGAGAAGTGGGAAAAACAACTCCAAGATCAACCACCACTATCTAATGACTCCCATGAAATTTGTCTCATATCTGTCTTGATTTGCACCAAACCATGATTTGATGCCTTGAAAGAGGAGGAAATGATGAAGAAAATCAAATCTAATCGGTAGTTGGAAGAAAGAGATCTTACATTGAAGGCTTAAAGTAATTTCTCCATTTTCTCCCACATAACCTCCCAAAATTAAAGCTTCAGACCTCCATGGCATAGGCGAGGTCAAAATATTTCAACGGTGTCAAATTTACAATATTTCGATCCACGAGTGAAATATATGCCGCTTCGAAGTTTGCATCGAGTGCATGTACAAATGGGTGGGAAAATTAGTTTGAATAACATGACCCTTCTTTAATATGGGATATGTAGCAGCCTGATTAGGGAAAAATCAGGTTTGTGGGTTCAGAATTTATCTTTTCCCCCCTTTCCCATGAGAATCACAAAATCAAGAAAATTCCCACATCCCCACTTTGCTCGCTTCAACTCATGGCACCCTTTGGTTGGCTGGGAGATGTGCTCCAACTTTTTCCTTTGTGCCCCTTTGTCAAAAGGAAAATTTTCACCTTTTCCTCTGACTCCCTGCTTTGGTTTGACTCGGGTTCAAACGCTGACTTTTTCCCTTTGGCGGAGTCGCAGCCCATTTTGAAACTTTTACACTTTTTGGGGTAAGGGGAAAAAAACAAAAATTTTCCCCAATGGTCTGCTTTGACATGGGACACATGGCAGCACCACACTTTTTTGGAAACCCTTTTCTAGATTTAACTTTGAATTAGCACCATTTAGACACTTGGCAGCCTCTCCGGTCTAGCCTATGCATTGACTATTCAACCGAATCTGCCCTTTTTTAATATGGACACGTGGTGGCCTTGCGCTTGCTTGAAAGCCCGATTCAAAATTTTTCCTTTGGAGGAGCATCGAGTTGACACTTGGCAGCCTCCCACAAGTATGTGGACTTTTCAACAGCCCCTCTTATCTTTAGGATTTGGGCTACGTGGCGAGCTCACGCTCATTTGGGTCTCTGCTTTTGGACCAACTCTTGGAAATGTGCCAGGCTGACACTTGGCATTCTCCGCTTGCACATTTATACTTAGCCAATTTTTTGAGACCCGCCCTATTTGACCATTTGACCCTTCCTTTGTTCCACTGGGACACATGGAGATGTGGTGCTTGTTTGAGCCCCTCTCCTTTTGGATTCATCTTTAGAGGAGCATTGTTAGGACACGTGGCTCTCTCTGTTGGCTTCTCCATACTTAGTCAATTTTGGACCTTTTCTGAAGCTGTTTGAGCCGAAAACTTTGAATCCTTGCCATTTTTTCCCCTTCTTTCTCCTAGCCTCTTTACGGCACTACTCCTTCATCAGAGGCTCAATTTCATTATTGAGTCTGCCTAAAGCTTGCAAAATAGATTTAAGACATGAAACGGCTTGACAGAGTCATTTTCTTCTTCGCATAGGGTCGTTTCTTCTCTCTCAACCTCTGCCAATCCATTTCTAAGTCTTTCTGCTACTTATTTGTCGAGATATGAATGTGATTTCTTAGGTTCTTTCTCTACACCATCATGACCAATCCAATATTCTTCTTTGGGGGTGAAATATGGACAACAATTTGGTGACTTCGAGGGGTATTTTCTGCTAGATGAACAGACCAATCACCTTGTCATACCCATTGGGAAAGGAGTAGAGAACATAGGTCTGATGTTGATTCTGCCTCTGATCCAGAAGCCTGATTTTTACTCTCGGTATTCATAAGAAATCTCAAAACAAAGGTTTCTGAGAGTAGAAAATTGTTCCTACCTAGGGCTTCATCTTTCTCTCTGAATGGACTACATAAGAGCAACAAAACAACACCACAACTATATACAAACTTGAAAACATACATGTCCAAAGTAGAACATGTAGAGCGTGCAAAGAACTTAGGAGAAAAGCAACCTAAACTACAACAAGACCATGTGCACAAGCAATGTTCAAGGAGAAGAGAGAACCTATTCAGAAAAAACAAATTTTAACAATGACCTTCATACAATTTTCTAAAGAGTCAACATAGATGCATGAAGTTATATAAGCATGTAAGAAATTTAGGAATGTGAGATTAAATGAGAGGTATAGAAGAATTAAAAGAACAAATATATTACAACTCTCATTTTCTTATGTATATTTCAATTGAAAATTCCAAATTATAGACTTAAAATACATATTTAAGGTCAGAAGATCAGAGCTATAGATTCCAGAAGATCTAACATCAAAAATCATATAGACTTAAGCCACTATGCACCTTTAAATAAATCATCATGAGAATGTATATCGTTTCTTCATACTTTTTTTCTAAACTTTTAAGAGTTTGAAAGTCTCTGAACTAGTAATTTTTTTTAAAAAATCTTGCTTTGTATCCATCGTTTATGGGGAAGTCCCTCCTAGTATTTCTTCTACGTTATATCTTTTTTCAATGCTTTTGCTGAGTAGTTGATTTTCGTGATAAGTGCTCAAAATGATTATGGGTATTTAATCTCTTGTGGATTCTTCAATTCTGAATGAGGGTTTTTAGCTTTCCTTATAACTTGTAATGGCCATGGAATTTAAAATTCTTCCCAGCTACTTCAATGATATCCAAACCTGGGTTGCACTTTTCTTGATTATTGATGCACTAGTTTTTTTCCTTTTTACTTCGACTTATAACTCGACGACTCTCATTGACTACTCATTTTGTAATAGTTAAAATTAATATTGAATTTCTATAAGCGTGATAATCACTGCTTTGAGGGTTTTTACCATACATTATCTTTATTTATCAGAATATGGATCTATCATTATTCATGTTTCGTTATGGTTGATATACCACTGAGGCGCTTATTGTGATTTGAAATTGATTTCAAAATCTTTCCTCTCTTTTCTTTCAGTTTGCAAAATTGTCCTTTGTTCTGATCGAGTTTTGTATTGGAAGCTTCAGTTTGAATAGATCTACTATCTATGTTTTTAGGATACGTGCATATGATCTCTTTTATTGTTAGCATATTCCAGTTTGTAGTGGTGACTGCAATTACTTGCTCTTGGTAAGCATATATGGAAATATTCTTTGATTCAAATCTTTGTAACTCCATAATGGCATAAAATCATTCTTTAGATAATGAGGAAAAACAATCATTGTTGTCCTTCATTTTGTATCAGTTGTAACCTATTATTGTACTTGTAGTTCAGTCTTAAAAATATGATTTTGATCAAATGGCACTATGAACTCATATGTTGGATGTTTATTTTGCAAACTGGGAAGAATTTGAACTATTTCGCTTCTCCATTTGTGACATCTTTATTCATACTTTGAAATCTTGAAAGCTTTACAAAATTTTGAAGGAAACTATATTTTGAGAGTATGGAAATATTTTATTTCTAAATATGTATCTGTATCACTCCTTCTTAATAATTCTTGAATGTCACTAGTCCTTTCACATCTTATGTTTGTACTTTTATTCTAGTTGTAAGTGAATCTTGCATACATAAATTATGTTTTCCATCCTGTACTCTTATTCCAGCTTTATCTTGATCCTTTTATGTGCTTGTCAAAAGGGAGAAAACTGAAACTGAACTTTGATCTTTTGCTTGCTCTTTATTTCTCATAAGTATGAAGCAATTGTAAACCACTTTATGTTTAACCACCGTACCTTACTACTGAGATCAACTTATTCAAATTTGTATTTCATTTTGATTGGCTGTACCATATTATTGAACTTATCAATTTAAAACACTATTGCAAACTTTAATTCCATCATTGATGCCTTTTTTACATTCATGATTGGTATTGAACTTGATATCTCCAAAGCATGCTTTGCAATTGCGACTTAAAAACCTTGATCCTATGTTAATGTCTTCCCACTGCAATGATAAATTTGTTTGTATATGTTACATCCCCTTCTGAGAGGGTAATATGTCTTTAACATCACTATAGATTGAGCCCCTATCTTGTAGACATCTTTAGAGAGATGTATTCTTTCTTTTCTTGCTTATACTTCTTCAAATTTGGATCAGGTACATTATCATAATTATTGTGATATGATCCTTGATCATGTGACTTGATCTGATGTACTATGAGATGGAAGTGAGTAGTATATTTTCTTCTTGAAAAGATAACTTTCAGAATTTAATTATGGTATCCCTCACTATTTCAAAGTGATACTTGCAAGATGTGGATCTCATATTTGATTTTGAATGCTATAAAAGTAATATCCACTTGAGTGTTTGACATATTTTATCTCTCCATGAATGCACTAGCACTGCTATAATTCTATTATCCTTTATTGATGAATCTGAATTAAATTTCCTCTTCATTTGATCATCGTACCTTCTATTTCTAGAAAGTGATGCACTCTTTGCACAAAAGTTGGCATTCTTTGATTGAAATTTCTTATTCAACTAACTAAGATATGATTCTCGGTCACCCATGGATACATCGCATGAAGGCAATCCCTTCCACATTATTCCAAGAAGTAAGATTTTGCACCTAGGAAAGGTCTTCATCACTCAAGGGGATCCTAAACCCTTCGATATACACTTAGAAAACCTCAAGAAGAAGAAAGGAGTCCATACAGAGTATGATATTCCCACGAATCAATTGAACAAACCACCTCCAATAAAAGAGTTAGTCTTGGTCACCCCGGACATTCCAGAGGTTGAAGTTGTTGACCCAAAAACATTTGAGGTGGCAAAAACAGATAAAGGTAAATCAATATCTGTGGAAATAGTGTCCACTAAAACCACAGCAAGAATTATGAAACTCTTGGAGAATGACGAGCTGATCTTCCTCCCATTTGAACCACAAGGGAATGGGTAGTATTCTCGGTATAGCATCTCTTCCCTCCGATGACCTAGGTCTAGGTGTGAACATGATAGAATTAACAAACAAAGAAGGGAAATTTGAAATTGAAACAATGCCCATCAAAACCATCTCTAGGTGTTGCTCTATTCTAAAACCTGGTTTTGACCCATGCGCGTCTGAAACTAAGTTTTCCATATCCATGGGGCAAGACCTCATCATTCGACAAGAGTTACAAGTAAACACAATGCTCTACATAGGAGATGAGGCCGGGCAGCATAGTCATGCTCACCCACATACCATCTCTCAAAAATGTGACAAAGAGGCATGTGAATGTCTCTTTCAAAAAAATGATTTTAATAATTGGACATATACACTTCTGGGCAAGGGTTGTAAGTTCAAACCCAGAATGGTAGGCCCTCATCAAGAGAACAAATTTTTTGAGGATAATGGTTCTCCGTTGTGTACTTTTAGGGGTGAAGAATTTGATATTCATCAAATTTCTTCACCTTAGACATCATGACATATAGTTCCACCTACATTTTCATATGTACATTGTTGCAGTTGCATTGCATTAGTCATTTAGTTAGTTCATTATGTTCACTCATTTTGTAAATTTTGTGGTCAAGGAACTTATTCTTAAGAAATTTATTACAAGCTTATGAAAATATTGGCAAAAGCATTCAAATCATATCTCTTCAATTTTCATAATATCATCAAATGATTTCGAAATCATCTCATCAATTCGATAGACAAAATCTTGACAAAAACCATACCAAGGCCTGCATACTTGGTCATACTCATTTTCTTCTACTAGGTTAAGTTGTTCTTACCTACGGTCTATTCTAGAAGCTTCTTGGTGTCACATCTATCCCTCTTACGTCTCTTTAAAACAAGGATACTCCAAAATTACAGATCACAAATGTCAAATTCAAAACACTAAACAAACGAAATATTTTATTTTACACACTTCTTTACCCTACCAACCTTTGGTGACGAGCCCACATCTCTTACTAGTGGTGCAAGGTTGGGAAAGGAAGAGATTCCCTTACTCACCTATGTCCTGCCTTCGGTGATAAGCCCATACTTCTTACTAGTAGCATGGGGCAGGGCATAGGGGGTCCATTCACACAAATTAATGAATCTTAGTGTTTTAAAATTCAAAACAAAGTGTATTGTGAAAAGTGAAATTAAGCATCCAAGTTCCAAAGAGATCAAATCCTCAAAACCAGATTTTGTCAACCAAGTTTCCATTTATGGATCTAAGTCTAGATAAACTGGAAAGTAAGTTGCATTCTAAGCTATGTAGCAAGTTTGAGTAAGGTAAGTATGTAGGTATAAATTTGGTTTCTATCAATAGCTTGTCTTTCTCTTATCATTTCCATTCAATTACACTCATACAATTTGCACCCTTCCCATCTCTTGGTGTTGAGCCCTCACATCTTACTAGTTGCGTGGAGTTAGGAATGGGGAAATTTCATCTCATTATCACTACATATTCATCACATTTTTCCAAAACAAGAAGAAGCAATGAAAATTGCCCAAAGAAACCAAAAGTTTAGTACTATAGTATGTTTGCATCATCACATATCAAAGCATTACAAAAACAAACAAAAGGAGAAACATTTTGTTCGGCATTTGTTATCACTTGTCATCCATTGCATACATTCTAAAATCATACAAAAACAAATATTGTAAAGCATCTAGTGTACACATGTGAAACAAACCACAAAAACTCTAAATACAAAGAAGATATGAATCAAATATATATATATATATATATATATAGGAATCATGTTTATCAATGCCATCATGCACTAGGCATGGTCAAAACACTCAATGAGCCTGAAAAAGTACAAAAGCAACTCATATAAACATCGACAAAATCATTACAAAAAGGCTCAACGCCCAATCAATCCTGTGGGATTACTCGGAGGGTGCGCGACCACGTCTAAGACTCGGCTACGGCCAAGATGATGCTCTGAATACCGAATGATGGGAGTGCTCATGATTGTGACCACTAGCTATGGTCTCACTACAAGAATAGCTCTGCCTCATCAAGTGCTCGGTAGTCTCATATCCGGCTACTGAGTGTGAAGGGAGGTCACTAACTCGCCACCTTCCGAGAAAGAGGAAAACACATCGGTGTGTCGACTTGCTTATTGAAGGCTCTCCGACATCCTCGAGTAAGTTGATCCGAGTCTTCCCCAAGGGGAGCAATAGGGTGTCTGTGCACACACGAAAAATCAGATCTGCCATCCCTGAGCGGTTGCTACAAATAAAAAAGAGAAATAACAAGTTAGAAAATCACCAAAAAATTTGAAAACAAGTAAAGCAATAAAAAGAAATATCAACTAACATCTCTAGCTAACAGGGTCAAGAGAAGAGTGGTAACTCACTCGGGCGTCTAGGCATCCGAGGTAAGGTCTCTAGGATTTGTGCCTACTACTAATGTTGTTGGTGAGTGCGGAGCCTCCCAAAATCTAGAATGAAATGACATCTGTCACGGACTCATCATCTCCCTCACTTTGTCACGAGAAGCCAATCTATCGAGACCAAGGTTTCCTTCTCTACACTCGCCTTCGACCTCTCCACCCTCAAGATATCCTGAGTGTCATGCCACTCAAAATCACTATCATCCTCCTCGGCCATCCCATTGGCCTCACCTCCAACCCCCTCTCCCATCGTCTCCTCCTCAATATCCCCTCTTGTGAACTCCTCAGAGTCTTAGTCCACATCAATAGGATCATATCCCTCTCCACTATGAGCGGGATCAGCCCTAGTCGAAGAAAGGGTGCTCGAGAAGCACCAAATTCCCCTTGGGCACAAACCACCCACCTACTTGTTTTAAGAACTCCAGGAGTAACCGTGGTCCAACCTCGATCTCCTCTAGGACCTCCTCAAGCCTCATGAACATTCCTATATGCTAAACCCACTTTGGAGGAAGCGTACCAACATAGGGAGGCCAAAGCTTTGAGGACTCGATCAAATGTGTGGATCTCGAACCTCCTTATCTTGTCTACCAACTGACTTGTAGTAGAGTAGGCAATCAATGTAAGCATCTCCTGCCCCCACACTCCTGCCATGGCCTGATAAGGAGTGGCCTCCATATCTGCAGTAGTCAGTGAAGCCACTTTCGATGTGGCATCCTAAGTACTAACATCCCCGTCCACCTCACTACTCTAATAGCCCCGGATCCTCTGCTAGCACACCCCTCCCATAGGGGATGATACGCTCATACACCCAACTCATAACTAGAGTAGGGTGACTCAAAGACTACCCCTGTAACCTGACCACCTGTATAAATCATGGTATGTGGTCCCAAGAATGTCTGCTCCCCAAGCATAAATACGGCCATGGGACTCAACGTATGCAATAACAAGAGCCCATCATTATAACAAAGTATCTCCTCCCTTATCCCTAATCAACCGTGAGGCTAGGATACCCATAATGGCCTTACGGATGACGGGGATAGGAGCAGCAACAATAGATCGTACCTTCACCCCCTTCTTCAAGCCAAAGGAGACAACCCCAATGAATCATCTAGGACCTGGATCCTATTGTCTTAAGAGACAACTGCCTCCTAAGAATCGAAACCCCTAGTATATGATAAATGTCCTCCAGGGTGATAGTCCACTCACCCCTAACACCAGAATGCTGAAAGTATTCCGGTCTGTATCCCATTATGAGAATAAGTCATAAAATATGTGATGGGCACAGAGCTCAACATGAGGAACCTGTGAAATCCTCAAAATACCATCCCTCTACAGAGTATCTCACTCTATCTAGGTCAACATGTCTAACACTGCGAGATCCAATCACACTCCCTCTCTCTACTCCACCGTATATACTCCTCCTTTTACATCCACCCAAAACAGAAAAAAAGAGCAAGTTAGCAACATAATCCAATAGATAAGCTCATCAAAAACATAGAAAAATGTCAAAAAATGAAAAACAATTAATTTATGCATCCTTTTTTAATTTCTGTTTAGAACCGCCGCCTTGTGCGAAACGGTGGTTTCATGACTTCCGCCTTACGAGGTGGTGTTCTGTGACAAATTGGTGTACATCCCTAAAGCTCTAAAAATTATTCAAAACAACAAAATACACCATTTAAAAAAATAAAAACCTACCCTATGGGTGCCCCCCTAGAGACTCATTTAACACTAACATTTTCAAAAATAACCCCTCCAAGACAAATATTTCAACATTTTTATATTTTAGGTTTAAAAACAATAAATTGAGAAAAACTAACCTGAGACTTTGTGGTTTGATCTCCTACTCTCGGAGGCATGATCACAATCTTGCAACAACGTTTTTTGACCGCACTCATCGAAAATGATTCTTGTGGGTCCCAGAGCTCAAAAATTACCAAATCGATACACACAAATGAATAGGAAAATGAGCTCATTATATATATATATATATATATATATATATATATATATAATATTCTAATCTTGTTTTGAGTGTTCTTACATAGAGTTGGAGTGTCGATGGAGGTAAGTTCTTATCCCCTGTGCAAATGGTGAGTCCTCATTTCATTTTAATTTAGTATTTATTTTCAATTTCTTTTATCTATCTACACTTGAGTCCTCTTTTCATTTTGCAGATAGCGGGAATTTAGATGGCGACATTATGACACACAGGCACGTCAGGTATAGCCTCTAACTCCCTATTTCGGGACCGCCATACTTGGACCCACCATTTTAT
The DNA here is from genome assembly GCA_018340775.1 of Taxus wallichiana var. yunnanensis. Lineage (NCBI taxonomy): Eukaryota > Viridiplantae > Streptophyta > Pinopsida > Cupressales > Taxaceae > Taxus > Taxus wallichiana. The sequence continues at coordinate 98,386,746 of CM031241.1, forward strand.
GCCCCTTTATGGCTAAAATGCTTCTCCAAGGGGGAAATATGTACATACCCAAAATTGTATGTATTGTACTGTCGGAAAGAGGTTATGGAAAACCCCAATGATGATTCAAATATTTTTGCAAGGTGCTCGAGAATCCGTAATCCACACTAAGTATACATTTGCATCCTAAGATGCCTTATCCAGCCCTTGCATGCTTTGTTCTAACACATTTCCTCTTTTTCCTTGCATTTTTGTCTTTAGTTAGAGGACCACCACCCTGCATGGGTGGCGGTCCCATGACCTCTGTCTAGGATAGGTTGGCGGTCTGTGCTTGCCGCCCTACTGGCGGCGCGGTCCCCCACACTTTCCAAAACCTTTGGTGCACTTGTCAGAGCGTGAAAAATCAAGTTGTGCTTGCAACTCTCAACCGCTTCTGCTTTGTTTAGATTTTCAGCCACTTTGTAATAGTAATTCTCCATTTTAAATGATAGAGGAGTTCAATTTGAACTTGTCTTCTGGTGATTGCAAATGCTATAAATAACATGCTTGCACTTAAGTAAAAGAGAGATAGAGAGAAAAGAGGAGAGACAGAAGCTTAGGATCTAGAGAGAATCCTTTGATCGAAGATTTATTTTCTTATCTCTTCTAGGTTTATTCATGAATCGCTTCATTATTACCTGTTACATAGAATAATCCCACTAGCATGTATTTAGTTATGCCTCGCTATATACCTACAACGATCCTACTAGGAATCACATAGGCCAAGCTCAATTCACTTGCACCATCCCTCTCCTACTTGTACTTCATTGTGTTTCTCCAAAGCTGCTATTTCCCATTGTTTGAGTACCTACTACTTATCATTTCTGATTTATCATTTCTACAATGATCCTGCTAGGAATTACATAGGCCAAGCTCAGTTCACTTGCGCCATCCCTATCCTACTTGTACTTCGTGCCATTTTACCTTCAAATTACCATTGTCCTAGTGCCTTCTCTTCATTGATGTTGCTATACTCCTACTCTTTCTAGATTCACGTGAACATGCAAGAATGAAGAGATCACACTGAGGGGACAAGCTACAACACAACTGGATTTTCCTCTGCTCTATAAACTCCAGGTTTAAATCGTCAAATTTATAATTGTAACATATCAAATAGAGTAGTGAATCATTTTATTTCAGTTAATCTCGTTGTCGGTATTGCCATGGAAGTTAGGAGGACAAACCATAGGGAATTTACACTACCCGTTCATAGCCTCTAAATCTCCCCTTTGTCAATTCAACTACCAAGAGATCACACTACTAGATCTTAGTCATTGATCCTCCTATAGTTAGCTACAAGAAAGTTACTTTCTGATTCTCATCCTCTTTATAGATTTTTTTATCATAGAAAATTTACCATAATCTTGATTGTGGCTTCATCTAAGTCACCCGCATTTTGAACTACAAGTTGTCTCAAAAAAAAAAAACCTTGGGAGGTCAGTACGGGAAGATCACTTGCTGAATATCATCCTTGCCTATCACTTTTTTTGTCATACAAATACACCAAATACATTTTTGAGGATTAAGGTGAACCTTATATTCCCTTGACTATTTAAAGATACATGAGAAAATGTCTAGGTGATCGAATCTACTTTTGATTTTTCCGAGTATGTCTTCAAAATCATCCTCCATGATGTCGAGAAGAAGGTCATGAAAGATTATTTTCATTTTACATTGGTACATAGTGTATGCATTCTTTAGGCCAAAAGGCATGACCTTGTAGCAAAAATTCACCCATGGGGTTGTGAATGTCATTTTGTGTTGATCTTCCTCGGCAATCTGAATCTAATTATACCCTGAAAAATTTTCCATAAGAGATAACATCTCATGGATTTTCATAGAATCAACAATCATGTTGATATTAGGAAGATGGAAGTCTTCTTTAGGAAAATCCTTGTTTATGTCATGACAATCGGTGTAAATCCAAATTTTAGGTGTATTCTTAGCAACATACAATGTTGGAGATCCATTCGAGAATATTCTATGGAATGTATGAAACCAACCTCTAGCAATTTTTAGAGTTCTTCCTTGACAAGTAAAGAGACCTTAGAATAAATTTTGTGGAGTTCTTAAATAAAAATTTTTGCATCTAAGTGAACCACAAGGTGATGGACCATGAGGGGTGGGTCTAATCCTTACATATATTTGTAAGACCAAGCAAAAATATCTTGAAATTCTATGAGAAGCATTGTGAATTCCTTAATTTTTTCCTCTGATAGGCTTGCACCAAGCTGTAACAATCTAAGTTGATCATCTTTCCCAATGTTGATAGTGGTGGTCTCTTCTACTAATAGCTTAGAAGTATCATTTTCTTGAAATGATGTCATAGGTTTATGTAGATATTTTGATATTTCTAGATTAGATTCTCCTCTCTCTAGTAGTGAGAAAGGTTTTCACTAGGAGATGTGTCCTTTTCTTTTCCTTTATTTTTTAATTTTTTATTTCTCGCATAACACCATGAGAAAGGATTTCACTTTGTGTGAGATTTGATTTTTCTTTTTATATTTTGATCTTTTTATTTTTGGACTTGAGAAATCAAGTTCCTTTCCAAATTATACAGTAACATCAAGGTTTATATTGAAACCCTTCTTGTGATCTAACGAGGAAATATGACATTGTTGATCTTGATTAATGAGGGAAGGGTAGACAATATCAAGGGTATGAATGGATAAGTCTTCAAGAAAGAGGGTGGTTTCAACAAGGTTCTCGAAGAGGCTATGTGTGGAACTGGTCTCAACTTCAGAGTTTGAGTCCTCATCACTAGTCAAGACATCAAATATTATAGGCCTCTTTTCAAAGGTCTCATATCCTAGACTGTGTCAATAGAGATTTGATTTTTCATAAGACAAGTTCGAGACTTCCTTTTTCTTGTGGGCCAAGTCCCCTACCTTTCCAATTCATATTCTTCATTATTTTATGCACCTTGGTATAATCTATGGATTTAAAGCATTCAACCATCCTATCTTCATATATCCAACCAATTTTTTTATCACCTCCAAAGGGTATGTCCAAGATAATAAGCATAGGTTCCGTAAATGGGGAACATTAAGATGTCCATAACGGGAGGGTATGGTGGGAGTTGGCCAATATGAAAAGAATTTTTAAGGGTATACTTTCAAAGACCTTTATGGAAGAATTTAAACTCAAGTGAATTCTTAGACATAGAAGGTTATGAAGTACACACATATGTGTATGAGCATAGAAGCATTTTAGGTTCATTACAAGTGTCAACAATGGGGATAACATGAGGTTCAACATATTTATCAGCAGATGGACACTAATTAGCACTATTATACCTTTTAAGATTATAGTGCTCGAAGGGTTTTTGTTGGCAAGCAAGGTGAAATATTTTCCATTATGTGGGAATTTAATGCATTGATGGAAGGTGGAGGGAACATCTTACATTGTGTGTATCCAAGGTCTAGCCAAAACAAGATTGTACGATGTTTCTACATTAACCACATGACAGATGGTTTCAAGAAGTTGAGGGTTTCTTGTATGGGAAGGGTAATGGTGCCAAAGGATTTCCACTACTCACTGTTATCATAACCACGAGTGGTTATAACATTGGCTCCCAAGTTTTCCTCTATATGACCAAGGCATCATAAAATTTTTATAGAACATATGTTTAGGGTTGTGCCATTATCGATGAGAACTCTTTTAACTTTGTGGTTGGTTATGTATGCTTTAATGTATAAATATTTATTGTTTTGAAGGTTTGGGTTCAATAGGTCTTGAGGACCGAATGATAAGATGGGAATATTTAGTGAAAGGTTAGTAATCATGGATTGAAATTTTTGGACATTGAGATTCTTAAGAACATGCACTTCATGAAGAGCATGAGTAAGAATCTCTTGGAAGTTAGGTGATGCTTTTAATAACTCCATAAGAGATATGTGTGTAGGCATTGTTGCTAACTATTTTAATAGGACATGTGGACCAAAAGGAGAAGTTTTAGCATTTGAGGTTGATCTTTGGTTTAATGGAGCCGTAGGGTTTGACACTTGAGGCTTAGTGGACGACGTGGATGGTTGGTTTACTACGAGAAACCAAATTTTTTTCTAGCGCGTGGGCCTTTGCATTATTTCGAGGTTTACACTTGATGGTAGCAATAGTAGGAGGCATTTCTTTGATAAATGAAATAATTGAGTTAAAATAGACATTATTTAAAACTTGTTTGTGTTAGTAGTTTTGTTATTTGTACCATGTTTAGGGAACGGATTGGAAAACACTTTAAGATTATCTTTGGTGTTTTGTTTGATGTAGGCTCTTTAATTGTTATATTTCTGTTATCAATAAGGTCTTGAATGTAATTGTGGAGTCTAGATACATCTGTCTATTTGGTGACCATCAATGCGATAAAATCACAATATGTGTCATCTTTATACCAAGTGAGTTTAATTTCCCTTTATCGAAAGTTTTATAATAGGGTACGTGACCATATTGGCATTGGCTAGTTGGCACAAAGAACTTGATAGGTTCTCTCCCAAAGGTGTGAATTGGTGTCATTTTTAGTAAGTAAGGAGGAGAGGCTCTCTATTTGGAATAAGGATAGGTTGTTTTGCTTAAGATGACTATTTTTATGTTATGCACCTTATGGTTATCTCTGTGACACCAGCTTTAACAACATTGCGGTTTTTTTATGCATTTAGATTTTTGTGATGAAAACCACTAGTATTGTCACATACTATGTTTCCCATTATATCTTGAATGAGGTTTGATTAAACCTTTGGCAATAAGGGACTTTTCAATTTGAGATAATTTTTGATGAATCCCTCAAATCTATTAAGGAGCCGCATTTGTATATGAAAGGATAATTCATTAGTAAGGTTTGGAACAAAGATGCTCGCTATTTCTTTTCTAGGATAGAGCATGGGAATCAGCTAGTAATTCCCTACATTTATTGTAGGAATTGTGTGAAGCTTTCATTTTTTCATTACTTGGGGTTGCAAAAATCCATCATGGTTATCTCAGAGTCTAGGTTGAAGGAAAATTATTAGACAAGATTCTCTGAGAGATCCATAAAAGTGGTTATTGAACCCTTGGGAAGGTGTAGGAACCAATCAAGCCTTGTCCTCCTATACTTTGTGGGAAGATACGCACAGAGAAGATAATTTTATATGCTAATTCTTGGCATGCCATGAAAAACTCCTTAATGTGCTCTTGTGGGTCATTATTGCCCTTATATTTATCAAATTTGAGCGTACAAAAGATTGTGGAAAGGGTATGCATAAGATGTCCTTATCGAAGGGGTAAGGACATAATTCATGAAAGTTGAATTGTTTGTGTTGGTGTTGCATACCCAAAATTATGTCTTTCATAATTTTTCATTCTTGAGAAAATGGTGAATTATTTTGTGGAATAAAGGAAGTATTATCATTCTTTAGATTGTTGTTCTCTTTATTTGGCATAGTATATGTTTTAGATGGATCGTCACTTTTCTTGTATGAATCTTTATTATTAGGTTCAGTAGTGACTTTAGAATATATGAGATCTAGTTGTTTTTTCATCACATTGATTTATTCAATTAAGGCTTGATATGGATCGGGGACAAAAGCACTATATTTTCCTTTTTCCTTGGTAATATTTTTTCTTGGTATGGATTCATCATTGTTAGTTTATGTGGATGGTATATTATTTTGGGCTTAAGTCCACAGAGTAAGGTTCTCAAAATGTCCTCGTCAAATTCAAAAGGTAAATTTTATTCCATCTCGAGGAGTGATCCGAAAATAATCAAATTATTACGACCTGATCTCGGACCCTTATAGGCTTTAATTATTTTCCGATAATTTACTCCTTTTAAGTAATCAATTTAAAATAAATTCAAGACATTAAAGACAATTGCACAAAGATTGATTATAGAGTTTGAAATTACCTACGTCTCTGCGGGTTCGTGGTGAACCTGCTCCACTAGTCAAAACTTGTAAGTTACAATAGTACTTTCACAAGAAAACCTAATGGAAACTATTTAAACTTGCTTAGAAGAATAACAGACCTTCGGATGACAAGGGTGAAAAATAGCACCTGACTTCCACCTTCCTGGCGTACAATCTCCTTCGGCTTTGATCGGCCTTCCCGACGCTATCAATGCGAAGCTAGCACTCCGGTCGACAATCCAGGATTTGCAAGTAATTGGTGTGGTGCTATGGGCCGACTAGGTAGTTTGAATAACTCCTAGCCACAAATATTTAATTTATTATTGCCTAACAAATAATAGGTCAATAATAATCAAAATAATAATGCCAAAAATAATTTAGGTCTTCACACAACAACAATTTCTCATTCGCCTTCCAAGCTCTGAGCTTGTCTTCTGCCTTTTGTGTGTGTCCACAATAATGAACCGGGTACCCTATTTATACATTTTTAGGGCCCAAAAATAATGCATTCCATATTATCCAAGGCTATTATTAGCCTTAACCATGCATATTTAGGGGGATTTAATCCCATATGGAGCGGTCAACGATTTATGTGGGTTTATCCCACATGGGGTGGCATTAGAAATCTTCAAAGGTTTTTAAACCTTTGATTATACCTTACCTCACGTGGACTCCTCCACGCATGGGCTTAGGCCCCTCCACCGCTCCACATTTGATTGCATGGGTGGTACGTGGCTGCTTTGGCTAATAAGTGGGTCACATAAATGGGTAAGGCTGGGGGTGTTGACCGCTTCACGTGCATGCTTGAATTGGTAAATGCGGTCTATTGACTCCGCTTGTTTATACGTGGTCCCACTCAATGAATAGAATTTGATCCATTCGATGATGTGTAATTCAAACGACATGGCCCCACTTGTCGAGTTGCGATTAGAAGATCAAACTCGTGGTGGCAAGCCATGTGGTGGCTTGTGGACCCACCACGTCGGTGATGACCAATTAGTCCACACGGCGGTCGGGCTCCCCTCCGTTATCAAAATTAAACCTCTTACTCCCATGCATAATTTTTATGACCATCAAAGACAGGTGATCAAAAACCAACAAACAAATCCCCTTTGCCTTTTGCCACGTGTCGCAGTGCAATTGGTCCAATGTTGACTAGTTGACCATAGTTAACTTTCCTGTTGACTGAAATTTGACCGAACATATCTAGAGCTCCCGATGTCCGTTTGTCGCGTTCTCACAATCGTTGGAAAGATCTCGAGACGATCTTCTGCACTAACACCATTTAGAGATGTTTAGGTAAATTTTTGAAAATGATCCCTGATCAAGGAGACGAAGAAAAAATTGGTCCTTATTTTTTCATAAAATATTTTCAATTTGGGCATGTTCCTCAAGAGAAACGTCATTTTGATGATCCTTAAGATGATAGTCATTTTCATATTTGGGAATGTGTAAAGAATTTTTTCATCTCTTCCAAAGGGACTATAGTCTTGACGTCTTGTTCTCACTATTTCTAAAAGAGGGAATAATTAAATAGTGATGTGATAGATCACTCGACCCTTAGCAACATGAATGCTAAGATGGAAGAGGGGTTTGGAAGATTTGAAGAACGTGACCTTTAACAATGTGAATGCTAAGATAGAAGTGAATGATGATGAAGACCAAGATGAAATCAAATCTTAGCAACATGAATGCCAAGATGGAAGAGGGTTTCAATTTGTTTGAACATACTCAACCTCTAGCAAAGTGAATGCTAGAATGGAGGAGGGTGACAAAAATATTTGATTGTACTCGACCTCTAACAAAGTAAATGCTAGAATGTCTCTGAGAGGTGAAAAGATAAGACTTAAGTATCAACAATGTGGAAGTTGAGAAAAGAGATGATGTAAATGGCAATGCCTAAAATTTAATAAAGGGATTGCTAAATTTAGAGACGCAAAATGGATGAACGCCTTCAGTTCATCAATGTCAATGTCAAATTAAAAGACATAAGAGAAAGATGAAAAGATGAAATCTTGATGAAAGACAAGATTTGAAGGATGCTCTACCGTGATAAAATGGGTATGACAATGTTGATAATAAAGTCAAAAATATAATTCTCTAGCAAGGACATGGTTATCCACAACTCAAGACTTAATTTCAAAGGGTAAGAGAGCTTAAAATTTAGAAAATGTGATCCATGATTTAAGACTTGTTGGTCTGAAAATCCATCGGGTGGGCAGATCTATGGATAGGCAGAGCCAATAGTGTGGAGGGCATAGCCCTCTTTGAGACAACAAAGTGAAGTGGTATATTTCTATTCTACTAGCAGGAATTTGTGCAAGTCTTATATAATTCGCCTTCAAGGGGTTTGGGATCTCATCCCAAGAGAGGTAGTTATGGCAAAGAACGAGAAAGGAATGAAGGAAAGTAGGGAAGAAAGATGGATTTGAAAGGAGAAAAGAAATGAATTCCAAAGTAGAAAGGTCAAAGGGTTTATGTTTTGGGCTGGTAGTAAACAAATCCAAACTTACTCACATAAACAAACAAAGAAATACTGATAAACAAATGACAAAGCATAGTGGAATCCAACAGAATAAGCATCCAGATCTAACTTAAGAAATATCTAACACAACACGAAATTCAAAGCACAAAGTCTCAATTTTTGTATTAATATTTCTTCACATAAGAAAGCTCAAAGTCTTTTTCTCCTCACTTCTATTTTTATACAAGTTTGCTCACCAGTTGAATACTACAAGTATTCAAGTATTTATAGAAGGAGAAGGAGAAAGAAGACAAAAAGGAGCCAACAACTATTTAAAAAATATCTAAAAGTCAAATGTTGACTTTAGGGCAATTTTGTGGATGACAACATCCCATGGTGCAACACGGATGATGTCATCATTTGTGCCAACATACTTTTAAATATTTTTACAAAAATGGGATTAATCCCAGGAGGAAGTATCCTATTCATCGTCATCCCATGGATGGAAAGGAGTGTCCTACTTCTGCTCAAGGGAGGTAATGTGGAATTGAGCTCGATACTCCATGAATTTGCTTACCATCACTTGGAGTTGATCTTGAGCGGGACCCTTGGTGTGATCCCCGATGACTTCACAAGTCTCTTGTTCATCTCTGAGTCTTTCCAGGAGTTTGAAATATTCATTACCTACCTCCATCAGGTAACCAACAAAGTCGCCGTAGGCAGAGAAGATTGTTGATAGATTCTATAACAAAAGCGGCCTCGACACTAAACCTTGCGGCGTGATTTCACCGAAGAGCTGAATAGTATGATCTCCCTTCCTCGGGGTGAAATATGCACCGAGTAGCCCTAAGGACATCCTTAATATGATCTCGTTGCATTTGATGTATGGCCTGGGGCTTCCTATGTGATTTTGTCTATTTTCTCAAGAAAAACTCCATTTGATCAACTTTGATAATCTAAAGCAACAAGGACTTTGTTGGGTGTACGTGGGTGATCAAAATATCAATTTCATCAAGTCATCAACCAGGCGAGTCAATCATCTTTTGGAATGTCTCATGTTACAACATGACATGGTCCAACTCTTGAGAGATAGGTCTTACTATGGCCTGGAGTTCATTGTTAGCTTGATCTATATTTTGATAAAGCTCTGTTAACTTTGTAATCACTTCCTCACTATCTTTGAGGATTTTCTCTCTCCAGGTGGACACACATGTCATACCTTTCTCATTGATCTTGGTGTAATCATTGATCTTCTCCGACTAAGAAATTTAGGAGGGATGGCGTGATCCACCAGGAGGAGCATTTCCCATATTTTGCAGGGCTTGGAGAAGATGTTTGTTTTGCTCTTTCAATATCCTCTTTTCCTCCTTGGCTTCTTGAAGATTTTGCAAAGGGCATCTACTATGCATAAGGCCTCTCCTTATAGGCTCTCGATGATGTTCCCATGGTGAGGCTCGAGTCACTTTGTAAAATCTGTAGGAGACAGATCTTCTTTACTCTTTTTGAGATCAGGGTATGCGATCTCCATAACCCTTTCACCTGAAGTGCTTTGAGAGAAGCGGGTTATAGCTTTTTGCTTCTTGGGCCCTTTAGCCGGAATAACGGAGAAGTTCATAGGTGCAATAGGGACTTTCCTCTTGTGTTGGCTTAGGTGTTTGGAGATCCATTATGGACTTAAGGGAGTGGGACCAAAGGAAGAGGAGGAAACAGGGGTGGAAGAAGGAGTAACTATAGTGGACACGAGGAAATGTGTCAAGACACTCGGTGGACGGCATCGAGAAAGAAGCCAACATCCCAATGTTCACGGGGATAGGAGTGACTACATGAGAGGAAACTACGGGGGCAGAAGAGATCCGAGAGATGAGGAAGATATGCTAGGAGATAGATCCATGACGGAAGACAAGATGGAGGAAGAGGAAGGGGAATGGTAGAAGACGAGGGAGAAGACACAACCAAAGGAGTGGTTGGTTGAGTGACATGAGGAGGGGAAGGAGGAGTGGGAGATGGGATGGTGGGAACCTCACTAGTTGTAGTAGTGGCAACATCCTGAGTGGATGTGCCCATTGGAGCACTTACCACTTCTTCTTCTCCTAGGGATACTAGGTTTACTACTTGCTCTTCGGTGGTGGAAGGAGGGCTCTCAAGAATTTCCTCCTAAGTAGTGCTTGTCTCTCCCTCTTTATCTTTTCCTTTGCCTTTAGGAAAATGCTTCGGCTTGGTGGGTGCATTACCCAAGGGAGATGTGGTAAAGTCTACTCCAAGGTAGATGAGACTATTTTTCTTGCACCAATGCTCGGTGCGCTGCAGAGTGCCTTTGACCCTTTCCTCAATAGTCTAAGGTGCCTTGGTTCTATCAATCTCTGCAAACGGCCAATTTTCCCCATCTATGTCTAGATAAACCTGATCAACTTCTTGATCAGTTGCTTGGAAACCTTTTGGGACGATGGCCACACCATATTAAATGATTTCTGCTAGGGCTAGGTGGGAATGATCCTTTCGTCTAATCTCGGTTTCATGATACAAATAGATGTAGATATCTTCAATCTGAGGGATGTGAATTGGATCAAGATTTTCCCTCGGGAGGTAATCACGAGGATCAAAGGTTGGCCTCACTGGGAAATTATGCTTTAAGTTGAGAAATTCAAGCTTGGAAAACATCTTCGGGATTTTCTTTGAGAAGTGTAGGTGTACTTTCCCACTTTGTGAGGGAGAATTAAGTTCCAGCCTTCTTTCTTTTCAAACACTTCTCATAGTACGTGATGAATCTGTCTAGACAACTCCAATAGGATCAGCTTGGGACCCGCATACCTCAGAAGTTTGGTGGGCTCTCCTAGGAAGTTAGCGGCTCTAAGATAGGTGAAAGTGGGGATTTACGTGAATAACACTTTCCACTTCTCTGTGGTAGTCACCATGCTCTTGGTCGTTCAAGCGTGAGTCATATTGGGCCTCAAGAGGCAGATGACACCATAAAAGAAGGCATCGTTGACTTTGTTGAATTAGGCTATATTGTTTTCTAGTCTTAACTCTGGATAATACTCATATATTCTGACTTGGGGCCATACCCCACATCGATTCAATGCTGGGTAGTCCCTTTCGGAGGCAGCAGTGTATACCACATAGGAGTTCATATAGAACCTCCCAGTTGTTGAAAGTTGTTGAAGCTACTCGGAGATGGTGCTGCTGATAATCTCCGCCCATTCAAAACGTTGATCGGGAAATTTTTTCTCATGGTTTCTAAATATTTGAGCATCCACTTGTGAAAGTAATGGGCATCGGGAAGCCCAAACACCCTGCTCAGGAAGGTGATGGTGTCACTCAGCTCTTCTGAAAAGTCACTGCGATGAATGACTTGTGGCCACCTGCTTACCACCTTCTTGTTTTTGAGGTATACCTCATTCATCAGCTGCATGCATTTGTCTTTGTTGTCATTCCACGTCTTCATGCGTTAATCGTCTTGGTTTCTTGCGCACAAAATGCCGGTGGTGGGGGATACCCAAACATAATCTCAAAATGTTAGGTAGTGAGATTGATTATTACCTCATCCTTCTCATTTTCGACACATCTTGTGTCCTTATTGTAACAACGGCCCACCAACATCATGAACTCGTTATTGATTGCACTCACGGGGAATCCCTACACAAAGTGCAGTCCACTACCACCAATTTATCCATCCATGGACTACCTATGACCTTCTTGGTTACGGCCCGGAAGTCCTCCATGTAAATGTGCCCCATTTACGTATCTTTGATATCTAGGTCACATTTTGCAAGGGATTGAGCATCGACCCTTTGGTATTTATACTTCATTTCTTCTTCCGTTAGTCCGGTCTTACCCTTGGACTTAGTTGGCTTCTTACTCAATGAAGAGATGTGTCGATACGAGTTCAGCTCTTGATCTACAAGAAGAATCAGGGAAGTCCATCATAGAAGAGCCATGTTAGCTATTAGGTCATCCATCAAAGCTTACGAGAATGAAAAGTTATTAATTTACAAGCCTGCGGGCGCAAGTTGTAGCTCTATTGCAGTGAAGGGTCTTAGAAAAGCAAGGCACACTTTGGGAAAGTGTTACATGGAAGAAAACAACGCCAAAAGGGGCGTAGGGCGCGAAAATACTACACACAACATTCAAATGTTGGTGTCAATGGATGTGCACTGCGCCATGTGAAGGGTTTTAACTGAGGCGCAGATTTATTTAGTGTAGCAAGGTCTCAGGGTGCGCCATTGGCATAGATGTGGTATATGTTGCAAAATATTATAATGTACCAAGGCATAGATTCAAAAGCTGCAACATTAAGGTAAGGTGCGCCAAGAATTTAAGCTTCACGTGGCACGGGAAGAGCTTACACAACATGCATTGTTGTTGTAGTTGTATGTGCGCTTGTCCTGCGCTTGTGCTTTAGGAATTTATAAGGCATGGGAAAAGCTAATGTTGCATGTGGGGATAGTGCACCTATGGCACGACTGTGCTTGATGTAACAATAATGAAGCCTGCGCCTTTGTAAAAATAGTGGGTTTGATTGCAACAACTTTAGAATTTTCTCTCTTTTGGCAGGCTTAAATGGTTAGGAGGGAAAACCTTAGCATAGTAGGGACAAAAGAGTTGAGTAGTTTTGAGGTAGAAACTTCCAGTTTTGTAGATCTAGAAGGTGGACATGGAGAACAGTTTGAAGTGGGTTTTATTTTACAAAATGGGTTGGAGTTGCATTACCTTCTTAGGTTCATTGTTGTTTTTAATAACACAAACCACCAAAACAAAAAAAGAAACCACAAAAATCCACAAGAAGGGCAAGGGCCACTTACCAGGAATATATATAAGATAGAGGAAATGATGTGGGGTCCATGAATGCGATGAAAAGCAACACACGGGGCTGACAGGAACGCTGACAAGTGTAGAAGAATAACTTTTTCACATTTTTTCAATCATGAAAATGACAGGTCGGATGCGCCTATATATAGAAAAAGGTGCAATAAATGTGCCACCAACTTTTCTAAGGCACACCAAAATGGATGCTGACACGAAGAGATTTGCGCCCTAGGCGCAACTTTGAGAGTGTCAACACCATTTTTTTAGCGCCTTGGCGCACCATTGAGGGGCGCAACATTTGAATGTTAACAAGGTGACACGTGTTCCTTAGCACACCCTTGGAACACGTAACATTTATAGGCGCAACATCTGGAGTGTTGACACTCCAAAGGATGTGCCAAAGGAAAGCGGGCGCAAAGTTTTGGTTGATGTAACATAAATAAAAACTACGCCCAACCCAAAAAGGATTAAAATGACCAAGTTCTAAAAACTAGATTTTCCGGAAAGGGATTTTATGCCATTCCAAATGCTAAGAGACCTCGGCAGGAAACAAAACAGAAATTTGGTATGGTTACCTGCAAAATTTCCCTTGTCAATTTTATAGGATAACAAATGGCTCTTTCGGGGATTTGTCTTTGAGTGAAGCTTAAGGGTAGAGAATCCCAGATCAACATGTACCTATCCATTGGGTTCGGGGTCAAAAACAAGGGCAACGAAAAAGGAAAACACACAACTAAAAACAAACACACAACTAAAACAAATTGTACAAAGAAGAGAGCAAGCTCTACTTCACGAATATTTTGAGATGTTGCCCGCTATAGAGAAGCGGGAGCTCAGTTCCATCCAGATATGACAGATAGAATTTATTCTCTCCATTGAGTTTCTTGATCTTGAAAGGCCCCTCTATAGAGAGTCAAATTTTCCATGCATGCCCTTTGGCTCTCTTCACTTGTCCCATAAAAGGACGACATCTCCCACCTAGAAATCCTCTCGCTTAGCCTTTTTATCGAACAGTCTCTTGACTTGATTCGATGTTTGGTTATCCCTGTCGACCACGTTACTACTCTTTTCTTCAAGTTACATTAGATACATGATCCTCTTTTCAAGAGAATTCTGGAAAGTCTCATCTTCGATCGCTCGTGCCAAGCGTAGAGTAGGGAGTTCGGCAGAAATGGGGAGCTCAGCGTCGATTCCATATAATACTTGAAAATGTGACATACCGAGAGACCTCTTGAGTAATACGGTCTACCCACAAAGCATCATACAATGACTTGTGCCAAGACCGCTAATTCTCATTAACCGACTTAGAATGATGGTCACTAGGTTCTTATTACTAGATTATGCTTGACCATTTCCACGGGGTAATAATCGAGGCATGAGCCAAGGTTATCCCGTATTCATAGCAAAAACCTATAACTTCCCATGAGGAGAAGTTGGAAGCATTATCAGCAACGATCTTGTGTGGGATACCAAACCTCACGATGATATTTTCTTTGATGAAGTTACAAACAATTTCAGAGGTGGCATTCTTAATAGGTATGGCCTCCACCCATTTGGTGAAGTAATCTATTGTTGTTAGGACATAACTATGTCTGACACTTGATTGGGGATGTAGTGCTCTGATAAATTCAATTCCCCATTTCTTGAATGGTTCGTCAATAATGACGGGCCTGAGGGGAAAAGCAACCAATTTTGGCTTGCCGATAAAAAGCTATTAGCGAGCTCACATTTGCTACCTAGGTGGTTGTATCCTGAAATAGTGTTGGCTAGTAGTACCTAGCCCGAGATGATCTTATGTGTTGTCATGGACGAGGAGAAGTGACCTCCACAGGCTGAGTCATGAAAAATTTCAAGCAATTTGATCTGCTTTATGGTTTATCAACGCATTGCAAGAAGACGCCATCAATACCATGCTTAGTATAAACCGTCATCCCATATGACATATTTTGTTGTCTGAGTTTTATAGTCCACTTCTCCTTTGAAGTTAGATGAGCTAGACACTCACTATAAGCGAGAAAGAAAGTGATATCAGAAAACCATTCATCGCTAGTCATGATAAATAGAACCATAGGAAGAGAATAAACTTTCTTCAACTTACCCTACACTCAATGCAATCATCTTCCTCTTTAAGGACCTCGAATCTTTGTTTTCAGCCATAAGCTGACATAGGCCCTTGCCTCTTACCAGCTTGGTTGGTTTTATGTCTAGATCATACTCTTGTACATTTGCGATCCAATTCCTCGTAAGCTCCTAGGATAGACTTAAGCTGTCGTGTCGGGAACCAACACTACCGTATGAGAGTTTACAATGTAGTACCGGAAGTTCTTGAATACTTTGACAATGGCGAAGGCATGATTTTCTAAGCGAGACATCTTGATTCATGGTGTTTGAGAGGAGAGCTCATGAACATGATTGGAGAGTCAACATCCTCGAGTTCTTTCGCATTAAGATGGTGCGATACAGTATGTGTTGATGTATAACTATACATGATAAAATCCTTGGAGAAGTCGGGACATACTAGGATGGATGCATGAGCAAAAGAGGCTTTTATATCCTTAAATGGAACCTTTCCTTCTTTGCTCCATCGGAAATTTTGCGACCCTTTCATCATATTCGATATGTGACGAATCTTTTCAATGAAGTTGGGAACAAAGAGTCGAGAAAATTCACTTTTCCAAAGAAGGAGTGGACATCAGTCTTGCTTGTGGGTAAGATAAGGCTTTGAATATCATTAACCCTTTCAACATCTATCTTTGTTCCTCCCTTGTTGACAACGTGTCCCAAAGACTGTTATCCAAAATTCACCCCTCAAGGTAATTTTGATAACATGCATCAAATTCTCAAGTCCCAGGAAAATAGATTGAGTCGGGGACAAAAAAACATGTTTCTAGGGTCCCCTCAGATTTTTTCTAACTCCCCTGTCCAAGAAGAAGAAAGAAAGTTCGAGGAAATGTGAAAAAATTGCAAAAAAAAAATTCGGGCAGGAAAAATCATGAAAAATGGCTAAGTCCTAGTCCTCGCAGTGATGGGACGGTTGGGACAAAAGGGCGCGAACCGGCCGAAAGGCCACAGGCATCTGCATAGCATTTGGGATAGTTGGGACAAAAGGCGCGAACCGGCCGAAAGGCTGCAGGACGGTCAGAAAGCAAATGGGACATCACGGGGCAAAAGGACACGTGGGACACGGAAATCCGAAGCGGCGAAAAATGGAAAAATTGACTAACCGCCAAAACGATCAGGGGACGTGCGGGGACGAAATACGCAAACCAGCCGGTTCGGCCAAAATGAGAACAAAAGCGATCAGGAAGCCTTTGGGACAAAGGACGCGCGGGACGCAGATATGGCGAAGAGCCGAAAGCCAATCAGATCACGCCACGTGTCACCGGCAGAAAAGGGACATGGAAGCCCATTTCAGGCGGTTCGGAAGAATTTGTCCCATTCAGCATTGGGACATTTGGGACAAAGGGACGCGTGGGACGCGAAAAGCGAAATGGCCGAAGGCAGAGAAGAAAAGTCAACGTTTGACCCGTGGAACTTCAAACGGCCATAACTTTTGACTTCGAGCTCGATTTTCACAAAATTAGACTTTTCTGGAATGAGCACGACGTCCTCTACGCCAAAAAAATTGGATTTCTTATTTTTAATGAGGGTATATATATTTAAATAAAAGAAACATATTCGGCTCCAGTCAGTTAATGCTCATTCCCGTCAAATGACAGAAAACGCCTGCCAGACCCAAAATAGCTGCCCGCACTCAGAAGGCCATAACTTTTGCATTTCTCAACGAAATCACACAAAATTGGTACCGTTGGAATCGTGGTTCCGAGCCCAATGCAAAAAAATCAAGAAATTCTAGATTTGATCAGAAATTGATTGATATTTTTAATAAAACGTGGCCGGGTTCAAAACAGTGTTTTATTTGGTAGCTGGGATTGCAATTAAGAGGCATGGTCATCATTCTTTCTCTGGTGCAGCACATGGGACAGTATGGGGAGCCTTTTTCAAGTAATGTATAATCATTTAACTCAATTTAATGCCTCTTACAGGTGGTTGAAGGACAGATTTCGGGATTTCCATTTTCCTTCTCTTCTCCTTCTCATTTTTCTATAAATTGGAGTGTTGGGCTCATTGTAAGAAAGAGAGTTTTTGGGTAACAAAGATCTACCAAAATTGCTTTGTGAAGCCAGGTGTCTGCATGAGGCCCTTGTAGTGGACTCCTTGCATGGTGATCCAGGCCCTTATCTTGTAATAGACTCGAATGTGCATATTATGAGGCAATAAAATATCAATTTGTGGATGTATCTTCCCTGTTGTATTTTCTTGCATTCTTCTTACCCCTTTAATCTCTCTACAAGAATATTGTGTCTATTATTATGTTCTTGCAGGGATCCATTATCATTGTTCATGCTTGAAATATTGTTGTGAATGCATTTTTTAGATTATGGAGAATTGTCATCACCTCTTCTAGTGTGCAATTTGCCTATGTATTTCACACATTTGGAGACTACTCTCACATCCTCCTTTTTTGTATCACCGTTTTAGTGTAGGCTTTCATTCTATGCATTCTCTTTCCCTGGTCCCTTGGAAATTTAGATTAGAACAGTTAGCTTATCTTGCATTAGAGTAGATTGTGGCAGGTAGTTTAGGAGCAAAAACCAGCTTTCTCTGGAGGTCTATCTCAAGTAGCAAGTCCCACAACTTGGAGATAGTACCCATGTTATCCAATCACACCGTGAGTTCAAGTATATGCACAAGGGTGACGAGAAGCTAATTTTGATACCAAATTTGTCACAAAGGGCTTATATGAGCTTATTTTTGAAAGATTTTCCATTATCTTTTATCGGGTGATGAGGAACACCAAAATGACAGATAATGTGATGATTGATGAACTCGGCGATTTTCTCTTTTTGGTTGAAATGAGTGGAATGACCTCCACCCATTTAGTGTAATATTCAGTTGCCGTGATGATCCAATGGTGACGCTGCGAAGAAGGTGGGTGAATCTCACCAATAAGGTCTAAACCCCATTATGAGAAAGGCCAAAGATCTCGTGCGACCTGTAGCGGGTGGCTGGGAGTATGTTGAAGGTTGGCATACTGTTGACACATAACACAACGCTTAACATATTCATAGCAGTATTTATTAAGAGTAGGCCAATAATATCCTAGGTGAAGGATCCGCTTGGCCACAGCAAGGCCACTAAAGTGCCCACCACAAATTCCGTCATGGACTTGTTGGATGGTATGGGTGACTTCATCGCCAGTTAGACATTGAAGGAGGATACCATCGAAGCCATGTTTATAGAGGAGTCCCCCCATGATGACATAACAAGAATTCTTTTAAGAAAAGCATGTTTTCCATTACTAGTAAGGTCAGGTGGGAGAATAGAGGTTGTAAGGTAGTCATGAAATTGGTGATACCAGGTATCATACGAATCAACAAATACATTATTTACCATACAAACATCCGAGACTAAGTAAGATGGGGCAAAGAGTTGTTGGACCAAGAAAAATATGTTAGAGTCAGTTGGTGAGGTAGGAATTTCCGAGGCCAAGCAAGCCATAGTATCCATAAATTTATTAGTTGAGCGTTGAACAGTTTGGATAGAATAATGAGTAAATAAGGTCAAAAGTGAATCCACGTAGCATTTGTACTTTTGAATTTCCTCATTTTTACATTGGTAGATGCCAATAACTTGATTTACTACCAATTGAGAGTCACTGAAAATGTTAATAGACTTCACACCTAAGTGTAACGCAACGTGGATACCCAAAACAAGGGCCTTGTATTCTGCTATATTGTTAGTGCAAGGGAAATCGAGCACTGAATGAAAGAGGCATAGGTTCACCATCAAGATGAATGAGAACAACACCAGCCCCTCCACCGTGCTTTGACATTTAGACCCATTGAAGAAGATGGTCATCGGATAAGATGTATCATTGAGTGAAATGGTTGAGATGAGTTCATCGGGAAAGTAAAATTTGTAAATTCTTCCCGGGTAAAGGAGCTTCCGCGAGTTGATCCGTCATAGTTTTTCCTTTGACTGATTTCTGGTGTACAAACTCAAGGTCGAGGTCAGCGAGGAGCATAATCCATCGGGTGATGCGTTGGTTTAGATGAGGTTTGGCGTACATATAATGTATGGGGTCAACGTTGGTGATGACAAAAATTTTGTGATTCAGGAGGTAATGTCGGATTTTGGTGGCCACGAATGATAGGGCTAGGCACAACTTTTCTACGTGTGTATACCTAGTCTCATAATCCACAAGAGTATGGCTTATGTAATAAACTACTTGCTCTCGATGCTCGAAGTCATGATGTGCGAGCATGGCTCCTACAGCATGGTCGGTGGCAGAAAGGTAAAGGTAGAAAGGGTGATCATCTTGAGGTGGTATAAGCATGGGTAGCTGCAAGAGATAAGCTTTAAGAGATTCAAAGGCTTAGTGGTACTCCTCACTCCATTAAAAGACAAGGTCCTTTTAAGGAGATGATGGAAAGGTTGACATCAATCCAAGAGTTGTGAGATGAAACGCCTTGGATAGATTGGAGTTTTCCCTGCAAACTACGTAATTCTTTTAGGTTAGTGGGTGGGGAATTTCTAAGATAGCTTTGACTTTAGCTGGGTCAACCTCAATGCCACACAAAGAGATGATAAAGCCAAGGTTTATTATCAGAAAGGATTCCAAAGACACATTTCTTTGGTTGAAGATGAACACATTATTGTAAAGGTGATCAAAAATAATGGTTAAAATATCGAGATGTTCAACTGCGATGTTTGGATTTTCTAAGAAGATCATTGTCATAATACTCGAGGATAGTGTGCATAATGTCGGGAAAATGTAAGTCATAGCCTACTTGATAGGTCGCACCCACATTTTTAAGGCCAAACGGCATGACACGATAGCAGGAAGGTCCCGTGGGGTAATGAAGGTGGTTTTATGTTGATCGGCTGGGGCTAATAAAATTTGATTGTATCCCAAGAAACCATCCATGAGAGAAAGCATCTCATGGCCCACAGTGAGATCAACAAGTTGATCAATGCTAGGTAGGGGGAAGTCGTCCTTTGGGCAAGCAAGGTTAAGGTCCGGAAATCCGTACATATCCAAAGTCCCCCCGTCGCTTTAGTGACATGTATGACATTAGAAATCCATTGTAGATAGTCAATAGGTAAGATGAAAGAAATAGAAAGGAGTCATTGAAGCTCTTCTTTAACCAAGAAGGAAATGCGTGGATGTATTTTTCTCAGTTTCTATTTAACTGGTTTGGAGTCTGGTTTCAGAGTGATGTTATGGACAACAATGTTAGGATCGATTCCTGGCATGTCGGTGTAGGACCAAGTGAAAGCTTGATTGTGGGCATGGAGGAAGGTAGTGAAGGTGGCTTTTTCTGATGCGTTGAGAGATTTTCTGATCTTTACATTGTGAGGATCATCCTCTGTGTGGATGTTGAGTTCTATAGTCAACTCATTCAACATGGTTTGGGTTTCAGATGGTAAGGCACGTTGAATATAAGAGTCGTCCGCACCAAGGTAGGTGAGGATGGAGTCATCATCCTGGCACTCCACAAAATTAATTGAAGGCGAGTATTCTTCGATCATGTCTGGATAAAAAAGGGGGAGATAAGATGGGTTTTCACTATCATGTTGATAAGTGAGAGGACCTATGAAGATAGCATTCACGAAAAAAAAAAGTTAGGAGGGATAGATTCCGGGTCTATCGACTCTGTGGGTGAAGATGAAAAAATGGGTGATGATGGTTCGGAAGGGGTGACTTCGTCATCTTCCTAGATACAATTGACACGAGGTTTCTTTAGTGTAGGTGGTTCAAAAAATCCAAGACCACTACGATCTTTGTGTTTGCGTGTAGTCATGGGAATAATCGTATGTCGGCCTTGTTCATAAAGACTGAAACCAAAACCTTTCCAAGCATAGTGAGTCAGGAAGGTGAGGGTGAAATGACGGTTGGTTAGATATTGAAAATCAGATTGGAAGGGAACCACACCAAGGGGAGGTTCGGGGGTGACAGAGGATGCGTCAACACCCCCATACGTTAGGTTGGTGTGGCAATTAGGTGGTCCGTAGGAGATCACCTCCCCCACACGACGGTCGTAGGTAGGATGCGCATGTAACTGTCCATACTCTTGTGGGGTATGGAAGGTGCTAATGTTGTATAGGCGGTACTCCCCCAGCATAAGGCATTGAAAAACACCTACCAAGGGATCCGAGGTTGGGATGTTGTCCACGGGGAAGGAAGAGATATTCGCGTTGGTGGTTTCATTGGTCGAAGGTGTGGGTGCGGCTAAGGTGGATGGTTGAGGCGTGGTTGAAGTAGATGGTTGGGTCGGATCAATGGGTGCCTTGACTGGTACAAGCACATCATTAGGGCGGTATAACATATTACAGGTTTTGAAGGGGGAAGCATTAGCTATGATGGTGTATGACTTCCCCTCATACTTGAATTTTATGCATCTATGTAAGGTGGAGGGAACGCATCCCATAGCCCAGATCCAAGGGTGGCCTAACAACATGTTGTATTGGAACTCTCCCTCAAGGAAATTGAAGATTTCGGGCAAGGTATGTGGCCCTACACAAATGTTAAGGATCACGGTGCCTAGGGTAGAAGTAATAACATCGTTGAATGAACGCAACATGGTGGGGTTGGCACACATGCAACTAAGAGGGATATTCATCTGTTGGAAGGCTTTGGAAGAGATGATGTTTAGGCTAGCGCCCCCATCGATCATAACATGACATACCCAGATGTCCCGGACGTAAGCCAAGATGAAAAGAGCGGGGTCAAAATCTTACGCACCAAAGGCGACAATTTCTTCTTGAGAAAAACTAATAGCAGCAACTTCTTTGTATAAGGACAGAGAGGTGGTTGTGGAGGTAGGTTGTTTGGTAAGAGAAGCAACGTGGTTGGGTGTTAAGATGAAGGCGATAGGCAGGCTTTGTTAGGTAGGAATTCTATCCCTTGAAGGATCTCAATTAGAGCTTGTCGATGAGATTCAGATGTTTGAATGAGATCATAGAGTGTCATTTTTACAAGAGATTGGTGAAGTTTTTTGATCATGGTGCGATGGGAAACTCCATTAGATATTGGATAGGTAGGTCCATGAATAACCACTTTAGGTGGTGGTGCGATCGGGATGGCGGAAGAAGAAAGAGAGGCCGCAGGTGTGCTCTCTTTAGCTTTTCCATTGTTTTTCTGACCTCGAGTAGCAATGCTAATCATGTTGATCTCATGAATGCAAGATGAGGAAGATGGCGAGGATAAGTCATTATTCTCGAGAGGCAAATTTGTAATGATGATATATTTTTGTGAGGTGAGGACGGGTGGTATAGGAGAAGGGATCGAAGCTAAGGGATTTTCCCTCCATAAGTTGTCTTTCAAATATTTTCTATCCGAGATAGGCAAATCTGTTGGCGAAAGATGGCTTTGAGATCTTTGCATCCTTCTACATTGTGTCCTAGTGTGCGGTGGTAGGCACAAATTTTAGATTAATCATAACCTATAGGTCAAGGTTTATATGGATCATAGGAGTGCAGTGGGGGTAGGGAAATGGTCTCATCCCCTACAACATATCAAGGATCTTGGCGTAAGATCCTTTGAGTGGGTAAAATTTAGATGAAGATGAGGTTGTTGATTGAGTGAGTGAGATTTTTATTGTTTTGGTAATGGTTGGGTACGAGTGGTTCATATGGGTGGTGGTTTAGGCAAAGGATTTTGATGATTGGGTTTAACTAGGTGTGGCTATACCTGCAGAAGTCACATTTATTTGGTTAGATGATGAGGCCACAGAGGACGTGGTGGTGAGGAAACAACCACGGGGAAAGAGGAGAGACATCAAACAAGTCTGTAATGATCAAGTTTGCTTAGGGTTGGTAGGTAGGCAGGATACTTGGGGTGACGGTGTTGAGACGCTCGTGGATTTTTGTATGGGTGCGAAGGTGCAGGTCATGTTAAAGAAGATGTGGGAGGCATGGTGTATTGAGGAAAGGTGGAGGGTGAGGCCCCATATAGAAGTTAGGTATGACAGCGAGGTTGAAGCCATGCTTGGCTTTGTACTGCGGTGTGATCGGGGGCAAGGGTTTTAGTTGTGGCAGAGGCATAGATTGGACTCAAGGAGATTGGGTTTGTCTCTAGGTGCATTGACAACTTTATTTTTGGATAAGTCTAACCATTTAGGTGGGTGCGTCAGTGGGTATTGGTGAAGTCCCAAGCATAGGGGAAGGTTTGGTTTGGTTGATAGAGGTGGATGAGGTATTTGGTAGAGATTAGGGGGTGAAGGTGAGGACATAGGTATTTTGAGTTTTTGTAAAAACTTCGGGTATATGGTAGAGTTATGCGGATTAGTCATCTGCATTTGAGTAGAGCAAGATGTACTCAAACGTTCCCATAAGAGTTGTTTATCTTCCGAGGGATGAAAATCTTCACGTTTGGAGGGGAATTTTGGTAAGGAAGAAAAGTGGGTTTTAATTGGTCCTTGGGGGTGTGATACAGGGGGTGAATGAGGTGTTGTATCAATGGGTGTTAAGAGGTCAACTGGTCATTGGAAAGATTTAGGTGATGAAGAACTGATAGGGAGGAGGGCATGTTCTAGAGGATCCGTCATGGTTAAGGAGTTTGGTGATGCGGGATCGAGGATTTTCTCTTCTAATGACGATAGAAAAAGTGGTGATCCTTCTTCTTTTGCAGCAAGAGTGGTGGAAGGAGATGTTTGGGAAATAGATAAGTTGGATAACATCCACTCATAGTCTTGTAGGGATGTGGTGTAAGAAGGCTCTTCTATGAGAAGAGAACTCTAGGTTGTTGATTCCTTTATGGGTAAAGTAACAGTGGGGCTGTCCTCTTGTCCTAATGAAGGAAAAGGGGCAAGGACTCCTGCATCGGTGAAGAGGCTCAATTCAGAATTTCCTCGATGGAAGCCCTTGGTTGGGAGTTGAAAACCACATGGATCTCATGCACACTCTTCTCCTCGGCTAAGGTTTCTTGGTTTGTGTTACTGTTAGATGAATGGTTTGGAAATGGTTTGTTGAAGATTTTTAAATTTTGATTAGCAGGGGCATTAGGATTATCGAGGGTTATATCCCCTACATCAACCATTTCCTGCACTATGTTTTTAGCATCTTGCAATTTTTGTGGCTATGTCCCTTCATGCGATGGAAATTACGAAGTAATTTTCTTTATACCAAGAAGGTATAGTGTGGGTGGAATCAAACCCCAGTGAGGTTTAATAGGAGGCAAGGTGATAGCTCCTACTTTAAGAAAATTTTCCAAGATCACATCATAAGTTTCTCCCAAGGGAATGTACTTGATGGGCTCAAACTTTATACTTATAGGTGGATTTGGTGGGTATAAGACGATGCTTGAGATTTGACCATCACTTGCATGTACAACTCCTTTTGATTTGAAGCAGCCAATGTGTGAGAGTTGGTGGTGTTGGGTTTGTTGGTGGAGTCTTGGGTTTGAAATTGGAGTTTTTATTGTGCAACTTCAATTTCTCCTCCTCTAAGGCTCGAATCTCTAGTTTCAAGCCATAGTAAAGGCTTCATCAAAGGTGCGGAAAGTTTGAATTTGGAGGGTGGGAGAAATGCTTGCAGCACGAGGCCCACGTAAAGATTTCAATAAGCTCGGCCGAGGTAAGGCATAAGTAAGTTGGTTGATGAGGCCCGCCATCATCCAACAAAATCTGTGATAGACTCATCTTCAAATTTTCGGATGGCATAGAGGTCGGTAATGGATACTTTCTTAGCAATATTGATGGACAAGTGATCCAAGAAAGATTGGGCTAATGGTTAAAGGAGAAGATTGATTATCGCGCTAAAGCATCGTACCACTCCAAGGAAGGTCCGATAAGGACACGGGGAAGGTACGGAGTAGTAAGGCATTGTCATGAGCAATGAGATAGCGAGGCATGTCTAAGCGATCGCAATTGTTGTTGAGGGTCCTCCTTACTATTAAAGCGAGTAAATTTTGGTAATTCCCATTGAGGAGGATATGTATGAAGGGGGACAGAAGGATGAATAGGCTCCCGACAAACTTGCTCGTATGTCAGGGTGTTACGGCATCTTCAAAGCAGAAGCCTCAATATTTTGCATCTTGTCCATCATTTGTTTGATTAAATCATTGGTTGGGTTAGATGATGGTGTTTTCGTCATAAACGAGAGGAGGGTTGGGCCAAGAGCCGCTACTAGACAATGGTGGGGTTAAATGTTGATAAGGTATCGATGATGAATGTGTTGGGGCGGTCGAGTAAAGGTGTCCTATATAAGATGTTGAGGCCACCGGATGAGTTTGCGGAAATGAAAAGGTGGGCGAGCTGAGAGGGAAAGCTTGTGTGGATAGGTGGTAGAGAGAAAGTTATGAAAGAGGTAATCTGTGGGAGAGATGAGGAAGGGCGGTGGACAATAGTGATATGTGGGGCCCCAGTTAACCAAAGGAAAGCCAATTGGTGCGGTATGAACCACCGAAGCCACTATCTTTGGGAGACGGGCTAAGGATGAAGACGGTGAGGCAGAGTTATTAGGTGAGGAAGGGGCTAAGTGAGAAGCTATACTAATAGGCATACCAAAGAGGAGCTAACCGTCAGTGTATGGTCAAGGGTATGAGACAAATAATAATGTACGGCGCTAGGATTAGCATCCAAAAATTTGGCAAATTCCTTATCTCCTAGAGGGATCTTAGGAAAAACACGTGGTGTCTCGTAGGATTCCCCATAGGATGCGAAAGGGGTGACTCGGGAAAAGACATGGAACAAGCATGTGAAACCATGGTCATGGCTTGTTGCCAGTGATAAAACCATGGACAAGAAGATAAAACAGGAATTAGTCAATCAGAATAGAAATAGCAACAAAATGTTGGAATTGGTAGGTTCTTTGGTTTGTTAGGTCTTGTGAAACACAGAACCGATATCGGTCTTATAACCGATGTCGGTCGAACGGTAGCCGGCGTCGGTCGGCTAAGCGATGTCAGTAGAAGAGGACCGGTGTTAGTCCATTGTGAAGGCAAAGAGAGAATGTAAGAGGCTGCTAGTTTGGGGTAACAAGGCTTAGTATACCCACCAAAGCCCCCATGCAAGTGATCACCGAGACAGGGGTATAACCGAGAAAGAATCGAAAGAAAACAAAACAAGAAAGATACACAAGTAAATCGACAAACTAACCCTAGGATTAGTTTTAATTACTTTGTGCTTATGCCTTAGACGTAAGATGATGTCAATCCCAAACAATAGACCTAAGGGAGATGTCAAGTTTGTTTTGGCTTGTAAAGCTACCTCAATCGGGCGGAGGAATACCGCGGGAAGGGGGATGTTTGAGATGTTGTGTAGATTAATATGTGATTTGGTATGTGTTGTGCGGTGAGAGTAAGATTAATTTCTCATCAATACCGTGGATATCACCCCACGTGTATGACATTACTTAATCTATGTTCACTAGAATTAAAAAGAGCAGGCAAGAATGTGATGTTCATGTTTTAAACCCAAATCGAAAATGATATTCGATGAAGCAAAGAAAGAAAAGAGGTTAAGAAGATGACTTTCACTAATGCAAAATGCGAAAGAAAGACAAGTTCTTTCACCAAAATGACAAAATATTTTGTAAATATTTAGAAGAAAGAAACAACAAGTGTGCTTCCTATATGAAAACAAGCAAGAAAGAAAGAAACCCGAGAAGGGTCCCATAAGTGGCGTGCCAAAATGTTTAGCACAAAATTTTGTTCCAGAATAGAGTTATTTCTATCTGTTCATTCTCTTGAGAAAGCAGATAAGGGTTAGGGCTAGGAGGAATACCTATTGAGTTTTGGTAAGGTGTGCACGTACCGTAGAGAGATTAGATCGATTGTGAAGAGATCCTTTTGTGCTGGGAAGGACTACTGTAAATAAGAATGCAAGACCATCAGATTTTCATTAAACAATAAGTGAGAGAACTACCTTGGGCCTAGGAAATATTAGACTTCCTTTCGAAGGTGGTCAGTTCCCTTTTAATACACATTAATGCAAATGATAATAAAGAAGCTATTGCGAAATCATGATTTAGGTACCTCGTTACTAAAAGCAATAGAGACTAAACTACCAATAATAAAATGTCATGTTGTTTGTTTGGTCATTGGTTATTGATACCTTCATGTTGTTTGTTACGAGGATAGACAAATTTGGATATGAGATTGTTTGGAGGTAAATAGGTGAAAGGTTGGTTTTTGGTATAAGTCACATGTCGGCAATCGACGTGGTCATTGGATAACCAACTACGGTTATAAAACCATCTTGGTATGGGATAACCGACATCCGTAGAAGCGGTGATTTAGGATTTTAAATGGAGGTTGGTGTAAGGTGGTTATGGGGTTTAGAAGGTTGGTAGATGGTTGAGGGGAGTAGTAGGGTGATAGAAAAGACTCGAGAGTGAGGAAGTTGTCTTTGGGGCAATATAGAGATGGATGAATTAAGGTTATGTGTAGGTTGCTGCCGTGTGGTAGATCCGAGGAGTGAGCTTATAATCCCTATGAATTAAAAGTTCACCAAGTAGTGTCTAAAAGCATACAAGGTGATAAAAGAGACTACTTAATAGTTTCTAATGCAGATGTAGG
Organism: Taxus wallichiana var. yunnanensis; assembly: GCA_018340775.1. Lineage (NCBI taxonomy): Eukaryota > Viridiplantae > Streptophyta > Pinopsida > Cupressales > Taxaceae > Taxus > Taxus wallichiana. The sequence goes on from CM031241.1 coordinate 98,414,491, forward strand.
TCCAAGGAATGCAGTGGCGAAGGCAAGGCTCAGTTGGGATGATCGACAATCGAAGTGAGATGATGAAGCTATCCTCCGACTCTCCCAATGTTTGGATGAGTGTGACAGTGATCTAGTTGCTCGATTCTGAGTCTTGGGCTCAATACTCCAATCTGCAACTTCTTCTCTTGCAAATGAATTCGGATCCTCTCATTTTGGTTGGGGGAGGTCATTTACTGAGGCGATGGAAGTTACCTAACCGATACCAACAGCAAGAGACCGATGTCGGTTAGGTCAAAGTTGGCTATTTTTAGTAAAATAGCCAAATTTCCCTCCTTTTCTCCCGAGGGGTTAGTTGTGTGCTTGGTCAAGTCATTATTAGGTTCGTTTTGAGGCGGGTGAGGGTGATGAGTCATGGGTGTGGGTCTAGACCAAGTTATAGGTCTTAATTAAGTTAGTTTAGGGTTAGGGCTAGGTCATGGTGAGGTGGCGAGGTGAGGTGGCAAGGTTGGAGATGTGGATTTATTAATTATAAGGTAATTAATAAATAATTAAGTGTGTAAGGTTTAGGTGGTGAGGTAGGGTTAGATTGCGAGGCGAGATGCGGGACACACGGGGTTTCGTAAGACCCAAATTTGGTGTCTACAAATACAGCCAAGTATGAGGCTGTCATCCTCGATTTAAGTATGGAAATAGATATGGGGATCATGAATATTCTTACTCGTGGACATGCGGATCTGATTGTAAAACAAGCGAGATCTGTTTCAAGTGAAGAATAGAAGGTTGAAACATTACAAGAATCGGTTTGGGATTCGTTGAGTTTCTTGATGCCTTTTCCATTGAAGCCATGTAAAGGAAAGAAACACGGGGGCTGATTCCTTTTCCGTCTCATGGTCTCTACTAATCCCTCATCCAGATTTCTCGAAGATAAATTCACCATGGAGATGATTCATAGGCCTAGTGTGCCTTACAATGCACACAATTGGTAGGTTTTAATGATGATCAAAACTTGCTTTCCTTCCTTGAAATCAGAGATAATTTTCACCAACTATACTTTAAAGGAAGTGGGAATCTTCCTAGAGAGTGTGTACCCCAGGATGAAGAAGATAAAAAGTAGAAATGGATCATGATGGCTGCATAAAAGCTGAAAGCTAATAAGATACCTAAATGGCTGGTAAGTTTGGAAGAGTTGTTTGATAAATATGACCGTTACATCAAGTCCAAAACTTCCAAATGAGCTCGTGGTATGTTGACTTTGAAAAGATAAACATTGTGAGTCTTGATGAAGCTATCTTTGGTAAACATTGGAAAGTGCAAAGCACATAAGAGGAGAGGGAGAAAGCACCAAATCTATTGACAAGGTATGTTGATGTTCTTATATATTCTTATGATGATCTCAATGATTTTCAGCCAAAATAGATGTAACATTTCATTCCTTTAAAATGTGGGATCAGGCCCTTCAATAAAAAGTGGAGGCAAGTATAACCCTAAAATCATTGATAGAATCTTTCAAGAGATCCAAAAATTTTGAAGGCTAAGATCATTTTCCCCATTCACCATTCAACGCGGATTGCTAATATTGTGCCTATTAGGAATAAGAATGGTGAGATCTGATTTATGTTGATTTTAGGAATTTGAATCAAGCCTCTTTGAAGGATAATTATCCTCTCCCTGTAATGGATCAAGTGTTGGAGGCTGTTACAGGCTCATAAATGTTGTCCATGCTTGATGTATTCTTAGGATATAATCAAGTAGAAGTAAGTGTTACGATCAGCATAAGATTGTCTTTACCACTCCTTAGGGAACCATTGCTTATGAGAGAATGGATTTTGGCCTCATCAATAATGGGGCCACATTTGAAGGGCAATGGACCTAGCCTCTGCTAGATCTCAAGGGAAAATGCATAGTTGTATACCTTGATGATTTGATTGTGTTTTCAAAAACCAGAGATGATCATTTCCAACACCTTGAAACTGTCCTCCAAAAGTGTAGAGAGCATGGCATCTCCTTGAATCCCAAGAAATCTGTCTTTTGTGTCACCGAGGGAAAATTATTGGGACAAATTGTCTCTAAGGAGGGAATCAGATTGATCCGAGAAAGAGTCGGAGTAATTCAAAGCAAAGCCCTCTCCCCACAAGAAAGAAGGGTGTGCACTCTTTCTTTGGAAAGATCAACTTCTTAAGAAGATTCATACCTTATTTTGCTTAACTTACTTTGAACATAGCCCACATGATGAAAGGGAAGTAGAATTTTGGTTGGTCCTTTGAAGGAAGGGTTGCATTTGAAGACATCAAGAAAGCTATAGAAAAGACTCCAATCTTTTCATGCCCGATTATAGCAAAGACTTCATTACCTATTGCTATGATACTGAAAGTACTCTAGTTGTTGTGTTAACCCAAGAGAATGCTAGAGGTCATGGACTTGAAATAGCATTCATGAGTTATATTTTGAAATCCCATGAGCTGAAGTACACCATGATGGAGAAACATGCTTTTGTAGTGGTCATAGATGTGAAAGCAGTTTCATTTTACATCCTCAACTCTCATTCTATTGTGATTGTTCTGATACAACTATTAAATCCATTATGACACAACAAGAATTTGGAACTAAGATAGGAAATTGGTTAGCCAAATTTTAGGAGTATGATCTTGACATCAAACCCACCAAGCTAGTTTGAGGAAAGGGCTTATGTGAACTCATTGTTAAAGGCGCTGATGCCAAATTTTCCAAGGAGGAAGTTGGTATCCCTGTTGTTCTTTTCCTCAGCTCAAGCGGCGAATGGTATCTTTGGCATTGCACACTTTCTAGCTTATGGATAATATCCAGCCCATTTGAGTGCCAAGGATAAGAGATCCTCCAAATTAAGGTCTTCATAATATGTGTTGTGGGAAAATGCATTGTTCAAACGAGTCATAGATGGAATGTTTTTGAAATGTGTTGAAAAGAGTAGAAAAATAAATTGTTCTCGGCCTTTCATGACCGGGAATGTGGAATTCATTTCTCTTCCACTGTCACAGCCCACAATATCCTCTGTGCTGGATATTATTGTCCTACCTTGTTCAAAGATGCATCAAAGTGGGTAGGCAAGTGTGAATCATGTAAAACCTTTGTTGGAAGACCAAAATTCACTACTTTACCTATCAAACCCGGTGGTGATTGAGGAAACTTTTCAACAATGGGGTTTGGACTTCATTGGGACACTCAATCCATATTCAAGTGCATGACATACTCATGTTTTACTACCACCGATTATTTCACCAAGTGGGTGGAATCCATTCAGTTAAAAGTACCACTTCTAAAGTAGTATACAAGTTCCTCAAGGAGCATATCTTAATAAGGTTTGGGATACCAAACAAGATTTTTCTGACAATGCTTCCAATTTTTCTTCTACTTGAGATGATGGATTTATGTTATGGCTATGGAATTTCCCTTTCCCACTCTTCAGATTATTGTCCCCAAGGGAATGGGCAAGAAAAATCAACTAACAAAAACTTGGTCACCATTGTTCAGAATCTTGTTAATGAATCTCGAGAGGAATTGGCATAAGAAACTATATGATGCTTTATGGGAAGATAGGATTATAGCTAAGAGAGCCATTGAAATGTCTCCTTTCCAAGTGGTATATGGAGTTGAAGCTTAGCTGCGGTGACATTGGGGAATCACCTTACATTTGGTGAAGGCCATTGAGGATGCCAATTTTACCAATTCATTGGACAAAAGAATTATGTACCTCCAGAAGTTGAATGAAGACATATTGTAAGTGGTTGATATAATATCATCTCATTAACTCAAGTTAAATGCTTTGTTTGATAAAAAGGCTAAACCTAGAACTTTTCAAGTGGGAGATAGTGTTCTTCTTTGGGAAAAAGGCATGAACCTCGAGGTAGCCATGGTAAATTTGATTCCCTTTGGCTTGGTCCTTTTAAAATTAGACATTTTGCTAGTGAGAAATCTTTTTACCTGGATTACATGGATGGTTCTCCTCTCCCACTTCCTTATAGTGGGAAATTTTTGAAGTTGTTCAAAACCTAGGAGTTTTGGCGGTCCCTCTATACATTTTATATAGCATTTTTCTTTCCTTATTTTTGTTTTGGTTGGTTTCCTTTTCTGTTCTCTTCTATGTTGGTATTACTTCTTTTTTACTCCATTTCCCATTGGCTAAGACACTGATTTGATCTGATTACCCAGAATTCTCTAAGGTTCTTGATTTTGCCTCTTTCCTCTGCCAAATCATCCCCAGAAGGAGCTAGCTGTTGTCCTCTCAATTTTCTCCACCCTTTTGAATCTAATTTCATGAAAATTGGAGCTCCACCATAAAACAAATTCATGTTTTAAACTACTCGGATGCTCATTTTCATTTCCCATGCGTTTTTAGTCAAAATTTCTTTAGTTTGCTACATTGTTAAAATGTTTTACCTATTTTGAATGTATGTGAAATTATTTTAGTTTTTTTATGCGTTTGGAATGTGTGGGACCTTGATTTTTTTTTAACCTTTTGCGAGAGAAAGAAGTTCTTCATCGGGAGAAAAAATGGTGTTTTCTGTTTCCTGCGACTTCCTACGTTCTTTTCCCCATCAAATTCTTTCTCGAAAAGGTGAAGCTACGTGTTTTCTTCTCATTAGATGCAGCGGACATGTTTCTTTTTTGAACTTATACCTTTTCATGATTTTGGGAAAAATGTCAAATTTGCCGCATCCCGCCTTGGTCTTTGATTAGCTAGAGCGAGTTTTGGCAGAAGTTCAGGGTGATGGATCCATTTTATTCTCTAAGGAATTATTGCGAAAGGAAAAAATGTTCTAAAATGACCCGCATCCCCACAATGATTCGAGAAAGGGACACATGGTCATTTTTAGTTCATATGGGCTTTGGGTGATCGGGGGACTTTACTTAATTTTAACTTTGTTTCCACAAATGGTGAAAAGTTCTAAAATGACCCGCATCCCTGCCCATGTGATTTAGGATAAATTCAACTTGAAGCTTGCAAAGCAAATCGGATAGGGAGACGTAGCCTACATTGAAAAGTCGGAAGATGGGGCATGGACTTTCGGGGGAAAGGTTGGAATTTTTCCCCATTTCAAAAGTGGATAAAGTATAAAAGCTGAAGCACATTCCCATAACCAATCGGGTTATGCCATGTGTTGAAGAATGAAATTGGAACAAAGGGCCTACAGAGAAAATTGAGAATTTGAGCTTTTTTCACCGAAGGGTTAAAATGTTGCAAATTGAGCGGTGACCCCATTTCAATGAGGGTGCCACATGTCTGACCTTTGGCGGGGATGTGGAGGGGCGGAGCAAAATGAGAAATTGCGCCTTTTCTCCCAAATGTCTTAAAATGAAGATTCTTTCCTCAAGTCTGTCATTCCTTGGAGCTTGCCAAACGTATGGTCTACTTTCAAAGATGAAAAAGGAAAGAGTGGCCAAAACAAACTAATCTAGTTTTGACACCATTAACAAACCATAGCTCTAAAGAATGAAAATGTGAACCATTCTTCATTCTTCATTCTTCTCTCTCTATTTCCTTGTCGTTTATTCATGAGATGTGTTTTTGGTTTGTTGTGGAGCCAAATCAATAAATTTAAAGAGATGTAAAGTTTTATTATTAGAAAATGGAGTTTATCAGGCATACGTGATAAAAAGGGGAAAACTTACCAGTAAGCACTTGAGTGCTATGAAAGTGGTTAAAAGGTGGAAATGGCAGGACCACATAAAGTATAAAATCATGAGATGCCCCATGCTAAAGTAATCATGCTCGAACACTTGAAATATTTACCTTTTTGAACCTCTAGTTTTCATGAGTTCATTTGTTTCATGTCACTTTCCAAAAATGGATCTGCAACAAACATTATTCCTTTCGGATATTATTTTCTTGGGGAAAAAGTATGGATGTACACGAATTGTTATAAAAACATGTTTTGGCCATGAAAAAGGTGATTTTGATTTTACGGGAACTTTGAAAATTTGGAATTAATTCAATACATAAGTTCTTTTCTTTATTTTTCCTCTATTATATCTCTTTACGTACTTGATTTAATGGATCATTTGTTTTCATTCAATAGAAACTTTGTGTTCACATCATGTAATATTTAGAACTTTGTGTCTACAGATTTGCATCGAGTGGTGAAGTAATTGATCCTTTTCTATATTTTCTTGGTTCAATGTGAGTAGGGAGATACTCTGCTATCTATATTTCCCAAAAGCATTGTTGTTTTCTTCCTTCTCCCATCTCTTTATTCTTCCATTCCTTCTGATTGATAATCTTTTGATTATGAAAACACTCCGGGATAATAGTATCCAAACATTGATAGTTGTAGATTTGTAAATTTGTTTTTCTAGTTTTAATAAGGACCCTCTCCCATTAAAGAGGAGGGACACATTTATCCCCTAAATGTTGTTTCTAGCCTTGTTCCATTCTAAAACCCAACAAGTTATCATTCTCAGAACCACATAAATGTAATAATTTCAAGGATTCAATGATAATAAAGTTGAAACAACAAGGGAAAAAGTAGTTCTGAGAGATCGGAAACTAGTAAATTACCTTCAAAACAACAAATGGCCATAATAAAAAAGGATCAAAATTTCCATCACTTCAAAATAAAATCTCATAGAACTCGGTGGAATAACATTAATGATGGATATCATAACCGAAATCTTGTGTAGAAGCCCATAAAGAGATAAAATTTTGGGTTGGCTTCATCGCTCGCAACGAGAAAATGAAATGACCAAGTGATAAGATCTATGATATATTTACCAAACCTAGCTCCTTTAGGTTAGAAGTGAGTCAAAAAGGATAGGCGAGATCTCACGGTACAAAATCTAATGACATAAGATTGTAATTCCAACAAAACATACTACTAACCTAAGTTTGGAAATCAATGGATCCAGATCAATGGTACCAAGATCGATGGTCACAATCAAACACCGAAATCAATGCAACCTCAAAGTAACCCTAACTCACCTGAGTTGGGAATCAATGAGCCATATTCGTAGGTACAAGATCAAAGGATCATATTTGATGAGAAATTAAATGCCACTACAGACTGATCAATGGTGGAAGATCAAAAGGACAAAAACCAATGGCTCAAATTAATTTACCTGGCCCAATGTAAACCCTGAGTTACTCTCCATTTAACCAGGGTTTGCTAATAATGCCACTAAAAAGAAGGGTCTAAGCATCGTGGGAAAGGGGGCTAACCCCATGATATTAAAATTATTGCATTTGACCTTATTAAGGTCCAAAAACTATATGATGTTGACCAAGTCAAAAGGTGGCCGATCAATATGTTATGCTAATGATTAATCAAAAGGGCTGAAAACCATATTCTATGCCATTTATTCAAAAGGAGGTCATTTGAATGGTAAAGGTCCCCATGCCTTATGATTATTCAAAGGGAGACCAAGATATATGCCAAGTCAAAGGAGTTAATGATGTACATGTTAAGGTCAAGAATCTTCTTACCTTAATTTTTTCAAATAATGCCTTATTTTTGCCAAAAGAACCTCATACCAAATCAAAAGGAAAACAAAGGAGTATTATTTTGCATATGCACAAGTGGCCCCACAAACTGCAAGAAGATAAAATTTGATCATGTGCACATGGAAAAGTGGTCCCCACAGAAAGGTTGAATAATTTTTCTAAGTATTGGAGATCAAAAGAAAGACATTATTTTTGCACAGAATGCATTTTTGCATGCCTTCACAAGAAGACATAACATATATAAAACCAAAATACCCTTGCAAGTGGATGAATATGCAAGTTTCAACTCAGAGGATTAAATATTATTATTTAATCATCAGCTACAAGAAAAATCAGAAGTTGTGTTGCATTGAGAAGACTTTCTCATCAAGCAAAGATTTTTGTTACCTAAATTATTCATCCAAATTTATTAAAAAATAGAAACAATCAAGTACGGTTTGGTCGAGTTGTATTTTTTAAACAAGGTTATTAATGCCTCATTGTATTAGCATGATTAATTTTATTCTTGTATTTATTCATGGTAAAAGGATAAAAATAGGATGTATGGGCATGTAAATTTTTTTGTCTTTTTAGGAAGGGTGGGATGAATAATGTTGCTACATATTGTGTGCATTAGCAAAGCAAAGGGGAGGAATTTTTTGAAACATGTCTGCTGAAGTAGATTTTACCTTTTTTTCCCTTATGAATTAGAGTTGATTTCTACCTTTCTAATTATTTGCGTGTCTTGTATACTTTATTATTTCTTGTGAATGTCAAAATTTCTGATTGATCATCTTACCTTGCTGCAAATTTAGTAATTTTTGCATAATATTAGTGTGCATGCTTATCTTAAAAGTATTTGTTGTGAATATTTCCCTCAATAAATCAAGTTTTTGGCCTTAATACTTTCCTAAAAATCAATTTGTTTGTGCATCCAGAATCCATTCTCAAATATTTTTGCATGTACTCAGTCAAATCCCTCAATAATTTTGGTGTATCACCATATTTTTTAGTTCATTTAGAGTAAAATTTTTACCCTCAACACCCCAAATAATTATTTTAGGATACATCCAAAAGGAACCGTCCTTGATAGCAGAGACTCACCAAAAAAATAGGTATACCCAAACAACTTGAGGTGTTTACATTGTATCTATGAAAGAGAGACATCCAGAGTGAGCTTAGAACACCTCACGGTCATGCATCTCATAGGTTGTACTTTCAAGAGAATAGTTTTTGGCATGCCCGGTGGGACAATAAATTAGATCTGTGAGCAAATTAGAACAATTTACAATAGATTCACAACAAAGAAAGGTTAATTTTGGAGCAAGAAGCTGCAACAACTTATTCTAAAGATTTAAAGATTTATTTGGCAACTCTGTAAGGCTAATTTTAGAACATTTTTATTGCATGTCCCTTGCCTAAAGTGACAACAAGATCATCGTTAAGAGGAATTCCTTTGAGGTTGTTTCATTACCTATGAATTTTGCAAGAAGAAGAAGAAGAGTTGGTAACACCCTACCTTATAATAGGCCTGGTTTTAACAACCCTCCTCCTAATATTCCTTCACCATGTATTAATTTCTTTATTCAGATCCCAGTTTTTCCAATGGCTATTTAACCACCTAGGAATTTTGTGACCTTTACTAATGGCAGCCCATTAGTAATCCCAGTTTATCATGATATTCCTAATTCTTCCATGAAATTTTTCCTTCATTCACTGGTGAAAATCAGGTTACACCTATAGAACACATCAAAGATGTTGCAGCCCTATGTGCAGTCCATAATATAACACATGAAGATGTAGCCTTGAGACTTTTAGTTGCATCCTTTAAAGGGAAATCCTTGCAATGGTATAGAAACTTAGAGATTGGAAGCATAAGAACTTGGGATGAGTTAGGTGGTAAATTTCTGAAACAATTTCAAGATAATTTAGATCATTTATCCCTCATAGAACAATTGTCTACAATCAAGAGAGCTCCTCATGAATTTATGGCCAGTTTTAATATCCATTTTTCTAGAACTTGGGAAATAATTCCAGCAAGTGTCAAGCCTCAAGCTAACCATGCTTTTCTTTATTATCTTAGATCCCTAAACAATGATATTTAAACTATGATTCAGTGTATGGGCGGAGAAACTCTCCTAGCAGCTTATGATATTGCTATCCGAGCTAAAAAAATCTTATTCAAGTCGGAAAATTAGCACCAAGGCCTTCAATGCCTTTTTTAGTAGATTTGGCACCTATCCCACAACCTATCACCATTATAGAACCTGTTATTGCAGCCCCATCAGATGATGTGTTTAAAGCTTTGTAGACTATGGGAAACAAGCTAACTTCAATTGAAAATAGACTTGCATTACCTAGCAGGCCTTATCAAGCTCCTTATCAAAGCAAAATTATAGATAGCCATATCAAAGAAAGGTAGTTTGACCAAAAGCCTCCTAATTCATCTAACGCTTTTTTCCTAGTTAATATTGTTACGAGAAGAATGGTGTCAACCTTGTAATCAACCTCATACCACTGTCAACGTCCCAAATGATTTCTTGAATATAAGCCTTGTTAGACAACCTCAACTTGAGACATTGTTTATGACTCAAATAGAGGGCGTAAGTAGTAAGAAACACATTTTCAAAAAGCTCTGACAGAACTTGGATAGTTTTAGTGAAGATAATTTTATTGCATTTACTACTAGGGCCCAAGAAAAGGCCCAATAAAGTCAAAAGTTTGAGAAGATATCTGTTCTTTGAATAGTCATAGATAAAACAACTACAAGATAAACATCGGCTAATCTGCTCATTGTTCCTCGAGAAAATAACAGTGTTTTGCCAACAAATCATAGATAAAACAACAAATACATGATAAAAATCAGCTAAGCTGTTTTATTTTTCCTCGGTAAGAATAGTCATAACCCGATCCAAGAAGATTGTTTATACCTTAGATATCAAAAGTAGGCTGAGCAGAGTCAGTTTTCCCCAAAGCCTATGCTAAGACAGTAGAATCTATTTCCAAAATTATTTCTTCTTTTAATATTTTTTATGTAATGAAAAATCATAATGTTAATATCTCAATGTGGGATGCTCTAAGTATTCTAGGACAACAGGAGTTGCTTTCTCATGAACTTGTTAAGCTGCAGATTTCTTCAAAAACAATAGAAAAACAAGCTCAAAAAGTAGACATGGTCCTTGGAAGAGTGGAACAAGACCACATTAAAGAATTTAAATGGATGGTTCAAAAGGTCTTAAATTCTCATGATATCAAGAATCCACCACCATTTTATTTATCTCGATTATTAGAAGTTCAAATTTCTTCAAAAATAACAGAAAAGGAAGTTCAAAAGGACATGGTCCTTGGAACAATGGAACATGACCACATTAAAGAAGTTAAATGGATGGTTCAAAAGGTCTTAAACACTCATGATATCAAGAAGCCACCACCATTTTATTTATCTTTGATTATTGGAGATCATTTAGTTCATAACTGCATGGTTGACAGTGGTGCAAGTAGCACAATTATGCCAAAAGCAAGTACATAAAAGTTTTACTGCAGTATGATCCTATAAAGAAAGTGTGTTGCAGATAGATGAGACAACAACTAATACAGTTGGTGTTATCAGAAACCTAGAAGTAACTTTACATGCTTTTCCCAACGTTACAATTCTACAAGATGTGACTGTTGTAGATTTGCCTCCTTATTTTGCCTTATGTTTATCATGAGATTTTACAGAAAAAATAGGAGGTTATCTTTCTTCATATTGGTCATTTTTGTTCTTTACTACACAATATGGAACTAAGGTTACCATAAATTCAGATCCTCTGGCTATATTTCATATTGAGCCTCATGCTTCAAATGTTGCAACAAATTACTCAATTCTAGATCAATCTGATTTCGATGTTACAACTCATGTTTCCGCACTTGATGGTGTTTCTAATATGTTCATGGACAAAAATACTCATGAAGAAAATACATATGATCCTTTTAAGGAAGTTGAATAAAAAAATTGGTGTTTATTTCTTGCATTAAGAAAATGTAGCAATTCCATTTTTTCTAAATCGAAGAAAACAGAAGTTCTATGAAAGCTTCACTTCGATGGAGCCAAAAATAAGAAAGGAAAAGGTGCAGGTTTAATGCTTACTTCCCCTTCAAATGAAAGGTACTTTTTAGCTTTAAGTTTGTAGTTTTCTTGTACTTGTAATGTAGTTGAATACAAAGTGTTAATTCATGGCTTGCAATGGGCTAGAAAGAGAGGTATTAGCACTTTACAAGTTTTTAGAGATTCAAAATTAGTTATTAATCAAGTAAAAAACTTTAATGTGTGTAAGAATTCATTGTTGAAGTCTTACAAACATAGATTTTCAGACTTAATGGATGATTTTGATGCTATTAACATTCAATCTGTCCCAAGAGCTGAAAATAAGTATACTGAAAGACTTGCACATCGGTGCTAGCTTTGAGATACTATAACAGATCAAAAATAGAAACGTATTACGCACATATTAAATTAATTATCAGACCTTCAGTGCATGAAAATGGAGAGAATTGGTAGGTTTTCGAAGACGATAAACAAATTTACAGATTTTTGCAGCAAGAGGCTGAATTTTCTATAGTAAATTAGGAAAAATTACAGCACTTCTATGGTGATCAAATTGTTTAGTTAAAAAAACAGGTTTCCTCAAGGATTGGTCACTCTAGAAGAATTTTTCAGTTCTAATGATTAGTTAAGAAAGGACAAAGGAAATATTTCAACTAATACAAATAACTATGAAGAAATCTTGGTGGATGATGACAATAAACTACTTATTGGAAAGGTATGTTCTTTAGCTAAAAAAATCCTTTATCAAATTATGTAAAGAATTCAAATATTTTTTTACCTGGAAGTACCAAGATTTGAGAGGTTTTGATCCAATTTTCGCTCATAATACAATAGAACTACAGCCAAATTCCAAGCCGGTTAGGCGTAATCCAAGGCTTGTAAATCTGAAAATTGAGCCATTGATGAGAAAAAAATTATCTAAGTTAATTGAATCGGGTATTTGTTGAAAAAATTTGACCTTTGCAAAAATTGGAAAATCAAAACTCTGTTATGATGGAAGGCATTGGCAAAGTATACCTAAGCTAAGGGAGTTTTGGTATTATTATTCATTGTTGAATTAGTTAATGATTACGTGAAATCAGTAGCTATGTGTGTTGTTACGAAATGTAGATCACATAGTCTACAATTTCATGCTTTATTCAAAGAAAAGAAAACAAGGCCCCAAAGAACAACTATTTTTTCTTGATGAAGACACCAAATTACAAATAGGTGAAATGTTAAGTTTTGGGACAACAAACATAAGTGTAGATTCGCAGAAATCGAGTTCATTCTTTGGATGTTACAGTTCTCATTAATGTTCTTTCCTTCATGATTAAGACATTCAATTATATTACTGAGTTGTTTAGTTCATCATACAATCCACATAGAAAGCTGAAATGTAGAAAGAAATACACAAATCATTTTCAGAATTCAATGTTTTATTCATAAGGAATTTCAAATGTTCCCACACAAGTCGTGGGATGTAAATGGAAAGCAAAGTATAGCTATCGAAATAATAGGTACACATACATGAAAAGGAAGTAAATGAGTGTGAGAGAACTGACCATTACCTTGGGGTTTTCTTTGTTGTTCGAAGCATCTCCATTCCAGCTTTTGTTCCTTCTTCATCTCTTTGTCATAGAATTCATTTTACCTAAAAAGAAGAAAAGAGAAAATTGTTAGTTACGAGCTCAGGGATAAGTTCATATTCCTATACTATCCTAATTCGTGCATATGAATCTCTTAACAACATGGTATATAATTTACTTGAAGATAAAGCTGCATACATGTTATAAAAAGAGGCAAAAGATCCTAAGTATTTTTCTAACTATTTTCTTAAGTGTGTAGGTACAGGTTACAACCAAGAAGAAATAGAAAAGTCATAAGTACATGCTAGAAAGAAGGATTAATGTAACTCAAATTCAAAGTATTTTCTGCAAATGGAAGAAGTTACAGTATAGAAAAGAGACTGGCAAATAGAAGTATACTTTTTAGTTTGCAACTAAAGAAGAAGAATCAGATTTCAAGAAGTTGAAGTTAACTGGAAAGAAAGGGTTACAACTAAAGAAGAATGAAAAGAAGGTTCTGGGAAAATTTTGAGGGGTTTTTCCATGTAAAATGGACATTTACGACTTTTTCATCATGTTGTTTTAACTACTACATGCTTTAAAATAATTATTTAAATCAAGTAAGTGATATAGAAAAGTAGAAAAGCATGCCATGATCAAGATAAATAGTTATTATGTTTCAATTTCAAACTACCAAATTAGCTTCAATAGAAAAGTGTTATATTTTGTATTCTAAATTAGAAAATACAACTACTATAGCTAGAAATGGAAGGAAGAAAGAATTCAAGAAATTTTTTCTAGGGCTTCGCCAAGAAAAATCAACATTTTAAATTTTCTAGCATGCCAGTAAAATATTACTATCAAGGAAATAAAGCATCTAAGTAAAAGAAACAAGTTACAGAGATCTTAACAAAGCATTTGAATCAAGGCTTATGCTTGAAAATAGTATCAGAAACAAATGAAGAACTACTTGCAATTTCCAGAAAGCCACTTACAAATTTCCAAATAGGCAATGATAAAAATCAGAAATGCTGCCATATCAAAGAGGTACAACTATTTATGCAAGGAAGTATGATACAGAATGAAGACACTTATTACTTTCAACCGTCATTCAAAGGGAGATGAGTTCAACTGAAGCAATAAACAAGAGGAAAAGATTTACATGGTTTTATTGTAACAGGTATAGGGTTGCATAGTCAAGGTAGAAACAAAATCCCAACTAGATCAAATGCAAATCAACATGTTTTCAGATAACTATTACAAGTTCAGCTATGCCATTTTAATGAATTTCAGAAACTCATGGAAGAATACAGATGTCCAAATTGTATTACAAATCAAAGTTTTCAGAGTATGTATCAAGCACTCGTAAAAGAATATTTCATTTCTACTCCTAAAATTATTAATTGATTACAACAATCATGTTATTTTGAGATGGAAATTTCCAATAATAACGAGAAACCAATGACATTTAAGCACTCATCTTAAATGAATTCCAGTTTTAAAGTGGTTTGAGATTTGAAAAGGATTAAAGAAAGTATGCTCAAAGGGGTGCTACAAAATTTTTAGAGAATCAAGTTGATCCTAAACAATGAATTAAAGCAGAATTGATTTCTACAATTTAAAAATCAAGCCAAGGGTCTCGGGACATATTGAAAACAATATCTGTAACCTATTTTTGTAGACAAGAAAATGACATACTAGTGGCTGAACTTTAGAATTCAAAAATGGAATTCATAGTGAAACAAAAATATCCGAGTAAGGATGAAACATAAATCTACATCTACCCGTAAATATTTTCCAAAGATTATGGATTTATGAGAACACTACGAGTAAGAGGATTTGAGCTCGAATGACCTCAATAAACAATGTCCATACTCAAGTGCACAAAAACTCAGGATTTCAAAGATATACTGAAAACCCTTAAGAAAAAGTCTAGATCCAACGATATCAAATTGAAAAACAAATACCCAAATCAAAAAAATGTTTTGATCGGAGTTAAAGGGAGAGCAAGGCTATAATGAAAAAATGGAAAATCAAATGACCATTATTTTGCGATGGAATTTCTCTTAAAGCTCGTAAACAATAGAAATGGTGGCCACTTTGAATACCAACTCACAGAGATCAAGAACAACATAGATCTGAACTTCAGGATTTCAACAATGGCGACCAATAAAGAAACAAGATATTTCAAAAGAAACACAACAAGAGAAACCCTCAAAGATGATTGAATGCAAAGCAAACAAGAAATACCCAAGTTTAAAATTCTCTGAAATCCGATGCTTTCCAATCAAATGATTAATACCCATTTTGGGTTGTTACAAAAGAGAAAAGTAGAGAAGTTTCTTACCTTCAAAGTGGCAGCCATGGAAAAGTGGTGAATCAAAACTCATCCCCAGTATCATCAAGCCAAGCAGTTTGAACTAAAAATGGCATGAAAACGAGCTCGAACAGAAATAGAGAATCTCAAAGCTCATTGTATGCACTGCTCAAGGAACTCGAATCGAATTCCATGAAAGAAAATATGGCGCCATGACTATACTAAGAAAATAAATACATCTAGATCCCCAAAATCAAATGAAATTACTGAATAGAATTTGCTAGGGCTTCGCCCTCAAAGCTACACCAATGGCATCGAAAGAAATTTTTTCCAAGCTCTCTCGCCGCTCTCTGCGAGGAAGCCAAGAAATGACAAAATGATGGATTTCGAGTTGTTTTAACTCACCCAACTGAGCTTGGATTAACCTAACTCACCTGAGAGTTAGTGATCGAATGGTTCGGATTCAATAGGTACAAAAATAAAAGGATAAAAATCAATCTCTATGTTCAATGCAAACCATCATGGTCACTTGCCAACAACCGCATTAAAATCCAATTAAAACCTTAACTCGAGTCAAATATCAATGATCATAAATGCAACAGGAAAGAGATCGATGGTTCTCTATCAAAAACCCTAACTCAACTAGAGTCCAAGATGCATATACGTGGTGAGAAGATAGGAAACGATCATTGTATATTTTGACTTTCAAAAGTCCCACTATAGTGTATGCTCCAAATAATACAAGTGCTGACCAAATCATTCCCACAATGATACCGAAAAGGTGGATCTTTTAAAACCATACATTATCCAATATACAAAGGCTAAAAAGTATATACATGCATGTATTAATCAAAAGGTGATGGAGACTATAGTGGCATGTGCAATGTAAAAATGGTCGACCCTTTTATGTTTTCTAAGTCCACAAAGGTGGCCAAACCATGGTGGAGTGCAAAGGTGGTCCCCACTATTGAAGGAGCTAGAGATAATTTGCAGTATGTCACCCTTGTGACCATTAGAAGCCAAAGAGATGTCAACATCAGAGCATGTGCACATGGACAAGTGGTCCCCACAGTGGATGTTTAATTTTGCAAATATTACAAGTATTGTAATTATGTTGTTCATTCATAGGAGTTTATTTTTGCATGCTTCATGAGAGGATAGAATAGAACAAGAAGATGAATTCACATGCACAAGGAAAGATGCTTGTCTAGCAGAAAACTTATTATTAGCAAATTATTCACCTTATTTTTTTAAAAATAGAATAGTCAACTTTGGTCTAATTGTATTATAAGTCAAGGCTATTAATGCCTATTTGTAATTGCATGTTCTATTTTTTTCCTTTATCTATTATTAAATAAAGGATAAAAAAATGCATGGGAGAGTACAAGCCTTATACTATTTTTAGGAAGGGGGTGAAATTTGTTTTGCTATATATTGTGTGCTTTAGAAAAGCACACTAGGAGGACTTTTGGATATAAAAGTATCTGAAGCAATTTTTCTAGTTTTTCCTTCTAAGTGTGAAGTTTTCTCGCCTTTCCAATAATTTTTCAGATCCTTTAGATATGTTCCCATTAATCTTGGGAATACAAATTCCTTAATTAATCATCTTACCATGTTACAAGATTTAGTAATTTTTGCATGATATTAATGTGTATGCTTAGCTTCTCGGATTGTTCGATACTTTCCTCAATACCTCAAAGTGTTTTTCCCTTTAACATTCTGTGAGAAAACTATTGGTTTGTGCATTAAGAATCCTTTCATATATCAATCGTGCACACACTCAGTCAAATACCTCATACAAATTTGGTGTATCACCTTAGTTTTAATTATTTTACAGTCATCTTTTACCCTTAAACCCCATAAATTAGTTTAGGATACATCAACAAGGAACCACCTTGATACCAAAGACTCACCTCAAAATAGGTATACCCACAGACTTGAGGTGTTTCCATTATATCTACGAAAGAGAGAGATCAAATTTTGCAAGCTTAGAAAATTTGCAGCCATCTCTCTACAGGGTGCATTTTTCGAGAGATAACAGTTTTTGGCATGCCCGGTGGGACAACGAATCATATCTACGTGCAATTTAATACTATCTATAGAAGATCCATAACAGACTTACATCAGTTAAAAATTTACTTTTGGGAGAAAGTTGAAGTAATTTATTTTAAAGATTTTAAGATCTTTTGGCGACTCTATAAATTTGATTTCAAACCATTATTGCACCATGTTCCATGCCTAAAGTGACAAAAATATCATCGATAAGAGGAATTCCTCCTGAGTTTTTTTCTTTACCTTTGAATTCTGCTAGAAGGAGAAGATTTGGTAATACTTTACCTTATAATAGACTTGGTTTTGACAACCCTCCTCCTAATATTCCTTCACCACATATCAATTTCTCTATTAACATATCGTTTTTGAAATGGCTATTCAACCACCAAGGAATTTAGTGACCTTTACTAATGGCAGCCCATTAGTAATCCCAGTTTACCATGACATCCCTAATGTTGCCATAAAAAAATTTCCATCATTCCTGGTGAAAATCATGTGACACCTACAGAGCACATTAAAGATGTCGCAACCTTATGTGCGATTCATAATATTACTCATGAGGATGTAGGTTTGAGACTCTTAGCCACATCCCTCAAATGACAAACCTTGTAATGGTATAGAAATTAAGAGATTGGATGCATAAGAACTTGGGATGACTTAGGTGATAAATTGCTAAAATAATTTCAAGACAATTCAAATCATTTATCTCTTATAGAATAGTTATCAACCATTAAAAGAGATCCTAATAAAATTTATGTCAAGTTTCAATATCCATTTTGCCGTAACTTGGGAAATAATTCCATCATGTGTCAAGCCTCAAGTTAACACACTTTTCTTTATTATCTTAGGGCACTAAATAGTGATATTTCAACTATGATTCAGTCATGGGAGGAGATACGCTCCCAACATCCTATGATATTGCTATCCAAGATCAAAATAGTCTTATTCAAGCCGGAAAATTAGTGCCAAGGCCTTCAATGCCTTTTTTGGTAGATTTAGCACCTATTCCTCAACCTATCACAATTATAGAACCTGTTGTTTTAGCCCCATTAGATGACGTATTTAAATCTTTACAGACTATGGGAAATAAGATGACTTCAATTGAGAATAGGCTTGCATTACCTAGTAGACCTTATCAGGCTCCTTATCAACAAAATCAGCTAAATCACAAAATAGGTAGCCTTACCAACAAAATAAAAATTATAGGTAGCCTTATCAGTAAAGGAAATTCAACCCAAAGGCTCCTAGTTCATCTAACACTTTAGTTCCAGTTAATATGACTATAGAAGAGTGGTGCCAACCTTGCAATCAACCTCATTCAACCGCAAATTGCCCAAATGATTTTCTGAATCTAAATCTTGTTGCACAACCTCAATCTGAAGTATTGTTCATGCCTCAAATGGCGAGTGGGCATCAAGAAACTCATGTTAAAAAGCACCGAATAATTTTTAGTTAGTTTTAATGAGGATGATTTCATTCCAGTCACTACTAGGGACTCGAGGAAAAGTTGTTGAAAGTCAAAAATAACAAAATAGGCCTATTCCGCCTATCATGTCACTAATGAGATAACATCTACAACCCCAAAAATGGCTAATCCTGGTGTTCCTCAAAAAATAGAAAGTGTTTTAGCTGATAAAGGACAGCAAAAACAACTACATCCTAACCCAAGAAGATTGATTATACCTCAGATATCAAAGGTAATTGACCTTAATCAGTTTTTACTAAGGCTTATGCTAAAATAGTTGAATCTGTCTCTAAAATTGTTTCTTCTTTCAACATTGTTGATGTAATGAAAAAGCATAATGTTAACATCTCAATGTGGGACACTCTAATTATTCCAAGAAAACAAGATTTACTTTCTCATGAATGGCTAAGCTATAGATTTATTCAAAAACAATAGAAAAAGAAGTTCAAAATGTATATGGTCCTTGGAATGTTTGAACAAGACCGCATTAAAGAAGTTAAGTGGATGGTTCATAAAGTTTTGAATGCTCATGACATCAAGAAGCCACCACCATTTTATTTATCACTGATTATTGGGGAACATCTTGTTCATAATTGCATGGTGGACAGTGGCGCAAGTAAAGCACAGTTATGCCAAAAGTAATTAGAAAAATTGGGCCTGTAGTATGAGCCTATAGAAAAGAGTGTCTTACAACTTGATGGAACTACAACTAATACAATTGGTGTAATCAGAAATTTAGAGGTAACATTACATGCTTTCCCAAATGTTTCTATTTTGTAAGATGTTATTGTTGTAGATTTACCTCCATACTTTGCTTTATGCTTATCTAGAGACTTCACAACAAAGATAGGAGGTTATCTCTCTTCATATTGGTCCTTATTTTTCACCACACATTATGGCACCAAAGTTACTATCAATTCAGAACCATTGGCTAGATTTCACATTGAGCCTCACTCTCCAAATGCAATGGCTAATTATTCAACCTTAGATCAATCTGATTTTGATGATGTAGCTCAGGTTTCAACATTAGATGGTGTTTCTAACATGTTTATGGATGAAAAGATAGTTAAATAACATGTCCATGATCCTTTTAAGGAATTTGAAGAACATCTATTTGGTGTGTATTGTATGCATGAAGAAAATACACCACTTCCCTTGTTGTCCAAAACAGAAAATTCAGCAGAAGGGATTTGGAAGCTTCATTTTGATGGATCTAAGAACAAAAAAGACAGGAGCAGTTTTATGCTCACTTCCCAACAAACAAAAGGTATTTCTCGGCTTTGAGTCTCTAATTTTTCATTCACCTATAATGTATCTGAATACGAAGAATTAATTCATGGCTTGCTTTGGGACATAAAGAGAGGTATTAGCATGCCACATATTTTGGTGATTCGAGTTGGTTATAAATCAAGTGATAAATTTAAATGTTTGTAAGAATCCATTAATGAAGTCTTACGGTATAGATTATCAGACCTAATGGAATATTTTGATGCTATTAATATTCAGTCCATTCTTAGAACTAAAAACAAGCATGCGAGTTGGTGCTAGATAGACAAATTGAAAATAGAAATATTCAACCTCATATAAAGCTAGTTTTGAAATGTAATGAACAAATTGAAAATAGAAAATTTAAGGGAAAAATTTGTTTTTTTGAAATCTATGTTCCTTAGAAAAAAATAGTCATTCATTAATCTTTGCAAGGAATTTAAAGATGTTTTCACATGTTGAAATACCAAGACTGTTGAAAGGGTTTTATCTTGGAAAGGTATATTTAGAAAAATAGTCACATCATTAATCTGAATTACACTTGGAAAACCAAATTATAAACCTAGTTTAGATAGAAATAGAGGCCTATAAATCCCAAAATAGAGCCTCTAATGAGGAAATAATTATCTAAGTTGATTGAATCAAGTATTATCTTTCCAGTTAAGCATTCAAGTTGGGTATCCAATCTTGTTCTTGTTAGGAAAAGAATGGTGAAATCAGATTATGTGTAGATTTCAGAGATCTTAATAAAGCTTCATTAAAAGATCATTACCCACTCCCAAATATGGATCATATTTTAAGAATAGTTTCTAGTGCAGATAGATTATCTCTCTTGGATGGCTATAGTGGATACAATCAGATTTTAGTCCGGGAAGAGGATAGGTACAAAACAACTTTCACCACTAAGTGGGGTACTTATGCTTACAAAAGGATGCCTTTTGGCCTTTCAAATGCTGGTGCAACATTTCAACGTGTAATGGACATGGATTTCCATAGCTTGTTAAATAAATACATCTGGTTTATTTAGATGACATTACCGTATTCTCAAAAAATCCAGAAGAACATCTAATACATCTAAGGTAGACCTTTCAGTTATGTAGACAATTTGGGATATCTTTGAATCTGCTAAAGTCTATCTTTTCAGTACATCAAGGTAAATTACTTGGTCATATTGTTTCCAAGAAAGGATTAGCAATTGATCCTTTCAGAATCAAAGCTATATCACAGCTATCATTGCCTCATCATAAGAAGGCATTACAATTTTTCTTAGAAAAATCAACTTTGTTAGAAGATTTGTTCAAGATTTTGCAGCATTAGTTAAACTATAGAAAACTATGCTAAATAAAGAGAAAACTTTCTCTTGGACCAGTGAAGGGAGAGAAGGATTTGAATCAATCAAAGCAGCTATCTCTCAAGCTCCTACTCTTGCAAATCAAAATTTTGATAAAGATTTTACAATGTATGCACTTGTAGGAGCTGAAACAATCTTAGCTATATTAACTCAAGTTAATGATGAAAATATTGAGCAACCTATTGCTTTCTTTGGATAGAACTTGCATGATTACAAAACAAGGTACACAATCCTTGAAAATCATAATTACAATAGTCGAGGACTAAATAATTTCAAGTATATGCTTTCGAATAATAAAATCCATGTTCTTGTTTCTCATCCAAGTGTGAAAGCTTTCTTGCTAAATAAATAATTGAATGAGAAAAGAGAAAATTGGATAACGAAGGTCATGGAATATGATGTTGATATCCGGGTTGCTAAGATAGTTCAAGGAAAGGCTTATGTGAACATCTAATTGCTGATATGGAAAAACAACAAGCTACAGAACTAGATGATTCAAAACAACATGCTGAAATTGTGTATCAGCAATCAAGCATCATGGTTCAACTAGAAAATCAGCAACCTAAGCTTGCTTATGAGATTCAAGAATCAAGATGGATGACTAATTTGGTTAACTATCTATAGCATGACACCTATCTGGAAGGTATGGACAAAAATAAACGAAGATATTTCAGATTACAAGTTGTACTTATATCTTTATTGATAGTGTGTTTTTCAAAAGATATATAAATGGAATCTTGTTTGCGGTGTGTTGACTATGATAAAATTCAAAAATATTGTCATAATTCCATGAAGGACCATGGTAGGCCATTTTTAGCATGTACCACAGCTTTAAAAATCATGAAAGTTAGTTACTATTGGCCTAGCATATTCAAGGACTATTTTGAATGGATCAGAAAGTGTAAAAAATGTGCTTTCTTTGTTGGAAAAGAATTTTAGCTTCGCTGCCCTTACAACCTATTTCAGTTGATCAACATTTTATGCAGTGGGGTCTTGATTTTATTGGCATGATAAACCTGCCTTCATCACAAGGACACAAATGGATCTTAACTACTAAAGATTATTTAATATGATGGACTAAAGCAATAGCCTTAAAGGATGCTAATAAAGCTTCGATACTATCCTTTTATGAAGGAATAGTTTACAAATTTGGTGTTCCAACAACTATTATATCGATAATGATTTAGTGTTTCTTGTGCAAAGATAATAGATCACATGTCACCATAGAATTTACTTAAGTTCTTCATCTAATTATTACCCAAATGTAATGGAATTAGCTGAAAGTACTAATAAGAATCTTTTAAGGATCATTAGAAGGACACTCAAAGTTAATCAAAGAGCTTGGCATATGATGCTGAATTCAACACTTTGGGCTAATAGGGTGACTCCTAAAAGATCATTTAGCAATTCACCATACAAACTTGTGTACGAAAGAAGCAAGAATTCCTATTTTAATTGAGTTACCTACATTAGATTTGATGCATCAAATGGATCTGCTTGAGAATGAACCATTACGGAGTTCGTTATACGATTTAATCAAATTACAAGAGCTAAGAGATCAAACCCATTTGAATATGGAAAAGAATCAAAAATAGATGAAGAAGAATTTTGATAAGAAATCCAAATTTAGGATCTTCAATGAAGGAGATATTTTGTTAAAGTGGGATGTTGATCATGCAAAAACAGGAGGACACAAAATTTGATACAATATGGAGTGGTCCTTACATGATTTCAGCTTGTAAAAGAGCACAATGTTTTTCATCTTTGAAGTTGAATGAGAGGAAATTCCCATTCACGTGAATGATGTGTTTCTCAAACACTGTTATTGAAAATCTTACAGTGATTGATTGAGTAGGATTTCCTTCAATAAGTGTAGTTTCTGCACATTGTATTATTTTTTTAATTCAAGATAATGCATTCGTGCACGTGATCTAGTTTACCAAATTTTCCTAGTCTTAGTTCATTTTGGAAGGGTTGGACTTTTTGAAAGGCATATTTTGTTTACATGTTTGGACTCCATGCCCAAAAGGACAAGAGCAAAGCACTAGTCTATAAGCTATCAGCATCTTTCCCCATAGGATCACAAGAATTGTTGACAATTTTTGCACTCTACAAAAATGGGCAACTTTAAAACTCCATTATAATAGAAGAATTTGGTGAAGTATACCTAAGCTAAGGGAGTTTTGATATTATTGTTACTGCTAAATTAGTTAATGATTACATGAAATCTATAGCTATGTGTGTTGTTATAAAACATAACAGATCACATAGTCTACAATTTCATGCTATCTTTAGAAAAGAACACAAGGCCCCAAAGGATAGTTGTGTTGTCTTGATGAAGACACCAAATTATAGAATAGGTGAATGTTGAGTTTTGGGATAGAAAACATAAGTGTAGATTGTAGAAATAAGAGTTCATTACTTAGATGTTACAGGTTCTCATTAATTTTCTTTCCTTCATGATTAAGACATTCAATTATATTATTGAGTTGTTTAGTTCATCATACAATCCATACAAAAAGTTGAAATGCAAAAATAAATACACAACTCATTTTAGAATTCAATGTTTAATTCATAATGAATTTCAAATGTTCCCACACAAGCCATGGGATGTAACTAGAAATAAAAGTACAACTACTAAAATAAGAGGTACACATGCATGAAAAGAAAGTAAAGGAGTGTGAGTGAACCCATCATTTCCTTGGGGGTTTTCTTCATTGTTTGAAGCATCTCCATTCCAGCTTTTGTTCCTTCTTCATCTTTGTTGTAGAAGTCATTGTACTTGAAAAGAAGAAAAGAGAAAATTGTCAGTTACGAGCTCAGGGATCAGTTCATATTCCTATATTGTCCTAATTCATGCATATGAATCTCTTAAAATACAAGAGATATAATTTACTTGAAGATCAAACTACATACATGTTATACTCACTCAGAGAGAAAAAGAAAAGAAAAGAAGAAAAATGGACACAAGAGAGGCCAAAAGCCTAAGTATTTTTCTAATTGTTTTCTTAAGTGTGTAGGTATAGGTTGTAGCTAAGAAGAAATAGACAAGTCATAAGTACATGCTGGAAAGAAGGATTAATGTAACTCAAATTCAGTATTTTTACAAATGGAAGAAGTTACAATAAAAAAGAGACTAGAAAATAGAAGTATACTTTTCAATTTGCAACTAAAGAAGAAGAATCAGATATCAAGTAATAAAGTTAACTAGAAAGAAAGTGTTACAATGAAGAAGAACGAAATAAGGTTCTAGGAAATTTTTGACATGGATTTACCATGTAAAATGGACATTAATGAGTTTTTCAACATGTTTTTAACTACTACATGCTTTAGAAGAATTATTTAAATTAAGTAAGTGATGAAAAGTAGAAAAGCTTGCCATGATCAAGATAAACAGTTATTATGTTTCAGTTTCAAACTACAAAATCAGCTTCAACAGAAAAGTGTTATATTTTCTATTCTGAATCAGAAAATACAACTACTATAGCTGGAAATGGAAGGAAGAAAGAATTCTGGGAAAAATTTGTTAGGGCTTCACCATGAAAAATCAACATTTTAAATTTTCCAGCATGCCAGAAATATTACTATCAAGGAAATAAAGCATCTAAGTAAAAGAAACAAGTTACAAAGATCTTAACAAAGCATCTAAATCAAGGATTATGCCTGAAAATAGTATCAGAAACAAATGAAGAACTGCTTGCAATTTCTAGAAAACCACTTACAAATTTCCAAATAGGGCAACGATAAAAATCAGAAATGCTTCCATATCAAAGAGGTACAACTATTTATGCAAGGAAGTATGATACAGAATGAAGACACTTATTACTTTCAGCCCATCGTTCTGAAAGGAAGATGAGTTCAATCAAGAAATAAACGAGAGGAAAAGATTTACATGATTTTATTGTAAAAAGTACAGGGTTGCATAGTCAGGGTAGAAACAAGATCAAAACTAGATCAAATTTAAATCAACATGTTTTTAGATAACTATTACAGTTTAGCTATGTAATTTTAAATAATTTCATAAACTCATGGAAGAATACAGATGTCCAAATTACATTACAAATCAAAGTTTTCAGAGCATGCATCGAGCACTGCAAAAGAAAAGTTCATTTTTGCTCCCAAAATGATTAATGGATTACAACTATTATTTTGAGATGGAAATTTCCAATAATAACAAGAAACCAATGACATTCAAGCACTCATCTCAGAAGGAATTTTAGTTTTCAAGTGATCTTAGATTGGAAAAGGATTAAAGAAAGTATGCTCAAAGGGGTGCTACAAAATTTTCAAAGAATCAAGTTGATCCTAAACAATGAATTACAACAGAATTGATTTTCCAAAATATAAAAATCAAGCCAAGGATTTCAGGATAGACAGGAAACAATATACATAACCTATTTTTACAGAGAAGAAAACGACACACACACAGTGGCTAAGCTTCATAATTCAATAATGGCGTTCATAGTGAAATAGAAACTATCGATTAAGGATGAAACTAAAATCTACATCTACCCAAAAATATTTTCCACAGTATTATGGAATTACGAGAACACTACGAGTAAGATGATTCGAGCTCGAATGACCTCAATAAACAACATCCATACTCAAGTGCACAAAAACTCAGGCTTTCAAAGATATACAAAAACCTCAAGCAAAATTCCAGATATAAGGATATCAAAGTGAAACACAAATACCCAAATCAAAAAATGTTATGATCTAGAGTTAAGGGGAAAGCAAGGCTACAATGAAAAAATGGAAACTCAAACGACCATTATTTTGTGATGGAGTGCCTCTTAAAGCTCATAAAAAATAAAATGATGGGCACTTTGAAGACCAACTCACAGAGATCAAGAACAACATAGATCTGAGCTTCAGATTTCAATAATGGTGGCCAATAAAGAAACCATAGATTTCAAAAAAATAGATCCAGAGAAAGCCTTAAAGATGATTGAATGAAAGAAAACAAGAAATACACATGTTAAAATTATTGAAATCGATGCTTTCCAATCAAATGATTAATACCCACTTTGGGGTTACTGAAAAGAGAAAAGCAAAGAAGTTTCTTACCTTCAAAGTGGTGGAATCAAAACTTGTGAATGAAAACTCAACCCCAATATCAAGCCAAGTAGTTTCGAACTAAAAATAGCATGAAAACGAGCTCGAACAGAGAAATAGAGAATCCCAAATCTCACTATACAGACCGTTCAAAGGAACTGAATTGAACTCCAAGCAAGAAAATATGGCATCATGACTGTACTGAGAAAAAAAATACACCTAGAACCCCAAAATTGAATGAAAATCTTGGATAGAATTCACCAGGGCTTCGCCCTCAAAGCTACACCAATGGCGTTGAAACAAATTTTTTTCGAGGGCTCGCCGCTCTCATGAGCAAGCCAAGAAATGACAAAATGATGGAGTTGAGTTGTTTTAACTCACCCACCTAAGCTTGGCTTAACCTAACTCACCTGGAGTTAGTGATCAAACAGTCTGAATTTAACAAGTACAAAGATCAAAGGATGAGAATCAATCTCCACGTTCAATGCAAACTATCACGGTCACTTTCCAAAAACCGCATTAAAATCCAAGTGAAACCCTAACTCCTAGTCAAAGATCAATGATTAGAAATGCAACAGGACAGAGATCGATGGTTCTCTATCAAAACCCTAACTTTACAGAAGATGCATATATGTGGTGAGTAGACAGGAAACCCTAGTTAGGGTTGAGTTTAAAATATCACCTACCAATATGCCAAGGGTCGGCTCATCATGCAGAAGGGGCCTGCCCACGTGTCATCAAATGATCATTGTATATTTTGACTTTCAAAAGTCCCACTATAGTGTATGCTCCAAATAATACAAGTGCTCGACCAAATCATTCCCACAATGATCACCAAAAAGGTGGATCTTTTAAAACCATACATTATCCAATATGTAAAGGCGAAAAGTATATACATGCATGTATTAATCAAAAGGTGGTGGAGACTATAGTGGCATGTGTAATGTAAAAATGGTTGACCCTTTTATGTTTGCTAAGTCCACAAAGGTGGCCAAACCATGGTGGAGTGCAAAGGTGGTCCCCATTGTTGAAGGAGCTAGAGATGATTTGCAGAATGTCACCCTTGTGACCATTAGAAGCCAAAGAGATGTCAACATCAGAGCATGTGCACATGGATAAGTGGTCCCCATAGTGGATGTTTATTTTTGTAAATATTGCAAGTATTGTAATTATTTTACTCATTCAAGGGAGTTAATTTTTGCATGCCTTCACAAGAGGACAAAACAGACAAGAAGATGAATTCACATGCAAGGGAAGAGGCTTGTCTAGCAATAAAACCTATTATTACCAAGTTATTCAACTTATTTTCTTAAAAATAGTACAAGTAATATTCAGTTTGACTATATTGTAATCAAGGCTATTAATTCCTATTTGTAATTGCATGTTTTATTTTTTCCTTTATCTATTATTAAATAAAGGATAAAAATAAGATGCATGGGTAAGTACAAGGCTTAGACTATTTTTAGGAAGGGGTTGAAATTTTTTTCTATATATTGTGTGCTTCGACAAAGCACACCATGAGGAATTTTTAGATATAGTAGTACTTAAGCAATTTTTCAAATTTTCCTTCTGAGTGTGAATTATTTTCTACCTTTCCAATAATTTTTCAGGCTTGTGTATGTTCCCATTAATCTTGTGAATACAAATTCTATGATTAATCATCTTACCTGTTCTGCAAAATTTATTAATTTCTACATGATATTAATGTGTTTACTTACTTTAGCATTATTGTTTGATACTTTTCATCAATACCTCAAAGTGTTTTTACCTTAACATTTTGCAAAAAATATTGATTTCATGCATTAAGAATCCTTTCACATATCAATGTGCACACAAACACAGTCAAATCGCTCATAGAAATTTGGCGTATCACCTTAGTTTTAATTATTTTATAGTCATCTTTTACCCTTAAACCCATAGAAATCATCTTAGGATACATCAACAAGGAACCAACCTTGATACCAAAGACTCACCTCAAAATAGGTATACCTACAGACTGGAGGTGTTTCCATTGTATCTACAAAAGAGAGAGATCAAATTTTGTAAGCTTAGAAAACCTGCAGCCATCTCTCTATAGGGTGCACTTTCGTGAGACAACAATATTATTGTTATAGTCAAGCATTCAAGTTGGGTAGCTAACCTTGTTCTATTTGAAAAAGAATGGAGAAATCAAATTATTTGTGGATTTTAGAGATTTTAACAAGGCTTCATTGAAAGATTACTATCCACTACCTAACATGGATCAGATTTTGAGAACAATTTTTGGTTCTGATAGACTATCTCTTTTGGATGGTTATAGTGGATACAATCATATTCTAGTCCGAGAAGAAGATAGATACAAAACAACTTTTACCACCAAGTGGGGTACTTATGCTTACAAAAGAATGCATTTTGGCCTTTCAAATGCTGGTGTAATGTTTCAACATGCAATGGACATGGATTTTGTACCTTACTAAATAAATGCATATTGGTTTATTTTGATGATGTTACCATATTTTCAAAAAATCTGATGAACATCTAATACATTTAAGGCAGACTTTTTAGTTATGCAGATAGTTTGGAATATCATTAAATCCCAAGAAGTCTATATTTTCAGTACGCCAAGGTAAATTTATTGGTCATATTGTTTCTAAACAAGGTTTAACAATTGAAACATTCATAATTGAATCCATATCACAACTATCATTGCCTCATAACATAAAGCCATTACAAATATTTCGGGAAAAAATAACTTTGTTAGAAGATTTCTTCCATATTTTGCAACATTGGTTAAACCACTTACATGGACTAGTTGTTTTACCGGTGAAGTGAGAGAAGGGTTTCAAGCCATTAAAACAGCTATTTCTCAAGCTCCTACTCTTTCAAATCCTAATTTTGTTAAATATTTTACAATGTACGCACTTACAGGGCAGAGATAAAACAATTTCAGCCATATTAACTCAAAGTTAATGATTAAAATACTAAGCAACCAATTGTTTTCTTTGGACAAAGTTTGGATGAGTATGAAAAAAGGTACAATTTTCTAGAAAAGTAAGTACTTTAAGTACTCAAAGGATTAAATAATTTAAATTACATGCTTTCAAACAACAAAATAAATGTTCATGTTTCTCATCCAAGTGTAAAAGCTTTCTTGGTAAATAAAGAATTGAGTGAGAAGAGAGTAGCCTTGATAATGAAGGTTATGGATTAAAATTTTGATATCCATGTTGCAAAAATAGTATGATGAAAATATTTATGTGAACATCTAATCGATGATATAGAAAAAAAAAATGCTTGAACTAAAAAGTTCGAGAAAAACATGGTGAATATACGTATTAGAAACCAGATTTACTTCAGGAATTAGAAAATCAGCATCTAAAAGAAATTCAAGAAGTTCAAGAATCAAGATGGATGGCTGATTTAATTAACTATCTATAGCATGACACTTATCCGAAAATAATGGATAGGAACAAACGAAGATATTTCAGTGCTATAAGTTGTAACCTATGTTTTCATTGATGGTGTGTTATTCAAAAGAGTTATAAACAAACTCTTATTGTGATGTGTTGATTATGATAGAATTCACCAATTATCATCTGAATTCCATGGAGGACCTAAAGGAGGTCACTTTTCAACACATACTACAGCCTTAAAAATTATGAAAGCTGCTTACTATTAGCCCAACATATTAAAAGATTACTTTGAATGGATTAGAAAGTGTAAGAAATATCCTTTCTTTGTTGGAAAAGAAAATTTATTTTTGACCCTACAACCTATTTCAATGGGCTCATCCATTCATGCGCAAAGTGGGGTCTTGATTTTATTGGTATTATAAATCCACCTTCGTCACAAGGACACAAGTGAATTTTGACTACTCTGATTACTTAACATGTTGGGGATGAAGCAATAGCTTTGAAAGATGCTAACAAAACTTTGATAGTATCCTTTTATGAAGGTATAGTTTGAATATTTGGAGTTCAAAGCAACTATTATTCCAGATAATGCCTTAGCATTTATTTTGCAAAGGTAACATATTGGGATATTAAGCACATAATTTATTTAAGTACATCATCTAATTATTAGCCACAAGGTAATGGATTAGCTGAAAGTACTAACAAAAATATTTTAGGATCATCAGAAGAACACTCAAAGATAACTAGAGAGCTTGACATCTAATGTTGAATTCAACACTTTGGACTAACATAGTGACTCCTAAAAGATCAGTTGACAATTCACCATACAAGCTTGTTTATGGAAGAGAGAGAAAAGAATGCCTATTTCAGTCAAGTTTCCTTCTTTAGATTTACTACATTAGATGGATCTACTCGAGAATGAACCATTGTAGATTCGTTATGCCTAATTGATTGAATTACAAGAGCTAAGAGATCAATCTCATCTAAACATGGAAACAAATCAACAACAAGTGAAGAATTTTTTGATAAGAAGTCTAAGTTAAGAATCTTCAACGAAGGACACATTGTGTTGAAATCAAATGCTGATCATGCAAAGCTAGGAAATAACAAAAAGTTTGACACACTTTTGAGTGGTCCTTATATGATTTAAGCTTGCAAGGAACATAATACTTTTCAACTTACAAGGTTGAATGGAGAGGAACTTCCCATTCCTATGAATGGTATGTTTCTCAAACACTGTTATTTAAAATCCTACAATGTCTATTTAGAGTAGGATTTCCTTTCAATAAGTGTAGTTCATGTACATTGCAATTTTTTTCAAATTCAATAAGTGCATTCATGCACGTGGTCTAGTTTACAAGATACTTTCCTAGTTTTAGTTCATTTTGGAAGGGTTAGACCTCCAAGAAGGAAGATTTTGATTACATACTTTGGACTCCATGCCCAATGGACAAAAGCAAGGAACTAGTGTATAAGCTAGCAGGTAGCTTTCAACACAGGAATGCCAAAAATGTTGACAATTTTTGCACTTGTACAAAAATGGGAAACTTGAAGATTCGTTAGGATGGATGGCATTGGTGAAGTGAACTTAAGCTAGGGGAGATTCTTTTATTTAATATTTTTTCTGTTGGATTAATTAATGACTACATGTAATTTACAACTAACATGTGTTGTTAAAAACATAAAAATTACATAGTCTGCAATTTCATGTTTTCTCGAAAAAGAACACAAGGGCCTCGAAAGGATAGATGTGTTATCTTGATGAAGACATAAAATACAGAATAGATGAAGTGTTAAGTTTTGGAACAACAACCAAGGTTGCAAATTGTAGCAATAAAAGTTCATTACTAAAGTTATAGGTATTTTAGTTTTTTTCCTTCATGATTAAATACATTCAATTATGTTATTGAGTTGTTTAATTCATTATACAATCCATATACAAAGCTGAAATGCAGAAGGAATTACACAACTCAATTTCAGAATTCAATGTTTTATTCATAAGGAATTTCAAATGTTTCCCACACAAGCCATGGGATGTGACTCAAGTAAACATCATAACTACTGAAATAGAAGGTGCATGTGCATGAAAATAAAAGAAAAATAATATGAAGGAATCCATCATTTCCTTATTTCTTTTATCCTGATGCTCTATCTTCACTCCATCTTCATCCTTGTTATTCAACACTGCACTGTACCTAAAAGACAAATAGAGAAGAGACTGTTAGTCATGAGCTCAAGATTAAATCATGTTCTTGTACTGTCTATCTTCATGCAAATGAATCTCCTGATATCAAGAGGTATGATTACAGAAAAATAAATGCATAGTAGACAAGAAAAATATTATACATCAATACATATGATTCTCACAATCATTCCAGAGAGAAAAGATAAAAAATGAAACTATGGAACAAAAGAGAGTCCAAATAGCCTAATGTTTTCTAACAATTTTCTAAGATGTGTAGGTATATGTTGCAACAAAGGAAGAAATTAATCATGTCAAGAAAGTACATAAAAGAAATGAACAAGAGATATGGAAGGTTTTTAGATATAATGCATGTTGAAAGGGAACATATTTTTCAGGACAACAGACTTATATAGAAAGGAAGCTATGTCATTCATCAAATGTAGAATTAATTGAAGGTCTAAAAGCTGAAACAATCATGTTTAGGAGAGATTACATCATTGGTGTCATACCTTATCAAATAAGCTGAAACAAAATGGAAAAGGAAATATATGAAATTTTTTACAAGGTCACCATGTAAAATGGACATTTTACATCTTTACATCATGATATTTCACAACTAATACATGCTTGAAATCTATAACAAAAGATAAACTATTGTATTGATCAAATAGTAATCTAAATAAGGAGAAGTATTATAGAAGTTCAACTCGATTGAACAAAGAATAATGTAGCATGTTCATATTTATAAGAGTAGAAAGGAGAGTTACAAGTTGTTTCAATTTACAGAGCTTATTGAGTAATGTACACAAGAGTTACATAATATTCAGATTTCAATATTCATTATAGGAACTTATTGTTCATTCCAAGCCAAATTAAGGAAATATGCCATGTATTATAGAGAAAGTACAACTTTTCCAATTAATAATGGTGGTAGTGTCTTCTTCATGTAAATTTGATCAAGTACAATGAAATCAAAGGAACAATTACTTTTAGAGGACCACTGTACATGCTAAAGTATGTTAATATACAGATTTTTGTAGATGGGTCAAAGTAACAAAAGGCATAAGGTTACCAGACAGGACCAGAATGATCTCAGATATCACATTGGATGTGAATAAATAACACAAGTACAAAATTCAAATAAAAGATCTTGATTCAGTATTGAGGCATGATTGAAAACAAAAATAGCTTAACACAATTTGCTTTATAAAAGGAAGGAGTTTTCTTAACAAAGCTACTAGTAAGAATCAAGACAACCAAGAAAGGTTATGAGAAGATCAAGTATAGTCAAAACTAAAAAGTTTCAAGGTGTCGGAAAATAAGACATCAGGTAAAAACCTTCAAGGCTATAGACTAAACTAAAGGTTCATTCATGATAGTTCACATTGATCAAGATATAGAAGGTACATGTCAAGAATGCAAAATAAGGTCCAACATCAAGTTTTAAAAGCAATCAAGATGCTACATCACTTCTATATAATACAAGTGCAACTACAAGTCACAAAGGATCAATCCAAAATTAAAAAAAGAGAGGTACATAAGAGATGCAAGATAACATATTTCAGAAGGAACCAATTTTTAGTAATAAAAGCATGATATAGAAATCAAGATAGGATATTTTTTCTTCAATATGGTTTAAATATTCCAAACTTTGCAAGCTCTTCTACACAACGAACATCTTCAATACATACTATCCTTTTGAGTCAAATAAAAATTAGAATAGTTCAGCATGTATCTTGACTAATGAGGCACCAACAAAAATACAATCAAGGTATGAACTCAAAGAAATGGAGTGATCATTACACACTAACTATCTTGAAAACAAAATGAAGTTCATCAAAAGGAATTCAAGTATTACTACTAGAATTTTGCAAAGTCTTGGTAACAAGTACATTGTAAAAGAACCAGATAAAACAGACCTAGTGCATCTTTTAAAGCCTTTGTCAAATTCTCACACAAAAGAAGTAGAATATCGACACCAAAATCATTTTGAGCCAAGATATCTTCAAAATATAAATACTCAAAACATATGGACATTTTTATTAAAACAAGGTTTATTCGGAAGAATATGATTTTTTAGAAAATCTTCAACATCTATATGGAATTCTCATCAAGTTTAGAGATAAGAGAACAACCATTTAGCTAAACAAAAAATCTTGAAATATACAAATTGTAGCATGTACACAGGAAATCTACAGTATGTAGAATAAGTGCAAAAGCTCAACTCAGATTTGAACACAATAGCAAGTCACCTAGTTTCAATGAAAATACAGCTCTACAGTTTAGATTTAGGTGAAATAGCTCAAATACACTAGAAGCGGCTATACCCATCAACCATTTTCAATAAATTTAAAGTTACAATGAATGGAAAAGAGCTCAAGCCATCAAAGTGAATGGAGTTCAAGCCAAGTTTTAGGAAATGAAAAATAAAAACTTTCAAACCCTCCATAGGAGGCTCAAAGATAGCTCAAAAGATCACCAATAATAGAAGCTATGCAAATAAAGAAAGAAAAGGTTTCAATAAAAATCATGAGCTTTATTCCTAGATGATAAAAATATGGAAAATGGTGAAGTTATTGTTTACATAATATTCATAAATGAAACAAAGTTTCAAATTAGGGAGAAACTCACCAGTTTCAAAACCTTAGCACAGAATCAAAGATGCAAACCACAGGGTCGACCATCACGAGTGACCTTTCGATCTCGTATTTACAGTTTCCATGCTCAGAACCACATAAATGAAAAGATTTTGAGGAGTCAATGATAATAAAGTTGAAATGACAAGGGAAAAAGTAGTTACAGAGATCAGAAACTAGTAACTTACCTTCAAAACAATGGTGGCCATAATAACAAAGGATCAATAGAGTTCATCACTTCAAAATAAAAGCTCATAGAACTCAATGGAAGAATGTTAATGATGGATATCATAACTGAAATATTTCTTAGAAGCTCATAAAGAGAAAAAAAATGACATGAAATAAAAATACTCAAAATCATAGAGCCCCAGAAGACAAATTTACAAAGAGAAAATGAGCTTTAGAAGATCAAAAATGTCAGTTTGATAAAAAAATTTTGGCATGGCTTCACCGCTCACAATGAGAAAATGAAATGACCAAGTGACAAGATCGATGAGATTTTTACAAAACCTAACTCCTTTAGGTTAGAGGTGAGTCAAAAATGGATGGACGAGATCTCACGGTATAGGATCCAACGATGTAAGATGTTAATTCCAACAAAACACACTGCCAACTTGAGTTTGGAAATCAACGGATCTAGATCAATGGTACAAATATTAACGGTCACAATCAAACACTTAAATCAATGCAACCTCAAAGTAACTTTAACTCACCTCATATGGGAATCAATGAGCCACATTCGTAGGTACAAGATAAAAGGCTCAAATTTGATGATAAAGTAAATGCCACTATAAACAAATCGATGGTGGAAGATCAAAAGTTTGGAAACTAGTGGCTCAAATTAATTGACCTCACCCAATGTAAAACCTGAGTTACTCTCCATTTAACCAGAGGTTCGCAAATAATGCCACAAAAAAGAAGGTTCTAAGCATCGTGGGAAAGGGGACAGTCCCATGATATTAAAATTATTTCATTTCACCTTATTAAGGTCAAAAAACTATATGATGCCGATCAGGTCAAAAGGTGACCGATCAATATGTTATGTTAATGATTAATCAAAAGGGTTCGAAAACCATATTCTATGCCATTTATTCAAAAGGAGGTCATTTGAATGGTAAAGGTCCCCATATCTTATGATTATTCTAAGGGAGACCAAGATATATGCCAAGTCAAAGGAGTTAATGATGTACATGTTAAGGTCAAGAATCTTCTTACCTTAATTTTTCAAATAATGTCTTATTGTTGCCAAAGAACCTCGTACCAAATCAAAAATGGAAAAGAAAGGAGTATTATTTTTCATATGCACAAGTGGCCCCACAAACTACAAGAAGAAAAAAATTTGATCATGTGCACATGGACAAGTGCTCCCACAAAAAGGTTAGATGGTTTTTATAAGTATTGGAGATCAAAAGAAAGACATTATTTTTACACAGAATGCATTTTTGCATGCCTTCACAAGAAGATAAAAAAATATAAAGCCAAAATACCCTTTCAAGTGGATGAATATGCAAGTGTTGACTCAGAGGATTAAATATTATTATTTAACCATCATTCTACAAGACAAATAAGAAGTTCGTTGCATTGGAGAAGACTTGCTCATCAAGAAAAACTTATTGCTAGCTAAATTATTCATCCAACTTTATTAAAAAAAGAACATTCTATTCAACTGCATTTTTTGGTAGTTGTATTTTGTAAACAAAGCTATTAATGCCTCATTGTATTAACATGCTTATTTTTATTCCTTTATTTATTTATGATAAAAGATAAAAATAGGATGCATGGGTGAGTATAATTTTTAGTCTATTTTTAGGAAGGGTGGGATGAATAATTTTGTTATATATTGTGTGCATTGACAAAGCACAAGGGGAGGAATTTTTGGACACATGAGTGCTGAAGAAAATTTTGCTAGTTTTTCCTTTTGAATGAGAGTTGATTTCTACCTTTCCAATTATTTGCAATGTCATGTATACTTTATTATTTCTTGTGAATGTCAAAATTCTTGATTGATCATCTTACCTTGCTGCAAATTTAGTAATTTCTGCATAATATTAGTGTGCATGCTTATCTTAACAATATTGTTTTTAATCTTTCCTCAATACATCAAGTGTTTTGGCTTAACACTTTATTGAAAATTATTGGTTTGTGCATCCAGAATCTATTCTCAAATATTTGTGCATGTACTCAGTCAAAGCCCTCAATAAGTTTGGTGTATCACCTCGTTTTCAATTCATTTACAGTCATCTTTTTACCCTCAAAACCCTAAAAATCAGTTTAGGATACATCAAAAAGGAACCGGCTTTGATACTGGAGATTCACCTCAACAATAGGTATACCCACAGACATGAGGTGTTTCCATTATATCTATGAAAGAGAGAGATCCAATGTAAGCTTAGAACACTATAGTCATCTCTCTATAGGGTACATGTTCGAGAGATAACATATCCCACAGTGAAATATTAATATCATGCTTTTTCATTACCTCAACAATATTAAAAAAGGCAACCA
The DNA here is from genome assembly GCA_018340775.1 of Taxus wallichiana var. yunnanensis. Lineage (NCBI taxonomy): Eukaryota > Viridiplantae > Streptophyta > Pinopsida > Cupressales > Taxaceae > Taxus > Taxus wallichiana. The sequence goes on from CM031241.1 coordinate 98,451,781, forward strand.
TTTACGAAACAAATTTCTTGCATTTTAGCACAATATCTATCAAAATTTGACTCTACTTCAGTAGTTTTTAAAATTTGAGGTATGAATAGCCTTGTGTGATCTAGTTGCAATTCTTTTTGCTACTCTTTTTGAGCTGAACTCGCTTACTTGTTTTTAAGCAACAAGATAATTGTTTGTTGTTTTTTGACTTGCACTTTCTATTTTATCAATGATTGTGGGTAGAATAGGTATGTTTTGTTGTTTTTCTTTATCCCGAGTCCTAGTTGTGACATAATAAAATATTCTCTCTCGAAACTAACTAGATTTTGTTCTGGTGGTTTCTGACAATGAGCTTCTTTCTGCCCACCCTCCATTTGAGGCATGAATAATGCTTCAAGTTGAGGTTTTGCAACAAGGATTATATTTAGGAATGCATTTAGACAATTGGTAGCACAATGAGGTTGATTACAAGGTTAACAACATTCTTCTGAAACCATATTAACTGGAACAAGAGTGTTAGATGAACTAAGATCTTTTGGGTCAAATTGCCTTGGCTGATACGATTGTATATAGTTATGATTTTGTTGATAAGGAGCTTGATAAGGCCTGCTACGCTGAACTAATTTGTTCTCAATTGAAGTCAATTTATTACCCATACTTTGTAAATATTTAAACACATCATCTGATGGAGCTAAAACAATAGGCTCTATAATTGTAATAGGTTGCGAGAATAGGTGACAAATCTACTATAAGAGGCATTGAAGGCCTTGGTGCTAATTTCCCAACTTGAATAAGGTTATTTTCAGCCCTAATGGAAATGTCATAAGCTGTTGGGAGAGTCTCTTCTCCCATAGACTGAATCATGGTTGAAATATCATTGTTTAAGGCTCGAGGTAGTATAAAAAAGCATGATCAGCTTGAGGCTTAACACTAGTTGGAATTCTTTCCCAAGTTCTAACAAAATGTTTAGATATTTAACATATTTTAGCAAGCTAAAACATTGGCCAACAAATATGAAATATATGAAACTTTAACCATATATTTTCATTAACTTATTAAATTCTAAAATAATATGTTAAATATTGCATAACTAATATAGGATATTTTAAAAATTTAAGATGTTATTAATTGACAATAGTCTATTTATGATGTATGTTTGGAAGGTTCAATATTCAACAAACAAATAGACTCTTGACTAGGCCTAAATTAAAATTTATGTGTACCAAAGACAATACATAAAACTAAATGCCCCTCCTAAGTTGTACAAATATTATATAGTGATTTTTAACTAGACAGAGCTTCAAAGTCTACTAAGGGTTTTTTTCTAAACCGTAGAAAAATTATTATAGAAAACTATATGAACCATCTTAGACAAATGCATAATTAAGTATATATTAAGTTATTTTCTATGTTTCTAAGAATCAATTTTTAATAACTATTAGCTAAAGATTCTTTTGAAATTTTAAAAGATAGTGATCTCTACTCCTCTATTAAAGTGATTTGTGAAATATTCTCTAAATTACAAATTACCAATTTTTTATTTTCTCATCTACACAAAATAAGCAATTCAAAGATACTCATCTCATTTAAATATCAGCCTTGTGCTTCTACTTGCTAAAATGTGTCGAGCGTAGACACCATTCATGTTTTGGGAAACCAAGTTAAACTAATTGTGTTCAAGTGATGAACACTACACTCAATACCGAACTTTTTGTGGCCATCAATGGATTATATACTCTTCAAATATATATTGTGATATCATGTCTTGAAAAACTACAAATTTCCTTCTCATATTCACTAATATTGTAGACAAATTTTATTTGGTTTGTCAAGCATATTCTAATAATGAGGGAATCCCATTTGGTAACACCACCTATATTGCTATCCATTAAACCACATCTACAACTATTGTCAAGGGCTTATGTTCTCTAATGTCAACATAAATGCCACCAATTTTGTTATCGGGTTAAGAATGCTAATATTTGGTGAGTATTGTATTTTTGTTCCCCCATAATTGAGTTTAATTTGGTTTATATGGTGCGATTAAAAATAAATTGTCTAAAATAATTATGTGAGAAGCCCAATTCCCTAAGATTCATCGCATCCATGCACAAAAACTCATTCATATGACCATCCTCCTCTATATTACAAACTCATCATTACAATATATTGTAGTATAACATAAATATATAAGAATATTGTTAATACCAGACAAATCATTATGATATCTAAAAAAATAGTCATGAAAACTTGAAATATATACTTAAAAATTAGTGTCCCATAAATTGACATACTCAACTTGTTAGAAAGAAACTGTGAAATTATTAGAAACCACACGAATGAAAAACAGACAAAATCGTCAATATCGATGTTTATCAAAAGAGACAAAAACCTTTAAAATTCCAAAAAGAAATCTTATATATTTCCTCCGAGCTTATATTTTTAATTTTTATTAATACAAACTCATTTATTTTTGGCCCACTTTCTAGTTTTATATTTTATACAGATATTTGGGAGTGGGTTCGTGAGTTGGCGAAAAAGGTTTACTGTATGCTCCGCGTTCGTTCGACAAATTATGTTTCCGAATTTCTATCAAAAACAAAATATTAAAACGTGTTGTGCACGCTATTGATCTTGGTGAGTTCTTGTGGCATCCATTCGAGGCGACGACGATTCCCATGCCGATGACAGTATCAATCAAGTACTCGATATCTTCTTTAGTCTAGTGCTTCCAACGTAGTTTTTCGACATCTGTAGACCGTTTAAATAAAGTATGTAACATGTTCACTTTGAACCGTTCCCTGGCATATATTCCATCGCTATATATGGATCATCATTGCAGTTGAATGTATTGATTCGATTATAAAAAATCCATGTAGCTTCTTGCATGGAGTGGTGTAACCTGATTACTTAGCCAAGAATGACTTGCCCACATGGCGATGACAATCATAAATTCAGTATTGTGGGTGGGTCGTTCTTTGCATAGCATTATGTTCTCCCTCTCATGCTAGAGCCTATGTGATTCTTAGACCTATATTCAATTTATAATCCGCAACTATAAATGGTGGAGACAGTTAATGTTATTCCTGCAATAGCTTATTGTTGTGGTTTTCGATAAACTGTTTGAGAAAACATTAATTTGTTAAAGGTAAGCAGCATATCTCTCTATTTGTTTTCTTCCTCGATTGGTAGGATTGATATCCTCGTCCATTCCAGGGCAGTAAAATTTGTCAGAATGTAAATTTGACTTGCCCAAGAATGAATGCACATGGACTGATATTTATAAAAGTAACAAGTTATTGGATTAAAATTAGGAAAAGTATAAATAGAAGAAACAGTCCAAACATAGAATTGGAAAACCATTGTAACAGCAGTCTAAATATATTTGTAGTCTGTAGGATTACGACCACCAATGAAATAGAAAAGAGATAAAGAAAGGAGCCAACCTGCAGCAACAAGGAATTTGTAAGTTTGTATTTGATTTGATAGAAGTTATTATTTGCGTGTTCTAGTTAATATTACATATAACTTTAAATTGGTATCAGAGAAGGTTGTGATACTGATTTAATAGTATAATATATAGCAGGTGAAAGCATAAACACACATATTCCTATGTTCAAAGGGAAAAAATTGAAATACTTGAGTATTAAGGTGAGGAATTATTTTGTTCATTGAAATAATGCGATTTGATTGAGAATAATTTTGCAGAGCGAGAACAATATCATTTAATGGTTTCTCTCAAGGAAAAACGATTTGTATTTCATAAGAGATGGAATATTAGTCAGAGCCATAAAAAGTATGGAAGATCTTACAAATGACTTCTAAAGGTACAAGTAAGCTTACTTTTTTAATTACAAATGTTTAGAAGAGATTTAATAAATTTATTTATGAAATATTTCTATTTAGTTGATACATTATTTACCCATGCAATGGAAGTCGTAGATCAAATAAGATTTGAAGGTGTAACATTAGAGCAGCTAATCGTTGTAAAAAAATTCCAGGGTCTCCATAATAGGTTTTATTCTATAGTAAATTTACAATTTAAGAGTTAAAAGACAAGACAATTATCACTCGAGTAATTATCACTTGAGTAATTGACAGTGTCTTTAAAAAGCATGATAAAAGGATGAATAGAACATCTAGTACTCCTCTAGAACATGTATTCCAATCAAAATTATTGTTTAGTATCAACAAGGAGACAAGACATAGAGGTGGAAGTAGTTGAAGTGAATGACGAAGAGCAAGTATCAATAATTTTCATGAATAATGAAGAACCAAGAACAATCATTTCAAAAATGGAAGAGGAAGAGGCACAAACCATAATTATCATGTCAAAATCATAGATAGAAAAGTATTAAAAATCAGATGTTCAATGTTATTATTGCAAAAATTACTTATTATGCATATGAGTATAAAAATGCAATTTGATATGAATTGGAAAAGTGCCTATTTTTCTCGGGGTGAAGAAAGAACATGAGAAATGTGGTATGTAAACATTAGTTGTAGTAATTATATGAGTGGAAAAAATAACATATTTGCAAACATAGATGAATATGTAAAATCAAAAGTATAGTAATGGTAAATGGTGATAAAATGGCATACTGGAAAAATGAAGCATAACAAATCTAAAAGAAATCAATGACACAAAAATTATATTAATGATTTTCATGAAAATATTGGTTAAGGCTTTGTTAGAGGATTCAGATTGACCATTTTCTTGTGGATAGTAGGGTGACGAGAAGCTAATTTTGATACCAAATTTGTCACAAAGGGCTTATTTTGATAGTAGGGTGACGAGAAGCTAATTTTGATACCTAATTTTGAAACATCAAGGCTTAATGATACTAATCAAAAGTTCAAATTCATTGCATAATAAAGTTATATAGCATGAAAGAAGAAAACAGTACATATTTTTAATTGATTATGAATATAATATTGAATTGCATAAGATTTAAAGATGCATTTTTTTATAACATGATAACATGATCACAGTAAGACAAAGGAACTATGCAAGATGTTAAACATGGAATTTATCATTTGAAGTTCCAGATATTAGAGAAAAATATTCTAACAAATATCATCTTCATTAAGCCATAAAATTCTAACAGATTGAGGAATTCAATCTTCTATCATTTCAACCAGTAGGTTTATGCACAGGTGAAGCCATGAAGAACAACGTACAGGGTTCTTGAAACCATGTTTTACCCATCCAATACAGAGTGGCAATGAAAATGCATAGGTGCAAAACTTACCAGAAGAGCCTTAAGGTTCCACAACTATCATCAAATCATAAAGTTAACCAGAGAAACTTGAAGGTACACAATTTACCATAACTTTAATACCTCAGAAAAGATCATCAGAATATAGTATCAAAGATGCAAAAATCTAGATCAAATCTGAGTCAAAAGTAAAATGTTAAATGCAAGGTTTCAAGTAATAATAAAGGATGGTAATAGAAACTCAAACACAAAATATACATGCCCATTTCAGGATTAAAAAACCTCGACAAAAATTAGTCGGGTTGAAGATTGTAAGAAAATAGGAAACCCGGTAGCCATAAAAAAAAATTTAAAACCCGAGAAAGCATAGTACAAAAATAGGAGAACCATTAGCCATTAAATTTTACAAAATGAAAGCACAATGTTCTGAAATTACAAACTTCAAATGAGTAAAAGTATCAGTTCATGTTTGGAAGCATTATCTACTCAACGGGCATGCCAAATTTTTTCAAGGTTTTAGAAAAAACTTAAGAATAAAGTAACAAAAACTCATAGTTTGATCGAGCATGCGAAACCCTTAGAAGACCTATAAAAGCATATAAAATAACGACACCCAAAACAATTTCTGATTTCAAAATGCTAGAGAACACAAAGAAATGTGAAAAATTCAAGTATCAATACATGTTTCGAAGTAAAACATTAAGATAAGAGCGTGACCAGTAAAAAAAAAAAAGAAACACAGAGTTTTAGTTATAGAAATGACAAAGTCACCTTCAAAATAGTGGTGGTAACTCAGTTACAGAGTTCTAGCTTAAATTTTAGAAATAGAGCCTGAGTAAAGGAAAGGAAAACAAAATTTCCAAAATGAGAAAGGATTAATACGCAGTTTGTGTTATTCAAAATAAGCATTTAAAAGCCTTTGCTTGAAAGTATACATGAACTGACCACGAAAGTGGTTATTCCTCAATGGCTTATTGAGATTTATACAAAATTTTAGTTGAATAAATGAAGGAAAGAAAAAAAAAATTATTCCATTGAAATACAAGGTTCAACCTCCATTTTTACAGTATATTTTGGAAATATTACTATTTCTCTCATTCATCACGACCATTGTAAAACCCTTATATAATTTTAGAGATAGATCTAATACTTACCGGGTCGAGAGTCAGTACAGACTCGAAAATGAAGCTCGAGATAAAAAGGCCAATAGTGGCCATGATCAAATATTTCATAGAGATCAAATTAAGAGAAAAAACTCTAGAAAAACCAAATATGTGACCTCACATAGCTTCGTAGTGTATAAAAAATGAAAGAAATCAAGCTCAAAAGAACTCTACCAATGGCGTCCTAGAAATTTTTCCAGGGATTTGCATAGCCAAAATCATCCAAAGGCAAAAGACTGATTGCTGGGTCGATTTTTATTTTATTTCATTAACCACAATGCTGAGTAACTTAACTCAACCTGAGTTACCAAATCAACCATGTAAATGCCAAAGGATGGTTATCAATATTTGAAAATCAAAGTTTCCAACTCATATGCAAACACAAGGGTTACTAAATTGATGGTTTGGATTCGCTCAGTAGAGAATCAAACGGATGAGAAACAAAATTTAATCCAGCCCATCATGGTATAAAAATCAATGGAAAATGATAAAGGAGTACAAAGATTGACAATGGAGAATCCATCACCTAATTTAACGTAATCTACAAACATAACTGCATTAATTTTCATCTCCACAGGGTTAAGGGTACAATAATCGATGGAAAGGATGATCAAAATAGATAAATATCAGTGACTAGAATATATACCTCACTTATTAAATGCATAAATCATCAATAATTTTATCGAATGAGGGAGATAAATAAAGTACTAGAATCGATAGTCACCGATCAATAGAATAATAAATGCAAACCACAGTTTGATCTAACGCACCTGGTTAGGTCTAGAGTTAGTCTCAATGCACCAAAAAAATAAGGGTTGATTCATCGTGAGAGGGAGCCAACCCTAATGATTTAGTATTATTTTATTTTACCTTCTAAGATCTAAAATCATGATGCGACAGAATATTCAAAGAGCCTGATAACATTATAATACGTTTCATGATCAAATAAAAAATAGTAATGATTAAGGTGGAAATCCTTAATTTTTCAAAAAAGTAAAGTGCATGGCTGAGTAAAAGAAAGGGGCCAAATTATTACTTAGTTTTTCCTAGGATCAATATGCTTAGCAAAGCAACCCACATAATCAAAGGGGATAAAGTCTATCCAAATTTCCATGTGATTATAACTTTATCAATGTATACAGTTAAGACACATATCTATGCCAAGTCAAAAAAGAAATTAAGATTACCTTAAAACATCACAAAATACCTTATTTTTTCCAAAACCTTGTACCAATCAAAGGTGGCCTATATGACTACAAATTTCCCACATGGAGTATTTATTTCACACATGGATAGGTTGCCCCCACAAGGTAATATTGAATTACTTTGCTAAGTTTTGGAAATCAGAGGCATTATTTTTACTTAGACAAAGGTCAATTTTTACATGTTATCATTATAAGACAAAAATGAGAAAAGAAATAAATTCCCTTGCAAGTGGATGAATATGCAAGTGTCACATTAGAGGATTAAATATTATTATTTAATCATCAGCTACGAGAACAAGGAAAAAGATTGTATGCACATTCGAGAAGACTTTCAGCAAGCAAGGACTATTATTAGCAAAATTAATCATCCTTTTTATTGAAGATAGATTAGTCAACTACACTTGGACTGAATTTTTTTTTTTAACCAAATCTATTAATGCCTCATTATAATCATCATGTCTACTTTTATTCCTTTATTTATTCATGATAAAGAGGTAAAATTAGCATGCATGGGAGAGTACAAATTTTATCCTATTTATAAGATAATATGGGTGAATAGTCTTGTTATATATTATGTGTGATTCCAAGGCACAAAGTGGGAATTTTGGAGATATGAGTGCTAAAGAATTTTTTTCTAGTTTTCCCCTTTAATGAGAATTGATTTTTTCATTCAAATTATTTCCACTCGGTGGTGTCTATATCTCATTAATTCTTGTGAATGTCAAATTCCCTAATTAATCATCTTACCTTTTTTGCAAATGTAGTAATTTATACATAATATTAGTACGCATGTGTATCTTATTGTGGTGTTGTGACTCATTCCCTCAATACAAAAAGTGTTTTTCCTTAATATTTTGTTGAAAACTATTGGTTTTTGCATCCAAAAGTCATTCTCATTTTGATTGTCCATGTACTCATTCAAATCCCTCAAATTTTTTGGTGTATCACCCCATTTTCAATTTATTTATAGTCATCTTTTCACCTTCAAAACTCTAAAAAAATAGTTTAGGATACATAAAAAAGGAAGCAACATTGATACCGGAGACTCGCCTTAACAATAGGTATACCCATAGACCTGAGGTGTTTCCATTGTATCTATAAAAGTGAGAGATTTAGAGAAAGGTCATCTCTCAAAAATGGTACACTTTTGAGAAATAACAGGAACTGTCCCACTCTACACATTATTCTCAACTTAAGTCACCAATGCTAAAACAAGTTTGGATTGTATTAACCAAAGAGAAGGATTTGTTTGATTCTTCACTCAATGTGCCCTTGATTGATAAAATCCCCTGCTATTTTTAGGGGTGATTTTTATTTCATTAGTTATTGTTGGAGTGGTCACTATTATGACATGGAGTGCCCATGTTGCTTCCTCTATGTATGAATATAAGTATGATGGTCAAATAATGAAGAAATATGTTGTTTTAGATATATTACACCTCCATCTTCTTTTATCTATAATTCAAGTTTACATCACTGGAGTTTAGTTAATTGTGATTTACTTATGGATATGAGAATCAACATATTGGTTTAAACTTGGTATTTTTTTAACATAGATCCATTATTTTACTTTCTTGTGTAAATTTTTCGTGAATGGTATGAAGTAACCCAAATCTAAATTTAAAATTTATTCCAGTATGATATTTCAAGACTTCCACCATGAAAGATGTTATAATAATTTCATAGTTATTATATAATTATGGTGATGTAAAGAAAAATTAATTGCAACAAGTCCCACACCTCATGAACTGTTATTTTCTCTAGGCTATAGAATAATTCTTACCATTTATCCAAATTCAAAATATCACCATTACTATATATATTTTCTAAACCATAAGAGTTCTACCATATTTCATAGCGCAATTTCCCTAAATTAATATATAAGTTCAGTTTATGATTAATTTACATTAGATTCAAGAAATGAAATCTAAAATAAACAAATAATTAACGTAACGCAACAAAATATTAAATTCACTTCCCCAAATCCAAATCTTGACACAAAATATTACAAAAATATATTAGAAACTTCTTAAAAGGTTAATGAAACCTTAACAACAAATACAATTTACATAAATCAACGAAACATTGTAGTAAACTTCCCCATCGAGACAAAATCATCATAAATGGTAATCCACATTAAAAAGCTATGTGCAAAACTAAATGATTATTATATATTTTCAAAGGAAACTAAATTAATATGAAATTGGATCTTAAATCAAGGTTTCATGGAAAATATATAGAAATAAAATTCAATGTATTGTGTAATCCTTAGAAGAAATTAGAATTTGAGTCTAAATGACTACGAGTTGAATATCATGTCGTGGTAATATTTTTAGCGCATAAGACTACATGTTAGAAGCCAAGTGGAAACCTCACATCAAAATAATATTCACCATAATAGAAAATAATAAAACACAAAATTACATCAAAATATTCCGGATCTCGAAAGGACAACAACGGTTCCAACCAATTAAATAGCAAAGTAACAAAACATAATGATATTTTTAACATGAATATTTACTTGAAAACAATATTTTAACTTTACATATGTGCATATAACACACCCAATCATAGGAATCCACACAAGCTGCATAAATGAAGCTAGGTAGATACATCATATCACAACATAAGTCACAAAAAAATCCACCAATCAAATAAATAATTTCATCTAAAAAAATTCAAATCAACTTATTGGTAATTATCCATGCATATTAGCCACTTAGAATTTTTGAATGGATTAGGGAAGCTTGCATGTTTCTAAACCTCTTTGGCTTCATCCCAATCCCCACCATAGTTTTCAACACATCTTGGACCAATTTTACATCCAAAAGTTTAACTAGTTATGAAAATAAATGAATTCCAACCAGACAAACGGTGAAAATAGAAAATAGGACTCATAACAAAGCAAAATAGGAATTCATTTGAGAAAAGGGTGGGTAAAAATTTTCACGTAAAAATCGGTTGATAATCGAGAAGTACAAGTTATTTATTAAAATGTCAAAAGAAGGGCTACGGTGAATAATGCTTGTTAATAATTTTCATGACATCTACAAACAACAATAATCTCTATATTTCTATTATTTTAATGTGCCTCACTGAGATACGTTAGAAAAGATGTATTAAATAATTATCACAAGTTTTAATTTAATAAATATACTATTCTTGTAATACTATTATGGTCAAATCCCAAGATTATAGCAGTTTGGTGATTCTATCTCAATGAATACTTGAGAATAAATACCAAAAAAATCAAATATTTAATATTATTGTTTAAGGTTCTAGCCTATTTTTTAGATTCATTCAGATGTTTTATCTCTTGCTAAGTGTATTTCTTCTTCTTCTTTATTATAGGATCCATCTTGAGACACCGAGAACAATGCTAGGATCGATTTGCATATAAAAATATCTCGCCCACTTGGGAGCCTACACAATATGATTTAGAACAAATAAAACGTGCAAACTTGCCACGAGGTTAATATAGGATGAGATGGATATCGAGGTCGGGTCAAGATTGAAGAAATATTTTTAATTTATCTTAGAAGGTGACTCAATTTGTGACTCACAATGTAGGGTGTTAAGTAGGCTCTATGGGAGCCACATTCATTCCAGAGGGTGGGACGGGCTTGCAATAGTCTTGATCCAGATCACCTAGATCGAGTTCAAGATTGATGTGTAGACAATTTAGGGGATGAGATGATTGGATTACCTTGGTTTGTATGTAACATAGAAGGATATATAAGAAAAGGAACTTGGGCATTACTTTCGGGAGAAAAAAGCTTGAGTCACTTGAGGGGCTCACCCATTATAACCCTTGGAAAGAATAATCGAGTTAAGTGTCAATTTTCTCCATAAGGAAAGGTTGATTGGACTTATATGAGATTGTAGAATACAAGGTGAGAAAAGGAAATCTTTACGGGGGTATAGGTAGAGATAATATTCGTGTTCTTGAAAGCACCCCTCCAAGTCATCTAAAAAATTGTTAGACTCCATATGAAAATTTATTTCAGTAATGTCAATTTTAAAAGAACACCTCAAGACTCAAATTTATGGTTTTGTATTTGTGAATAAACATTTATCGTTTCAAATAAATTTTAAATGCAATTTATTCATGAATGTACTTATATATTTTCAAATGAATTATTAAAAGTTTCTAATTTAAGTTTGAATTTAATTTATTATTGGTATGATATTTTCATTTATTGTTATGTCGAAGTATATTGTCTTCACTACAAACAATATTCGATTATAATCAAATAAATTTAAGTGTTATTTGTGATTCCATAAATTTTTAATAAAGTTTGATTATGAAATTAGAAAAATTACATACATATATACATACATACATACATACATATATATATATATATATACATATATATATATATATATATATATATGTATATATATATATATATATATATATATATATATATATATATATATATATATGTATATATATATATGTATATATATATATATATTCTATAATTTCACCAGGAAGGGTTTATTCTTTGTGGGGCATAATAATGTTTCAAAATTTGGAACTCGATTGTAATTTTTGTAGATTTTTTTATTTGTACCTTTTTATTTTTTAATTTGAAAAATAAAGAATATTGTATTTCTTATTTTGTTGAAAACCATATTCTTTGACATCCGAGTTAAGTCTAACATTCAAATTATTTCTTTTGTAATATGTTAATGAGGATGATGTGTTGGTATTGTCAATGAGGGTAACCCTCAAGACAGTTGTGACTGCTTGATTGGCATTGAAATATTTAATTTATTGATTTCTTGTTTGTTTGTGACTTTCTTGAATACTACTTTCGTGACAGGAATAGGGGTTATCTCCACCTCTCAACATGAATAGTAGGTTGGTACTTCTCTTGGCGAGGGTTACTGTTGATCAAGTAATAGGAAGGGCTGGCTTCCCCTTCCTGGTTACATTGATATATGATATTGAGGCATAATACTTCTTATGTTCATGACCAGAGCACATGTATGATGGAATGATTAGTAAATGCTTACATATCATAAGGAAATATGTGTGTGGAAGATACTATGTCCTGTAATGTGAACTTGATTGTTTTATAAATGCATGATCAACCTATTAACCTTAATAAATTCCAGTATTCCACCATATGGCTCTTAATACTAGTATAACTACAATGATAGGAAAATAATAAAGGTTACAAATTGGGTATAGAGATAATATTATTTCCTTAAAGGTATTTCGGCTATGAGATTTGGTTTCATAAGCTCTGTTGTATTAATTACTAGGAGGTAAGGTAGTGAATGTTAAAAGATGTGTTGGCTCTATCTGTAAGCTTGGGTATGACTTCCTCTAGAGCAATAACATGAAGTGGGTTTAGTATCATTAATGCTAAAATGTCTATCAACAACTCGTGTTGTTTATAAACATACACCTTGACTGTTAACTCTTATAATAATTGCAGTCCATAAAGTTAGAATAGTATGGGGTCATTAGATCCCATTACAAACACTTCATGTTATCCAAAATTCTTTGCTAAGGTAATTTTGATAACTTGCACAATTTCTTTAGGCTTGAGCAAGAAGAAATGGTTTGAGGCCCAAAATCAGGTTTTGAGGGGTCCCTTGGCTTTTCTCTAACTTCCCTATCCAAAAAAAAATCCAAGGAGTTAGCAAAAATTTGCAAAAATGAAGTCAAGGGCCTATTTTAGTGCAAATCAGGTGAGGGTTGTGGATGGAACCAATGCGGATCGTGCGGGAGGTTCATCGTACCAAGTTCGGGACTGAAATGTTAAAGAAGTACTAGAATGGGGAAAAGAGGATAAAAATATCCTGTGCACTCTGCGGTACAATTGGGAAAAAAGTACCGAAATGCCCAATAATGTGATTTGGCCATGACCAAGTGCAATGTGGTTAAGGTGGAAAAATATGTCCAGGATAGTCGGGCCCAAAACTTATGAAATAGACACAACCAAATTCATTGTGGAAAAGGTGGAAATATTTTTTCCTTGTCGTCCACGAGGAAACAAGTACATGCGGTAATCTTGGAAAATCCAAAGTTGTCATGCTCAAAAAATTTGGATTTGGAGGGAGTCAATGACCACTTGCCCAATGAATGATGGATACATTTTTCTTGTTTTATAACAAGATCACGGTGAAGACAAAGGAACTATGGAAGTTGTTAAACATGGCATTTATCTTTTCAAGATCCATATATTAGAGAAAAATATTCTAACAAATATCATCTTCATGAAGCCATAAAAGTCTAATAGATTACGGAATTCAATCTTCTATAATTTCAACCAAGTAGGTTTATGGACATGTGAAGCCATGAAGAACAATGTACGTGGTTTTCAAAACCATGTTTTACCCATCCAATATAGAGTGGTAAAGAAAATACATAGGTGCAAAACTTACTAGAAGAGCCTTAAGGTTCCAAAACTATTATCAAATCATAAAGTTAACGAGAGAAACTTAAAGGCCCATAAATTACCATAAATTTAATACCTCAAAAAAAGGTCATCGAATACTGATATCAAAGATGCAAAAATCCAGATCAAATCTAAGCTAGAATTAAAATGTTGAATGCAAGGTTTCAAGTAGTAATAAAGTGTGGTAATAGAAACTCAAACTCGCAATAGACACACCCGAGTTCAGTTTAAACAACCTCGACAAAAATCATTCGAGTTCAAGATTGTAAGAAAATAGGAGACCCGGTAGCCATCAAAATTTTTTAAAACTCGAAAAGAATAGTAAAAAAATAGGAGAACCATTAGCCATAAAATTTTATGAAATGAAAGCACAATGTTTCAAATCAAAATTTCAAATAAGTAAACTTATCGGTTCATGTTTGGAAGAATTATCTACTCAACATCCTTGCCAAATTTTTTCAAGGTTTACAAAAACTTAAGAATAAAGTAATAGAAACTCAGATTTGATCGAGCATGCGAAACCCTTAGAAGACCTATTGAAAGCATATAAAATAACGACACCGAGAACAATTTTGAACTCAAAATGCTAGAGAAAACAAATAAATGTTAAAAATACAAGTATCGTACATGTTTCAAAGAAAAACATTAAGATAAGGGTGTGTGAGTTCAAAACAAAAGAAACAAAGAGTTTTAGTTACAAAATGACAAAGTCACCTTCAAAATAGTGGTGGTAACATAGTTCTGAGTTCTATCTTAAATTTTAGAAATAGACCCGAGTTAAGGAAAGGAAAACAAAATTTCCAAAATGAGAAAGGATTAATACACATTTTGTGTTATTCAATATAAGCATTTGAAAGCCTTAGCTTGAATTATACATGAACTAACCATGAAAGTGGTTATTCGTCAATGACTTATTGAGATTTATACAAAATTTTAGTTGAATAAATGAAGCAAAGAAAAAATAACTATTCCATTGAAATACAAGGTTCAACCTCCAATTTTTAAAGTATATTTTGCAAATATTACAGTTTCAAAAGGGAATTCTCTCATTCATCATGGCCGTAGTCAAACCCTTATATAATTTTAGAGATAGATCTAATACTTACCGGGTCGAGAGTCACATACTCGAAAATGAAGCTCGAGATAAAAAGGAAAATGGCAGCCAAGATCAAATATTTCACAAAGATCAAATTAAGAGCAAAAATCTCTAGAAAAACCAAATATGTGACCTCACAGAGCTTCTGAGTCTATAAAAATTAAATAAATCAAGCTCAAAAGAACTCTTCCAATGGCATCTTAGAAATTTTTATAGGGCTTTGCATAACTAAAATCTTCCAAAGGCAAATGACCGAATGTTGGGTCAATTTTTATTTTAGTTCATTAACCACAATGTCGAGTAACTTAACTCAACCTGAGTTACCAAATCAACCATGCAAATGCCAAAGGATGGTTATCGATGTTTGAAAATCAAATTTTCCAACTCATATGCAAACACGTGGTATAGAAACAAAATGTAAACCGACTTATCATGGTGTAGAAATCAATGGAAAATGTTAAAGGAGTAAAAATATCGACAATGGAGAATCCATCACCCAATTTAATGTAAACTCCAAACCTAAACGCATTAATTTTCATCTCCACTAGGGTTAAGGGTACTGATAATCGATGGAAAGGATCATCCAAATACCTCAATATAAATGACTAGAATATATCTGCCATTATTAAATGCATAAATCATCCAAAATTTTATCAAAGCGATGGATATAAAGAAAGTACTAGAATCGCAGTCACCGATCAATAGAATATTAAATGCAAACCACAATTTGATCTAACCCACATGGTGAGGTCTAGAGTTAGTCTCAATGCACCAAAAAAATAAGGGTTGATTCATTGTGAGAGGGGGCCAACCCCAATGATTTAGTATTATTTTATTTTACCTTCTAATGTCTAAAATCATGATGCCATACAATATTCCAAAGAGAATGATAACATTATAATATGTTTCATGATAAATTTTAAAACACTAATGATTAAGTTGGAAATCCTTAATTTTTCAAAAATGTAAAGTGCATGGTGAGTAAAAGAAAGGGGCCAAATTATTACATAGTATTTGCTTAGGATCAATATGATTAGCAAAGCCAACCACATAATCAAAGGGGATAAAGTCTATGCAAATTTCCAAGTGATTATAACTTTATCAATGTATACGGTTAAGACACATATCTATGCCAAGTCAAATGAGTAATTAAGATTACCTTAAAACATTGCAAAATATCTTATTTTTGCCAAAACCTTGTACCAATCAAAGATGGCCTATATGACTACAAAGTTCCCACATGGAGTATTTATTTTGCACATGGATAGGTCATCCCCCAAGGTAACATTGAATTACTTTGCTAAGTATTGGATATCGGAGGCATTATTTTTACTTAGATAAAGGTGAATTTTTACATCTTATCATTAGAAGGCAAAACTGAAAAGAAGACATAAATTTTGTTGTAAGTGGATGAATATACAAGTGTCACATTAGAGGATTAAATATTATTATTTAATGATCATCTACGAGAACAAGGAAAAGATTGTATGCACATTGGAGAAGACTTTCATGTGCAAGCAAGGACTATTATTAGCAAAATTATTCACCCTATTTTATTAAAGATAGATTAGTCAACTACACTTGGACTGAATTTTATTTTTTTAACCAAGGCTATTAATGCCTCATTGTAATCATCATGTCTACTTTTATTCCTTTATTTATTCATGATAAATGGGTAAAATTATCATGCATGGGAGAGTACAAATTTTAGCCTATTGATAGGATAGTATGGGCGAATAATCTTGCTATATATTATGTGTGATTCCAAGGCAAAAAGGGGGATTTGGAGACATGAGTGCTGAAGCAAATTTTTCCAGTTTTGCCCCTTGAATGAGAATTGATTTTTGCCTTTCCAATTATTTCCAGTGGTGTGTATATCTCATTAATTCTTGTGAATGTAAAATTCCCTAATTAATCATCTTACCTTTTTGCAAATGTAGTAATTTCTACATAATATTAGTTTACATTTTTATCTTATTGTAGTGTTGTGACTTATTCCCTCAATAAAATTGTGTTTTTCCTTAGTAGTTTGTTCAAAACTATTAGTTTTTGCATCCAAAATTCATATTCATTTTTATTGTGCATGTACTCATTCAAATCCCTCAAAAATTTTTGTGTATCACCCCATTTTCAATTTATTTATAGTCATCTTTTCACCTTCAAAACTCTAAATAAATAGTTTAGGATACATAAAAAAGGAACTAACCTTGATACTAGAGACTCACCTCAACAAAAAGGTATACTCACATACGAGGTGTTTCAATTATATCTATGAAATTTAGAGATTCGAGAGGAAGCTTAGAAACCCTACAGTCATCTCTAAAAAAGTGTACACTTTAAAGAGATAATAAGAACTGTCCTTCTCTAGACGTTATTCTCAACTTAAGTCACCGACCCTAAAAGAACTTTGCATTGTATTAACCAAAGAGAAAGATTTGTTTCACTTCTTCATCAATGTACCCTTTAGATTGATAAAATCCCTACTTTTTTAGGGATTATTTTTATTTCATTAGTTATTGTTGGAGTGGTCACTATTATGACATGGAGTGCCCATAGTGCTTCCTCTATGTACAAATATACGTATGATGGTCAAATAATGAAGAAATATGTTGTTTTAGAAATATTACACCTCCATCTACGTTTATCTATAATTCAATTTTATATCACTAGAGTTTATTTAATTGTGATTTACTTATGGATATCGAATCAACATCTTGGTTTAAACTTGGTATTTTTGTAACATAGATCCATTATTTTACTTGTAATCATCATGTTTACTTTTATTCCTTTATTTATTCATGATAAAGGGGTAAAATTAGCATGTATGGGAGAGTACAAATTTTAGCCTATTTATAGGATAATATAGGTGAATAACAATGCTATATATTAGGTGTAATTCTAACACACAAAGGGGAATTTTTGGAGATGTGAGTTGAAGAAGTTTTTTTACGCTTTTGCCCCTTGAATGAGAATTGATTTTTGACTTTCCAATTATTTCCAATGGTGT
Source organism: Taxus wallichiana var. yunnanensis (assembly GCA_018340775.1). Lineage (NCBI taxonomy): Eukaryota > Viridiplantae > Streptophyta > Pinopsida > Cupressales > Taxaceae > Taxus > Taxus wallichiana. The sequence continues at coordinate 98,469,869 of CM031241.1, forward strand.
CTATATCTCATTAATTCTTGTGAATGTCAAATTCCGTGACTAATCATCTTACCTTTTTGCAAATGTAGTAATTTTTACATAATATTAGTTTGTATGGTTATTTTATTGTGGTGTTATGACTCATTACCTCAATACAAAAACTCTTTTTCCTTAATAGTTTGTTGAAAAATATTGTTTTTGCATCCAAAAGTCATTCTCATTTTGATTTTGCATGTACTCATTCAAATCTCTCAATATTTTTGTGTATTACCCCATTTTAAATTTATTTACAATCATCTTTTAACCTTCAAAACTCTAAAAAAATAGTTTAGGATACATCAAAATGGAACCAAACTTGATACAGAGACTCACCTCAACAATAGTTATACCCACATACCCGAGGTGTTTCCATTGTATCTATGAAAGTGAGAGATCTAGAGGAAGCTTAGAAACCCTACGTCATCTCTCAAAAGGGTACACTTTGAGAGATAATAGTAATTGTCCCACTCTAGACGTTATTTTCAACTTAAGTCACCAACGATAAAGGAAGTTTGAATTGTAATAACCAAAGAGAATGATTTGTTTCACTTCTTCACTCAATGTTCCCTTCATAGTGATAAAATCCCTGCTATTTTCAAGTGTTATTTTTATTTCATTATTTATTGTTGGAGTGGTCATTATTATGACATGGAGTGCCCACGTTGCTTCCTCTATGTACGAATATAAGTATGATGGTCAAATAATGAAGAAATATGTTGTTTTAGATATATTACACCTCCATCTTCATTTATCTATAATTCAAGTTTCGTTAATGGAGTTTAGATAATTTTGATTTGGATATCAGAATCAACCTATTGGTTTAAACTTGGTATTCTTTTTAACATAGATCCATTATTTTAATTTCTTGTGTAAATCTTTAGTGGATGGTATGAAGTAACCCAAATCTAAATGTAAAATTTATTCCACTATGATATTTCAAGACTTCCACCATGGAAGATGTTATAATAATTTCATAGGTATTATATAATTATGGTGATATAAAGGAAAAACTAATTGCAAGAAGTCCCACACCTCATGAATTGTTATTTTCTCTAGGCTATATAGAATAATTCTTACCATTTATCCAAATTCAAAATATCACCATTTCTATAAATATTTTATAAACCATAAGAGTTCTACCATCTTTCATAGTTTAATTTCCCTAAATAAATATACAAGTTCAATTTATGATTAATTTACATTAGATTCAAGAAATGAAATCTAAAATAAACAAATAATTAATGTAACACAACAAAATATTAAATTCACTTCCCCAAATCCAAATCTTGACACAAGCTATTAAAAAAATATATTAGAAACTTCTTAAAAGGTTAATAAAACCTTAACCAAAAATACAATTTACATAAATCAATGAAACATCGTAGTAAACTTCCCCAGAGACAAAATCATCATAAATTGTAATCCACATTAAAAACTATGTGCAAAACTAAATTATTATTATATATTTTCATAGGAAAATAAATTAATATGAAATTGGATCTTAAATCAAGGTTTCATGGAAAATATATAGAAATAAAATTCAATACATTTTGTAATCCTTAGAATAAATTAGACTTTGAGTCTAAGTGACTAGGAGTTGAATGTGTGTCGCTAGTAATATTTTTAGCGCATAAGACTAAATTTTGGAAGCCAAGTGGAAACCACACATCAAAACAATTGTCACCACAATAGAAAATAATAAAACAAAAATTACGTCCAAAAATTCCAGATCTCGAAAGCACAACAATAGTTCCCACCAAGTAAATAGAAAAGTAACAAAACATAATGATATTTTTAACATGAATATTTATCTAAAACAATATTTTAACTTTACATATGTGCATATAACACACCCAATCATAGGAATCCACACAAGCTTGCATAATGGAAGCTAGGTAGATACATCATATCACAATAGAAGTCACCGAAAAATCAACCAATAAAATAAAAAAATTCATCTAAAAAAACTTCAAATCAACTTATTGTTAATTATCCATGTATGGCAGCGACTTAGAAGTTTTTGAATGGATTAGGAAGCTTGCATGTGTCTAAACCTCTTTGGCTTCAGCCAAATCCCACGCACATTTTCAACTCATCTTGGACCAATTTTACATCCACAAAGTTCAACTAGTTCTGAAAATAAATGAATTATGACTAGACAATAGTGAAAATAAAAATAAGACTCATAACAAAGCAAAATAGGAATTCATTTAAGAAAGGGTGGGTAAAAATTTTGATGTAAAAATCAATTGACAATAGAGAAGTGTGAGTTATTTTTAAAATTTCAAAAGAAGGGCTACGGTGAATAATTTTTTTAATAATTTCTTTATTTTTTTAAATGTTTAAAAATAATTTTGATGACATCTACAAACAACAATCATCTATGTCTTTCTAATATTTTCATGTCACTCAAGATCCGTTAGAAAAGATGTATTAAATAATTATCACAAGTTTTAATATAATTATACTATTGCTATAATACTATTATGGTCAAATCCCAAGTTTATAGCAATTTGGTGATTCCATCTCAATAAATAATTGAGAAAAAATACCAAAAAATAAATATTTAATATTATTGTTTAAGTTTCTAGCCTATTTTTTGGGATTCATTCAAACATTTTATCTCTTTGCTAAGTGTATTTCTTCTTCTTATTTATTATAGGATCCATCTTGAGAGGCCGAGAAAAATGCTAGGATCGATTTTCATAAAAATATTTGCCCACTTGGGAGCCTACACAATATTATTTGGAACAAATAAAATGTGCAAAGATGCCACAAGGTTAATAGGGTATGAGATGGATATCGAGGTCGGGGCCAAGATTGGAGAAATATTTTTAAATTATCTTAAAAGGTGACTTCAATTTGTGACTCACAATGTAGGGTGTCAAGTAGGCTCTATGGGAGCCACGTTGGTGCCAAAGGGTGGGATGGGCTTGCAATGGTCTTGATCTAGATCACCCAGATCAATTTGAGCTTGGTGTGTAGACAAGTTAGGGGATGAGATGATTGGATTAGCTTGGTTTGTATGTAATAGAGAAGGATCTATAAGAAAAGGCACTTGGGCATTACTTCGGGAAAAAAAAGGTTGAGTCACTTGAGGAGCTCACCCATTATGACCCTTGTAAAGAAGAATCAAGCTAAGTGTCAATTTTCTCCCTAATGGAAAGGTTGATCGGACTAATATGAGATGGTAGAATACAAGGCTAGAAAAGGAAATCTTTGTTAGGGGTATAGGCAGAGATAATATTTAGTGTATTGAAAGCACCCCTTAAAGTCATCCGAAAAATTGTTAGATTCCATATGAAAATTTATTTCAGAATGTCAATATTTAAAAGAACTCCTCAAGACTCAAATTCATGGTTTTGTATTTGTGAATAAGCATTTATCATTTCAAATAATTATTAATTGCAATTTATTCATGAATGTACTTATATCATTTCAAATGAATTACTAAAAGTTTCTAATTTCGGTTTGAATTTAATTTATTATTGGTATGATATTTTCATTTATTATTATGTCAAAAGTATATTGCCTTCACTAAAGAACAATATTCAATTATAATCAAATAAATTTAAGTGTTATTTGCGATTCCATAAATTTTTAATAAAGTATTATTCTGAAATTCTAAAACTTACATAGATATATATATATATATATATATATATATATATATATATATATATATATATTCCTTAATTTCATTAGGAAAGGGTTTATTCTTTGTAGGGCATAATAATGTTTCAAAATTTGGAACTCGATTGTAATTTTTGTTGATTTTTTTCTTTTTACCTTTTTCTTTTTAATTTGAAAAATAAAGAAGATTGCATTTCTTATTTTGTTGAAAACCATATTTTTGAGATCTCGTTAAGGCAAACATTCAAATTATTTCCTTTATAATGTGTTAATGATGATGTTATGTTGGTATTTTCATGAGGGTAACCCTTAAGATAGTTGTGACTGATTGATTGGCATTCAAATATTTAATTTATTGATTTATTGTTTGTTTGTGACAGTCTTGAATACTAATTTCATGAGAGGAATAGGGGTTATCTCCACCTCTCAACATGAATAGTAGGTTGGTACTTCTCTTGGTTAGGGTTACTATTGATCAAGTAATAGGAAGGGTTGGACTACCCTTCCTGGTTACATTGATATATGATATTGAGGCATAATACTTCTTATGTTCATGACCAGAGCACGTGTATGATGGAGTGATTAGTCAATGCTTACATATCATAAGGAAATATGTGTGTTGAAGATACTATGTCTGTAATGTGAACTTGATTGTTTTATAAATGTACGATCAACCTATTAACCTTAATACATTCCAGTATTCCACCATATGGATCTTAATACTAGTATAACTACAATGATAGGAAAATAATAAAGGTTACAAATTGGGTAAACAAATAATATTATTTCCTTCAAATTATTTCAGATATGAGACTTGGTTTCACAATCTCTATTATATTAATTACTAGGATATTAGGCGGTGAATGTTATAACATGTGTTGGCTTTATTTGTAAAGTTGGGTATGACTTCCTCTAAAGCAATAACATGAAGTGGGTTTTGTATCATTAATGCTAAAATGTCTATCAACAACTCGTGTTGTTTATAAACATACACCTTGACTGTTAACTCTTATAATAATTGCAGTCCATAAAGTTAGAATAGTATGGGGTCATTAGATCCCATTACAAACACTTCTTGTTATCCAAAATTCACCCCTAAGGTAATTTTGATAACTTGCACAATTTCTTCAGGATTGAGCAAGAAGAAATGGTTTGAGGCCCAAAATTAGGTTTTGAGGGTTCCTTGGCTTTTCTCTAACTTCCCTATCTAAAAAAATTCAAAGGAGTTAGCAAAAATTGAAAAAATGAAGTCAAGGGCCTATTTTAGTGCAAATGGGTTTGAGGGTTGTGGATGGAACCAATGTGGATTGTACCAGGGTTCGTCTGTACCAAGTTCGGGCCCAAAATGCTAAATAAATCTTGGAATGGGGAAAAAGAGGATAAAAATATCTTGTGTAGTCTGCACTTTAGCTGGGATAAAAGTACCGAAATGCCCAAAAATGTAATTTGGCCATGACCAAGTGTGGTGCGGTTAAGGTGGAAAAATATGTTTGGGATAGTCGGGCCAAAAATTATGAAATAGAAACAACCAAATTTATTGAAAAAAGATGGAAATATATTTTCCACATCATCCAAAGGAAAAAAGTACGCGGGACTAGAAAAGCTTAAATTGTCATGTTCAAAACGTTCCAAATATGGAGGGAGTCAATGACCAGTTTGCCCATCAATGACCGACACATGGGGACAAAAATATTGAATCGGGTGATTTAGAGAAAATAGGACCAGATGGTCCAAGTGTCATAGGTACATGAGTTCCTCGAAAATATACAATACCCATAATCGAAGGGAAATTCAATGCCTGATCCTAAATTTGAAACATCATAACTTTTGACCCGAGCTCGATTTTCACAAAATATGACTTGTTGGAAAGTGAGAGATGTTTTATTTTTAATGAGGGTAGATGGGTGAAAATAAATAAACATATCTATCTCCAAAAATTTAAATTCTTAGTCCCGTCAAATGAAAGAAATCCATGACAAACTCAAAATAGCTGCTCACACTCAAAAGACCATAACTTTTGAAATTCTAAATGGATTTTCTCAAAATTAGTCTCTTTGGAATAATGATTCCAATCGACACACAAAAATCAAGAAATGCATAAATTGATAAATTTTAGATTATTATTTTTATGGAAATGTTTCCACATTTAGAACAGTTGATTTTATTGGTGGTTGTGAGAACATTTAATGAAGCATGGGCATACATTTTTCACTACTAAAAGTTATGGGATAGTATGGGGATCCTTTTGCAAGAAACATACCATTATTTCACTTCATTTATTACCTCTTGTAAGTTTTGGGAAGTAAAATTTTGGGATTTTCATTTCTCCCTCTCTCTCCTCTTAGAATTCTATAAATTAGAGTGTTGGGCTCATTGTAAAGGGAATATTTTTATAAGTAGCAAAACTCTATCATTTTGGTTTTGTGAATCCAATGTGCTACATTTTCTTGTAGTGGAATCATTTCATGGTGATCTAGGCCTTTAATTTTTAATAGATTGAACTGTGTATATCATGAAGCAATAGATGCAATTTTTTTGATGTATCTTCCCTTGATGTGTTGTTTGCATTCTTCTTGCCTCTTCAATATTTTTGCAAATATATTGTGTCTATTTTATGCTCTTATACTGATTCATTATATTTTTGTATGTATGAAATATTGTTGTGAATGTAGTTCTAGAATTTTGAGAACTATTATCACCCTCTCCAAAGTATACTATTCACTTCCATTTTTCACACATTAGAAATCTATTCTCATTTCCTTTTATGGTGTATCATCACTTTATTGTAGACTTTTTTTGTATGCACTCTCTCTCTCTGGTCCCTTGGAAAATTATATTAGGATAAGATAGTGTTTCCTACATTAGAGTGGATTGTCGCGGGTAGTTTACGAGTAAGAACCAACTTTCTTTGGAGGTCTATATCAAGTATCAAGTCCCACAACTTGGATATAGAACCCATGTTACCTAGTCACACCGTGAGCTAAATCACACACACTTTTTCAAATATAAGGGTGCCTTTGTGTTTTGGTGATAACACTTCCTTAGGTGAAAATTACATGCAAATAGCCATTAATGTTGTCAAGACATCGTTTTGAGAGCTAATGTTCTTGAAGTTCCTGAAGGGATGGTTCTTCGGAAATAGAACTTATTTACTCATCTTTGTACCAGTGTTTGTATAATAGAATCCTTGAGGCAGTCGCAACATACTAACTCTTAAAGTTTTACTTTAACAAATGTTTCATGTTGTTATTGAATAGTAAAATTTCAATTTCTTTCTCTTTCATTTTTGCCACCCTTTTACTTCTCCACCCTCTCACTTCTCCATCCTCTAACCCCTTCTTCTCCACCCTTCTTCCTCTCGATTTTTCTCTCTCTCAAATTTGACTCCTTTAAAAGATCCCCTTTGGTGTTTCCATCATACATTTCACGTACGATTGCTAGCTGATAGTTTTGTGTGGTTAATGAAAATGAATTGATTAGTTACTTATGGTTTTCAAGTGCATACCGATAATGATTAAAATACGAAATACGTTACTATTATAACATGCCTATATATTAATATATAAAATATTGACAAAATAATTGGTGACCCAAAAATTCATAGTCCATAAACAAAATTTCATGAAGGCAAAAACTCTAAAGTCATACAATTAGGCACACAAGGTAGTTGAACTAGGAGGTGGAGGAGGATCATCCTTTAGAGGGATGGAACCCCCTATATTGTAAAAACAGATGGTGGATCAATTTTTAACCATCTTGATCCATAATTTATATATTCAAAGGCACCATGATAGCCTTCCTAAGTGCTTGTAGAAACTCAAAACTTGTTCCCGAAGAAGAGATTTCTAGTTGGACATACAGGGCATAACCTTTCCTAATATAAAAGACTTTATCCTAGTCAAAACTTAGACAGATTAGGACAATGATGAGGAGCACACACATGTTATATGTGAGAGAGACTTATGAAATGATTCACAAGGACAGTGGAAGGTACTACACATCCTCTAGAGGAACCCGACTCATAGTGCAAAGATAACTCCCCATTTATTGAGAAGTTACTGCAAGTGCATGAATTCCCATCACCACTTTCTACATCTTTTCCCTGATATCTAGAGCCATAAAAGAGATGATAGCCACTTTTTATTAATAGTTACCTCTAAATTAAGATAAGATTGTTGGAAAATAGCGTTTTCTTTCTATGCACAATTGGGAGAAAATAACAACTTTTAAAATTACATGTGTAGATAGGATGAGAACAAATATTAACAAAGTCACAAAAGAAGGTATCTTTCTAATTTAAAAAATTAGGATGGAAGGGTAGGAAAAGAGAATGTATCGAACTATATGTAGATTGGTCCTATAGACAAGTGGAGACAATAGGTATGAAATACCCATGATGACTACATAAAGGGTATTTAGGATTGGGGAGGAAAATGTAAATTTACCACTCTCCCAAAGAAGAGATCCCGACGAGATGAGACATGAGAGAAATAAACTAATCTTGGGTTCAAAGTGGGGTTCCAAGTCGTTTTGAACATTTAAAGCCAATTTGAAACTCAAAATTTAAGGTTCCACAGATGAGGTATTAATCTTGTTCACGTGGGGAGATAAGGGGTAAATATATTATAAATCATGCAAGACTGGAAGTTAAAAAGGTAATATCCAAGTTCCATTGCAAGTCCCATGACTAGGTTCAAGGAGGTTATAATTGGATCTTATAAATGGAACATCATAAATAATCAAATTAAATTTTGATTTTATGTCATGCTAATGAATCTCGTCTATCTCTGGGAGATAAGATCTTTGATAGTATTGATGCATCTCGTGAGAAATTTGGATCACCTTGTGATTTAATCTAAATTTATTTGAGTAATTTAAAGTAACAAATGATATGCAAGTAATAAATTATAGTAATGCACAAACATTCAGAACTCAAATATTTGATAATCTAATAAAATGAGAGAAGAAGATAAGTTAATTTGTTTCTATGTAACCTATGAGTGATCAGATTTCGAGTATCTCCTAGAATAGACTAGAAACAATGTCTTAATGTATCTATGATGGTTAAGAACCTTAGGAATGTAAGGGAAAAATTTCCCGTAGAATGACATGAGTGTCCCAAGTTCTACGTGACTGATCTAGGTGTATGTGCATGCTTAGATGCTTTGATTTTGGTCTTTTCTAGGTCAGACGAGCTTCACTATTGATCTCTACTCATTGTTTTTGTTTTCCTCTTAGATCTCCAGACATACTTGTAACCTATAAAACATATATCTACCTACATATTCCCGTAAACCACATCAAATATAATAAATAAGATTAAGAACGGGGAGTCAAATTATCCTTGGTGGTCATGTAAAGATTGAAGTTACGATTGATTTTTATGTGTTACATCTCAGAGTCCATGTAGTTATCAGTTTTTAGGTGTGAAATTATGCCCTAGGATTTTCTTGTGCAAGTGTCATGATGATAGTAGAATAGATTTAGATTTTTCCAACTATACAAAATGTGCGTAATGGAATAAAATTAAATCCACTCCTATGATGTGTATGAACATTTAAATATCCCTTATCCCCTATATGAGAGTGCAAGATGTATGCATTATAGTGCTCTTTTGCCTTTGTGCAAGTTTAGGTGATGGTAGATCATGTTTATAGTTCTTGGAACATCATTTGATAGTAATAACTAAGTACATATGCAATTATATTATATGAATTTTGTAATTGATAACTCAAAGGCTAACCCAAAGTATAAAAAAATGACAAAGAAGCAATAAGGACCATAAAAGGTAAGAAAAAAATAATGAAGGGAAGGAGCACCCAATACGGAGAGGAGCGCTTGAGACTTCTATTTTAGATGGCGGTACTATATAAGTTAATAAAACGATAAATCATTCAAGTGTCGAAAAAGATCTTATGTGGATCATGTTATAATGTGTGGAAGTGTTGAGGACTATAAACAAAAATATTGTACACTATCAAAAAAATTCCCTAGGGTTCGAGTAAATGACCCCGATATCTTGAGAAATGTTATCCTCTCATATGGGTGTGATTTTAGACACATAGGTTTATGGAATGGTTATCACCCATGGTTTTGTTACCCACTGAGTATTGTAAAATTTCTTAAAAGTTTCTTATGAATGTACTTGTGATAGGTGAGACATATGATTGCACATGTGTGTGATTTCAAGTGTGAATTCGGGAGAGTTTCTTGAGCATATATCAAAACATAACTTGGTATTTTATTTGAGAGAGATGGTTTGTAATAAAATCTAAGAAAGTGATTATTGGTGAATGTAGCCCAAATTGGGTGAACCGTGTTAAATATTATCTCTATATTGTGTTCTTTTATTTTTCTCGCACTTTTATTTCAGATTTGTAATAGTTTCTATATATTATTTTATCACATATTTTATCTCTTATTTCCTAAAAATTGGTATTAAAGCCTGGTTTGGTTTTTGGAAATGTTGAATAATGTGGAAATTTTTATCTTGAGTGGGATCTATGGTAGATGATGGAAGATGAAGGATTGATAAATTAACCGGGTAGAATTTTATCCTTTGGAAGATGCAAATGGAATATTACCTTTATCGAGAAGGATATTTATATTTCATTGTCTAAAAGGGAACAAACCCTCAAGCATGATGAATGTGGAATGGGATTTGCTTGATAGGAAGGCACTTGGGACATGTTGTATATATCTTTCCCGCATAGGTTGATATAGACAAATGGAAGAATATAGAAATCAAAGAAACTCAGATCCCAAAGCATTTATGGCCTTCAAGCGCAGTTTGAGGCGCACAGCAAGGGATGTCAACATGAAATGGATGTGCCCTCGCTTGCACGGTAAGAAGGTGTCGACATGACAAAAGTCACGCCCATGGCGCAGTTTGAGGCGCATAGCAAGAAGGGATGTTGACATGAAATGGATGCGCCTTTATGGCGCGAGTAAGAAGGTGTCGACATGACAAAAGTTGTGCCCATGGCACAAGTTTGAGGCACACAAACAAGGGATGTCGACATGAAATGGATGCGCCCTTCGCGCGAGTAAAGAAGGTGTTGACATGACAAAGTCGCGCCCATGGCGCAGTTTGAGCGCTTACGAGAAGGGATTTCGACATGAAAATGGATGCGCCCTCGGCGCGAGTAAGAAAAGGTGTCGACATGACAAAAGTCACTCCCATGGTGTAGGTTTGAGGTGCACGAAGAAGGGATGTCGACATGAAAATGGATGTGCCCTTGGTGCAGGTAAGAAGGTGTCGACATGACAAAAAGTCGCGCCATGGCGCAGTTTGAGCGCGCATGACAAGGGATGTCAACATGAAAATGGATGTGACCTTGGCGCAAGTAAGAAGGTGTCGACATGAAAAATTCACGCCCATACATAGCACAGTTTGAGGTGCGCAAACAAGGGATGTCGACATGGAAATGGATGTGCCCTTGGCGCAGGTAAGAGGGTGTCGACATGACAAAAGTCGCGTCCATGGGGGAGTTTCGGAGTGCACAACAAGGGATGTCGACATGAAAATGGATGCGCCCTTGGCGCAGGTAAGAAGGTGTCGACATGATGAAAGTCACGCCCATGGTGCAGGTTTGAGGTGCATAGCAAGGATGTCGACATGAATATGGATGCGCCTATGGCGCACCTTCAGGAGGCGCAACATTCGAGCGCCGACAGAAGGAGACCACGACCCCGGATATTGAGACGGCCATAACTTTTCATAGGGATCTCGGATTCATGCAAGGATATCTTTAATTAGGTGGGAACAAGTTCTTAAAAATGCAAAATACGATTCGCCACTTTTAGGTTTGCTAGGTTCTTACCTACCACCATAATGAGATAAATTAAATGCAACCTAAAGGTGGTTGGGGTAGATTTGGATTTCCTCTCTCTTCCCTCTATCATTCTTCCTATAAATTGTAAGGAGGGGCTTCTTTCTAAAGGTTAGACATTTTGTTTTTCCCTCCCTTCTTCTCTTTGGAAGGTGAACTTGTGGAGTTAAAACCTCCCATTTGAAACCTCGTAATGCAACCTTGCCTATTGGCATTTTGCGGTGTGTTGTATCAATCTTTGGAGCAAATTAATGCATGTCATGGATGATTCTCAACCTTCTCTCGTGTTCATTTGCATCCTCCCGATCTTTTCATTGTGAATCGGCTATCTCATGCATGATCTTGCATTGCATTTTAATGGTTTGTGTTTATTGGCAAGACAGATGTTCTTCATTCCTCGGTGCATCACCTTTGTTAGTTTAGGTTTTATTTTCATGCATCTTCTTACCCTATCTCCTTGGAAAGTTAGTTTAGGTTTTTGAGTAAACCCTTTGCATTTTTACGTGTGCATCTTAACAGAGGAATAGGAACCGGCCTTCATCCGGAGAGCTTTTCCATTTTCGCAAGGTCCCACACTTGGGAAAAGCTCCATGTTATGCAATCGCACTAAGAGTCTCAACCCATCAAGTTGCGAGACACTGGGAAGTGCTTTGTGATTTGCCTTGAACAGTTTTGGCATGCACTGGGTGGGACCAAGAGGTCATTCCACAAGATTTGAAGGAATTTTCAAGAAATTCGGACTTAAAAATTACAGTGTTTTTACAATTTTAGATTTTTCACCTTCCAGCTGAACTTTGAAATCAATTTTCAAGGGCTTAACTTGCTCAAAACAAGTCAAAATTTCCCTAGTTGATAGATTGGGGATAATCTTCAAAAGTGTATTCTTAGATTTTGAGATTTTGACTTTCAAAATTTCATGTTTTTTGAATTTGGATTTCGGGAATTCAAGTCCAGCATTTTGGGTTTTCGGGATTGTCATTCCAAATCAAATTTTAAACCCTAAATTCTCAAAAATATAGGTCTTTCAAAATTTTGAGTATAAATATTGTCGGAGTTTGGTGTGTAACATGGCATAAGCTAGCCTTTTGAGGCTCATTATCTAACACATCCTGGCGACTCGAAGGGTAGAATTCAATGGTATAGCAGAAAAGGTTACCTAGGCATATGAGAAGAATTCGAACCAGGTCTAATACTTGAGAAGAGGGACTATTCGTCCACTTGCAACTATCACTGGAGGAGGAAGGAGAGGAAGAGAACCACAAAGGTCACCATCTCCACCTAACTGGACTTTGTCTACACCTCCACCTAGTAGACCTTTTCTCGCATCAACAAGGGTTCTCGTGCCAATCGAATGGCGCAACCACCGAATCCCTTTGTCAATTTCACTAAGTAGTGAGTCCACTCACCCTCAATGCATAGAATTCGGTTCCAATTGCAGCATTGAAGAACATTCCATTTTTCACTGGAGAAAATCATACCACTCCTGGTGATCATGTCAAAGACATTGCTAACGTTTGTGCAATCCATGAGATAAATGAAATGGATGTTGCTGTCAAATTGCTGGCATCTTCATTCAAAGGGAAGCCATTGCGCAATGGTTTAGGATCCTTGCTAGTTCTATCCAAAATTGGAATCAGTTATGCATAGTCCTCCATGAGCAGTTTGGAGAAAAGGGAGACAATTTGTCTCTACTAGAACAATTGACGACTATCAAGAGAGCTCCCCATGAACAGTTGACTGACTTGAACTTTAGATTTCAAAGGTCTTGGGACAAAATTCAAATGGCCATTAGGCCAACAGCTGAAGGTGCTTTTCTATACTATCTTAAGGCTTTGAATTCTGATATTTCTATGTTAATTCAATCTATGGGAGGCACAACCTTACCTGCTGCTTATAACATCGCCATTAGGGCTGAAAACTGTCTTATTCAAGCTGGTAAGCTGGCTCCTAGGCCTCCCATGCCCTTGTATCCAAACTTAGAAAATCCAAGCACTAGTCAAGCACCCACTTTGGCTCCTATTCCCACTCCTAGAAATCAAAGTTCAAATGAAACTTCTACTTCATCCTCTAGTGCTTCAAATGAACTCCAGGAGGTTATGAAACAATTGCAGAACCTTGGAAATGAGCTGGTGACTATCAAAAGACAACAAGCTCAAAGTGCTAGACCATATCAGCCTCAAGCGCAGTACCAGGCTAGGCCCCCATACCAACAAAATAGGTCACCAACTCAGGCTGCAAATCAAAATCAAAGCCAAGTAAGGCCTCCCGCTAATAGACCATTTCAGCCCTATAACCCCAATGTTGCATCTGCTTCTAAAGCATTAGTGCCAGTCCAAAACAACATAGCTCAAGAGTATGATTGGTGTTTCCCATGCAATGAACCTCACAACCAATCTATGTGCTTTAATGGTGCTTTGAACCAAGCCTTGATGGTGACAAATACTGGCATTGAGGGTGAAGTGAGTCAAGAAACAAATCAGCAACAAGGGACATCTCAGCAAAACACAGCTACAAATGATACCGCACTTGTGAATTGGCAAGCTAAGGATTTTTGTGGCATGAATCAAACAATTTCTCAGAGTGTAGCAGCTAACACAAGATCAAAGAAGAGGAATATTGGTGAAGGGCAGTCATTGGCTCCAAGTGATCTACAACCTTCCATCACTCCACAAGGTGTCGGTAAGCAAAATACAGCTCCAAACATTCAAGGACAGCCCAAACCACCTTCTAAACCAATTCAAATGCCAATTGTTTCTGCCCATGCGCAAGAAAGGAATGTATAGTCCAAAGGAAAGAAAATAGATCTTTCGTCCCCATTTAGCATCATTGATCAAATGAAGAAGACGAATGTGAATATATCGATGTGGGAATCTTTATCCATCCCAGGCCAAAGAGATCTTCTACAAGCTGCCATGAAGAATTGGTCAACTTCGAACCAGCAGGCCCATATGCAAGAGAAGGTCCTCACAAATGCTTCTCAGCCTAAAGGGAATCATGGAGGACAACAAGGTAAAGTTTTGAAACCCCCTCCATTATATGTTTCATTAATCATCGAGGATAAATTAGTACATAATTACATGATTGATTCCGGGGCAAGTAGTTCTGTCATGCCCAAACAAATAGCTGATCCGCTGGGTCTCCAATATGAAGTAATATCTAAAGGGGTAGTGCAATTGGATGGGACAGTAGTAGCAACAGTGGGAGTGATTAAAGGTTTGAATCTTACATTGCATACATGCCCCAACGTTACCGTTTTGCAAGATGTGTCAGTGATAGATTTGCCACCACTCTTTGCCCTATGTTTATCAAGGGATTTCACAGCCAAAATTGGAGGCTACTTATCTGCTAATTGGTCACACATGTTGTTCAGAACAAGATATGGTACTAAGGTCACAATCAGATCTGAACCAATTGCAAAATTTCATATTGAGCCTCATACTCCAAGCCAAATCAATGCCAACTGTTAAACTTTTGATCAAGAAGATTATCCAGGCACAGATGAAGATGACACCAAAGTTGGAAGCATTCCAGATTTGACTCTTGATGAATGGGCAAGCAAGGTACATGCTTTTGATCCCTACCAAGAAGTAGAAGAATCTGAGCTAGGAGTCTATTGCATACATGAAGGAAACCAACCTATTCCTAGCATCACCAAACCAGACCATAAGGATGACAATGAGGTATGGCAATTATTTTTCGATGGATCAAGGAGTAGGCAAGGTGCAGGAGGAGGAGCTATGCTTGTTTCACCTCAAGGCATCAAATATTATTCAGCTTTCCGTTTCAGTTTTCTGTTCAAACAACACAGCTGAATATGAGGCCTTGATTCATGGACTTCATTGGGCTAGGAAAAAGGGCATAAAGAACTTGCAGGTGTTTGGAGATAGCGAGCTAATCGTCAATCAAGTCAGGGGACAACATGCTACAAAGAATGACTGCTGAAGAACTACAAGGATAGGGTATGGGACCTCATTGAGGATTTCGAATATTTCAACATCATGTCCATACCGGGAAGAAAAATGAAGCCACGGATAGGCTCACGAAGTTGGAGCAATGTTTGATGTGGTTGAAAACATCAAAAAGGAAAAAACACAGCCATATATCCATGTGATTGTGAGGCCAGCAGTTCCAGATAATAACACAAGCTAGCAGGTGTTTGAGAACGATCAACAGATTGTCAATTTCTTACAAGAAGAGGCTCAATTCTCAGCTAGGAATTAGGATAGATTAGAGTAGCAGTATGGGGATCAAGTAGTACAACTGCAGAAAAACAAGCTCCCAAGGGTTTAGTAACATTGGAGTCTATCTTCAACCCTAACGAATAGTTCCGTAAGGAAAAGGCTAACATACAGGTCAAGAGAGAAGATTCAGAGCCAATTCTCGTTGGGGAAGGCAAAACACTTCAAATTGAAAAAGTGGCCACCGAAAGCAGAGAAATCGAGTTCATACAACTTTGCCAAGAATTTCCAGATGTCCTCACTTGGAGCTAAGAAGACTTAAGAGGTTTCAATCAAGTTGGCACAACATACCATAGAATTGGATCTAGATGCTAAACCCATTAGGCGAAGCGAGCAGACGACTCAACCCACACATTGAGCCTCTAATGAAGAAAGAGCTAAACAAGCTAATAGAGGCAAGCATTATTTCCGATCAAGCACTCAAGTCGGGTTGCAAACTTGGTTCCGGTCGAAAGAAAAGAGGAGAAATCAGGTTGTGTGTGCACTTTCGAGACCTCAATAGGGCATCTCTCAAAGACCATTACCCACTTCCTTCAATGGAACAAATATTGCAAGTCGTATCCGGTTTGGAGAGATTCTCTCTCTTAGATGGCTACTCAGGGTATAATCAGGTAATGGTGAAGGAAGATGACCAGTTCAAGACGGCTTTCACCACCAAATGGGGCACATATGCCTACAAGAAGATGCCATTTGGCCTATCAAATGCTGGAGCCACTTTCTAAAGGGCAATGGATATGGCATTCAAGGGGTTGATCAATAAAATAGTTCTGATATATCTTGATGACATCACTGTATTCTCCAAAAATGTAGTGGATCACCTCTTTCATCTGAGGTAGGTATTTCAGAGGTGTAGAAGATTTGGGGTATCATTGAACCCCAAAAATGTATATTCTTGGCTCATGAAGGAAAACTTCTAGGTCATATTGTTTTAAAGGAGGGATTGATGATTGACCCAGAAAGAGTTGAAGCAATTCGAGCATTGCCATTGCCAAGTCAAAAGAAGGCTCTTCAAAGCTTCTTGGGAAGGATGAATTTTTTCCGTAGGTTTGTTCCAAACTTTGCAGCTCTCGTAAAGACAATAACAACGATGTGTAAGAAGAGCATGGCATTGAAGTGGAAATTTGAAGGCAAGGCAAGTTTTGAGGCAATAAAAGAAGCTATATCTCAAGCTCCGACTCTCGTCAATCCAGAATTCTCCAAGGACTTCATGCTATATGCCTTTGGTGGTGGAGACACAATTTCTGCAATCCTGGTTCAGCAAAACAAAGAGGGATTAGAACAACCAGTTGCTTTCTTTAGTCAAGGTCTAGAGGAATACGAAACTAGGTACTCTTTCATTGAAAAGCATGTCCTTGCAGTGATTAGGAGCTTAAATAAATTCAAGCACCTGGTCTCAAACAATAAGATCCAATTGTTGGTCTCTCATGCAGGAGTCAAGGACTTCCTTCTAAACAAGGATCTAAATGAGAAACGTGCAGGATGGATCACTCGTGTCATGGAATATGACATTGAAATTAAGGTCACTAAGCTAGTACGCGGAAAATGACTATGTGAACAACTAGCTTTGAGTTAGAAAGTTGAAGCAGGTGATGGAAAAGAGACTCGCCTTGTGCACTGTGGGATGGTCAAGAACAAGAAAATGATGATGTGCCCACTCCTTGTTGGACTCAGAATATGATACACTTCCTATAGGTAGGCCTATGCCCTCTAGAAATGAACAAATCAAAGAGGAGATACTTTAGATTACAAGCCATCCCATATGTGCTCGTTGATGGTGTTTTGTTCAAGAAAGACATCAATGGAGTTCTATTGAGGTGCATTGGGACATGTCAAATTGAGAGAGTGTTACGAGATTTTCATGATGGAGATTCTGGAGGACATTTTTCCCCACGAGTAACAGCTCTCAAGATAATGAAGGCAGGGTATTATTGGCCCACTGTTGTTCAAAGACTCGCTATACATGGATAAGAAAGTGTAAGAAATGTGCACTCTTCACAGGCAAAGAAAGACTAGCAGCACTTCCATTGCACCCAATTTTGGTTGACCAACCATTTATGCAATGGGGATTGGACTTCATCGGGGTCATCAACCCAAACTCAAGCCAAGGCCACAAGTGGATTCTCGCGGCAACTGACTATTTCACCAAATGGACCGAAGCAGTAGCGCTCAAAGAGGAAAATGAGTCTAACATACTAGACTTTTATGAAGGAATAGTGACCAGGTTTGGTGTGCCAACCACTATCATATCAGACAATGCATTGGCATTCATAGGTTCCAAGATTATAGAATGGGTTGTCAAGAATGGAATCTATTTGAGCACCTCTTCAAATTATTACCCGCAGTGGTAATGGACAAAAGCAGCAGAGTCCACGAACAAGAATTTGCTACGAATCATCAAGGACTCGGATGAAAACTAAAGGACATGGCATACCAAGCTAGAATCAGCATTGTGGGGCTGTAATAACGCCAAAGAGGTCTACTAGTAATTCTCCCTACAAGTTGGTCTATGGGAAAGAGGCGTTGTTGCCTATATCATTAGAATTTCCGCATTAGAGCTCATAGGCGGTTGGAGTTGTCTGAGTTCGAACCAATGGAGGCCAGGTATGCAGAGTTGATGGAATTGGAAGAAATAAGAGAACATGTAGTTCTGATGATTGAAAAGGATCAGGCCTTAGTAAAAAGATGGTTTGATAAGAAAGCAAGAGCAAGGACCTTCCAGGAAGGGGACCTAGTTCTGAAATGGGATGCAGATCGGGCAAAACCAGGAAGGCATTCCAAGTTTGATGCCATTTGGAGTGGCCCCTACATGGTCACGGGATGTAAAATTAGTAATTCCTTCCAATTGTCTATATTGGATGGAGAAGAACTCCGATTCCAGTTAACGGAATCTATCTTAAACATTGCTACTAAAAGGAAAAGGTTTACCCTTGTAAATATTAGATTAGTTTTTAATTCCTCTAAGTGCGTATCCACATTGTCTTGTTATAATTAGGTTTCATTTTCCTAAGTGCTTCGGCACGAGGTTTTGTTCCTCTCGGGTTGAATTTCTGATTCAGCGTGTTGTCGAGAGAAGAAGTTCGGTATCGGGCTCTGGATCGAGATATCGAGTTGGTTTCGTGTTATTTCTTATGACTCCATGCCCAATGGATTGCTAAAAGGCCACTGATCTTTTACCTAGTAGGCAGATGATCCCATTGAGTCACCAAATTGTTGTATATATCTTTCCCAGGGTAGATATAGAAAAATGGAAGAATATAGAAATCAAAGAACTTTGACACTCGGCATTTATGGCCTTGGCGCAGTTTGAGGCGCACAAGCAAGGGATGTCAACATGAAAATGGATGCGCCTTGGCATAGGTAAGAAGGTGTCGACATGAAAAAATTCGTGCCCATGGCATAGGTTTGAGGTGCACAAGCAAGACAAGGATGTCGACATGAAAATGGACGCACCCATGGCGTAGGTAAGAAGGTGTTGACATGACAAAAGTCACACCCATTCGCACAGTTTGAGGTGCAATGAAGGGATGTCGACATGAAAATGGATGTGCCCTCGCGAGTAAGAAGGTGTCGACATGACAAAATTTCACACCCATGGCGCAGGTTTGAGGCACACAGCAAGGGATGTCGACATGAAAATGGATGCGCCCTTGGCGCAGGTAAGAAGGTGTTGACATGACAAAAGTCGCACCCATGGCATAGGTTTGAGGCACACAGCAAGGGATTTCAACATGAAAATGGATGTGCCCCGCGCATGTGTAAGAAAAGGTGTTGACATGACAAAAGTCACGCCCATGGCACAGGTTTGAGTCACACAACAAGAAATGTCGACATGAAATGGATGCGCCCTTGGCGTTAGCAGTAAGAAGGTGTCGACATGACAAAAGTCACGCGCATGGTGCGGAGGTTTGAGCGCATGACAAAGAAGGGATGTCGACATGAAAATGGGTGCACCCTTGGCGCAGTAAGAAGGTGTCAACATGAAAAAATCGCGCCCATGGCACAGTTTGAGGTGCACAGCAAGGGATGTCGACATGAAAATGGATGCGCCCTTGGCGCAGGTAAGAAGGTGTCGACATGACAAAAGTCGCGCCCATGGCGCAGGTTTGAGGCGCACAACAAGGGATGTCGACATGAAAATGGATGCGCCCTTGGCACAGGTAAGAAGGTGTCGACATGACAAAAGTCGCGCCCATGGCGTAGGTTTGAGGTGCACAGCAAGGGATGTTGACATGAATATGGATGCGCCTATGGCGCACCTTCAGGAGGCGCAACATTTTGAGCACTGACAGGAAGTAGACCTTGACCCAGATATTCAGACGGCCATAACTTTTCACAGGGAGCTCAGATTCATGCAAGGATATCTTTAATTGGGTGGGAACAAGTTCTTAAAAATGCAAAATATAGTTCGCCACTTTTTAGGTTTGCTAGGGTTCTCACCTACCACCATAATGAGATAAATTAAATGCAACCTGGAGGTGGTTGGGGTAGATTTGGATTTCCTCTCTCTTCCCTCTCTCATTCTTCCTATAAATTGTAAGGAGGGGATTCTTTCTAAAGGTTGGACATTTTTGTTTTGCCCCTCCCTTCTTCTCTTTGGCAGGTGAACTTGTGGAGTTAAAACCTCCCATTTGAAACTGTAATGCAACCTTGCCTCTTGGCATTTTGCAGTGTGTTGTATCAATCTTTGGAGCAAATTAATGCATGTCTATGGATGATTCTCAACCCTCTCTGTGTTCATTTGCATCCTCCTGATCTTTCACTATGAATCTAGCTATCTGTGCATGATCTTGCATTGCATTTTAATGGTCTGTGTTTATTGGCAAGACAGGTGTTCTTCATTCCTCGGCGCATGACCTTTGTTAGTTTAGGTTTTATTTTCATGCATCTTCTTACCCTGTCTCCTGGCAAGTTAGTTTAGGTTTTTGAGTAAACCTTTTGGATTTTTACGTGTGCATCTAAACAGAGGAATAGGAATCGGCCTTCATCCGGAGAGCTTTTCCATTTTCGCAATGTCCCACACTTGGGAAAAGCTCCATGTTATATGCAATCGCACTGAGAGTCTTAACCCATCGAGTTGTAGACACTGGGTCATGTGATTCACCTTTAATAGGACAATCTAGCTATGTCTTGTATTTTCATACTATTTAATGTTTCAAATGAAAATACTACAAAATAACTGATGGATGCATTAGGGAAGTTATATTAAAATCCGTCTACCTCTAACAAGATATATTTTAATTATTATTTTTAATATGAAGATATCTCGTGAATAGTTCAATAGCTAATCATTTGAATAATTTTAATACGGATTGTGTGAATATGCTAGCTTTGGTTACAATAGAATTTGAAGAATAAGTAATGTATGTAATAATTTTGTGCTCTTTACCCGAGAGTTAGAATAGCTTGGTAATGGAAGAAAGAAACTCGGTTCTAGCTAACTCGAATTTGAAGTTTGGGGATTTTGTAGGGGTGATTCTAAGAAAGGAAATGCAGAGAAAAATCTTATAGGAATATTCAACTTTAGGGAATACTTTGTGATTGAATCTAGAGGGAGATAAAAGAATAGAGGAAGCCATGGAAAATTGAAAGATCATGATAGGTAAAAATCCATAAGTATGATGATATGCTGGAATTTTGGCATGTCTAGGCATGTAAAGAAGGACTGTTGGGAGCTTCAAGACAATTAGAAATAACATGAAGAAAAAAAGAGGAAAATGTGCCAATGAATAATGCTTTTGAGGAAGTTTTGATTCTTTCTTTGCATAATATTTCAGAATCTTGGGTGTTAGATTTAGGTGCTTCTTTACATGCTACTATAGGTAGGAATTATTTTTTTATTATGTTCAAGGGATTTTTGCATGTTTTTCTTGGTGATGATGAGCCTTACAACACTTTGTTGGAAAAAGGGTTTTTAGGTTAAGATACGTAATGGGACTACTAGTTATTAAAGGATGTCAGGACATGTGCCTACATTAAGATTAAATTTTATATATCGGTGGGGAAGTTAGGAAATGATGGTTGTACTACGATATTTACATTGGACTCTTTAAAGGTTACCAAGGGTGCTCTTCACCTGCAAGAGATAAGAGGTTGAAACCTTGTGTTTAACAACTAATATGACTAATTTTTGTAATCTTGTTGCCTTAGATATAGATACAACATTGTGGCACTATAGGCTTAGTCATATGAGCCATGCAGAATGTAAATCATAAGGGATAATTTTCCTAGATATTCAAAAATGAGTTTGGATTTGTGCGATAACTATGAATATGGGAATAGGAAGGGATTAAAGTTTCTCAATGTTGGGCCAACAAAAAAAGAGAGTAAGTTAGAGCTGGTACATTCTTATGTGTGGGGGTGGCTTAGGTATCATCTATGGGGGTTCAAATTGTTATGTTACTTTTATTGATGATTCAAAATGAAAGTTTGGGTCTATTGTACTAGAAATAAATATGATGTATTTGACACTTTTTAAAAATTGAAATCCTTTGTAAAGAATGAAACATGTCTTAAGATAAAATGTCTCAAGGTTAGATTATGAAGGGGAATATTACGTAATGAGTTTGATTATCATTGTTCTAAGAATGGAATACACAGGAAAATAAGGTTCTAGGAACTCCGGAACAAAATGGGGTGTCAAAAAGGGTGAACAAGATAATAATTGAACTAGATAGGAGCCGGAGGTAAGATGTGGGACTACCTTTTTTCCTTTTGGGTGAAGAAGTGAACACGCTTGTAGTATAAATGATAAACAAAGGACTCTCAAGTGACTTGGATGGAAGCATACCTTAGGAGGATTTGTATGTTAAGAAATTTCATTATTCATTTCTTATATTCTTTGGATGTGAGGTGTTTTTTCATATTGACAAGCATGATATGACCAAACTAGACGTTAAATTTTTAAAAATGTACTTTTATTGGTTATGATGGTGATGAATTTGGATATAAATTTTGGATTATTAAGGTAAATAAAATCATTCGATCTAGAGATTCTATCTTTAATAAGAAAGTTATGTATAAGAAATAGGTACATGAAAACAAGAAAGCATCCCAAAAAGAGTATCGGTGGTAGATAATCTTCTAGATTGGAAAATGACACATGAATTAGTTTAGGAACCTACTCAAGAGGAACCCCAAAATCCTATATTGAGGAGGTCTTTTAGGGTAAGAAAATAACCTGAATGTTTTTACCCTTTTCATTAATTTTTATTACTCACAGACAGTGGTGAACCAAAAATATTTGATGAAGCAATGCAAGTAGATGTCGGGAAGAATTTCAAGCAAGGCTTGGATTAGGAGCATTATTATATCATGGAGAACTAGACTTGGGATTTGGCGAGGCTACGTGAATGAAATACAACATTACAAAACAAGTGGGTGTACATAGTTAAAGAGGAAGAAAGAGGAAATACAATATATAGGGCTTGGTTAGTGGTCAAAGGGTTGCACAAAAAAGGTATAGATTTTAATGATATTTTTTCTCCCGAAATAAAAATGACTTCTATTAAAATTGTTCTTTGAAAATTGGAAGTATAAGAATTGCACTTAGAGAAGCTAAAATTAAATACTACATTTCTCCATGTTCATTCGAAGGAGAATCTATATATGTAGAAGCTAGTGGGCTATGAGGTAAAAGGAAAAGAAGATATGATGTGTAAATTGAAGAAGAGAATGTATGGCCTGAAAAAAGATCAACGTCAATGTTATAAGAAATTTAATAACTTCATAATAGAGAAAGGTTATATTATATATCATTTTTACCATTGCGTGTATACAAAGAAATTTCAGGATGGAAGATATTTTATCATGTGTTTGTGTGTGGATGAGCTATTTTTGTTGGTCTAAACATGCAGAAATAAAAGTAATCAAACAAATCCTTAGTATGAGGATATGTCGGGACAAGAAGGAATAAAACCTAACTTTATCTCGGGAATAGTACATTAAGGAGTTCTTGGAGAGGTTTAATATGTAGGATGTTATACCATTTGGGAATCCTTTGATAGGTCATTTCAAGTTATCAAAGGAGATGTGTCCAAAGATAGAACATGAGAGAAACTCGTATGTCCAAGGTACCTTACTCATCGGGGTTGGTAAATTTATTTATGCCATTATGCGCACTAGGCTTGATATTACCCATGTAGTTGGAGTTGTCAAGTAGATTTATGAGTGATTTGAGTAAAGATCATTGACATGAAGTAAAGTGGATCCTTCGATACTTGAGATGGACCATGGGGATAGTTTTGGCTACATTGGATAAGACACCACTTTGTGTGTGGTTATGTAGATTCAATTATAGTTGGAGATATAGATATCAAGAGGAGCACAACATGTTATATTTTCATTGTGTGTGGGACAAAAGAAAGCATGATTTCATGAATACAAAATTTTGTGGATTTTTCAACCAAAGAGGCTGAGTATGTTGTTGACACAAGGGCAAGAAAAGAAAGGATTTAGTTACAAAAATTTCTTAAGGAGTTAGGAAATAAATAGGATGAAAGGAAACTACATTGTGATAGTCACAGTGTTATATTCCTAACTAAGAACCTTTCTTTCAAATCCAGGATGAAGCATATATAGTTAAGGTACTACTTCATTAGAAGAGTTTAGAGGAAGAGAATTTGAAGATGGAGAAGATTCATATTAGTCGAATCCTCAGAAACAAGATGACCAAGGTGGTCACAATAAAGAAACCGAAGTTATGTTCACTTTGGTTAGTCTTCACGAATGAGAGTGAAGGGTTAAGAAGATTCCTCGAGAGGAAAACTAGTCTCCAAGTGGGATATTGTTATGTTGTGGAACATGATTTCATGTGTGGAACCTGTTCAAGACTGTGCACTAAAAGTATAGTAAAATTTTGACCGTTTTTTCGCATGTACACTAAAATGTATCTCGATATCTCAGAAATGAGCTCTTCTCATATGGGTGTGATTTCGACCCATAATTTTATGGGAATTTTTGGCCCATGGTTTTGGTACCCACGTTAATATAACTAGTTAAGCACTTGCCTATTAATGTACTTTTGATAGGTGAGACATATGATTACATGTGTGTGAATTCAATATTAAATTTAGGAGATGTTTTTTAGCATAGCCCCAAATAGATATGGGTATTATCTTGAGAGAGAGGTAGATTTTAGTAAAATCTAAGAAAGTGATTCCAAGTGGACATATCCCCAATTAGGTAAAACCACATTAAATATTGTCTCTAGATTGTGTTCTTCTATTTTTCTTCACTTTTATTTAAGATCTATAATATTTTCTACATCTTAATTTCTACCATTGTGATACTTTGTGGCATTGTTCGACATATTTTATTCCTTATTTCCTAAAAATTAGTATTAGATCATGGTTTGGTTTGATGAAGTGTCAATAACAGGAAATTTTTAGCTTGAGTGGGAGTTATGACAGAGATGATGGAAGATGAAGGATTGATAAATTTAACAGGCATAATTTTAGCATTTAGAAGATGTAGATGGAAGATTACCTTTATCTAAAGGATCTTTAGATTTCACTATTTGAAAATGGGAACAAACCCTTAAGCGTGAAGGTCACGGAATAGTATTTGTTGGATAGGAAGGCACTTGGGACAATTCAGCTATGTCTTGCATCTTCAGTATTATTTAATGTTTCAAAAGAAAAGACTACAAAATAAATGATGGAGGAAAATATATTTTAATGAATTATTTGTTTAATATGAATATGTCTCTAAATAGTTCAATATCAGATCATTCAATGAATTTTATATGGTTTTCAAAATGTTAGCTTCTAAGTTACAATAGAATTTGAAGATGAAGTTGTGGCTTAAATAATTTTTGCTCTTTACTAGAGAGTTGGAATATCCTGGTGATGGTGGTAAACAAATATGTTAAATCTAGCTTGAATTTGAATTTTGAGGTTGTTGTAGGGGTGATTCTAAGCAACGAAATGCGATGAAAAATATAAATGGAATATTTTACTTTAACAAATGCTTTGATAAGGGAAATTAAAGGGAGAAAAATAATAGAGGAAGTCGTTGAAAATTGAAATATTGTGCAAGGTCAAAATCCAAAAGCAAGATGGTTTGTTGGAATTGTGGAAAGTCTAGGCATGCAAAGAAGGATTGTTTGGAGCTTCAAGATCAAAAGAAACAAAAAAAGAAAAAAAGAAAGGAAAATGTGGCAATGGATAATGTATGTGAGGATTCTTAGATTCTTTCTTTTTGCATAATATTCTTGAATCCTAGGTTTTAGATTTGGGGATTCTTTCTGTGTTACTTTGCATAGGAATTATTTTGATGATTATGTTATAGGGATTTTGGGCATGTTTTTCTTGGTGATGATGAGACTTGAAACATAGTTAGAAAAACGTGTGTTTAAGTTAAGATGTATAATGAGACTACATGGATATTGATTGATGTCAAACATGTGTCTACAATAAGATGAAATTTGATATTGGCAGGGAAAGTTGGGAAATGATGGTTTTACTGTGAATTTTACACTGGAATCTTGGAAGGTTACCCAAGGTGCTCTTGTGATTGCAAGAGGTAAGAAGGTTGGAACCTTTTATTTAACCACTAATAGCACTAAATTTTGTAATCTTGTGGTTTCACATGTAGATACAACATTGTGGCACTATATCCTTGGTCATATGAGCCATAAGGGCATGTAGATCGTAAGGAGAATTCAATTTGGATATATAGAAATAGGTTTTGAGTTATGTGAGAACTACATATATGGGAAACATAAGTGAGTAAAGTTTCTCAACATTGGACCTATGAGAAAAGAGATTAAGTTAGAGATGGTACACTTTTATGGTTGGGGGAGAGGATCAATATCATCAATGGGGGTTAAAACTATTATGATACTTTTATTGATGATGTAAAAAATAAAATTATTGTATTAGAAACAAATGTGATGTATTTCACACTTTTGTAAAATGGAAAGCCTTAGTAAATAATTAAACAGTCCTAAGTTAAAATGTCTCAGGGTAGATAATGGATGGTAGTATTATTGCAATGATTTTGATTTTTTTTTCTAAGAATGGAATACGCAGAAAAATATGGTTCCAGGTACTCCGCACTAAAATGGGGTGTCGAGAAAAGATGAACAAGACAATAATGGAACGAACTAGGAACATGAGATTATGTGTGGGACTCCGCCTCTTTACTTTTGGGCGAAGTAGTGAGAAAAGTTGTTAACTTGGTAAATAAAGGAACCTCGAATTCCTTGGATGGAGGAATACCCGAGGAGGCTTGGTATGGTAATAAATTTCAATATTCATTTGTTAGAGTCTTTGGATGTGAGGTGTTTTTTCATATTGACAAGGATGATAGGACCAAGGTAGATGATAAATTAGAAAAATGTACTTTTATTGGTTGTTGTGGTGATGAATTTGTATATATCTAACTATATGGGAAATGGGAGCCCTTGGGGTGTGAGCGATAGCGAACAATTAGCGTATTAAGGAAAAGAAAATCATTTGATCTAGGTATGTGGTTTTTAATGAAAAATTCATGTATAATAAATAGTTGCTAGAAAATAGGAAAGAATCCAAGAAAGAATATGGAGTTGCAGAGGATCTTCCACATGGAAAACTCACACATGAATTCATTTAGGAACCTATTAAACAGAACCCCAAATTCCTATATTGAGGAGTTCTTTTAGGGTAACAAGAGAACTCAAATGTTTTCCTCCTTCTCTTTATTTTTATTACTCAATAATAGTGGACAAACTAGAAAAATTTGATGAAGCAATGCATGTAGATGTCAAGAAGAATTCAAAGAAATACATGGATTAGGAGAATCAATATCTCATGGAGAACTAGCCTTTGGATTTGGTGAAGCTACGTGAAGGAAAAAAACATGATAAAACCAAGTGGGTTGCACATAGTTAAAGAGGAAGGAGGAAAGAAAAGATACGGGGCCCGGTTGGTGGTCAAGGGGTTTGCACAAACAAAAGTATTGATTTTGATGAGATTTTTCTTCTATATTAAAAATGAATTCTATTAGAAGCTGTTCTTAGAATAGTTGCGTGAGAAGAATTACACTTAGAGAAGTTAGATGTAAAGAATTCATTTCGCTAGGTCTATTTAGAGGAGGATCTATATATGCATAAGCTAGAAGGCTATGAGGCAAAAGGAAAATAAGAAATGGTGTGTAAATTGAAGAAGAGATTGTATGGATTTAAACAAGATTCACGTTAATGATATAAGAAATTTAATAACTTAATGATGGAGAAAGGTTATATTAGATGTCATTCTGACCATTGCATGTATACAAATAAATTTCAGGATGGGAGTTTTATTATTTTGTGTCTATATGTGGATGAAATGATGGTTACAGGTAAAAACATGCAGGAAATAAAAGTACTCAAGAAGAAACTAAGTGACTTTTTTAATATGAAGGATTTGGGGGAAACCAAATAAATCCTTAAAAGACAAGGATATCTTTGGATAGGATGGAATGGAACATGAAATTATCTCAAGAAGATTACATTAAGAAGGTCTTAGAGAGGTTTAATATACGGGATGATAAACTGGTTGGGATTCCTTTGTGAGGCCATTTCAAGTTATCAAAGGAGATGTGTCCAAAGATAGACCATGAGAGAGTCTAGATATCCAATGTACATTACTCATCGGTGATTGGTAGTGTAATGTACATCATGGTGTGCACTAGGCCTAATATTTACCATGCGGTTGGATCTATTAGTAGATTTATGAGTGATCTCGATAAAGATCATGCATAAACAGTAAAATCGATCCTTTTGTACTTGAGAGGGACCATGGGGATAGTTTTGTGCTATAGTGGATTAGAAACCACTTTGCATGCTTATTTATAATCATATATGGTTGGAGATATAGACATCGGAGAACCACAATAAGTTATACTATCATTTTAGGTGGGACAAAAGAGAGATGAATTTCATGAATATAAAAGCTTGTTGCTTTTTTAACCATGGAGGATGAGTATGTTTCCTTCACAAGAGAAAGGAAAGAAATGATTTGGTTATAGAAAATTTCTGAGGAGTTAGGACATAAGGAGGAAGAGAAACTACATAGTGATAGTAAAAGTGTTATACACCTAACTAAGAACTCAGCTTTCATTCTAGGATGAATCATATATAGTTATGGTGCGATTTCATTAGGAAATTTTAGAGGAACAAAAGTTGAAGATGGAGAAGATTCATACCAATTGAATCATGAAGACCTTGATGATCAAGGTGGTTACAAGGGAGAAAGCTGAAGCTATGTTCAGCTTTTGTTGGTCTTCAAGGATGGAAGTGAAGGGTTGAGAAGCTTTGTTAGAGGAAAAATAGTCTCCAAGTGGGAGATTGTTATGTTGTGGAGCCTGTTTTCATGTGTGGATGTGTTGAATTCGAAAACTAAAATTATTATACACTCTCCACAAATTTCTTTCCTATACACTACAATTTTTATGATATCTTGGAAATCATGCTCTTCTACTATGTGTGGTATTTTTATCCATAGATTTATGGGATGGTTTTGGCTCATGGTTTTGGTACCCATAATATTATAAAATTTCTTAAGCACTTGCCTATTAATGTACGTTTGATATGTGATACATATGATTGTACATGTGTGTGAGTTCAAGCATGAATTCAAAAGAGCTTTTGAGCATATCTCCAAATAGATATGGGTATTGTATTAAGAGAAATGTGTCTTGTAATAAAATTTGAGAAAGTAATTCTTTGTGGACGTAGTCCAACAATGGTGAACCATGTTAAATTCTATCTCTATATTATGTTCTTTTATTTTTCTACACTTTTATTTAAGATATTTAATATTTTATGTATTTTATTTTGTTCTATTAGGATTCTCTTTGGGATTGTTTTGTATATTTTATACCTTATTTCCTAACAAGATTTGTACGATGTGTACAACAAGAAAAGTACAAGAGATAAAGAAAAAAAGTCCAAAGGAGTTGTCAACCAATAGTTTTCTTGCTTTGTAATCATGCATATATTACTATTATTTAAGACCTATAAATCTACGCAAGTGCATATATTTTTGTTTACCTTGCTCCCACTTTATGGTGGTTAGTAGTTAATTTATAACTCAAATCATATATACGATGCATAGTTGATGATCCAGAGAATATTGTAAATAATAGCGTGGAAAGTGAACATGTAGCTATTTGAAGCATGAAGTGATCTTAATCTGAAACATGAGAACTAGGAATTAAAGGTAGACCCTAGGGGAAAGTTTACATTTAGTAGAGTGTTTTGGAGCTTGTGCTAATTTATGTGAGTTTCTTCTTATTTATTTTAAGGATGGAGGGTTTAAAATAAGAGAAAAAGAATATTCCAATTCCCATACATGAAAATCATAGTAACGTATGCATAAGTAAGTAATGAGTGTATAAAAGTAGTCATTAAGGAAAGAGTGTATCTAATGTAGAAAAGAGTAAGGATAGTTTTCTCTTGCAAATATTGATGGATATATTTGATCAATGTATTTTAGCATCATACCTCTAAAGATGAGTTTTGGGTGATCTCATGCCAAGGGTGATGTTTTTGGCAATCTCACGCCAAGGATGAGCATTTGGGTCATATGCGAAGAGCATGTGTTTTGGGTGATCTCACACAAAGAGAAAGTTTATTAGGTGATCTCATACCAAAAGAAGATTTTTGGTAAGTGAGGTTTGTTTTTATCTCCTTCCATAAATCTTCTCAAAGTGCCCTTTGAAGATTAGCACTCCCGATTTGTAATAAATTTGTAATGGAATTGTAAATAAATGACTAAATTCTATAACTAAAGCCAAGTGTCTAATACTTTAGATCTTTATTGTAAACTATTAGAAACTATGTTGAACCGAGAAAATATCTAATTTTATACCCAGAACACAAGCGTCCACCATTCTTGTCTTATACGGCACTAGTGTTTTCTCTATGTTTTGGTCCAGTCAAATTCTGAACCAATATATTACTACGTTCCTCCACCAATTCCATAATGTGTGGTTAAATTACAAAATTTTGTGTTACTAGAAGGATTATATGTTTACCAAAAAGTTTCCCTCCATTTGGGATGTGTGTCACGAATGTTAGATGAGGTGGACCAAATGAGAGTATATAAATCTAATATGTGTATCATACATTAACTACATGCACAGGATAGGGACGTACATGGTAGAAATAGAGGCACATGAAAACAATGTAGACTAGGAACCAAGTTATAGTGTTAAAAAGAGATAACATGTAATAGAATATCGTGTAAAAAAAAATATGAAGATAAGAGATAATCTAATGAGATATTTACATATATCGTACATCACTCACAATTTGACAAGATAATAAGGGCGAAGAAGCCATAAATAAACAATGAAAAACTATACATATGGCATAAACTATAAACTATAGAAAACAATATAAAATAAAAAGTAACACATAACCATGGTTTCATATAATTTTTAAGGTAAATTATACACATGAAGCATCCGTTAGAATGTTAAAAATATAATTAGTATGCAACACATGTTTATAACATAAAAACTAAGTGACAAGAAGTCATAAATAATGTAACAATAGGACTTGTGTTGTGTAGTAAAATAATAGTAAAGGTAGATTCCCCAAGAGCATCGAGTGGGACTATCTAAATAGTGTCAAGAATCATGCATCATGTAAGAATATTTTAAAGTCCTACATTCAGCTTAAGATACCAATTGAATGCATATGTGTGTATAAAAAAGATTTAATGACATACTAAGAATCCGTCTAGCATAGAAAAAAGTATAACATGTAAATAGTATAATCTAACAAGGATAAATACAACCAAGATAACGTAGGTTTCCAAGAAATGTGTTTTGATATGAAAGATGTTACAATTTTAGTGGCCTTGGTTCCCCCCAATGGATGTACATGTGATGTGAGGTTCATTTAGGAATTTCTCCTTAACACTTAAGTATAAAAATAGAATAAGAGTGTGTCATCGATTGATGGAGGTAAAGTATGTGTACTAGGGATCGCATCAATTCTAGGAAGGTATTTTGAAGCACAAAGCATGATGGATAGATAGAGTCCTCAGGATATTACAAGTGAGGTTCATTTAGAAATTACTCCCTCAACGAGTCAAGTATGAACCATAGAATAAGAGTGTGTCATCAAGTAATAAGGGTACAATTGAATTCTAAGAAATATTTATTGTGAATCACATAGTGTGTGGAGTGTATTAACGTATCCTCTATAGATAACAAGTTGTAACAAAGGGGGAGAAATGTGCGACAGATCAAAAGTGTGTCATGGATGAAGATCTATCTCAAGATGTGAATAAGAACATACTTGTTATCTCTCAAAAAGAAGTTCTCCTTGTTGAGAGATGACAACAAGGATTCTAAGCTTGCTTTATCTCTCACTTCTGTAGATATCAATGGAAACACCTCAGGTCTATGGGTATACCTATTTTTGAGGTGAGTCTCTAGTATTAAGGTCGGTTCCTTATTGATCTATCCTAAACTAAATATTTTTTTGCGGGTTTTGAGGGTTGTAACTGAAATTGAAATGGGGTGATACACCAAATTTATTGAGGTCTTTGACTAAGTACATGCACAATATATTGATAAATAAATTACAAAAGCACAAACCAACGGGTTTTAGTTTAATCCTAATGAAAAATCTTGTGTGTTAAGGGAGTAATCACAAAAACACAATAGCTGAGATACACACTAAGACTATATAGAAAACACCAAATTTGTAACAAGATAAGATAATTAATTAGGGAATTAATCATTCATAAGAATTAATGGAAAGATACACACTACTGTAAATAATTGGAAAGGAAATAACTGGTTCTCATTCAAGGAAAAAATTGGAAAAAAGTATGGTTCAACACTCTTGTATCATAGAATTCCTCTTGTGCATTTTAGTTGATACAATATATAGGAAAAAATACTTCACCCAAATTGTCTTAAAAATAGGATTCAGTAGTTTTTACTCACCCATGCATGTTATTTTTAGCCATTATCATGAATAAATAAAGGAATAAAAATAAACATGTATATAAAATGAGGTATTTGTGCCTTAGTTACAAAAGTAGACTTAGTCAAAGTGTATTTGACCACTCTATTTTTAATACAATTAATAAACTTGGGTGAATAAATTAGCTAACAATAGCTCTTGCTTTTTTTCAAGTCTTACGCAATGAAAGTGCATGATCTTTGTCTTCTTGTGCATGATGTGGCACTGTGTAAGAAGGATAACTCGAACTGATAATGACATCTCTCTCTCTTTGTGATTGCATGCATAAATTACAATCATGTGCAAGTAAAAACAATTCCTTTTTTCTCCTTACAAATAAAATCATTCTCACCTATTCACCCTATGGGGACCACCTACTTGCATATGCAAAAATAATACTCTTCTTTTAATTTCACATCATCCTTGGCAAAGGAACTTTGACAAGATTAAGGTAATTTTTGAGAAATTTAATGTAATCATTGCCCCCTTCTCTAAATTTGGCATATAATATGATTAAATAATCATGGGGCTTATCCTTTTTAATCATTGGTCTTTGGCATATATCACTAATTTAAGAAATCAAATATTTCCTTATGTGGTCGGCCCCCTTGATTTTCAACTACATAGACTAAATTTTTGAGTTAAGGTAAAATATAATCGGTTGAGTGGGAAAGATTGTTCCCCTTCCATATCATGAGTTCACCCTTAAAATTATGTTAGTAGAAATTAACATTGATTGAGATTGGTATTTTTTTTTGTGTTCCACGTAAGTAATTTTTAACTCGGGTAAGTATGGAAACTTTGGTTGAGTTGGCAATTAGCAAAATGGTTCAATCCTAACTATTATCGCATTTACATCTGTCAAGCATCACGGCTTGGAAAAAATCTTCTAAATTTTAATTTACCACCACTATTTGATTTGTGGAGCTTGATTCTAGATATTAATGAGGCATTTTGTATGTATTTTTTCATTCTTTGTGCTAATTGTTACTGGGGATTCACTGCCTAATATATTTTTTTGGAAAAATGGTTGCTATTATTATTATAAGTCTAGAGCTCATTTTTAATGGTTTTTGGAGCTTGAAAACCTCTTCTTGTTGTTGTTAGCAAGTTTGATGAGGTTTCCATTCAAAATTCGTGTCTCTTTTACAAAGCTAGGTTGATTTAACATTTGAATATGATCTTTGGTTCTCTTGTGAGTTTTGATTCAAATTTTGAATTACATAATGTTCCTAGTTTTACTTATTTAATTTTTCATACCTGAGGGTTAGGAGTTATGTGCTATTCTCGCTCAAGTTTAAGGTAAAGATATTGGCAAGAATTAAATGGTTTGATTCTTGTATTTTCTCAGGAATGAAAAGGTGAACTCTATCTTTAAAACCCTCATCGTATTATAATTTAATTTTTTTGCATTATGAGAAAGTCATATTTTTTATTTCCTTCGTGCCATTTTTGTGTGTGTTTTCCATTCTAAAGGGTAAGATTTTTTTCTTCAGATTTTAAATGCTTCATTCTTGTCCTTTTGGATTTCATCACACTAATATTCAGTTCCTTTGGATTTTTCCTAGTTTTCTAAGAAAAATATTTGTTCTCGAGACCTAAAAATATCTTGGGTCTTTATTTTTTCCATTGCAACTAAAGATCTAGACCTAGGGATTTTGTGGCATGACGTTTGCTTTCTGGGTAAGTTTTGAGACATCTTACACATTGAAACTTCATGACTCCATGAGATTTTGAATGCTATAGTTAAACCTTTGTGTTTCCTTGAACAACTTTGGTTTCGATATTTGTGTGCATAAGCACCACTAAAAAGAGCTTGAGCTTAAGCTATAAGATGCCAGGTTTC
This sequence comes from Taxus wallichiana var. yunnanensis, assembly GCA_018340775.1. Classification (NCBI taxonomy): domain Eukaryota; kingdom Viridiplantae; phylum Streptophyta; class Pinopsida; order Cupressales; family Taxaceae; genus Taxus; species Taxus wallichiana. Next base: position 98,504,381 of record CM031241.1, read on the forward strand.
CTTGGTTACCATACACCTTATTTTTAAAGAAAATGTTGGTTGGCATTCTACTCATCTGGGCTCCTTTACGAGGTTTTTTCCTTCATGTTGAGAGTTTGCATTTATTAATGCCTTGATTTTTATGGCATCATTTGTGATAATTATAGAGATTTGTTGACTTTGATTTGAATCTATTGACTTGATCAAATTTTTTCATATTCAAACCTGATATGTTTGACTATGAGCTCAAAATTTGGGTGAATTCCTTATGTAATTTCTACTAAGTTCACTATTTATTATGATGAAATTTTTACATTGATTCTTTATTAGCACTTGTATCGGGTTTGATTTCATAACTTGAACCCTCGCCTTTTGTGAGTTAACACTCCCTTAAATCGGGTGTTCATATTTCATATTTCATGCTTCTCACTTAAATGCCCTTATGTATTTGCAATTTGGGAACACATAACAAGTGATTTTTTCCCTTGGTTCATTATTCATAGCTGTACATAATGGAGTTTGAATCTTTAATATATGATCATTACAAAATGTATGTTGTCACTTTTCACAAGTAGATTGTTTCTACATATTTATGAGTATAGTTGTTGGTATTGATAAACTAGGTTCTTGTTCTTTATGAAATTTGCATTTCATCTTATTCTAATCACTTCCATTATTTTTCATTGTAAAGGAAGGTATACATGTTTTGATTTGCAAGTTTTTCTTATAGATATCTTAATGAACCTTAGATGGTTGTTGTAGTTTGATATGGCATTGAAATTTCTTTTCTTTGAAAAGAAAATACCATTCTAATACATATGTAGTTTAAAATAGTTTTCACTTTTCCCAAGTTCCATATTGGTCTTCCTCTAAACATTGCTTGAAAATTTGCCTATTCCATAGCTTTGAAAAAGAAGAAATTTTTCTTAGACTTTTTATTTTACAAGAAACTTTTGAAAATTGTGCATTATTGGATGCTTTGCTCTTTTGATGGCACAATTTGATGTTAACTCTAGAGCAGCTTGTAAGAAACATATGTTCATTGTACTTCAAAAATTGTTTTCTTTCGGGATTGATATTGACATTTACATCTACGAAAGAATGGGATAAGGGATACATTATTGGACTTTGTTCTTCTTTGAGTCATTCAAGCATCTAGGATTATAAGCGTAGCATTGATATCCATATGCTTTCTTTAGTTTGATTTGAATACAACTATACATGTACTTAAATCATTGGTAGCTATAAACATATTGTCCTTTCACTATTATAACTATAAGGGATCATTAAGATTTTAGATTCTTGTTTAATTTCAGTTTCAAAATATCACTTGATGAAGATGACAACTTCCACCTTTTCTCTTTTCAAGTATAGTGCCATTATGACTTTGATGAGTCATTGAAATGATGTTTTCTTAATTTTCTCTATTATTCTAGTGTGTACTTTAACAAATGGACTAGAATATATGCTTTACAAATTAATTATTGTAATAATGTAATGTGTTTTTGTTAAAGTACGTTGTCATGATAGGAACTTAAGCCATGTTGTCTTGATGAATATCTAGGTACAAAAACTAGTATTTTCTTTCTTTTGCTAGGTGTACTTCATGCATTGAAACTGTACGTTGAATTTTCTACCATACATTGCTTGATTCACTTGTACTTGATCATCTATTTGATTTCTTTCCAACTTGTATCAATATGACTATACCTAATTAATTATGAAAAATGTACCTGTATATTTGATAAATTTTACCTATTTCAGATGCTAATTACACTTTTGAATGCATGTATTTCTGAATTTGGAAATATAATGAGTTAAATCAAACCCTGAGATCAATATTGACAACCTTCTCTCTTTCTTTTTATCAGGTACACTAATGTAGTTTGTGGAGGACAACTTAGAGCATCAACTCAAAAATAAAGTAAAACCTCTTCAAGGCAATGAGGGTTTCTTTTACTTCATTCTACTTTCAATTTCATAAGAACATGGATTCCTTTTTGATTAAAGTAAACATAAGTTACATCCACGGCTTGTGTGGGAGACATTGAATTTCCTAGTGAATAAATGATATTATTTATGTAATTAAGTTGTGTACTTCCTTTTAATTTAAGGTCTTATGATATTTAATGATTATACAATGAATTAAACAACTCAATAACATAGTTAAGAAAAATTAATGATTAGAGATTGCACATGATCAATATCGGTAAAAGTGCCGGTCCCGGGAAGTGCAGATGGATAGCTCTTCAAAGAGGTTGGAGGCCTTAGAGGCTGAGATGAAACTGTTGAAGGATGAGGTCAAGAACCTGGCTAAACAGAAAGGCAAGAAAAACATGGAGGGGGAGGGGAACATTGATAACAGTCAGATTGAGGACATTTATAAGAAGCTGACCTCCTTAGACTCCCACTTAGGGAAGGCCAAAACTAGACATGATTACAACATTTCCGCCTTTAGGGTGATTGAGGAGTTCATTGAGGGCCATGCCAAAAGTGTTTCCAACCTCAGCGGTGTCCGGCTACACTTTGGGGCAACGAAAAAGAAAGCAAAAGAACCATTGAGGAGCTTGATAAAACTGATGCTGCCCACATGACAACTTTGGGTATGTTTCACGCCTGGAAGAGAGTCAAGACCAGCATCGACAAAGCTGCCAAGAAGTACTGCTGCTCTTGTTTGTTTTTTTGTTGTTTTTTTGCGGTCTCTTTACTACTTTTTTGTTGTTTTTTTGTTGTTTTGTCTCTTTTGAGTAGTTGTTTCTAGGCTACTTCGAGCTTCATTGTAACACTTGGATCTTAATCCATTCTCTCTGATTCTCACTCCTATTCCGAATCTCAGGCCATCTTTTGTACTCAAGGGTATAGTCCCTTTCGAAAAACTATTTGCCAATAATAAATAAAAATAATTAATCATAGGAAATGATAAAATTTAAAATACATGTAGCTTAATATATTTTTGAGTCCAAAACCTCAGGTTTTCATCTATTTCCACCTTCGTAAAGGTTGTACTTTAGTTCTTTGGAGCTTTTGTGCAAATTTGATGAAGGTGAACATGGAATAACAACATACGTGAGGTGTTACATTCAGCAACAAAACACATATCTTCGTTTTGTTTTGTTGATCAACTTACTAAAATTAAAAATCAATGAAAATTCTATGTCCTCCCCATGTTTAGGTGCATTCATCAATGTATTTCCATCAAAAACAAAGTTTCGAGTTCCCAATTTTACACAACTACAAGAATTTTTAACATTTTGGAATCCTAATGGGAAAGCTACTTGATAGCTTGTAAGATTAGTGCCTTTCTCTAATCCATTAGACATGGAGTCGAAATAATATAACCAAAATTTTCCTTCTGAAAAATTGACCTTTGACAAAAAAAGACTAAATATGGGAAAGGATTTGGTAAACCAAATCACATGCACAAATGCTCTTATTGAAATTTAAAAACATTTCAATGTGCATGAACTACACTTATTGAAAAGGAATTCCTAATCTATCCTATTCTAACCCTGCATCAAATTTAGGTTAAGAAAATTGAAACCTAGAAACCCATTGTTGCATGCTCTACAAAAATTCCAGTCCATTGTTATCTTTTATTGGGGGCCCATTTTTAAACCCTCAAACACCCTAAAAATTATTTTAGGATACATCAATAAGGAACCAAACTTAATACTAGAGACTCACCTCAACAATAGGTATACCCACCGACTTGAGGGGTTTCAATTGTATCTAAAAAAGTGAAAGATAAAGCAAGCTTAGAACCCTTCGTTGTCATCTCTTGACAAGGGTGCACTTCGAGAGATAAGAATAACCTAGTGGATGATGTTGAAATGTGTCCCAGTCATAAACATATTCATTATCTATATCGAAAGGATGAATTTTAAAAATATATATTAGGAACTTGGAGAAGGATCTCATATTTTGAGAGGGAATTTTTTCTTCCTTTGATGGTTTGGCATTCGATTAGGCTGTCACAATTTTTATAAATTTTTGCACGGGAGAAGGAACCATAGTGAATATTATGTGACACATACTAGAAATAAATGGATAAGATGTGGAATCCCATTGAAATTTAGTGTTTGGAGATGAAAATGTAGTATAATTTTGTGTAGAAAATGAGATAAATCCTTGATGATGAAATATCTCAATTTTCATTTTAAAACATAACAATCTTCTCATGATGTCTATTAATTCTATGATAATTACAAATGGGTGACCTTTTTTATGTTGTAAACGAATAAAGAGGGTAGTTATTAGTAGGTGGGAAGGTGATCAACTGGTGATTGAGGAGTTCAGAGAAATTATCATGTTTTCTATCATTTCTATGAAACTTGAGATTTTGTGTGTATGAGCATTTTGTTGTATGAGCACATTAGACATAGGATCAAGATGACATGTAGAAGAATAAATTTCATGGGCATGATAAGTATTCTTGATATATTAGATTACAAATGTGCGAGATGTAATCGTGGTTTCTATAGTTTAAAATTTATCTTTAAAAATAAGGTGTAAATCTTGAATGAACTTGAAAATGGATTCATTAGTTGTATTATTATGAATAATAGGATATTCGAAGAGATTTTTGAAAAATGAACTTACTTTTGAAGGTTGAATATCAAGAGGGAGGTATATTGTATGTATGGATTTTTGGAGAGTAACTTTGTAAATTGGTGATTTTAAGTAATTAGTAGTAGGAGACTTGAGGAAATTTAGAGGCCATTATATAAAAGAAAAGGTAAGTTGTAAAATAGGATCCCTAGAAATTGATCCATAGGATAGGAGCCAAAATTAAACCCTACAAAACACTATCCATATATGTTATATGATAGAAAATAGATGAAAATATGAACTACGATGCAACGAGGGTTTGGAGTTAGGGAAAGAGAAATTTAATAGAATATGAAAATTAGGATTTTAATGGTTGATCACGAGTTGGATTTTATCAAATAATTTAATCTACATGGAATTAAATATTTATTTTAATGTACTATTACAAATGATATGTAGGGAATAAAGTATAGTATTGTGAAAGTAATAAGAATTCTAAGATGTAATTCCCTAAGACACGTGAGAGAGGAATATTGATAACCTAATTTTTGTGAAACTTGAAAGTAATTAGGAATGAGTATCTACTTGAACAGGGATGGAGAAAACATCATAATTTTTCGATGAAGGTTTGGATCTATAGGAATTTAAGGGAAAAAACTTCTATAGGAATCTTGGAGCCCCAAGCACTAGTGACTAATCAGTGGTGCCTATGTCTTGTCTAATGCTTAAGTTTAGTATTTTCTAGGTCAAAGAAGCTTGGGTATTGATCTTTTTTGACACTCTAGTTTTCATAATAGATCACCATTCGTACCTCTAACATGTAAAATAAATCTCTACCTACATATGCCCATAAAACATACCAAATATAGTAAAGAAGATGCATAATCGGGATTCAAACCGACCCTAGAGGTCACCCAAAGAGTGAAATTATAGCTAAGTATTACATTACATCTCATAATCCATGTAGTTCTTTATGATTATCTCTGTGAAATGATTCCCTAGGTTTCCCTTATGTAACTTGCATGATGATAATAGGATAGATCTAGATTACTCCAAGTATGAAAGATTTCCATAATGAAATAGAATGAAATTCCCTCCTATTTATTTATGCAAATCGATGCATACCATGTTCCTTGTATGAATGTGTTATAGGTAAGACTTATAGTGCTCTTCTGCCTTTGTGATAGATTAGGTGATGATTTATAAGGCTTATAGCTCTTGATCCGTTATTTGAGAGAATTAAGTATGTATATATATATGTTTCCCTTGTTGAATTTTGTAATTGACAATTGGAAGGATGACCTAAAGTGTAAAAATATGAACAAGAAGTGAAAAAGAACCAAAAGGGTGAGAAGAACATATATAAGAACATGATCATCTAAGAGATATATGATTGCATGGGATATTTTGTCCTATTAATGGTGCTAGTATCAAAGGCTGTTAAAATATAAATAATTAAAGTTTTAGTAAAGCCAAGGTTCATTTCAAGAAGCACCCTCTGAAAAAATATTTTAGAATTTTTGGTGAATCTCAAAAATCAACTTTCGAATTGTTGGTGAATTTCTAAAAAAATGTTTCAAGGAAAGGCGATTTCATATGGAGAAATTTTCTCAAGGTTTCGCATAGTTGGATGGGAAGGTTGGAAGACAAGCTGGTTGGGAAAGTTAGTTGGATAGGTTGACCAGGTAGGTTGGTTGGGTAGGTGGCTCGTTAGGTTGGTCAGGTAGGTTGGTCAAGTAGGTTGGTCTGGGAGGATTGGATGGGTAGGTTAGGTCGATTAGGTTGGTTAGGTTTTTTTCATAAAGGTTGGTCGGAAGGTAGGTTGGCATGGGTAGGTTGGTTGGTTAGCTAGTTGGGTAGGTTGGGTGGGTAGGTTGTTAGGGTAGGTTGGTCATGTAGGTTGGTCGGGTAGGGGTGTGGAGGGTAGGTTAGTTGGGTGATTTCATCATCTAACCCCTTACTGTCTAACCCCTTAGCCATCAACCCTTAGTAGCCCTACCCCTTTCTCATCCAATCTATCACCCAACTCCTTAGCCGTCCAACCCTTACTCATGAACCCCTTACCCATCCAATCCCTTATCCTTCCAACGCCTTACCGTCAACCCCTCGGTCATCCAACCCCTTAGCCGTCATATGTCTACTATAGGTTGGGTCGCCACCATATGTAACTAATATTTTTTCCCTTAAACCATCCCTTATATTTACCATTAAACCATTCACTTTTCCCATCTATATTTACCCTCTATAAGGTTCAACAATGGAAAGCACCACATCGTCTCCTACACCAAAATTCTAATACAAAAACCTCATGTGCCCACAGATTATAGCTCCACTTTGAAACTAAAACAAACACAAAACGAATGGCTAGAAAATCATAATTTATCGGGCTTGTCAACATGCCCTAGTTCGATACTAATACTTTCATCCTTGATTACCTTCTCACCTCTTACAACTAGAATGAGGTACAATTTTCTGATATCCTCATGCATCTTAGATGTCACCAAATTTCTTTCACAATTGAGCCCATAGATGTACAACGGATAACATGGTTACCATTCTAAAATGAGATGCTCGTTACTACAAAGGTTTTCCTTATAGATGAAGATAAAAAAATTTGGAGTCTCATTATAATGTGTAAGTTGATGGTAATTTTATTATTTTAAATTCATGTTTTCTTAACATTACTTGACCACCCAAGCCTCTAACAAATTTCTCATATGTTATTGTAGCTCCTCTTAATCATTCAATAAGAGGACTTCTTCTATAGTGTTTTACAAGCCAAGTGTTTCTTATAGGTGCATCAATTTTTCAGGCAAAATTGTATTATAGGTTAGATCTACGGGACATTCCATATTGGTTAGTTTACTATATAATGTGTACACTATCATGTTAATAATTCAATTGGTGCACATATTTGTCTAACCGAAGAAAAACATGTCTCCGTGCACACAATGCATCTGATTAATCCAAGATTATATTCTCTTGTTACAATTATATTCTTAGTTTCTATCAAAAATCTTTCTTGAATTGCAGCAAGCAAAAATTCCAACAACAATTAATGATAAAATGATTGGTCTCACTCTTGAAGAACAATAGGTAATAGTTACTGTTAGAATTTTCTTGTTATAACGATTTCTTATTCAATATTTTTCAATAAAATAATAATTGTAAGATTTTATTTTGTAGAGAATAATTATAGCTACAACATCTCATAAGGAGGAAATTGCTTGAGGTAAATCCCCTCTAGAGGTCTTTGTGGATTCTGACATGGATTCAGCATAATCAACACCAATTCAAGTTCCTCATCAAAAGATACCTAGGGGGTCGGTATGTGCATCATGTCTACCATCACATTTAACTACAGGTATGAAGTTTTCTTTTTATATAATTATTAACTAATTCAAACAAGTATAGATTATGTAAGTAGTACTATTTTTTAATATTTCTACTCTTCTTTTCTAAATTTATTGTATTCAGAAACTACTGAAACTGGGGAGGAGGATCAAACTCATTATGACGGTCAAGATTGAAATGTCACGTTTACATCTCCAAACATGCACGGTAAATTATTTTGTTTTGTTTCAAATTTTTAGCATTTACAAGGCCTAACCGTATAATGATAATTTTCTAACAATTTGTTCTTTGCTTCTTGCAGGTAATCTAGCTTCTAAGAACATTTTACTTGTAAGGATGCCTCCAATATCACCAACATGTACAATCTAAAAAAAAGAATATCTTCAAGAAAGAATATAAGGTTTTCTGCAAGCTCAGCTAGAACAATTCATCCTGTAAGCATAGAATTTCCTAGACTCTCACTAGGTGGTGTTTTAAGTGTAACAACCACACAACTTTTCAACAACATCACCCTTGATGAGGAGTATTTGATCTTCGATAGTGGCGATGTAGACAAGGGTAACTATTTTTTCACCCATGATATGATTCAATCTACTCCACCTCCACCACAACAACAAAAAAATGTGCATGAAGTACATGACAGTGAATCTCCTCCTCCTCCAAGAAAATCTCCACAAACAAATGATGAAAAGACACATTTTATATTAGAAAATATGATATCAAATAGTATGGGGGAAACAATTCAAGAAGTTGTAATGTCTGATGTGGATTTGGTGTGGTCTTGGGAGAGGAGAGCTAAAATTTTGATAAAAGAAATAAATACACGATACCATAATCACACTCAAAGGAATTCATTGTTCACTGCCGTAGAGAGCTAATCAAAGGAAGGACATTTTGCTAAACAAATATTAGTCAGGGATAATTTCATATACTAATGATTATAATGATGATATTATAGACATAATGTTAAACAGGTTGGATAATCTGAATGTTGAAGCACATGCTTACTACAACAAATGGGCTAAAGACAAGACAAATGTTTTAATAACAAATGTAGAAAAAGAAAAAGCTGTGGTGAGTCATCTTTTACATGAAAAATCCTAATATTATAAGTGTTGTAATATATTTTTTCAACTTATCTAATAGACTAAAAAAATTATATTTTGTTTTACAAGAAAAATATGAAAATTTAAAGAAAGAAGCAGCTATATTTGAAGCACATTTGAAGAATTCCCACAAAATCCTGAATTCATTTATATAGTTGAAGGAAAAACTCATAGTATTAAATAAACAAAATAATACATTGAGAAGGATAATCAAGGAGCATAAGATGGATCCAGAAGTCTTACTAAAGGAAAATACAAACAAAATCCAAAACTTTTATTAGCGGGAGATGTAGCAGGGAGGATCGAGAATATTTTTAAAATATCAATACACAACATGATATTTGCAGCATAGGAGTTATATCCTATACTCTGTATAGACATAGCATAATCATCAACCTATTATGTAAGAAAAATATCAAGCTTCTCCTATAACATAAAAAATTCAATATGTTAGTTAAGTTCACCATATGACAAGTGTTGTTGTCACAATTCTGACACTGACATAGGAATTAAAAGATAATGGCTATCCATTTTTGATTTTTGTTCTTTTTTGCAGACGTAAGGATGCTATGTACCTTGGGATATGGTAATATAATATATATGGGTTGATTGAGATGCCAACATGTGCCACACAACCCCTTAGTTATATGTATGGGTTCAAATGGGATATAATATTATAATGTATATGGGTTGATGGAGATTCCGACATGTGGCACACATCCCCTTAGTTAGTTATATGGGCTCACATGGGAATTAGTTATATTGGGTAATGAGTCGGCCTACATTGGGATTAGGTGTTACCCATCCTATTTAAAGGATGTGAGTATCATTATGAGTATGTCATGATGCATGATTTGAGTCTACTACATGGTCGAGGTATATTGGAGGTGTCCCCCTCAAAGTGGATTCCCATCTTGGGAGATTGTGGAGTTACTCCTTCCTTAAGGAACATTGTATGGTGTTGCCCTACCTTAAGGGTATTATTCTTCATATATTGATTATTTGGGAATATTGGCCCACCCATATCTCTTTTTTTGTGTTATATTCTACAAATTATTCATTTATTATATGCAAATTTCTTATCGAGTGGTATTAGAGTAATGATCCGGGAAATTTGTGGGATAAAACCCTAATGTTGGTGATTAGCCTAAATCTAGAGATTGACATGTAATTTTAGATATTTTTTTCGGAGTAGTAACATAATTCAAGTGATCTTCCCTCCAAATTTCAGATTTATGGAGTTGTTTTTGAAAGTTATGTTCGTTTTAGGGTTAAAACCCTAATTATAAGGTTTTTATATATATTATGAATAATGATGAGTTAGAAAATAATGTCCCTTGGGTTGATGTGAATATATTCAAAGGTGATACTACTGAAATTTCTAAATTTTTAGATCTATTTTGTCATAGTTATTGTAGTTTTATTTTTTCAATATTTTGCTCCATAGGCTGCAATTTTAGGAATTTTCCTAACTTTCTTACATTTTAAGAAATCTCTCAAAAACTAAATTGGGGTTTGTATTCTGTGATTTCTTATATTTGGCCGAACTTTAGCTGAAAGGGTTAGAACAAGGTTTGATCAAAAGGGTCTATTCCTAAAACCCTAGTTTTGTGGATCATGGGGATGGTAACTTTTTTGGAGATGATAGGATTGATGCTAGAGAATGGTGGAAAAAATTTAGGGAGATATTCTCTAAACCATCAGATATTTGGTTATTCAAGTTTTGGATTAGTGGCCCTACACAGATTTGGTTTTCTAAGTTAAAATAAGAGAAGTATAATTGGTGTTTTGAGGAATTGGAATAAGTTTTCATGGACAAATGGGAAACAAAACAAGAAGAAGAAGAAGAAGCAACAACATTATTAGTAAAAGAAGAAGAAGAATAAAATGTTGATGATGAAGTTTTTACACACGATAGTGCATCTCAAGGAAGGAAGCTTCAATATTTGAGTTTGATGGGTGCATTAAAAGAAAAAAGGTAATTTTTTCCATAAACCCTAACAACAAATATAACTACATCAATATGGATGTACCTCACAATCTACATCTACAAACAAATAATATCAAGGAATCTCAAATGGATGGTAAGAAGATTCATGTTTTTGAAGATTTAAAGCTTTCTATGGATAAATATTTTTACGTTCATATTTTTATTCTTTAGATATGGATAGTATGGATATTGTTCTCAAATATCCTTAGGTAGACACATTGGGAACAATTAATATTAATGTGCAAAATAAATTCACGATATTATGGTACAAATTAAATAAAATTACATTGAAAGATATCACACTTAGCAAGGAAAAATATAATCTAAAATTGGATCACAAAGATCAATTTAAAGATGGTGAAGAAGGGAATAAGGATGAATCAGAAGGAGAGGAAGAACATGATGAAAAATTCAACAATAATTTATCTACTCAAGAGAAAAAGAAATAACAAACAATTTGGAAGAGGAAAAAGAAGAAAAGATTGATAAGGTTGAGCATATTAAGGTTGAACCATATAGACACCCACATCATTATGAGAGGAAAAAATAATGGAGATATACTATGACACATGAGGTCAGCAATCTATATGGATATATAGGGAATTGAAGGATTAATAATTTGGATATCCATGGAATCATGGGAATAATCATTATGGATATACATGGATGTCAAGGAGGAACACATATGGATCAGAATGGAATCATATGAGCACAATGGAATATGGAATCAGTTTTGGAGCACCATAACCCAGAGGATTTCGTATGGGTGGGTGGATGATCGAGCATGGTGACAAGTGTGCAATAATTTAAAGAACACTTGTTATATGGATTATTTTTATGTTTCGAGGACAAAACATGTCAAAGAGGGAGGTAATGCTATGTACCTTGGGATATGGAAATAAAATATATATGCATTGATAAATATGCCAACATGTGGCACACATCCCCTTAGTTATTATATGGGTGCACATAGGAATTAGTTATATTGGGTAATGAGTCGAGACTAGATTGGGATTACATGTTACCAATCCTATTTAAATGATGTGAGTATCATTATGAGGATGTCATGGATGTATGATTTGAGTCTTCTACTTGGTAGAGATATATTGGAGGTGTCCCCCTTCAAAGTGGATTCACATCTTGGGAACGTGTGGAGTTACTCCTTCCTTAAGGAGCATTATATGGTGTTTCGTACATTACCTTAAGGGTATTATTCTGCATATATTGATTATTTTGGTATATTGGTCCACCCATATCTCTTGTTTTGTGTTATAATCTATAAATTATTCATTTATTATATGTTATTTCTTATTAAGTTGTATTAGAGCAACGATCTAGGTAATATATGGGATGAAACCCTAATGTTGGTGATTCACATATATATGGAAATTGACTTGTAAATTTTTAGATTTTGTATTTCTTGAGAGTAGTAACATAATTCAAGTGATTTTCCCTCGAAAATGAATATTTTTGGAGTTATGTTTGAAATATATGTTTGTTTTAGGGTTAAATCCCTAATTCTAAGGTTTCGTATATATCTTCTAAATAATGACGAGTTAGAAAATACTATTTTTTGGGTTGATGTGAATATATTCAAAGGTGATACTACTAAAATTTCCAAATATTTGGATCTAGTTTGTCGAGTTATTGTAGTTTTATTGTTTTTCAATATTTTTCTACAAAGGCCGCAATTTTAGGAATTTTCCTAAATTTATTACATTTTCGGAAATCTCTCAAAAATTAAATTATGGTTTGTGTTCTGTGATTTCTAATATTTTTGGCCGAATATTAGCAAAAGGGTTATAACAATGTTTGATCAAAAGGGTCTATTCCTTAAACCCTCGTTTTGTGGATCATTTGTATGGTAACTTTTTTGGAGATGACAATATTGATGCTAGAGAATGGTGGAACAAATTTAGGGATAAAATCTAAAATTAGATATTTGGTTATTCAAGTTGTGGATTAATGGCCCTACACAGATTTGGTTTTCGAGTTACAAACGGAGAAGTCTAATTAGACTTTGGAGGAACTGGAACAAGTTTTGATGGAAAAATGGGAAACAAAAGAAGAAGAAGAAGAAGAAGAAGAAGAAGAAAAAGAAAAAGAAAAATCATTAGAAGAAGAAGAAGAAGAATAAGAACAATACGATGAAAAAGAAAAATTAGAAAATGTTGATGATGAAGTTGTTACATAGGATAGCGCATCTCCAGGAGGAAGCTTCAATATTTTAGTTTGAAGGGTGCATTCAAAGAAAAAAGTTAATTGTTTCCATAAACCCTAGTACGAAATATAACTTCTTTAATATGGATATAGCTCACAATCTACATCTTCAAACAAAGCATATCAAGGAATCTCAAATGGATGGTAAGAAGAGTCAATTTTTGAAGATTTAAAGCTTTCTATGGATAAATATGTTTTACATTCATATTTTTATGCTTTAGATATGGATGGCATTCATATAGTTCTTGGATATCATTGGTTGGAGACATTGGGAACAATTAATATTAATGTGCAATAGAAATTCATTAAATTATGGTACAATCGGAAAAGAAAAATACATTGCAATATATCACACTTAGCGAGGAAAAAATTAATCTAAAGTTGGATCACAAAGATGAATTTGAATATGGTGAAGAAGGGAATAAGGATGAATTAGAAGTAGAGGATGAACAACACGATGAAAAATTCAAAAATAATTTCTCTACACAAGATAAAAAATAAATAACAAACAATTTTGAAGAGGAAAAAAGAAAAATAATGATAAGGTTTAGCATATTAAGGTTGAACCATATAGAAACCCACATCATTATGAGAGGAAAAAATCATGGAGACATACTAGGACACATGAGGTCAGCAATCTATATGGATATACGGTGAATTGTAGGAGTAATAATTTTGGCTATACATGGAATCAATGGAACAATAATTGTATGAAATGGAATCACAGGAATAACAATTATGGATATGCACTCGATTCGAGGAGGAACACATATGGATTAGGATGGAATCATATGAGCATAATGGAATATGGAATCAGGTTTACGAAACCTCACCCACTAGGATTTCATATGTGTGGTTGGATGATTGAGCATGACGACAAGTGTGCAATAATTTAAAGAACACTCGTTATATGGATTCTTCTTATGTTTCGGTGAAAAAACATGTCAAAGAGGGAGGCAATGTTATTTACCTTGGGATATTGAAATATAATATATATATATGTGTCGATAGAGATGCCAACATGTGGCACACATCCCCTTAGTTATATGTATGGGTTCACATGGGATATAATATTATAATGTGTATGGGTTCAAGGACATGCTGACATGTGGTGACATCCCCTTAGTTAGTTTTTGAAGATTTAAATTTTTTATGGATAAATATGATTTATGTTAAAAAAATTATGCTTTAGATATGGATGGTATGGATATTGTCCTCGGATATCCTTGGTTAGAGACATTGGGAACAATTAATATTAATGTGTAAAAGAAATTCATGAAATTATGGTTCAAGTGAAAGAAAATTCCATTGCAAGATATCACACTTAGCAAGGAAAAAAGTAACGTAAAATTGGATTACAAAGAAAAATTTAAAGATGGTGAAGAACATAATAAGGACAAATTACAAGGAGAGGATGAAGAACATGATGAAAAATTTAAAAATAATTTCTCTACTCAAGAGAAAAAGAAAATCAAAAAATTTGGAAGAGGAAAAAGAGGAAAAGATCGATAAGGTTGAGCATATTAAGGTTGAACCATATAGACATCTACATCTTTACGAGAGGAAAAAATCGTGGAGACATAATAGGAAACATGAAGTCAACAATCTATATGTATATACGGGGAATTGAAGGAGTAATAATTTTGGCTATACATGGAATCAAGGCAACAATATTTGTATATTATGGAATCACGGGAATAATCATTATGGATATGCATGGATGCCAAGGAGGAACATATGGATCACGATGGAATCATATGAGCACAATGGAATCTAGAATCAGTTTTAGAGATCCATAACCCACTAGGATTTCATATGGGTATTAGGATGATCAAGCATGATGACAAGTGTGCAATAATTTGAAGCACACTCATTATATGGCTTCTTCTTATGTTTCGGGGACAAAACATGTCAAAGAGGGATGAAATGATAGAAATGCCAACATGTGGCACACATCCCATTAGTTATATGTATGGGTTCACATGGGATATAATATTATAATGTGTATGGATTGATGGAGATACCGACATGTGGCACACATCCCCTTAGTTAGTTATATGGGTGCACATAGGAATTAGTTATACTAGGTAATGAGTCGGACTAGATTGGGATTAGATGTTACCAATCCTATTTAAAGGATGTGAGTATCATTATGAGGATGTCATGGATGTATGATTTGAGTCTTCTACTTGGTAGAGTTATATTTGAGGTGTCCCCCTCAAGTGGACTCCCATCTTGGGATATTATGGAGTTACTCCTCCTTTAAGGAGTATTGTATGGTGTTGACCTACCTTAAGGGTATTATTCTACATATTTTGATTATTTGATAATATTGGCCCACCCATATCTCTTGTTTTGTGTTATAATCTACAAATTATTCATTTATTATATGCGATATTCTTATCAAGTGGTATCGAGAAACGATCTGGGTAATTTGTGGGATGAAACCCTAATGTTGGTGATTCATCTATATCTAGAGATTGACCAGTAATTTGTTAGATTTTTTTTTCAATAGTAGTAACATTATTTAAGTGATCTTCCTTCGCATATCATATTTTTGGAGTTTTTTTTTTGAAAGATCATTTTATTTTAAGGTTGAAACCCTAATTCTAAGGTTTCATATATATATTTTGAATAATTACGAGTTAGAAATTAATGATTTTTTGGGTTGATATGAATATATTCATAGGTAATACTACTGAAATTTCTAAATTTTGGATCTAGTTTATCGAGTTATTACATTTTTATTGTTTGTCAATATTTTGCTCAACAAGCCACAATTTTAGGAATTTTCCTAACTTTCTTACATTTTGAGAAATCTCTCAAAAATTAAATTGAGGTTTGTGTTATGTGATTTCTTATTTTTGGCCAAAATTTAGCCAAAAGGGTTAGAATAAGGTTTGATCAAAAGGGTCTATTCCTAAAACCCTAGTTTTTTGGAGACGACTTTTCTGGAGGATTGATGCTAGACAATGGTGGAAAAAATTTAAGGAAAAATTATCTAAACCATCAGATATTTGGTTATTCAAGTTGTATATTAGTGGCCCCACACATATTTAATTTTCTAAGTTAAAAAAGGAGAAGTCTAATTGGTCTTTGGAGGAACTGAACAAGTTTTCTGGAAAAATGGAAACAAAAGAAGAAAGAAGAAGAAGAAGAAGAAGAAGAAGAAGAAGAAAAATCATTAGCAAGAAGAAGAAGAAGAAGAAGAAGAAGAAGAAGAAGAAGAAGAAGAAAATTTTGATGATGAAGTTGTTACAGGATAGTGCTTCTCAAGGAAGGAAGCTTTAATATTTTAGTTTGAAGGGTGCATTCAAATAAAAAGGAAATTGTTTCCATAAACCCTAACAACAAATATAAATATATTTTACGTTCAAATTTTTATGCTTTAGATGTGGATGGTATGGAGATTGTTCTCGGATATCCTTAATTAGAGACATTGGGAACAATTAATATTAATGTGTAAAAGAAATTCATGAAATCATCGTGGCAAGCGAAAAGAATCACATTGCAAGATATCATACTTAGAAAGGAAAAAAGTAATGTAAAATTGGATCATAAAGATAAATTTGAAGATGGTGAAGAAGGGAATAAGGATGAATCAGAAGGAGAGGATGAAGAACATGATGAAAAATTCAAAAATAATTTCTCTACTCAAGAGAAAAAGAGAGGAAAGATTGATAAGGTTGAACCATATAGACACCCACATCATTATGAGAGGAAAAATTCATGGAGACATACGAAGACACATGAGGTCAGCAATCTATATGGATATACATGGAATTAAAGGAGTAATAATTTTTGCTATATATGGAATCAATGGAACAATAATTATATGACATGGAATCACAAGAATAATCATTATGGATATGCATGGATGCCGAGGAGGAACACATATGGATCAACATGGAATCATATGAGCACAATGGAATATGGAATAAGTTTTAGAGCACCATAACCCACTAGGATTTCAAATGGTTCATTGTATGATCGAGCATAGCGAAAAGTGTGCAATAATTTAAAGCACACTCATTATATGGCTTATTCTTATGTTTCGGGGACAAAACATGTCAAAGAGGGAGGTAATGCTAAGTACCTTTGGATATGAAAATATAGTATATATGCGTTGATAGAGATGCCAACATGTGGCACACATCCCCTTAGTTATATGTATGGGTTCACACGGGATATAATATTATAATGTGTATGGGTTGATGAAGATGCCGACATGTGTCACACATCCCCTTAGTTAGTTATATGGGCTCATATAGGATTTAGTTATATTGGGTAAATTGATTCTGACTACAATGGGATTAGGTGTTACCAATCCTATTTAAAGGATGTGAGTATCATCATGAGGATGTCATGGATGTATGATTTGAGTCTTCTACTTGGTAGAGGTATATTGGAGGTGTCCCCTCGATGTGGATTCACATCTTGGGAACTTGTGGAGTTACTCCTTCCTTAAGGAGCATTATATGGTGTTGTCGTACCTTAAGGGTATTATTCGCATATATTGATTATTTGGGTATATTCGCCCACTCATATCTCTTGTTTTGTGTTATAGTCTATAAATTATTCATTTATTATATGTTAAGTTCTTATCAAGTGGTATTAGAGCAACGATCTAGTTAATTTATGGGATGAAACCTAATGTTGGTGATTCACATATATATGGAAATTGACCAAGTAATTTTTAAGAAAAATTTTCGATAATAACATAATTCAAGTGATCTTCCTTCCAAATTTCATAATTTTTGGAGTTGTTTTTAGAAATATATGTTCATTTTAGGGTTGAAACCCTAATTCTAAGGTTTCTTATATATCTTCGAATAATGATGAGTTAGAATATAATGTTTTTGGGTTGATGTGAATATATTCATAGGTGATACTACTAAAATTTTCAAAAATTTTGATCTAGTTTATTAGAGTTATTGAAATTTTATTGTTTATGAATATTTTACTCAATAAACCACAATTTTAGGAATTTTCCTAACTTTCCTACATTTTCAAAAATCAGTCAAAAATTAAATTGGGGTGTGTGTTATGTGATTTCTTTTTTTGTGAACTTTATCCGAAAGGGTTAGAATAAGGTTTGATCAAAAGGGACTATTCCTAAAACCCTAGTTTTGTGGATCATGGGGATGGTAACTTTTTGGAGATGGCAGGATTTATGCTAGAGAACGGTGGAACAAATTTAGGGATAAATTTTGTGAACCATTAGATATTTGGTTATTCAAGTTGTTGATTAGTGGCCCTACACATATTTTGTTTTACGAGTTAGAAAAGGAGAAGTCTAATTGGTCTTTAGAGGAACTGGAACAAGTTTTCATGGACAAATGGGAAACAAAACAAGAAAAATAAGAAGAAGAAGAAGAATAAGAAGAAGAAGAAGAAACATCATCAGTAGAAGAAGAATAAGACGAATAAGAGAAGAAAAGTTTTATGATGAAGTTGTTACACAGGATAGTGCTTCTCCAAGGAAGGAAGCTTTAATATTTCAATTTGAAGGGTGCATTCAAAGAAAAAGTTAATTGTTTCCATAAACCCTAACAACAAATATAACTTCATCAATATGGATGTATCTCAAAATCTATATATGCAAACAAATTATACTAAGGAATCTCAAATGGATGGTAAGAAGATTTAAGTTTTTGAAGCTTTAAAACTTTTTATGGATAAATATGTTTTACGTTCATATTTTTATGCTTTAGATAGTGATGGTATGGATATTCTTCTCGGATATCCTTACTTAGAGACATTAGGAACAATTAATATTAATGAGTAAAATAAATTCATGAAATTATGGTACAAGAGAAAGAAAATTACATTGCAAGATATCACACTTACAAGGAAAAAACTAATGTAAAATGGATCACAAAGATAAATTTTAAGATGGTGAAGAAGGGAATAATGATGAATGAGAAGGAGAGGATGAAGAACATGATGAAAAAATCAAAAATAATTTCTCTACTCAAGAGAAAAAGAAATAACAAACAATTTGGAAGAGGAAAATGAGGAAAAGATTGATAATGTTGAGCATATTAAGGTTGAACCATATAGACATCCACATCTTTATGAGAGGAAAAAAGCATGGAGACATACTAGGAGACATGAGGTCGATAATCTATATGTATATACAGGGGAATTGAAGGAGTAATAATTTTTGCTATACATGGAATCAATGGAACAATATTTGTATGACATGGAATTACAAGAATAATCATTATGGATATGCATGGATGCGAGGAGGAACATATGGTTCAGGATGGAATCATATGAGCACAATGGAATATGGAATCGGTTTTAGTGCTCCATAACCCACTATGATTTCATATAGGTAGTTGGATGACCGAGCATGGTAGCATGTGAGCAATAATTTAAAGAACACTCATTATATGGCTTATTCTTATGATGCGGGGACAAAAATGTCAAAGAGGGATAAAAATGCTATGTACCTTGGGATATGGAAATATAATATATATGCGTTGATAGAGATGCCAACATGTGGAACACATCCCCTTAGTTATATGGATGGGTTCACATGGGTTTAATAATATTATAGTTAGTATGGGTTGATGGAGATGTCGACATGTGGCACACATCCCCTTAGTTAGTTATATGGGCTCACATAGGAATTAGTTATATTGGGTAATGAGTTGAACTACATTGGGATTAGGTGTCACCAATCCTATTTAAATGATGTGAGTATCATTATGGGGATGTCATGGATGTTTGATTTGAGTCTTCTACTGGTAGAGGTATATTGGAGGTGTCCCCTCGAAGTGGATTCCCATCTTGCGATATTGTGGAATTACTCCTTCCTTAAGGAGAATCTCAAATGGATGCTAAGAAGATTCAAGTTTTGAAGATTTAAAGCTTTCTATGGATAAATATTTTTACGTTCATATTTTTATGCTTTAGATATGGCTTGTATGGATATTATTTTCAGATATCCTTGGTTAGAGACATTGGGAACAATTAATATTAATGTGCAAAATAAATTCATGAAATTATGGTACAAGCGAAAGAAAATTACATTGCAAGATATCACACTTAGCAAGGAAAAAAGTAATGTAAAATTGGATCACAAAGATGAATTTGAAGATGGTGAAGAAGGGAATAAGGATGAATCAGAAGGAGAGGATGAAGAACATGATGAAAAATTCAAAAATAATTTCTCTACTCAAGAGAAAAAAGAAATAACAAACAAGTTGGAAGAGGAAAAAGAGGAAAAGATTGATAAGGTTGAGCATATTAAGGTTGAACCATATAGACACCCACATCATTATGAGAGGAAAAAATCACACAAACATACTAGGACACACAAGGTCAGCAATCTATATGGATATATAGGGAATTGAAGGAGTAATAATTTAAGTTATACATAGAATCAATGGAATAATAATTATATGACATGTAATCAAAGGAATAATCACTATGGATATGCATGGATGCCGAGAGAGGAACACATATGGATCATGATGGAATCATATGAGCACAATGGAATATGGAATCAGGTTTGGAGCATTATCACCCACTAGGATTTCAGATGGGTGCTTAGATGACCAAGCATGGCGACAAGTGTGCAATAATTTAAAGCACACTCATTATATGGCGTCTTCTTATGTTTTGGGAAGGAACATGTCAAAGAGGGAGGCAATGCTATGTACCTTGGGATATGGTAATATAATATATATGGATTGATGGAGATGCAAACATGTGGCACACATCCCCTTAGTTATATGTATGGCTTCACATGGGTTATAATATTATAATGTGTATGGGTTGATGGAGATGTTGACATATGGCACACATCCCCTTAGTTATATGGGCTCACATAGGAATTAGTTATATTGGGTAATAATTCGGACTACATTGGGATTAGGTGTTACCAAGCCTATTTAAATGATGTGAGTATCATTATGGGGATGTCATGGACGTATGATTTGAGTCTTCTACTTGGTAGATGTATATTGGAGTGTCCCCCTCGAAGTGGATTCCCATCTTAGGGATGTTATGGAGTTACTCCTTCCTTAAAGAGCATTGTATGGAGTTGTCCTACCTTAAGGGTATCATTCTACATATATTGATTATTTTGGAATATTGGCCGACCCATATCTCTTGTTTTGTGTTATAATATACAAATTATTCATTTATTATATACGAATTTATTATCAAGTGGTGTCACAACAAAGATCTTTGTAATTTGTGGGATAAAACACTAATGTTGGTGATTCACCTATATATCGGAGATTGACTTGTAATTTTTAGATTTTTTTTCGGTGAGTAGTAACATAATTCAAGTGATCTTCCTTGAAAATTTCATATTTTTAGAGTTGTTTTTCAAAAGATATGTTCATTTTAGGTTGAAACCCTAATTCTAAGGTTTCATATATATATTCTAAATAATGACGAGTTAGGAAATAATGTTTTTTTAGGTTGATGTGAATATATTCATAGGTGATAGTAATGAAATTTTAAAAAAATGATGTAGTTTATTGGAGTTATTGTAGTTTTATTATTTCTCAATATTTTTCCCCACAAGCCACAATTTTTGGAATTTTTCTAACTTTCTTACATTTTCTGAAACCTCTCAAAAATAAAATTGGGTTTTTTGTTATGATTTCCTTTATTTGGGTGAAATTTATCCTAAAGGGTTGGAATAAGGTTTGATCAAAAGGGTGTATTCCTAAAACCCTAGTTTTGTGGATCATGGGGATGGTAACTTTTTTTGGAGATGGCAGGATTGATGCTAGAGAATGGTGGAAAAAATTTAGTGATAAATTCTCTAAACCCTCAAATATTTGGTTATTCAAGTTGTGGATTAGTGGCCCTGCATAGATTTGGTTTTCTAAGTTAGAAAAGGAGAAGTCTAATTGGTCTTTGGAGGAACTCGAACAAGTTTTATTGGAAAAATGGGAAACAAAATAAGAAGAAGAAGAAGAAGTAGAAACATCATCAGAAGAAGAAGAAGAAGAATAAGAAGAAGAAGAAGAATAATAAAATTTTGATGATGAAGTTGTTACACATAGGATAGTGCATCTCAAGGAAGGAAGCTTTAATATTTCAGTTTGAAGGGTGCATTCAAAGAAAAAGGTACTTGTTCCCATAAACCCTAGCAATAAATATAACTTCATCAATATGGATGTATCTCAAAATCTACATCTACAAACAAATCATATCAAGGAATCTCAAATGGATGATAAGATGATTCAAGTTTTTGAAGATTTAAAATTCTATGGATAAATATGTTTTACGTTCATATTTTTATGCTTTAGATATGAATGGTATGAATATTGTTCTCAGTTATCCTTTGTTAGAGACATTGGGAAAATTAATATTAATGTGTAAATGAAATTCATGAAATTATAGTACAAAGTGAAAGAAAATTACATTGCAAGATATCACACTTAGCAAGGAAAAAATTAATGTAATATTGGATCACAAAGATGAATTTGAAGATGGTGGAGAAGGGAATAAGGATGAATTAGAAGGAGAGGATGAATAACATCATAAAAATTTCAAAAGTAATTTATCTACTCAAGAGAAAAAAAAAAAGAAAACAATCGGGAAGAGGAAAAAGAGGAAAAAAGATTGATAATGTTGAATCATATAGACACCCACATCATTATGAGAGGAAAAAATCATGGAGACATACTAGAACACAGAGTTCAGCAATCTATATGGATATATAGGAATTGAAGGAGTAATAATTTTGCTATACATGGAATCAATGGAAATATAATTGTATGACATGGAATCACAAGAATAATCATTATGGATATTCATGGATGCGAGGAGGAACACATATGGATCGGGATGGAATCATATGAGCACAATGGAATATGGAATTAGGTTTGGAGAAACATCACCCACTAGGATTTCATATGGGTGGTTGGAAGATCGAGCATGGCAACAAATGTGTAATATTTTAAAGCACACTCATTATATGTCTTCTTCTTATGTTTCAGAAACAAACATGTCTAAGTGGTAGGAAATGTTATATGGGATATGGGATATAATATATATGGGTTGATGGATATTCCAAATGTGGCACACATCCCCTTAGTTATATGAATGGGCTCTCATGGGATATAATCTTGTAATGTATATGGGTTGATGGAGATCGACATGTGGCACACATCCCCTTAGTTAGTTATATGGGATCACATAGGAATTAGTTATATT
Source organism: Taxus wallichiana var. yunnanensis (assembly GCA_018340775.1). NCBI lineage: Eukaryota > Viridiplantae > Streptophyta > Pinopsida > Cupressales > Taxaceae > Taxus > Taxus wallichiana. Next base: position 98,527,769 of record CM031241.1, read on the forward strand.
GGGTAATGATTCGGCCTACATTGGGATTATGTGTTACCAATCCTATTTAAAATATGTGAGTATCATTATGAGGATTTCATGGATGTATGATTTGAGTCTTCTTCTTGGTAGAGGTATATTGGAGGTGTCCCCTCGAAGAGAATTCCCATCTTGGGAGATTGTGAGTTAATCCTTTCCTTAAGGAGCATTATATTACATATATTATTTGGGAATATTGGCCCACCCATTTCTCTTGTGTTGTGTTATATTCTCAAAATTATTCATTTATTATATGCAAATTTCTTTTCAAGTTGTATCAGAGGAACGATTTGGGTAATTTGTGGGATGAAACCCTAATGTTGTTGATTCACCTATATCTACAGATTGACTTGTAAACTTTAAGATTTTTTTTTCAAGAGTAATAACATAATTCAAGTGATCTTCCCTCCAAATTTTATATTTTTTGGAGTTGTTTTTCGAAAGATATGTTCGTTTTAGGGTTGAAACCCTAATTCTAAGGTTTCATATATATCTTCTTAATAATGACGAGTTAGAAAATATTGTTTTTGGGTTGATGTGAATATATTCAAAGGTGATACTACCAAAAATTCTGAATTTTGGATCTAGTTTGTTAGAATTATTGAAATTTTATTGTTTTAATATATTATTCTCCATAGCCACAATTTTAGGAATTTTCCTAACTTTCTTACATTTTTAGAAATCTCTCAAAAATTAAATTGGGGTTTGTGATTCTGTGATTTCTGATTTTTGGTGAACATTAGCAAAAGGGTTAGAAAATAATTTGATCAAAAGGGTCTATTCCTAAAACCCTAGTTTTGTGGATCATGGGGATGGTATATTTTTTTGAGATGGTGATTGATTGATGCTAGAGAATGGTGGAAAAAAATTAGGGATAAATTCTCTAAACCATTAGATGTTTGGTTATTCAAGTTGTGGATTAGTGGCCCTGCACAAATTTGGTTTTTTAATTAGAAAAGGAGAAGTCTAATTGGTCTTTGGAGGAACTGGAACAAGTTTTCATGGACAGATGGGAAACAAAAGAAGAAGAAGAAGAAACATCATCAATAAAAGTAGAAGAAGAAGATGAACAAGAATAAGAAGAACAAGATCAAGAACAAGAATAAGAAGAAGCAATTTTTGATGATGAAGTTGTTACACATGATAGTGAATCTCCAAGGAAGGAAGCTTTAGTATTTTAGTTTCAAGGGTGCATTCAAAAAAAAGCTAATTGTTTCCATAAAGCCTAGCAGCAAATATAACTTCATCAATATAGATGTAGCTCACAATCTATATCTGCAAACAAAGCATATCAAGGAATCTCAAATGGATGGTAAGAAGATTCAAGTTTTTTAAGATTTTAAAAGCTTTCTATGGATAAATATGTTTTACGTTCATACTTTAATGCTTTATATATGGATGGTATGGATATTATTCTCGATATCCTTGGTTAGAGACATTGGGAACAATTAATATTAATGAGTAAAATAAATTCATGAAATTATGCTACAAGAAAAGAAAATTACATTCAGAAAGATATCACACTTAGCAAGGAAAAAAGTAATGTAAAATTGGATCACAAAGATGATTTTGAAGAGGGTGAAGAAGGGAATAAGGATGAATCATAGGAGAGGATGAATAACATGATGAAAAATTCAAAAATAATTTCTCTACTCAAGAGAAAAAATAAATAAAAGACAATTTGAAGAGGAAAAAGAGGAAAAAGAGGAAAAGATTGATAAGGTTGAACCATATAGACACCCACATCATTATGAGAGGAAAAATCATGAGACATACTTGGACCCACATGAGGTTCAAGAAATATTTATGTATATACAATGGGAATGAAGGAGTAATAATTTTGGCTATACATAGAATCAATGGAATAATAATTATACAACATGGAATCAAAGGAATAATCATTATGGATATGCATGAATGCCGAGGAGGAACACATATGGATCGGGATGGAATCATATGAGCACAATGGAATATGGAATCAGGTTTGGAGCAACATCACACACTAGGATTTCGGATGGGTGGTTGGATGATCGAGCATTGTGACAAGTTTGCAATAATTTAAATCATACTCATAATATGGCTTCTTCTTATGTTTTGGGGGGACAAAACATGTCAAAGAGGGAGGTAATGTTAGGTACCTTGGGATATGGTAATATAATATATATGGGTTGATGGAGATGCCACATGTGGCACACATCCCCTTAGTCATATCTATGGGTTCACATGGGATATAATAGTATAATGTATATTGGTTGATGGAGATATGCCGACATGTGGCACACATCACCTTATTTATATGGGTCACAAAGGAATTAGTTATATTGGGTAATGTATCAGCCTACATTGGGATTAGGTGTTACCCATCCTATTTAAAGGATGTGTGTATAATTATGAGGATGTCATGGATGTATGATTTGAGTCTTCTACTTGGTAGGGATATATTGGAGGTGTCCCCCTTGGGAAGTTGATTCCCATCTTGGGTGATTGTGGAGTTACTCATTTCTTAAGGGTATTATTCTGCATATATTGATTCTTTAGGAATATTGGCCCACCCAAATGTCTTATGTTGTGTTATATTACGTAAATTGTTCATGTATTATATGTAAAGTTCTTATCAAGTGGTATTAAAGAAATGATCCGGGAAATTTGTGGGATGAAACCATAATTTTGGTGATTCACCTATATTTGGAGAATGACTTGTAATTTTTCATATGTTTTTTCGAGAGTATTAACATTATTCATGTCATCTTTCCTCCAAATTTCAATTTTTTTGGAGTTGTTTTTGAAAGATATGTTCGTTTCAAGGTTGAAACTCTAATTCTAAGGTTTAGTATATAACTTCTTAATAATGAAGACTTAGAAAATAATGTTTTTGGGTTGATATGAATGTATTCAAAGGTGATACTACTCAAATTTCTAAATTTTGGATCGAGTTTGTCAGAGTTATTGTAGTTTTATTATTTTTCAATATTTTGCTCCATAGGCCACCGTTTTATGAATTTTCCTAACTTTCTTACATTTTCAGAAGTCTCTCAAAAATTAAATTGAGTTTTGAGTTATGTGATTTCTAGTTTTTTTCCGAACTTTAGTGAAAGGGTAAGAAGAAAGTTTGATCAAAAGGGTCTATTCCTAAAACCCTAGTTTTGTGCATCATGGGGATTGGCAACTTTTTTTGGAGATGGTAGGATTGATGCTAGAGAATGGTGGGATAAATTTAGGGATAAATTCTATAAACCATAAAATACTTTGTTATTCAAGTTGTGGATTAGTGGCCTACACAGATTTGGTTTTTGAGTTAGAAAAGAGAAGTCTAATTGGTCTTTGGAGGAACTAGAACAAGTTTTCATGGACAGATGGGAAATAAAAGAAGAAGAATAAGAAGAATAAGACTGAAGAAAAGAAGAAGAAGAATAAAATGTTGATGATGAAGTTGTGACACAGTATAGTGCATCTCCAAGGAAGGAAGCTTCAATATTTCAGTTTAAAGGGTGCATTCAAAGAAAAAAAATAATTTTTCCCATAAACCCTAGCAGAAAATATAACTTCATCAATATGGATGTAGCTCACAATCTACATCTTCAAACAAAGCATATCAATGAATCTCAAATGGATGGTAAGAAGATTCAAGTTTTGAAGATTTAAAGCTTTCTATGGATAAATATGTTCTACGTTCAGATTTTGATGGTTTAGATATGGATGGTATGGATATCATTGGGAACAATTAATATTAATGTGCAAAGTAAACTCATGAAAGTATGGTATAAGCGAAAGAAAATTACATTCAAGTAAGATATCACACTTAGAAGGAAAAAAGTAATGTAAAAATGGATCACAAAGATGAATTTGAAGATGTGAAGAAGGAAATAAGGATAATTGAGCATGGTGACAAGTGTGCAATAATTTAAAGCACACTCATTATATGGATTTTTCATATGTTTTGGGGATAAAAACATGTCAAATAAGGAGGCAATGCTATGTACCTCGGGATATGGTAATATAATATATATGGGTTGATGGAGATGTAAACTTGTGGCACACATCCCCTTATTTTTATGTATGGATTCACATGGGATATAATATTATAATGTATATGGGTTGATGGAGATGCCGACATGTGGCACACATCCCCTTAGTTATTTATATAGGCTCACATAGGAATTAGTTATATTGGGTAATGAGTCGGACTACATTGGGATTAGGTGTTACCCATCGTATTTAAGGGATGTGAGTATCATTATGAGGATGTCATGGATGTATGATTTGAGTCTTCTAATTGGTAGAGGTATATTGGATGTGTTCCTCTCAAAGTGGATTCCCATCTTAAGAGATTGGAGTTACTCCTTCCTTAAGGAGCATTGTATTGTGTTACCCTACCTTAAGGGTATTATTCTACATATATTGATTTTTTGGAAATATTGGCCCTGCCCATATCTCTTGTGTTGTGTTATATTCTTTAAATTATTCATTTATTATATGTAAAGTTCTTATCAAAGGACAACTATGATTCAAAATCATTTCCAGAAAAGTGGATGCCCTCGTAATGTTTTCTTATATGACCAAAATTTTTCGGAAGCTTTGAAATGTTATGTACAACCCCCTTTTTGGAATTGTATTAGCTAACAATACTTTATGAATTGGCGCTTTTCTTCATAAAGTAATTTTCCACAAGAGAGAATGATTTCAAGAGTACTTTAGAATTGTAACTATATTTAATGTTAATGGATTTCTACATAATACAAATGATGTTTTTGTTTCTTTGTTAACGTAAATGTTACTTAAATTTTCATGTTTTTGTTTGTTTAAAATATTTATGTTTCTAATTTCTTGTAGATGTAAAAAATCAATTAACAGATATAAAAGACAAATATGTTCTTATTTCATTCTGAAAACCAAATATAAAAAATAAATGGGATACAAGAAAATTATAGTGACAATGTTCCAATGGAAATGGATCAAATAAAGACAAATATAATATTGAATTGATTGAAAGTTGTAATCTCTGTATGAAATAAATCAATACTTATTACATCAAATTATTGTAAATAGTCTCAATAATGTATAGAAGAAATGAAGTCTTTGTGAATTCAAACATTCCTGGAGAAACACTTTCATTCGTGTCTTGGTAATCGCCTATAGCGTGAGCTATGGATGTGTCTCGATCCCCTAGGTCAAGAAGAATATTACTAACTCCATTTCCTAGGGGATCAATACACATCCTGCATCTCACGCCACAGCTGATTGATTACCAAGACATGAATGAAAGTGTTTCTCCAAGACTGTTCAAATTCACATAGATTTCATTTCTTCTATACATTATTGAGACTATTTACAATAATTTGATGTAATAAGTATTGATGTATTTCATACAAAGATTACAACTTTCAATAAATGCAATATTATATTTGTCTTTATTTGATCCATTTCCATTGGAACATTGTCACTATCATTTTCTTGTATCCATTTGTTTTTATATTTGGTTTTCAGACTGAAATAAGGACATATTTGTCTTTTATATCTGTTAATTGATTTTTACATCTGCAAGAAATCAGAAACGTAAATATTTTAAACAAACAAAATCATGAAAATTTAAGCAACATAGTGAATTTGATAATGGTAGTGCTCTATCAAAAGGAAAATAATCCACCGAGTAACATGATACATATAACCTCAAACAATTTCTAGATTTCTATATCTAGTCTATTTCTAACATTTGACTTTCAAAAGGACAATGCATCGAAAACCATCTCATCTTCCACAAAACCTAGAATAATTGTTTGAGATATTTCATACAACTTAATATACTCACTAAAATCTCCACAAGATACTAATGGAACAAATATCCTTCAAAATCCTTTTCATGGGACCATATTTCTGTAGGTTTTGTAGAAGCTGAACTTTTCGTATCATAGTATGAGCATAATCCATTGATTGGGAACTAAGTATTTTTCTTTGTAAAATAGATTCTACATAAACTCTATTTATCTCTTAATTCTTAGAGAAATGGTCAGTTAGATCACTCATGTTTTTGAAAAATAAAGGTCTCGATAGATGTATAAGGTATTTTGCCAGATAAATTCCAAAAAGTGTATTACAACTCCCATTGCTTCAAGTATTTTATCTTTTTGAATCTTTCCCGAAACTCTTTAGTGAGGATTCAGAGATATTTCTCAATTTAATCTTAGTTTCAAATAATACTACATCATTGGAATTTTGTGTCACTCTTACTTCTTCCATTTCTAAGGCAACAATATCAACTCTTTTTGGAATGTATGAAGTGGAATAGCTTTTCGTGTGTTGTTATACACAAAATATCATGTATATTGTGTTTTAAGAAGCACTGGGATTTTTCAAGACTATCAATGGATTCTAGTTGTTAAAATCATCAACCTGAAAACTCCCATCATAAATATATAAACTTTCGGGACTCTAACACACACGTCTTCTAAGTCTTATGAAGTCTTTTATGTAGAAAGAATGATCTTGTGCATGCTTTGTTAAAATATTAAGCTCCCTCAACATGGGAAAAATACCACAGAGTGTGAGTAAAGTTTCTATGTCTATTAGATGACACAATAGATCTTTAGCTTTATCTACATTCCTGTGGTATTTATACATAAATATTTTCAATGAAGGATATTCATCAAATATTCTACAGGAAGGTTCATACATAGATATCCATCTAGTATCTACATCTTTGATAATATTTTTTCCCTCTGTCATCTCAATAGAAAATTTCGATATTCTAAAAATCTCTTTGATTGGTAGAATCATAAGAATGCAAATAACATATCAATTCCTTCACTTTAGCTACATTTTCAAATGTGCTCACAATTTTGTAAGCCAGATTCATTCTATGAGCCATATAATGGATAAAAATCATATAAGGAGAAACAATTGTTTGAATTCAAACACATAGACCATTTTGGCACCTGCATTACAACTACACCATCGGTTCTGATAGAAAATATTTTTCTTACAATGGAAAAGTCATCCATTCCAGCGATATCCTTTAGATTTGAGACCACCAATTTATAAATATTTTCAAAAATGCAATTCTCAGTCATTTTATGAATTCTAAGAGGTGTGGAGTTCTTATTTCATTAGAAAATGTGTAAACATGAATAAAAATCCATGAAGTATTATCCATTTCAGTAACCTCATCTATTGAAAGGAAAATATACTTTACCTTTTGAATACATTGTTTTAGATCCCCCTTTTATACATGTGATAGACATTATGAAATTTCCTAGCCATTGGTATCTAACCAATGAGATTGAGGAACATTCGTAGACAATATACTCGATACAAAATTTTATTTTCTCAAAATATGACATGGGTCTTCCCCTTTTAAGTACATGGAATACATTAGCAAATTGAATAATTTTTGCATGCATTTCTGCCTCCATAGATTTTCTCAATCTTGCTACTATGGTGCCATCTTTTTCATTTATATTTTTCATAACTTTTTGTTTCCTTTTCATATTATTATGTGCATTTTACATGTATTCACTCTTTTTATCATTTTGTTTGTGTTTTGAATACGCTTGTTATCATTTTGCTATTGGGAAATGCATATTTTCCCATGATGCTTTTCAATTGTGTCCATTTTGAGTGTGATCGTGTGATCCTTACCTTTCTTCCAACCACATATTTTGCATCGAAATTATGTTGGAACATCATTACCATTTTTTGTGTACACAAGTTTAATAAACGGATATTTTGCAGCCCATTCGAACTGGAATTTCCTTCCAATTGTCTAGTTTGTCATCTTTCTTTTGACATATTTTCTTTTTTTTTCTTGGGGTTCAACTTCTACATCTGGGATCTCAATAGGAATATCTTGATTTTCATGTCTCATTTTTCTAGAAATAGACCTTGGAGTAGAAGCTTCCTTTACTGGTGTATCATGAGAATTCAATGAATTTTATTTTACTTCTATGTCATCATGGGACAGAATGTTTTCCTCAAAATATAATGGATCATCAATATCTTTAAATTGATTTTTTTAATGAATTTTAAACATCTCGCATATAATTCTATAAGATTGTTACATATATAGTATTAATTTTATCTATAGTTAATTTTTTACCAGAGTACAAATATTTGAAGAAGAGTATGAAAATTGTACTTATCAAATCTTTGTAAGACTATATTTTTAGCTTTTATAGAAACCCCTTTGTTTTCTATGATTTTTCAAAATAACCAAGCAAAGTATTTGCACCTTTTTTGAACTGGAAAAATTTGTAACCTTTTTACCCTTATTTCTAAAGTCCATGAATGTGGAGGGATAAATCTTATGTTTGAAGGCTTCGAGATTGGATGGCTTAGGGTTAGATGAATATAGGTTGGATGTTTTTGGGTTTACACAGATCTTAGGTTAGACAAATTTGTGGTTGGACCACCAAGGGTTGGATGGCTAAGGGGTTGGATGGCTAAGGGGTTGGATGACAGAGTTGGAGGGCCAAGGGTTGGACATCTAAGGGGTTAGATAATAGATTTTGATGGTTAAAGACATTGATCGACGACTAAGTTTTGGAAGAGACAAAATTTGATGGTTAAAGGGTTGGATGGCTAATGGGTTGGACAACTAAGTGGTTATACAGATGAGGGTTCGATGTCGAGGGGTTGGATGGCTAAGGATTTGACGGCTAAGAGGTTGAATGGAAGTGTTGGATGGTTAATGGGTTCAACGTGTAAGGGGTTAAATGACTCAGGATTAGAATTCTAATGGGTTTGATGAATAAGGGTTTGACGACTAAGGGTTGAACGACTCTAAGAGTGTGAGGTTGGAGTCCGGATGGCTTGTAGTTGTGGTTTGATAGCATATGTTGTATGATCTTTGGTTGTTTATGTTTAATTCGGTGAATATGTGCATGAAATGATTCAAAATGGTGGCGAATTACATTCATAAGCTCTTATATATGTGTAAAATCTAGGCTAAATGAATAGTACAAGGGAAATGTTAGTTGAATTTTTCGCGAATAAGTAGGCTACGAATCACAGAAAATTCATTAATTCAAATTTCTATAAACTTCAATTTAGATGAGTTTACGAAAAATTTCCACTAAAATTTTCCTAAGTAAAGCTACAAGATCTGTAAATCTAGTATAGTGCAAGAGACAAAGAAACCAAAAGGCCAAACAGAGTTTTCAATCACTATTTTTCTTGATTAAGAATCGTGTATACATTAGTATGCTTTACTGAAATAGAAATGTACCAAAGTGCATAGATAATTTGTCTACACATAGACACCCCAAACTTTAGCTAAGGGTACATTATCGTTTGTGAATATAGGAGACCACTAGATGTTGTAATCATTGAATGAGATCTAGTGAATATTCATCCCAATCCAACAAAGCAACGAATTAAAAATTCAAATGCTTTCTAGATGATATTTAAAAAAATGTACGTGTAATTTTAACAGGGACTTGTGTGATGATAAAGGTATGTAACCCAATATATTTCTAACATTTTTACCATAAAAAGAACCCAAAGAGACACAATAACATAACAAGATTCAAATCTTGGTTGAGATTAACACATCGATAAACCATTTAACAAAAATAGAATTTCTACGTTTGTTAATGTTGAGGACTCCATACAATCCTAGGCATATTGGGACGATACATACATCCCAAACAATTTGATGGAATCCACATTCTTATTGATTATAAAAAAGATAATCCCATAAAATATTGTCCATCTTGTCAAAAGATGTCGAAGAAACGTACTAAAAGGTAGCATAATAAACCTAAGTGGCAGACAACGTTTTATATAGACTTGAAATTTGCTAGCCAATGAGAAAGGATTATTAAAAATGCTAATCATTTACACAACACATTCAATAAAATTTTTACACATTTGGAGAGAGTGACAAAATCACTATTGAAGGTAAAGGGGATCCCTAAGAATTAAAATATTTCCCCATATTTGATCCATCACCAAGGGTAAGTTGTCAATAAATCAAGCACAAGGAAAGAACTTTTCTGCTCAACTCATTCTCAAGAATATAGCAAAGAGCATCAACCCATTCTCCGAGAAGATAGCCAAAAACATCAATAACAAGAACAAAAATATAAGGACAGATAAGAAACCCAAGTGTGTAATATATTTTAATAAGAGAATAACTTTAGATTAATGGCCAATATTGATAGTGAGGTAAGAAAAGGTGTCAAAAAAAAAAGTATTAACAATGATGATAAAAGGTGTAAATCCGAGGGTTTGGAGCATAGAAAGAATAAAGGAAAATTTTATTCAATCATGTATTGTTTTTGGAAATCAATTTTGAGAAATATAACCCAGTGCGGAGAAATTTTGGCACACTCCATATTTCCTAAACAATAATGAAATTATCAAGAATATATATTCCCTTAAAAAAATTGTCTGCCCAGGGTGAAGAATCTTTGTTAGAAGGTTAGAAATACAAAGAGAAAGAGATTTAGTTAAGATATTGTAAGAGATATTAATAAGAGTAATATGCGTCCAACTAGTAATGAGCTATGGATTCACAGCTTTCGGAATTAAATTAATATTGCGCTTGTTAATAATATTTTGAAGAGAGTGATTATTGAACGCCTCGCTATAAACCAGAAGAATATCTTTTTCATCCATTGACCATGATGCCTTGTAGAATACATACGGAAAACCATACATGCCTTGATATTTATCAGCAATAAGTCAAAGTAGGGCATAGTAGAGTTCATCAAAGAAAGAGGAGAATCAGAACGTTTTCTATCATAAGAAGACAACTTACAAGAAACTGCTTCAACACAATGTTACACAAATTCTTGAATTTCTTTAGAAGGTGTCTTATCTTTAAAAATGAGGGTATAATCATCCACAAATATATTAAAATATCATGGATACTTATGACATTATCATGACACCGTTGAATAGCTTTAATTTGATCAATGAAAAATATAGAACGAAGGGATTTGAATAATCTTTTTGAATATTTTTCTCCCACTTTAATCAATCAATTCTGAGACGGATATTGGTAGGGATGTGAAAGAGTTGAGCTTCAAGAAGAGTGGAGACTACCTAAAATTCTTGAAGAAGAATGGAATACATTGTTTTTAGAATTCGAGAAACCCTCTTACCAATATGGTGAAGAAAATTTCCAACATGCTAAATGATGACATTACACCAATTAATCAAGAGGGTAGGTTAAGGCGGATCTGCCACCATATTCCAAATACCGGAAATGAGAGAAGTGATAGTAACATCATTTGACAAGGATACATTAGGACAGAATTGATTGTTATGCACCTTAGAAGGGGTCCCATTCCATTGTACCTTGAAAGAGATGGGGATGTGGTCTTCACAAATAATACCCAACCATACGATGATAGGGGAATGACTATTACTATCCAGATCAAGAGCTTGATGTTGAGAGATCATCCCACAATTGATCCTTTTAATGAATCTATTGGTTTCTACTCAGAAGTTGGATCATGTAAACGAATTTTAAGAAGGGAAATCATTCCTCCATCTAATAAGTGGGTAATAAATACCCCAACAACTTGTAAAACAAAACCACACCTCATGTTCCCCCACACACCACCTCATAAGAAGAGTCCCCAATTTATCTTCGGGAGGTTCAACAATATAAAAGTATCCACATACTAGCCAATAGGAGAGAGTTAAGTTATCCCCCAACCAATGCCATAACATTGTCCTAAGAATGCCATCATTAGAAGCATAAAGACTTAGAATACCAAATGAATAACCATTAATCTCTAACATAATCCACATGTCATGATTTTGAGCATTATGCCCTGTTTAAGAAATACAAGGAATAAATATAGGAGAGACACAAATATGTACATTATCAACTCTACAAACATGTATACTTGCAATATTCTTAACTTTTTAAATAATCATAATGAATTACACTATGTACAAATAATGTACAAATTCTTTGTAAGGATCTATTGAATTTAGTTGTGTTCAAAGCATTTATTAGTTTAATAAGTATTGAGATTTCTTTAAATTCAGTGATTAAATTAAAATAAATGGAACAAATAAATAAAATATACTCCGATAAAACACTGTATTTGTCTATGCCATTGAATTTTTTGTTTATACATTGTTAAAAACTACAACTCCTTTAAACAAGTTTGATGAAGAGTACACTGACTCACAAAGCTTAGATCTCCAATTAGATCTGCAATTGTACTGTAGAAAATATGACCATTTCCACAATTCATATTTTTCAATACCATCTGTACCTTTCAAATTAAACACTTCTCCAAGTCAATCAACACAGATACACTAATTTCATTAAATTAATTTTATGTAGTTTTTCGTAAAGGATGTTCACTATTGAAGGTAGAAACGGATAATTATATTGACAGTAATGGTAAGGGCGAGTAAAAATAATCACAAACAAATAATTTTTCTTCGTAAAGTTTTGAGTTTGGGCATTGCTTTTAGTATGGATATTTGGGTTTTAACACACAAATTATGTGAGCTTTCAGATTGAAACAAAATGCATGACTAAAAGCTCATTTATTATTTTCCAATGTAGCATGTAAATATATGGTTATATGTACACTCCTCCCGCACTGCAATGTTCGAATGACTTTTTTGCAAGGACAATACTAATTTTTGTAATGAAATAAGTCTACACATTGCATGGAATATGCATACCGTTTCCATCCGATTAGTCCAATATTCTCACTACCCGGAAGTTCTCGCAGAGCTCTGTGAATCTTCCTTATAATTACACTAACTTTTTAACGTTTTAAATTGTGGTACATTATTATGTTTTACTTTTAAATTATTAAGATGATAAGACCATTAGCCTTTGACATCCTCTCCGCATAAATTATATTATTTGATGATTACATGAATGGGTTAATATGTGATAATTGATATGTAGGTTTTTTCCCAACATGTTTTCTATTTAAAAATATGTGAATATTGGTGTTTATCGTCTATTTGTTTAGATAGTTATGTGGGGATTCTTGTAATAAGTGCATTTGGGTAGATAAAATATGATATCTAATATATCAATAAGTACTTTCATGTAATTATAATTTTTAGATAAATAAATGAGAATTAGAGACATCTAAATTTATTATTATATATTAATAATTTAAAAGAAATTTTATTGTTTTATGAGGAAGAAAAATGATTGATTTGTTGATAAATAATTTAGTTTAATATGTTACTATTATTTTGAACTACTTATTTAAAAATAGTTTATTTGTCATTTTTTAATTTAATATAATAGTTCGAAATGTAAACTAGAATACAAATTATGATCTTATTATAATAATTGATCAAGGTGTTTCATATTGGAATTTCCCGATCTCATTCCAAAGAAGATGATACTTATAAAATACAATGATATACTAAAAAAATACTATAAACTCAATCATCATTATTGAAGTGGATCTTTTATAAACATAATTTATTTAACTTCCCTTCTTATCAATTTTATTCTCAATTTTTCATATCACAATAATTTTCTATTTAGTATGAATAATAGAAATATATAGCACTTGTTATTCTATAATATAAGTAAAGTAAAAATATGTATTTCTTTAAATAAATTATTCAAAATAAGTTTAAGAAAAATGTATTAATTGTCATGTTCTAATTCAAGAATAATATAATTATTATATAACCTTATCACATACACACAACCCATGATTATGCACAATATATAGTAATTATTAAATATATCTTTAAAAATGTATAATTCATTCACCTTAAACAATAAATTCTACAAACACATGTTTATAAACAAGGAGACCAAATGCGTTCGATCCCGTTCGTGCGACGCGGAGTTGTTCACAAAGCGGCTTTTGACATCATGCCTTGAAGGTTCACTTTATCATTGCTCAGGACAAGTTTATTTGTCCTAGATCTCGTGTTTCTATCTTTGGCTTGGCTTTGTTTATTGATGTTTAGGATTTTTGATCCCTTCAAAATTAAATGTGCTATATTTTTCTCTCTTAACCACCGGTAAAGGCTTCCCTTTTTATCTTCATTGTCGAGATATTTTCTCCTCTTATATTAGTGGGCTTTTGGATCCCTAACAAAACCAATACTTTTACCTAATAAGAAAAATAAACATGGAGAACATACTTTATAATTCTTATTATGATAAAAAAAAATCTATCCACCATTCAAATAGAAATTCATTGAAATTAACCATATATACTATAAAAAACACATCGTAGATAAACCTTTAATAATAAAAACTAGCTAAATTTCATATATCTTAGAAATTTACACCGAAGGCATTTTGAAGTCCTAGTGTTATGTTTGTGGAGCCTATTTTCATGTTAGAGTGTGGTACACCTTCATTTGTTACACTCGGGTATTTTTACAATGGTCCCTTCGCAAAAAAGCGAGTCGAGGGGGTTCGGGGTGAAGCCCCAAGCAAATTTTCATGGGTGGTTTATTGACCCATAGGTAATGGGTAACCATTATGGGTTGATTTGGGGCCCATGGTTTTTTGGTACCCATTGTTTTGATACCCACGGTTTTTTGCCTATGGTTTTGATACCCACAGTTTTTGCCCATGGTTTTGATACCCACGGTTTTATATCAAACTACTTAAGCAATTGTCTATTTATATGATCTTATGCATATGATATGTATACAAGCAAATGCATTGCAGACGTGCTTTGAATTCAGGTGTGAATTCTGTAGAGTTTGTTGAGCATAGCTCCAAACGGATTTGGGTAGTGTATTGAGAGAGTGGAGGCTTGTAATAAAATTTGAGCAAGTGATTCTTGGTGGACGTAGCCCAAATTGGGTGAACCATGTTAAATACTCTCTCTGTGTTGTGTTATTTATTCTACACTTTTATTTGAGATTTGTAATATTTTTGGCATATTAGTTTCTATTGTTGCGATTCTGTAAGGGATTATCCCTCATATTTTATCTCCTATTTCTTAACAATTGGTATCGAGATCCTGGTTTGGTTTGTTGAAGTGTTGAATCGCAGGAAAGTTTAATCTTGAGTGGGAGCTATGGTAGATGATGGAAGATCTAGGGTTGATAAATTCAACGGGTAGAATTTCATTCTTTGGAAGATGCAGATGGAAGATTACCTTTATCAGAAGGATCTTTATACTCCACTATCTGAGAAGGTGAACAAACCCTCAAGTATGACAAATGTGGAATGGGATTTGTTGGATCAGAAGGCACTTGGAACGATCTAGCTATGTCTTGCATCTTCGGTATTATTTAATGTTTCAAAGGAAAAGACTACAAAAGAACTGATGGATGCATTAGGGAAGTTGTATGAAAAACCCTCTTCCTCTAATAAGATATTTTTAATGAAAAAGTTGTTTAATATGAAGATGTCTGAGAATAGTTTAGTAGTAGATCATTTAAATGATTTCAATACGGTTGTGAATATGCTAGCTTCGGTTAGGGCTTTATTAATTACGTGTGCTCTTTACGAAAGTTAGAATAGCCTCGGAAATGGCGGTAAGCAACTTCGGTTCGGGTAACTTGAAGTTGAAGTTTGAGGATGTTGTAGGGGTGATTCTAAGTGAGGAAATGCGAAGAAAAATATCTAGGGAATCTTCTACTTCAGGGAATGCTTTGATAGTGGAAACTAGAGGGAGACAGAAGAATAGAGGAAACCGTGGAAAATCGAAAGATCGGGCAAGGTCAAAATCCAAGAGCAAGATTGTATGTTGGAATTGTGGAATGTATGGGCATACAAAGAAGGACTGTTGGGAGCTTCGAGACACGAAGAAACAACAGAAGAAAACAAGGAGGCAAATGTGGCATCGGGTAATGCATGCTTTAGGATGCTTTGATTATTTCTTTACATAATATTACCGAATCTTGGGTTTGAGATTCAGGGGCTTATTTTCATGCTACTCCACGTAGGCATTATTTTGTTGATTATGTTCAAGGATTTTGGGCATGTTTTTCTTGGTGATGATGAGCCTTATAGTATAGTTGGAAAAGGTTCTATTCAGTTAAGATGCTTTGAATGACAAGTACATGGCTATTGAAGGATGTCGGACATGTGACTACATTAAGGAGAAATTTGATATCGGTGGGGCAATTGGGAAGTGAAGGTTGTATAGTGATATTTACTGGTGACTCTCGGAAGGTTCTTGTTATCCAAATTCACCCAGGGGTAATTTTGATAACATGCATCGAGAATATTCAAGTCCCGGGAAAGTAGAATGATTAAAGGCACGAAATCATGTTTTGGGGTCCCCTCGGTTTCTTTCTAACCCTCTGTAGAAGAAGAGAACCCAAAGAGGTTCTAAAAATGTAAAACATTGCAAAGAGCCAGGCTTGAGGACGAAGTATAGAGAAAATCGGCTAAGTCCTAGTCCAGGCGGTCCTTGGGACAGTTGGGACGTTGGGGCATGAATCTTTACCGAAAGGCGCCGGAGTGGTCCACACGGCAAAAAAAGACATCCGGGCCGTGGGGACGCGCGGGACGTGAAAGTGCGAACCGGCCGAAGGTGAAAAAATTGACTAACTATTGTGTAGATAGGCTGGGACATCTAGGCCATGAGTACACGGAGGATGCGAAGGACGCGAACCGCCGAATCGGCCGAAACAAGGAACTTTCATCCGGGGCCGATTAGACAAAGGACGCGTGGGACGCGAAAAGACGAAGGAGCCGAGAGTGAATGAAATCTTGCCACGTGTCTTCACCGCAAAGAGGGACAAGGAAGCCCGAGTGGGCGGTTCAGAGATTTTGTCCTGCAGGATTTGGGACATCCGGGCCAAAGGTATGTGAGGGACGCGTGGGACACGAAAAGGCAAGGGGGCTCGCGGATGAATCAAAACATGCCCACATCTCACAAGGGGAAGCGCAATGGAAATTGGCTAAGTGTTGGCTAAAAATTTCAAAAGGCAAGGTTTGAAGGGTCGGCTGAGCCAATAGACCCGTGACACGTGTCCTAAGGCGAGGGGAGTTTGGAGCCAGGGGAAAGACTTAGGAAAATTTGACAAAAGTCTTGGGCCAAAAATTAAAATTCAAGGATGACCCCTTGCCCCTGTCCTCCGGCCGAGATCACGCCACGTGTCCCAGTGGCGGGGCGTGGGAAAAAATAGAAAATTTTCCAAAGTTATAGAAAGTAAAAAAGTCAAGGAAAACCATGAGAAAGGTGGAGGAGAGAGAATTGCTCGGTGAATCGAGAGCCCAACATGTGTCATCCAGTGGCGAGTGAGGGAAAAAATTCAAAATCCGTTTTTGGCCTATTTTTCCCTAAATCTTCGAGATCGCCATATCTTTCGATCCAAAGCTCAGATTCTCACGTTCTTTATATCAATGGAAAGCTGGAGAAATTCTCGAAAGATTCCGAAGGTCAATACTGCATTTGGTTCAGTTTGGAGAGAGAAAATCAAGAAACATCTCTACGACACGTGGTAATAGACAAAAGTGACGTTTCAACAACCACTTTAATACAACAAACAACTCGCCGTTTACGCTAGGCAGTCTGCCATTTTGCGGTGGTTCTCACCGCCACCATAATGAGATAAACTAAATGCGACCTAGAAGTGGTTGGGGTAGATCGACTTTCCTCTCTCTTCTCTCTCTCATTCTTCCTATATATTGTAAAGAGGGGCTTATCTATAGGTTGAACATTTTCGTAGTGGTTCATCTTTTCAGCTCTGCCGCTCCCTTCTTTTCTTCTCCAGGGTTAAAAATGGAGTTCGAACCTCCTCCCTTGCTCTGTAATGGAATTTTTGCCTTTTACTATTGAAATGATGTTCTGTACAAACTTACGAAGAAAGCGAAAACATGTTTCGTGATGCATCTGTCCATCCTTGCTCATTTTTCACTTGTTTTCTTCTGCCTCTCTCTTCATTGCAGGTATTTGCGCATGTTCTAATGTTCATTACAGTGTCCTGGAGCTGTGTTCATGGAGTTTTGGGACATTTTTCGTGTGAAATATATCCTTGGGTTTGTGATGCATCTATCCATCCTTCCCATTGCTCACCTCTCTTTGTTCCATGGCAGTTTTGATAGATGTTCAACATTCTCCTTCTTTGGTGTATCACCATTTTAGTATAGGCTTTTGTTCTTTTTCCCTTTTCTCTCTCTCTCTGTCTCCTTGGTGGTTAGATTAGGATTAGATTAGCTTGCTTGCAGACTGGAATAGCTTGTGGCGGTAGTTTAGGACGGGAACTAGCCTTCTCTGGAGAGCTTTCCCCATTTTGCAAGGTCCCACACTTGGGAAAAGCTCCATGTTGTGCAATCTGCTTGGATGCTAGAGTGATCAACCTAGAAATCTAATCGGCGTGGGAAGTCTTTGTGATTTTGCACTAACATGAGCTACAAGGATTCTCTTGTGGTGGCAAGAAGTAAGAAGGTTGGAACCTTGTATTTATCCACTAATAGTACTAATGATTGTAATCTTGTGGCTTTAGATGTAGATACAATATTATGGCACTATAGGCTTGGTCATATGAGCCATAAGGGCATGGCCATCATAAAGAAAAATTTACCTGGATATACAGAAACAGGTTTGGAGTTCTGTGAGGACTGCATATATGGGAAACAAAAGTGAGTAAGGTTTCTCAAGGTTGGACCTACAAAGAAAGAGAGTAAGTTAGAGTTGGTGCATTCTGATGTGTGGGGCCGGCTCAAATTTATCATCTCTTGGGTGTTCAAGTTATTATGTTAATTTTATTGATGATGCAATAAGGAAAGTTTGGGTTTATTGTATTAGAAACAAATCTAATGTATTTGAGAATTTTGTTAAATGGAAAGCCTTCGTAGAGAATGAAACAAGTCTTAAGCTAAAATGTCTCAGGTCAGATAATGAAGGGGAGTATTGCAGCAATGAATTTAATGATTATTGTTCTAAGAATGGAATCTGCGGGTAAAAGACGGTTCCGGGAACTCCACGACAGCAGAATGGGGTATCGAAAGGATTAACGTAACAATAATGGAATGTGGTAGGAGCATGAGGTTACATGTAGGACTACCTCTTTCTTTTTGGGCGGAAAAGTGAGCACAACTGTTTGTGTACTTAATAAACAAAGGAACCTCAAGTTCATTAGATGGAGGCATACTTGAGGAGGCTTGGTATGGTAAGAAAGTTGATTATTCATTTCTTAGAGTATTTGGATGTGAGTTGTTTTTTCATATAGACAAGGATGATAGGACCAAGCTAGAGGCTAAATTAGAAGAATGTACTTTCATTGGTTATGGTAGTGATGAATTTGGATTTAAATGTTGGAGTATTAAGGACAAGAAAATCATTCGGTCTAGGTATGTGGTCTTTAATGAGAAAGTCGTTTATAAGCAACGATTGCGGGAAAACAGGAAGAATCTAAAAAGAATATGAAGTGGTGGAGGATCTTACGAATGGGATAGTGACCCATGAATCGGTTCGAGAACCGACTCAACGGGAACCCCAAACTCCTACGGTGAAGAGATTTTCTAGGGTAAGAAAAGAATCTAAATATTTTTGTCCTTCTCTTTATTATTTATTACTCATTGATAGTGGAGAGCAAGAGAGATTTGATGAAGCAATGCAGGTAGATGGCAGAAGAAGTGGGAGCAAGCCATGGATGAGGAGCATAAGTCTTTCATGGAGAACCAAACTTAGGATTTAGTGAAGCTACGGAAGGTAAAAGAGCATTGTAGAACAATTGGGTGTATAGAGTTAAAGACGAAGAAGGAGGAAAGAAAAGATATAAGGCGTAGTTGGTGGTCAAGGGTTTGCACACGGGAAACAAGGTATAGATTTTCATGAGATCTTTTCTCCTATAGTAAAAATGTCTTCTATTAGAACTATTCTTGGAATAGTGGCAGCGAAAAAGACTTGCACTTAGAATAGTTAGATGTAAAGACCGCATTTCTCCATGGTGATTTGGAGGAGGAACAATATATGTAGCAACTTGAGAGGGCTATGAGGTCAATGGTAAAGAGGAGATGGTGTTTAAATTGAAGAAGAGCTTGTGTGGCTTGAAACAAACTCCACGTCAATGGTATAAGAATTTTGATAGCTTTATGATGGAGCAAGGTTATATTAGATGTCATTCTGACCATTGTGTCTACACAAAGAAATTTGAGGATGGAAGTTATATTATCCTATGTTTGTATGTCGATGACATGTTGGTTACAGAGGAAAAACATGCAGAAATAAAAGTACTCAAGAAATAGTTAAGTGAATCCTTTGATATGAAGGATTTTGGGGCTGCCAGACAAATCCTTGGTATAAGGATAACTCGACATAGGAAGGAACGGAAGCTAACTTTATCTCAGGAAAAGTACATTAAGAAGGTATTGGATAGGTTTAACATGCATGATGCTAAACCAGTTGGGACTCCTTTGGCAGCCCATTTCAAGTTATCAAAAGAGCAAAGTGTCCCAAGACAGAGCAAGAATGAAACCATATGTTCAAGGTATCTTACTCATCAACGGTTGGAAGTTTGATGTATTGTATGGTATGCACTAGGCCTGATATTTCCCATGTAGTAGGAGCTATGAATAGATTTATGAGTGATCTAGGTAACGAGCATTAGAAAGTAGTAAAGTGGATCCTTTAGTATTTGAGAGGGACCATGGGGACAGTTTTATGCTACAGTGTATCGAGACACCACTTTACGTGGTTATGTAGATTTAGACATCACTTTGGAGATGTAGATAGCGGGAGGAGCACGAAAGGTTATCTTTACACTATAGGTGGGAAAACAATAAGCTGGATTTCATGACTATAGAATCTAGTGGCTTTATCGACCAGGAGTTTGAGTATATTGTTGCCACAAAGGCAAGCAAAGAGATGATTTGGTTAGAATAATTTCTTGAGGAGTTGGGGCATAGCGGGAGGAATGTAAGCTACATAGTGATAGTCAGAGTGCTATACACCTATCTAAGAACTCTTCTTTCCACTCCAGGATGAAGCATATACGGTTGAGATATCACTTCGTCAGGACAACTTTGGAGGAAGATAAGTTGAAGTTGGAGAAGATTCATACCAGCGAGAATCCTACGAGACATGATAACCAAGGTGGTCACAAGGGATAAACTAAAGCTATGTTCAACTTTGGTTGACCTTCGCGGATGACAAAGATAAAGGGTTGAGAAGCTTGCTTGGTGAAAATCACTCTCAAGTGGGAGATTGTTATGTTTGTGGAGCCTATTTTAATGTTAGAGTGTGGTACACCTTCATGTGTTACACTTGGGTATTTTTACGGCGGTCCCACTCGCCGTTTAGCGGGTTAGGGGGTTTAGGGGTGAAGCCCCGAAGCAAATTTTGATGGGTGGTTTATTAACCCATGGGTAATGGGTAATCGTTATGGGTTGTTTTTGGGCCCATGGTTTTCGATACCCATTGTTTTGATACTCACGATTTTGTATCAAACTTCTTAAGTAATTGTCTATTTATATGATCTTATGCATATGATACATATACAAACAAATGCATTACATATGTGCTTTGAATTTGGGTGTGAATTCTATAGATTTTGTTGAGCATAGCTCCAAATGGATCAGGTATTGTATTGAGAGTGGAGGCTTGTAATAAAATTTGAGTAAGTGATTCTTGGTGGACGTAGCCCAAATTGGGTGAACCATGTTAAATAATGTCTCTCTATGTTGTGTTATTTATTCTACACTTTTATTTGAGATCTGTAATATTTTCTACATATTAGTCTCTCATTGCATTGATTGTAAGGATTATTCCGCATATTTTATCTCTTATTTCCTAACACCTAGTTATAGGGACTCAAGAATTTGGCTCTAACACATCTATTTTAATATCGATAAACAATGAAAGTAAATCCTTACGAAATTCAGAAGGTTAATTGAAAACTTTGGCTGATATGGATCCACGAAAGAACATGCCCGATAAATTCAAAAGCATTGATTTTCTTACACATTCACCTTCCTTGCTTATTCCAAAGGTCCGGATGTGGAAAACTAGT
Source organism: Taxus wallichiana var. yunnanensis (assembly GCA_018340775.1). Classification (NCBI taxonomy): domain Eukaryota; kingdom Viridiplantae; phylum Streptophyta; class Pinopsida; order Cupressales; family Taxaceae; genus Taxus; species Taxus wallichiana. The sequence goes on from CM031241.1 coordinate 98,549,669, forward strand.
TCTGTGAAATTTCAATGGATTTGGAAGCATTTCCCTTATCAAAATTACAAATTATGTGCATGTAATGGGTTCCACTACAACTGTATGACTCAATTTGTGTCTAAGCCCAAAGTTGTTAGAGCCCAATGCAAACCTTATGCACTTGTATTTTCATTCTTGTTGAAATCTACTTCAGCAGGATTTTAATATATGCTGTCATTTTAGCTTGAATGGTGGACACCAACATTGAAGAAAAAGTAAGGAAAAAGGCGTCTGTAAAATGGTAATAGAGGCCGCAGAGGACCATCAAAAGGAGAAAGGGAAGTGCTGAGGACTGTAATAGGTAATGTATTCTCTAAAAAATTATTTAATGAGAGCCTTATTTGATAGAAATATTTATCCTTATTTTATACTTTTTCCCATCATCCTCTTTCTGTTTGCATCGTGTTCTAAAATAAGAGCTTTGTAATAGATTACAAATACTAACAATTGTTGAATCAAAATTATATCTCGTTATTCAAAAGTGAGAGAATTTGAATTTTCCATGGACATCTTGGAAAATATGTCTCCTGCTGTAGCTGGAAATGATGTGATAGACATGCATGCTAAATGTGTAAGCATACATAACCTGTGTTAAATGTTTGATAAAATGAATCATAAATAAGTTGTGTTTTTCTTGATGTGTGAGAACCAAATAAGTACATAATCTTAGTCTTCAGCACAATTCAATCCGCCACCAAATAGATCATCAACTTTTTTTACAGTACCTCCCGTAAATGTATCAAGGGCATGGATATTTTGAGATTAATACATATTTATGCGAGATCTAATATTTCTATGGTCTTGGTGATATTGTTTATTGTTGAGGTAAAGGGTTTGATATTTTGAGATTCATACATATTTATATGGCTCAAGGAGATATAGTTTTACTCTTACGGGGTCAAGTAACATCAGGAAGTTACCGAGGAATCATAATCATTTAAAAGAGAATAGTAACTTTTAATATCAACAACATGATTGTAAGTTCAAAAATAAGTTCATACACTCCAACATGTTTAATGAGATGTTCATTTTCCAATATTGTCCTTTAAAAATGTATAACAATATTTTTATACACTACCAAACAATATATAAGAGTATTCAATGTTTATCCAACTATTTTCAATATATATTTATGTATATTAATATAGTTTCCATGTAATTGTATATAAAAATGTCATTCATATTTTAAATATATAAATTGTATTAAAATTTAATAAGTATTTAATGTCTAATATGAAAATGTCTGAATGACCATCAAAGTGAACACTTGAATATGATTAAAAAAATACGAATTTCTGAAATATAGTCTTCCTTTACTACATTGTAAATGTTTCTTCTACTCTTTTTCCTGTTGTATTACTTTTCCTTTTAATTATTTGATCTTCATGTAGGATTTATTCAATATCTTATCTATGGTTGAGTCTTTTTCTTATATCTGATTTATTCAGGATCCATTTTAGACGTTTTAAAATATCTATACTTTTACTTGGTCCCCTATTATCGTAATTCAAAGCCATACAATTTATTAATTTTGCACACCTGCATATAATCCTTCAAAAATATAAACAAAGTAAAATCACGGCTTTGTAATGCTAAGCCCTATGTTAAGACCTATGTCAAGCCCTAAACAATGATCTCCAGGAAACCCTAAGGAGTGATCTAGCTCTGTTAATGGTGGCGGCGAGAGGGCATCTACAGGAGGTTTCGCCTTGGATGGATTTTCTTCGTATGTGCAAACAACCTTAAGTCAAGCTACATCGATGGTGGAGGAGACATAAATCAGGAGAATGTTGATCTCCATACTGTATGTGAGCCTTGAGGTTTCGATGAGTGGGGAAAGAATGGCAGAGCAGGCAGTCATGGTTTGGGAGGAAAAAGGGTTTCCTTTGGCACCCAATATGTGATTGTAGGGGTGGCTCCAAGCAGGATAGGGTAACATCTCCTTCGAAGATTGTTGAGAAATTTGTGGACGGAAGGGGTAGTTTTTATTTTTACGAGGCCATGTCTAAAGGATCTCCTCAAAAGGCCCCTCCTTGAAGCTTGTAAATTCCCCTTCAGTCATTTTCAATGACAATATGCTCAACATAATGCGTGAATCTAATGAAAACCTTTCTAGAAAATCCCTCATCTTCTGATTCAATAAATTTTGGCCAAATCTTGCTCAACAAGATGAATGGATAACCAAAGATGGATCCCAAAATCAATGGTAAGGTCGAAAAAATATTGAGTTTGAGGGGAACATGGTCTCATGGTCAAACCTTGGTACCCTACCTTTCATCCTTCAAAGCTTCGTTTGATTCTTACCCTACTTAGGTTAGACTCCCAGGCTCTCCTATCCAACTCTAGAATGAACATTATTTGAATCCACAACATCAAGGTTAGGGGCTTATGTTAAATATGATGACAATACTTCTCAACACTTCCATACTACATTTTCTCATTTAATGATTTCCATAGACCTCAGTCAAGACATTTCCCCTAAGCTCAACCTTTTGATAGGTGACAAAACGTGGGTCCAAAATATTTAATTTGAAGGTGTACCTTTTCGATTCCATAGATATTTTAAAAATGTGTACTTGATTATTTTTGTGAAGCACCTAAACACACTGGCTCTAAACCTTCACTGGTGGAAAAAGTATCTATCTCGATCATTACACATTATGTTCCCCCTCTAATTTGGTTCTTGATCCATCATCACCCCTCTTTGGAAAAGGAGATCCTCTCAGGATGATAGTATGGAGATGGTTGTTGAGACCCCCAACCCATTATTCCAGGTGAGCCCAAAGGGGTTGCTCATTCATGAAACTCAAGGAATCCAAAATCCTGAACCACAAGCACATGAAGTGGCATAGGAGAAACCTTTCTCTCCTTTTATAAAAGAACATATTAGTCGATTGATGGTATTGAAAGCTGTTCATCCTAATGGGTAAGTTTTTGATGGGTGGAAAAAGGTTAATAACGAGAAGAAATCCTAAAAAAGTGCTTCCATCTCATAGAGACTTTGTATTGTTCTTTGTTATCGGGTCGTTTCTTCTTGCTACTTTTTATGTGATTTCCGTTGTGACTCTCGTATGTTGTAAATCTTGTTGGGAAGTGTGATTCTTGTTTTCTTTTTGTACTCAATGCTTTATCAGGTGTTGACCAATTTTTGTACACAGGTAGGATCACGGTCAAAAAAACATTTTACCTTGAATAATAAAAATCCTTCCCAAATACTTCCACTCTTCTCAAAATTTGGCTCATGATTCATTATTCCAAACCAAAATTTCAATTTTCACTCTGTAAGCTTGAAGCGATTATGTCTATTGTTAAATATCATCACATATAATATGTCACATGTTCCCATATTAAAGTTTATATGACTATCTGAGGATTAAAATGCTTGTATTGATATTATTTTGGTTCAAATTTCTACTTCTACTTTAATTATTGGATCCTATGTATATAATAATTATGCTCCACTATATATTGTGTAGTATAGTGATACATAGTTCCTAGAAATAATCACAAAAACAAATCTTATTGCACGATACACAATTTTACACATGCATAATCCTTCACTAATTCTTCAAAAATTTCCCAAAAAAAAGGGCCTATGTTTCCTTGTTCAAAGCCAACTTCTCTGTTGTCCATAGATGTAAATGAAGCAATTATGTCCATGTCAGGATATATTACTTAATGTAACATATCACCTGATCTTGTATTATTGCAAATATTAATATAACAGGTTAAAATGATCATATTAATATTATTATTTTTATGTTAATTTAAATTTGTTATTTAACTATGGGAATTGTTTCACTATGTATTTTTGTAATACACTCATACACGATTGCAAAAATCATCTAAAAATTATGATAAACAAGTTCACCTCTATTGTAACTACTTATACCTCTTATTTTATCATTGAATTCCTTACCTATCACTAAATCATGCGAAAGAGGAAACTTAGGAAAACAAAAACACATCATATATTTATTTTGTATGGGTTGTATTGACATGGAAGTTTATTGATTGATAAACTTGGTTAATTGAATGGTTACGTTTGAATCGCTAGAGGGGGAGAAGAAAAATACAGTAAAACAGAAAAAAAAAACTGTATTAAATCTGCCAAATGGAGAGTATTCTATTTCCTAGATCCTGACAATCAAGAACAACAACAAGAATTTGATAGTTTATAGCTACTATGCACTTGTTATCATGCCTTTTCTAGAAAAATAGAGCTTGCTGTGTATATTCATGCCCTTTTTTTTCATTAAAAAACAGGGTAACATAAACTTTTTTTTACATATAATAGATGACAGGAGAAGCCTGCAAATATTCGCCAAAAATAGAAGTTTCTGGATGAAAAAGAAAAGAAGAAGGAGAGTTAAATGTGGTGGTTGGAGTAGTTGGGGTGATGTGGCAAGAGAAGATTAGTTGGAGATCCACGTCCGCCAACACTCCCCCTTAATCTTCATTGCCATATATTTTTGCTATTCCAATTCCTTCCCAAGATGCTCAAAGACATTCTTTGCAAGCGGATTTGTGAAGATGTCTTCTAGTTGCTCTTTGGACCTGCAAAACTCAAGATGAATGTCACCATTGTTCACCAATTCTCGAATAAAATGATATCTTGTGTCAATATGCTTGATGCGTTTATGGAAGACATGATTTTTAGATGAAGCAATTGCAGAATTATTATCACAATAAATTTCTATAGGTTCTTCTTTTGGATGATTCAAATCTGAAATTACTCTTCTCATCCATATTGCTTGGCAAGCTGTTGATGTGGCTGCAATGATTCCACTTCAGCTGATGAGAGTGTCACAATTGGTTGTTTCTTTGATGCCCAAAAGATAGCACTTGATCAAGATGGAAAATTTAACCGGAAGTACTCTTCCTATCATCCAAGCTACCTCCCAATCGGTATCGTATATCAATCAGCTTGTAGTCATCTAAAGATGTATACAAAATACCAAAGTTCTTTGTTCCAGCTATATACCTTAAAATTCTTTTTCTAGCCTTCCAATGTGATTCCTTAGGTTTGTCAATGAATCTAGAAATAAGACTAACCCGTGCATGATATCCGGTCTTGTGGCGTTAGATATATAAGGCTTCAACTAATCTTCTAAATAAAGTTGCATCAACACTAGGACTTTTGTCATCCTTACTAAGTTTTAAACCCAATGCAATTGGTGTAGGGCTGCATTGACATTTTTCATCTTGAATCTTTTCAACAAGTCACTAGCATATTTGCTTTGACATATAAAAATCCTTGATCACTTTGACTTACCTCTATTCAAGAAAGTATCTCATGATCCCCAAATCGGTCATAAAAAAATCACTTTCCATGGCTGCCTTGAATGATTTAATTGACATGTTACCTGTGATATCAAATCATCTACATACAAGCAAACTATAAAGATTTCTCCTTCATCATTCACTTTGAGATATAAATTTGGTTCATTGCCACTCTTGCTAAACCCATTGTTCACAAAGTAAGAGTCTACCTGTGAGTACCAAGCTCTAGGAGCTTGCTTCAAACCATATAGTGTCTTTTCGGTTTGTATACCTTATGTTCTTGTAATGCCCCCAACCTACCTTGTCTCGGTCAACATTATTTCCTGGCTGCGTGGAGGATGGGGATATTAAAATCTAGCCATGTGTTGTTAATGCCTTGCAACCAACTTAATAAAGAAAACATAATTTTTTTTGCTCTTCTCCTTCGTATGTGCCATTCTTTTTCCCTGTGCCTAGCTATGCGATCACTAGTTGTATTGGCGCGGTTGGTGGAAGGACCTGTTATCACTTTTATTGTTCTTTCAATGCATACGGTGGGTGTTGGGCACGTTTTCTTCTTAGGCATTTTTTTCCTTCCTGTCACCTCATTTTGACCTACTCACGCAAAGAAACCGGTGGCCGCGTAGCTTGCACTAGTGTGTTCGGGACAGTGGATTCATTGATGGTGAAATGAAGGTCTGTCACCTTGATGTTGCGTGGGTGGGTGTGGATTCTCAAAATCATGTTGTACAGGAAGTTTCAGTGGAGCGTAGAACTGAAATTCTCCTAGGAGTCTTTGTGAGGAAGTATTTGGGCTGTATGTAGCGGCTAAGGAGGTCGAGAGGTAAACTTATCTCAGAAAATCGGTGACCTCCGGAGAGTAAGTGCGGCGGCTCTTTGCGAGGTGATCCCAAGGAAATGTTGGTGTTGATCCTGTTGTTCTCAGTTGCACGCGACCACGGTCGTGATCGGTGGTTACAAAATCTTGCAATTTGTAGTAGAAGAACGAGAAAAGTTTTACTTGAAGCCTTTTTAGCGCTTCCATAGGCAGGTGTCAACTATGTTGCTTCGATTCAAGTATAGAATGCATCCTCGATTCGAGTTTCTCCTTCAAGATATTTCTGTCAAATCGACTATGTGACAGTGAGTTTTTGCGGCTAAGCCATTGGGTATACTTCCTTCCAGGAGTTGTATTGAATGCCTGTAACACAGAGGTGATCAAACTTCACCTTTCCTGAGATTTCATGCATACCATTCATACCGAATGAGCAACTTCTAGTGGACTTTCTGGAGGAAATAGTTGGCAATGGGCGTGTGCGCGGTTGCAGGCTTACTAAGCAAAGCTCGTCGAATTCCCTTCAGGATTCAGACTCTTATATTATCCATTCATCAGTACCCACCTGGTTGTGAATCTCAGCAACTCGAAATGCAGAATGGTGAAATCAGTGGGAAATTTGGAGGCGGCGGTGGAGGAGATCATGGCTCTGCACAGGAGTTTGCCTCCCAGGCCCAGCGCGGAGGAAGTGGATGCAGCGCTCTTTCGATAGGGAATGTGGATGCTACACAGTCCACACGTTTGTAGAATTTGTCGAGGCAGGTGAAGCCTCTGGATGTGCCTGAGGAGCTCTTTTCAGTCATGCAGGAGAGGCGGAGAATTCAAATTGAGATGCAGGCCGAAGAGGAGAAGCGAGAGGCCTTGGCCCTGCTTCAGCTGGAGGACCACCATAGGATCTTTGATTATCTTGTCCAGAAAGCATCTATAACTGTGCCTTCTTCTTCATCTTCTCCTCCTGATTATGAATTGGACGCTCCTTTGTCTGTTATGAATACTGCTAAAGTCACTGAAAATCATGCTGCAATCATGGATGACTTTGCCATTTTTGAACCGAAGGTAGGGCACACGGAGACACAAACTTTGGGTAAGGAATCAAAGTATGCTAGAGATGATAATTTTAGACAAAAGCCCAAGTCTATCATCACTACTCGAAGGTCGGAGGCGGCACCCAGAAATTTGCTGGCGAAATCTACTTTGGAACAGCGCTCTTCTTTTGGAATTACCACAGTTTTTATGTTGTCCCCAAATCTGATGAAGAAAAAGGTTTATATATCATTACGGTAGATGCCTTTCAGAGCCAGGAGCGTGAGGTAATCTTTATGTCTTGTGTCCGAGCTACAAATCATGGGGTTGGATTTGTAGCTGATATTCACCGCATGAATGTGGCACTAGCACGAGCTCGCAGAGCACTTTGGGCTAAGGGCAAAATAGCTGCATTGAAGCAATCTAGTGACTGGTCGGCCTTATTGAGGATGCTAAGTCTAGGGACTGTTTTATGGTTATGGACAACTCGACTGACATGTTGGCTGGTGGATTGATCTAAGGGCTAATTTGGAGCGGTGTTCGGAGGATTTTGGATCTACTTCTGAGAAACCCAGGGATGCATGGCAACAATCTTTGGGAAGAGGAGTTAGGGTGTCGCCAGAAGATCAGCGAGGGAATGATAATCGGGTGTCAATGCGACCCGACCGAACTATGGGCAGAGATGCACATTTCGGACTATTCAATTGATTTTATGAAGTCAAGAGCATGGCCGTTAACAGAGTTTGGACCTTTGAAGCGGTGAGGAAGAGGATTTGCGTAGGTTGTGTTCTTTGTTGGCCAAGCCACAGTCGACGTGTTTGTTGGATTGGAAGAATTCTAATCGGGCATGTTAACTATACTCTTTGTAGTAGTTTTCTACCTTCTTTCGTATCTTGAAATGAATTTTCTTTCCTCTTGAATGGGATAGACTAAATGTTTTCATGGTTGATTATATCATTTTACCGATTGTGTTGGTTGTTCCTTTAATTTCTTGTTCTAGTTATTTGGTTTTTCTTGGAATGTTCTTTTCCTCTCTTATAGCTTACTCTTTTTCATAATTGTCTAAATGGGCTCTTTGCAATATTGAGTGATGCAGTCTAGTTCGTAGGAAGGAAACATTATAGAGTTTCGTTTGCTTATATGACCCTCTTTTAAAAGAATTTTGTGATGGTATTTTAGTAAGAAGGCTTACTATATGGAAGGTTAAGCCTTCATATCTCTATTTCGGTTGAGTGAATACGTATTTCTTGTTTAGGGCTCTCTGCTTTGCTAAAGGTACATTAATAGTGATGTTGTGTTCTAAAACTTGTTTGAGCTGTGGGCATTCCTTACTTTTTGTTTAATTAGAAAATGACATTAGGGTTTTGCTTTAGAACTGTACATGGTTGACTTTTGTACCTAGTTCTAGGGGATGAATAACCTGACATCTATTTTGGCCTCTACGTGTTGAGAAAATTACTATACCTACTACCTGGTTCAAACTCTTGTTTGATTAAAGTAAGGGGGAGACATTGTAAGTTTAATTGAATGAAATCTCTACAATTTTATTAAGGGTCGCAAGCAAGCTATTAATAGCTGGACTGAAACAAAAGTTGTAGGTGAATCCATGGTATTGGACTCGTGAACTCGTTTCCTGTTAGATGACAGCTGATTACAGTGATAATATAATAGGTGGCTATATTCATCTGTTTGATATTTGCTAGACATGTCCTTGATAAGCCCACATGGATCGGGTAAAATTTCCATCTTCTATACCATTGGCAAGGAGTTCATAGAACTTCTAGGCCTGACTGCACTGCGTAACCTTCCTGATGGATATGTGCGTTGGTTCTTATTTTGTGCTTGTACTCATGGTAAGGTCTTTTGAGTCTGGGGCATCGTTGGTGTTTTACCCTCTGCGTAGCGAATCCCTTTGTTTTCGAACTCGAATATCTTATACTTCAAACTTGGTTACTAAAAGGTCCCATTTTGTGGCCTTGTTAAGGAAATCAATTTTTATTTTAATACTTATTGACATTGTCGGAAATATATATAAAAATTATTAACGACTTTTGGGTTTAGCCTTCCCTTATATTATGTAGAGAAGTTGACGATTAGGATAAGGTTTGTTGGTAGAATAATGGCCCTTTTTGTGTCTCTTTTGTATGCTTTGGAAGAGTGGATTTGTTTGGTTAACTAGTCCTACGTTTAAAAAATCCTACATGAAGGTAGTGGTAAAGCTCCTTGGTTAAAACTGAAACTATAGTTGTTTTTCTTTAGGGCATCGAACCCTAATTATTCTTTATGAAGCCTCCCCCCGGGAGATATTTGGATAACGTCATTTTGTTTTCGTGCCTACGATCATAATTAGTATGTTTTGTCTTCTCTTAGACCCCTTTAGTTGGATGGAGTAAGTTTTGGATTCCAATCACATAATCCATAGGATTACATGAAGGAGATATCAACACTCTTGACCTTCTTGTTCCTAACCCATAAGGTCTGCCTTGATTTATGTGATTTTGTTCTTACTGGTATTTTGACTTTCTCCTTGCTGGATGGTTTAGATTTCTTTCTCATGCGAATAATTTTGGAGTTGTGGGTTGTGTTTTAATCCATTTTTGAATTAGAACTTTCCTTTCTTGATATTGTTAAATGTTAGCTTACTGTTGCAATGAGTAGCCTTAACATGCTCAGTTCTCATGAACTGATTCCAGCTAGTATTTGTGCAGATGGATTATGCGAGTAGATTAAAGGAAAGAGTTGTAAAGGTTTCATCAGTGCAATTTATGAAGTTCCTTGTAAAAATGTCCAATGTGAGGTAAATTTTGTAATAGTGCTTGCAAAGGAGTTTAGAAAACCTCTTGCCTTGGGTTGTTCTGAAATTTCGTGATGATGTTGTCTTGTCCTTCTGTAGGTTAACTGGTAAATTACCTTTGTGAGAAATAATATTCAATCTTGACCTTGTTATGAGTATTCTTTTGGTGATATCATTTACAGTCATGGAAATTTTGTAGCATGGCTTGGCTTATTTTGTTACCTTCTTGTTCTTAACCAAAGTGAAATCCAATCTCTTGACTCCTTTGGTTCATGTGCCATGTTGAATGGAAATGTTATAACTATGTTTTGTGTTCTTGTTAAATAATGGTAATTTCTTCTTTTAGGTCATAATGCTTATTGGTTTAGTAACCCTCCATGGTACTAGTATCAATGTTATTCTAGGCATATTTTAGTGGGTTGAAATCCCCTTTTCTAAAGATAATCAAAGATAAAAGAAGACGAATACATAGATGAATAAATAAAGAAGATAATAATGAAGTTGTATTTGGTTGATAAAATTAAGAGTCTTTAATTGGAAAGAAAGTGTTTATCTAACGATGTAAAAAAAAAAAAATACCTACCATTGCTAGCCTTAAGCTAAGGATTAAAAGTTGTCCTCTTGTTGGGAAACGTTAATTAATTTTTAAAAGTAATATCACTGTTGGCTTTTGGGGATATCGGTAGATCTTATCTAGTACGGGAGTTTGAATAAAAACACATTAAGTATAATGCTTCCATTTGGGAACCCCCTGTATCCCCGACGAACTTAATCAAGATGATTTCTAAATGAAGCTTTTACCAAAATTCAATTGAACTCTTAAGACTCATTAAAAGACCGGTTAATAACTAAATAGATCATAATAAAATAAATTTATCTTCTCTCTCTAACCATTACCATGGTACCTTGTAGTCCTTGTCTAAGCTATGATAAAATTTTAATTCTTGATCAAAGATGATTAGGGTTCTGAACCTTAACGATACTCCTCTTCTTTTGATCTTACGCTTGCCTCCTTATGCAATGTGGGTATGAAACAAGTTTCAGTAGTGGGGGTTTAGATAGATAGCCTTGTGGAATTGTATACCACCTGGTTTTGTAAACAAATTAATCAAGGAATTTTCATATTATAGGTGATCCTAGGATAGTCCTCAAGTTATATAAAAGAAAAGAAACTTAATCCTATAAGAAGAATGGTATGAAACAAATCATGAACCTTCTAGAACGTAAGCTAAGAATTGTAAGATGGCTCTAGTAAATCAGTAATCTTAAGAAGATTTTCACGGTGGGATGTCTTCGCTATAACTATGTAATGTGGTTGGTCTTTTGGCATGTCCTTTCACAAAAGAAAAGTAAATTGTCCTTGATAGGTGTGGATTTCCGTATGCTTTGCCTTTATGGCCATCCTTGTATCAAGTTGTTCATAGTGTTAGTTGTATCCTTGGTGACGACATGTTGCGTCATGTTATGTGTCGAAGTAAGTCAAAAAAAAAAAGTTATCTTGTATTTCTTTGTGTTGTTCGTGTGTTGTGATTTTGGGTCATTACACTTGGTATCGAGCGTAGGTTCATGCTCTCGAACCCGTGGGCCGGATTGGTGTTATATGGTGATGTTACATTATGGTGGTGGTGTTACATGATAATCTTTTTACATGGATGATGATGATGTTGCATGATGATGATGGTAGATATTTTGAAGAGTAATGTGCTTTAAAGCGTGATGTGATTATTGTCATAATTGTGATATTGTGAACACACATGATGTTGTATATCACCTTGTGCGTGTTTGTGATCATGTTGATATGTTGGGGATGGGAGTATTCTCTCTCCTTCTTGTGGATTCTAGGAAGAGTTCACTTGTGAATTGTTGTTTGAGATGTGTGAAAAGAATTATAATGTGGATGACGTAGTGTTGGAGCATTGTGGCATATTGTGATATGTGGGTGTATCAATGTGTTGTATGACTAGTTTGATGTTAAAAGAAATGAGTTGTATCATGATGTTTTTACCATGTTTTGAAGAAATGTGTGTACCACCTTGTTATGCAGCAATAGATGTTATGTTGAGATGTACTATGTTCATCGTATGTATGATTTGTGCAAATATGTAATGCTTCATGTTGTGATTTTGGGTCATACGGTGAGTGTATGAACCCTATCGTATGGTGCTTGCACTTTGGGTGTAGAATGTGGTAAAGTGATGTGTTACACTCAGTGAATGTATGATCGTGATCTACCCTGTATATGTACCATATGTAAGATGTTATGGTAGTTATGTGTGTGCCACCGTTATGTTAGTAATGTTGTTGTATGTTATGTTGTGAACCTTATGCTAACCGATCCTGAGGGAAATCGGTAGAAGTGTATGTTGAGAGTGAGGAATGGTGTACCATGGGTCAATAACTTGAGCCGAAACTCGGTTTAGTAGATAACATGTGATTCTTTCCTCTCTCCATATGTGGTTGTATGTATGCAACCTAAGTGCAACTATGACTATGTTTAGCCTTGTCGAAGTGGTGGCGGGATGATTCAGATGGAGGTGATGACAGTTGTATTATTGATATGTATTTTATGAGTTGAGGCTCGATGTTGAGTGCTAGCAACTCGTTGAGTACCCCTTTGGTGGCTAGATAAGGCCACACAATTATCGTAATGTGACATTATTATAAGTTGATTTTATTCGTAAATTGAGCTTTTTACTTTATTTTGTAAGGACCAGCAACTTTTCTTGATTGCCATGCTTTACAATTTTGGGCATTTCCTTGGTTTGTGGCACTAACATGGGGATTTTGATACTAACTATGGCTATTTGGCCATTTATTTTGCTTGATTTTGGGTCTTCTTTTAAATTTGGAATTTTTACCGCCTTTCCCAAGGCTTGTACTTTGCCACTTGGCACTTTGGATTGGATTGTTGTGCTGGTTCTATTGTCGTGATGTGTGGAATAGGGTCATAGGATGCACCATGGATTGGTTGGACCTATGGACCCGCTTCGTTGTATGGGGGTACGCCCCAAGGAGTTACATATAACTAGCGGGTTGTTGAACCACGCATTATTATGTCACTTGGGTTAGGAGTGTTCGAACTCTATGTGTCTTGGACCATAGGTCAACCGGCCTCCTTGAGGGAGGCATAAGAGTTTGAGGGAGGCATAAGAGACTGAGGGAGGCATAAGAGATTGAGGGAGGCATAAGAGTTTGAGAGGCTAAGAGACTTGAGGGAGGCATAAGAGATTTGAGGGAGGCATAAGAGACTTGAGGGAGGCATAAGAGTTTGAGGGAGGCTTATGATATTTGTATCCTGTATGGTTGATGTTTCGGGATATATGTTGAGTTATTGTGATGTTGGGTAGTGGTCTTTTGATGTATGTGTTACTCATGTCATGTGGATATGTGTTGTGATGTTGTGGATATGTCATTGATTCCCTTGTGGACACTATGTACCTATAGCATTTGTTTGGTGTTATGTGAATTTTTTTCATCGATGCAAATTGAGGAAATGTCTGGTGGATTGTAGTACTCTTTTGTTTGAGTATTTTGTATGTCAGTCATTGATGTGTGACAAGTACTATGTTATGTGGACTGTGCCTATTCCATTCCGTATTTGAGTAACCTTTTTGTGGTGTGATACAATCATGAAGTATATACTTGTGTGCTTATGAATCTGTAGGGTCTTGTGAACCTGATAGGGTGTTGTGTTAGCAGTTCATGTTGGGCACCCACAATAAAGAATAAATAAAACTCTTCAATGATGAAATTTTAAAAGGAATTAAACTAAGAATAATGTTAATGGAAAGAGACTAATGAAAATAACAAACAAGAGGGAACTGCCAATCTTCACAGAACATTGAAAGTTAAAAAAATTCTACCAAATGTTCCTAAGGCTACCTTGTGACCGTGCTTTAATCAACTAAAATTTTAAACCATAGAGTGTACTTTCTCCTGTACTTTCCTTGGTTGCGAACCATTTCTTTTCCATTGTGTTATGTCGCATCGAGGATGATGCTTTCTTAAGGGGAGGAGAATGTAATGCCCCAACCTACCTTGTCGGTCAGCATTATTTCTGGCTGCGTGGAGGATGGGGATATTAAAATCTAGCCATGTGTTGTTAATGCCTTGCAACCAACTTAATAAAGAAAACATAATTTTTTTGCTCTTCTCCTTCCTATGCGCCATTCTTTTTCCTGTGCCTAGCTATGCAGTCAACTAGTTGTAGCTGGCGGTTGGTGGAAGGACCTGTTATCCCTTTTATTGTTCTTTCAATGCGTACAGGTGGGTGTTGGGCGCGTTTTCTTCTTGGGCATTTTTTTCCTTCCCTGTCACCTCATTTTGACCTGCTCACGCAAAGAAACCTTGGTGGCCGCGTAGCTTGCACTGGCGTGTTCTGGACAGTGGATTCATTGATGGTGAAATGAAGGTCTGTCACCCTGATGTTGCGTGGGTGGGTGTGGATTCTCAAAATCATGTTCTGCAGGTAGTTTCAGTGGAGCGTAGAACTGAAATTCTCCTAGGAGTGCCGTGAGGAAGTATTTGGGTATGTATGTAGTAGCTACGGGGGTTGAGAGGTAAACTTATCTCGAGAAAATCGGTGGCCTCAGAGAGAGAGTAAGTGCGATAGCTCTTGCAGGAGGTGATCCCAAGGAAAAGCGTTGGTGTTGATCTGTTGTTACGGTTGCACACGACCACAGTCGTGATCAGTTGTTGCAAAATCTTGTTGTAGTAGAAGAACGAGATAAAGTTTTAGTTGAAGCCTTTTTAGCGCTTCCAACAGGCAGGCTGTCCAACTATGTTGCTTCGGTTCAGTATAGAATGCATCCTCAGATTCGAGTTTCTCCTTCAAGATATTTCATCAAATCGACTATGTGACAGTGAGTTTTTGCGGCTAAGCCATTGGGTATACTTCCTTCCGGGAGTTGTATTGAATGCCTGTAACACAGAGGCGATCAAACTTCATCTTTCTCCTGAGATTTCACGCATACCATTCATACCGAATGAGCAACTTCTGGTGGACTTTCTGGAGGAAACAGTTGGCAATGGGCGTGTGCGCGGTTGCAGGCTTACTAAGCAAAGCTCATCGAATTCCCTTCAGGATTCAGACTCTTATATTATCCATTCATCAGTACCCACTGGTTGTGAATCTCAAGACTCGAAATGCAGAATGGTGAAATCAGTGGGAAATTTGGAGGCGGTGGTGGAGGAGATCATGGCTTTGCACAGGAGTTTACCTCCAGGCCCTGTGCCCAGAGCGGAGGAAGTGGATGCAACGCTCTTTCTGATAGGGAATGTGGATGCTACACAGTCCACACGTTTGCAGAATTTGTCGAGGCAGGTGAAGCCTCTGGATGTGCCTGAGGAGCTCTTTTCAGTCATGCAGGAGAGGCGGAGAATTCGAATTGAGATGCAGGCCGAAGAGGAGAAGCGAGAGGCCTTGGCCCTGCTTCAGCTGGAGGACCACCATAGGATCTTTGATTATCTTGTCCAGAAAGCATCTATAACTGTGCCTTCTTCTTCATCTTCTCCTCCTGATTATGAATGGGACGCTCCTTTGTCTGTTATGAATACGCTAAAGTCACTGAAAATCATGCTGCAATCATGGATGACATTGCCATTTTTGAACCAAAGGTAGGGCACACGGAGACACAAACTTTGGGTAAGGAATCAAAGTATGCTAGAGATGATAATTTTAGACAAAATCCCAAGTCTATCATCACTACTCGAAGGTCGGAGGCGGCACCTAGAAATTTGCTGGCGAAATCTACTTTGGAACAATCGCTCTTCTTTTGGAATTACCACATTTTTTATGTTGTCCCCAAATCTGATGAAGAAAAGGTTTATATATCATTACGGTAGATGCCTTTCAGAGCCAGGAGCGTGAGGTAATCTTTATGTCTTGTGTCCGAGCTGCAAATCATGGGGTTGGCTTTGTAGCTGATATTCGCTGCATGAATGTGGCACTAGCACGAGCTCGCAGAGCACTTTGGGCTAAGGGAAAAATAGCTGCACTGAAGCAATCTAGTGACTGGTCGGCTTTTTGAGGATGCTAAGTCTAGGGACTGTTTTATGGTTATGGACAACTCGACTGACATGTTGGCTAGTGGATTGATCTAAGGGCTAATTTGGAGCGGTGTTCGGAGGATTTTGGATCTACTTCTGAGAAACCCAGGGATGCATGGAAACAATCTTTGGGAAGAGGAGTTAGGGTGTCGCCAGAAGATCAGCGAGGGAATGATAATCGGGTGTCAATGCGACCCGACCGAACTATGGGCAGAGATGCACATTTCAGACTATTCAATTGATTTTATGAAGTCAAGAGCATGGCCGTTAACAGAGTTTGGACCTTCAGCAGGCTGAGGAAGAGGAGTTGCGCAGGTTGTGTTGCTGTTGCCCGAGCCCTGGTCGACGTGCTTGTTGGATTGGAAGAATTCTAATCAGGCATGTTAACTATACTCTTTGTAGTAGTTTTCTACCTTCTTTCAGTATCTTGAAATGAATTTTCTTTCCTCTTGAATGGCGCATAGACTAAATGTTTTCATGGTTGATTATATCGCTGCTGATTGTGTTGGTTGTTCCTTTAAATTCCGTTCCTAGTTCGCTGGTTTTGCTTGGAATGTTCTTTTCCTCTCTTATAGCTTACTCTTTTTCATAATTGTCTAAATGGGCTACTGCAATATTGAGTGATGCAGTCTAGTTCGTAGGGAAGGAAACATTATAGAGTTTCGTTTGCTTATATGACTCTCTTTTAAAATAATTTTGTGATGGTATTTATAATTGAAGGCTTACTATATGGAAGGTTAAGCCTTCATATCTCTATTTGCTTGAATGAATACGTATTTCCTGTTTAGGGCTCTCCTGTTTTGCTAAAGGTACATTAATAGTGACATTGTGTTCTGAAACTTGTTTAAGCCTGTGGGCATTCCTTACTTTTTGTTTAATTAGAAAATGGCATTAGGGTTTTTCTTTAGAAGCTATACATGGTTGACTTTTGTACCCAATTCTAGGGGATGAATAACCTGACATCTATTTTGGCCTCTACGTGTTGAGAAAATTACTATACCTACTACCTGGTTCAAACTCTTGTTTGATTAAAGTAAGGGGGAGACATTGTAGGTTTAATTGAAGGAAATCTCTACAATTTTTATTAAGGGTCATGCAAGCAAGCTATTACTAGCTGGACTGAAACAAAAGTTGTAGGTAAATCCATGGTATTGGACTGACTCGTGAACTCATTTCTGTTAGATGACAAGCTGATTTCGGTGATAATATCATATGTGGTTATTATTTCATTTGTTTGATATTTTCTAGACATTTCCTCGATAAGCCCACATGGATCGGGTAAAATTTCCATCTTCTATACCATTGGCAAGGAGTTCATAGAACTTCTAGGCTTTGTGACCAGCATGTAACCTTCCTGATGGATATGTGTGTTGGTTCTTATTTTTGTGCTTGCACTCGTGGTAGGGTCTTTGAGTCTAGGGCATCGTTGGTGTTTTACCCTCTGCGTATCGAATCCCTTTGTTTTCGAACTCGAATATCTTATACTTCAAACTTGGTTACTAAAAGGTCCCATTTTGTGGCCTTGTTAAGGAAATCAATTTTTTATTTTAATACTTATTGACATTGTCGGAAATATATATAAAAATTATTAACGACTTTTGGGTTAAGCCTTCCCTTATATTATGTAGAGAAGTTGACGATTAGGATAAGGTTTGTTGGGAGAATAATGGCCTTTTTTTGTGTCTCTTTTGTATGCTTTTGGGAAGAGTGGATTTGTTTTGTTAGCTAGTATTACGTTTAAGAAATCCTATAAGGAAGTAGTGGTAAACTCCTTGGTTAAAACTGAAACTATAGTTGTTTTTTCTTTTAGGGCGTCGAACCCTAATTATTGCTATGAAGCCTCCCCCTGGGAGATTTGGATAACGTCATTCCATTCGCGCCTATGATCATAATTAGTATGTTTTGTCTTCTCTTGGACCCCTTTAGTTGGATGGAGTAAGTTTTGGATTCCAATCACGTAATCCATAGGATTACATGAAGGAGATATCAACACTCTTGACCTTCTTGTTCCTAACCCATAAGGTCTTGCCTTGATTTATGTGATTTTGTTCTTACTGGTATTTTGACTTTCTCCTTGCTGGATGGTTTAGATTTCTTTCTCATGCGAATAATTTTGGAGTTGTGGGTTGTGTTTTAATCCATTTTTGAATTAGAACTTTCCTTTCTTGATATTGTTAAATGTTAGCTTACTGTTGCAATGAGTAGCCTTAACATGCTCAGTTCTCGCGAACTGATTCCAGCTAGTATTTGTGCAGATGGATTATGTGAGTAGATTAAAGGAAAGAGTTGTAAAGGTTTCATTAGTGAAATTTATGAAGTTCCTTGTAAAAATGTCCAATGTGAGGTAAATTTTGTAATAGTGCTTGCAAAGGAGTTTAGAAAACCTCTTGCCTTGGGTTGTTCTGAAATTTCGTGATGATGTTGTCTTGTCCTTCTGTAGGTTAACTGGTAAATTACCTTTGTGAGAAATAATATTCAATCTTGACCTTGTTATGAGTATTCTTTTGGTGATATCATTTACAGTCATGGAAATTTTGTAGCATGGCTTGGCTTATTTTGTTACCTTCTTGTTCTTGACCCAAGTGAAATCCAATCTCTTGACTCCTTTGGTTCATGTGCCATGTTGAATGGAAATGTTATAATTGTGGTTTGTGTTCTTGTTAAATAACGATAATTTCTTCTTTCAGGTCATAATGCTTATTGGTTTAGTAACCCTCCATGGTACTAGTATCAATGTTATTCTAGGCATATTTTAGTGGGTTGAAACCCCCTTTTTCTAAAGATAATCAAAGATAAAAGAAGAGGAATACATAGATGAATAAATAAAGAAGATAATAATGAAGTTGTATTTGGTTGATAAAATTAAGAGTCTTTAATTGGAAAGAAAGTGTTTATCTAACGATGTAAAAAAAAAAAAAATACCTACCATTGCTAACCTTAAGCTATGGATTAAACATTGTCCTCTTGTTGGGAAACATTAATTAATTTTAAAAGTAATATCACTGTTGGCTTTTGGGGATATTGGTAGATATTATCTAGTACAGGAGTTTGAATAAAAACACATTAAGTATAATGCTTCCATGTTGGGAACCCCTGTGTATCCCCGACGAACTTAATCAAGATGATTTCTAAATGAAGCTTTTACCAAAATTCAATTGAACTCTTAAGACTCATTAAAAGACCGGTTAATAACTAAATAGGTCATAATAAAATAAATTTATCTTCTCTCTCTAACCATTACCATGGTACCTTGTAGTCCTTGTCTAAGCTATGATAAAATTTTAATTCTTGATCAAAGATGATTAGGGTTCTGAACCTTAATGATACTCCTCTCCTTTTGATCTTACGCTTGCCTCCTTATGCAATGTGGGTATGAAATGAGTTTCAGTAGTGGGGGTTTAGATAGATAGCCTTGTGGAATTGTATACCACCTGGTTTTGTAAACAAATTAATCAAGGAATTTTCATATTATAGGTGATCCTAGGATAGTCCTCAAGTTATATAAAAGAAAAGAAACTTAATCCAATAAGAAGAATGGTATGAAACAAATCATGAACCTTCTAGAACGTAAGCTAAGAATTGTAAGATGTCTCTAGTAAATCAGTAATCTTAAGAAGATTTTCACGGTGGGATGTCTTCAGCTATAACTATGTAATGTGGTTGGTCTTTTGCCATGTCCTTTCACAAAAGAAAAGTAAATTGTCCTTGATAGGTGTGGACGTTTCTGTGCTGCCTTTATGGCCATCCTTGTATCAAGTTGTTCACAGTGTTAGTTGTATCCTTGGTGACGACATGTTGCATCATGTTATGTGTCAAGCTAGTCCAAAAAAAAGTTATCTGTATTTCTTTGTGTTGTTCATGTGTTGTGATGTTTGGGTCGTTCAGTTCTTCTCCCAAAACTTGATAACCAAGTGGCTGTTTCATATACACTTCTTCTTCTAAAATGCCATTCAAGAATGCTGATTTGACGTCCATTTGTTAAACATTCCAATTATTTTGAGCTCTTTATCGATAAAACCATCCTAATGGTATCCAATCTTGCTTTGGTACAAATGTTTCATTACGCAGTCTATGCTAGGTAGTTGTGTTAAGCCTTTAGCTACTAGTCTTGCCTTGTGTATCTCTACTTTTCCATCAGCATTATACTTTGTCTTGTAAACCCACTTAACTCCAATCACATCCTTGCCTTTAGGAAGCTCTACTAGATCCCAAGTTTGATTTTTTTCAATTGATTGAATTTCTTCATTCATGGCTGCAATCCAATTGTCATCTTTAATGGCATCCTCAAAATAAATTGGATCAGCTTGTGTTAAGAATGCAAAATTAGAGCATAAATCATCATTTTCAGCCTCTTGTATTTCATCATAAATCTCTCTTAGACTACGTGACTTCTTTGAAGTGTTTATAGACCTTGATCTTAGTGATGCAAGTGTTGGATTAGAAGATTCACTGCTGTTATTACTTGCTGGAGTAGTTGGATTTGGAGTGGTGGGTGCCTTAGAAGGTGTTGAAGGAACATTTTCTTGAGTAGTAGGAATCACAACTTGAGTTTCATTCTCCTCATTCTCTTGTGGAACACTAGCTGCAATTGTAGTTGTTTTGTCTATACTACCATCCCATGCTTCTTCTTCAACAAAATCAACATCACGGCTTATTATGACCTTCTTTGTGATAGGATTGTATAGCTTATATGCCTTGGATTGTTCACTATATCCCAAAAATATGCACTTCTCTCCTCTATCATCTAGTTTCTTTCTCAACTCTTGAGGTATCAAGGAGTATGCCACACATCCAAAGACTCTCAAATGTGCTATATTATGCTTCCTTTTGCTCCAAGATTCTTCTGGTGTTTTATTTATCATTTCTTTCGTTGGACATCTATTTAATATGTATACCGAACATGCAACTGTCAGCCCAATACTCATTTGGTAGGTGTTTTTCTTTTATCATACTTCATGCCATTTCCATAATTGTTCTATTTTTTCTCTCAGCTACTCCATTTTGTTGAGGAGTATATCTTGTTGTAAGTTGTTTCTTTATGCCATTTTCTTTACAAAAATTCTGAAAATCATTTGATATATATTCACCACCTCTATCGGTTCTCAATACTTTGATATAATGTCCACTTTCCTTTTCAACTTTTGCCTTGAACTCTTTAAAAACAGAAAATGCATCTGATTTGTCTTTTAAGAAATAAACCCAAACTTTCCTACTGAAGTCATCAATAAATGTCAAGAAATAAAGACTTCCACTTATGGATGGTGTTTGCATCACTCCACAAAGATCTGAATGCACTATCTCAAGTGGATGCTTTGCCCTATAAGATTCCCCAACTGGAAATTTATGTCTATGTTGCTTTGCCAATATGCAACTCTCACATGTTGTTTTAAGTGGTTCTATTGGTGGCAACCCATATACCATTCTTTTCTTATATAACAACTGTAATCCTTTGAAATTTAAATGCCCAAATCTTAAATGCTTGTAAGAAGCTTTGAAGGCTAATTCAGCAACCTTTTGCAATTTGTGTGGCTCTAGGAATAGTTCACTTTGGATTCTAAGTGGAAACATCCTATTTTTTGTCATTTCAACTTTTGCAATCAGCCTATTGCTTGGTTTCTTGTCTAGAATCACACATTCACCATTTTCAAAGTATATTCTATATCCTTTTTGCACTAGTTGCCAATGCTTATGAGATTGTGTTGCAATCCAGGAACATAGTATACATCAGGGATATGCTTCTTCTCACCTTGCTTGGTTCTTATATTAATTGATCCTTTTCCCATGACTGATACTTGGTGATCATTCCCCAATTTTACCTCTGATTTTACCGATTCATCAATTGTTGCAAACATCTCCTTACTCCCACTCATGTGATTGCTACATCCACTATCTAGGAACCATACCTCTTTAGAACTCTCTTGTGCTACATTGCATGTTATAAACATGGTGTTTTTCTCACTAGTGTTGGGTTGGTTCTCATTTGTGAAATGTGCCTTTTGCTTATTCATATCATATTGTCTTTTCTACATTCAGATGCAAAATGCCCAAATCTATTACAATAATGACATTGAATGTTGGATTTATCATACCTTTCTCCTTGATGATGGCTATGAGAGTGGTTGTCGCCTCTTCCTCTTGTTGGTGTAGAATGAGTATGTGGGCTTGATACTAGTCTTTTGCTTTCAAGTTGTGTATTTTCTCTTCCTCCTCTTGGTGTAAAATGTCCTCTACCTCTGCTGTAATTTGATCTCCCTCTTGTTTTGCCAAATGGAAGTTGAGCTTTGAATGCATTCTCCAATGATGATGCCCCTGATCGATTTAATCTTTTCTCATGTGCTAAGAGTGATCCCATTAATTCATCTACTGATAGTTGTGTAAGATCCTTGGATTCCTCAATAGCTACTACAACTAAATTAAATTTTATAGGCAAGATTCTAAGTATTTTCTCTAAAAAATTTGATCTTCAACAGTTTCTCCATAAGATCTAATCTGATTAACTATTGTCATTGCATGAGTGAAGAATGAATCTATTGAATCTGAATCCTTCATTTGTAGATTTTCTAAATCCCTTCTAAGCATTTGTAATTTCGTTGTTTTTACCTTGCTTGTGCCTTGGTATGCTATTTGCAGACTATCCCATGCTTGTTTTGATCTCATGCAATCGCTACTCTTGGAAAGATTGATTCCTCCATTGCTTGTTGAATGAAGAATAATGCCTTTGCATCTTTCTTTTTATTTTCCTTCAATAAGTCCTTCTCTGCCTGTGAAAGAGCTTGATATGCTTCTTGGTCTACTGGTTCAGTAAATCCATTCTCAACCAAGTCCCAAACATCATTGGAGCAAAACGGCGTTTTCATTTTTATGCTCCAAAACTCAAAATTTTGCCATTGAATGTTGGTATTTGAGGTTGTGCAATATTTCCACTTGTGCTTCCCATTCCTCCAAATCTTTGTCTCTGCTAACTGTTGTTCCAGTACTTCTTGCTCTGATACCAATTTGCTGGAGGGGAGAAGAAAAATACAGTAAAACAGAAAAAAAAACTATTAAATCTGCCAAATGGAGAGTATTCTATTTCCTAGATCCACAGCAAGCAAGAACAACAACAAGAATTTGACAGTTATAGCTGTTGTGCACTTGTTATCATGCCTTTTCCAGAAAAAACCAGAGCTGCTGTGTATATTCATGCCCTTTTTCATACAAAAACAGGGTAACATAAACTTTTTTACATATAATAGATGACAGGAGAAGCCTCTAGATATCCGCCAAAAATAGAAGTTTCTGGATGAAAAAGAAAAGAAGAAGGAGAGTTAAATGTGGTGGTTGGAGTAGTTGGGGTGATGTGGCAGAGAAGATTAGTTGGAGATCCACGTCCGCCAACAAAATCATGATGCAAAATGCATGTGTAGAACATTAGATGGCAATTTTTTTCTACTTATCATTTTTTTTTGCATTTATGGTGGAAATAAAATAATTGAGTTACCCCTCAATAGTTGACATGATTATTATATGTTATTTTTAACATTTTAATATATTATGGTTAATCAGAGGTAAAATAATAGCTCATTAGAGACTGGGTTTTGGCGTATAGAGATTGGTCGTGGGCAGAAAGAGTGATGAGAGGAAAAGACCCAATTTTGTTCTCTATAATGCCATCCTAGGAAAATGGAGTCCCTTCTCTCTCAGTACCTGATCAGGTTTTGAAAAAGAGACCAAAATGTATGGGCTGAGTCTATTTGGACTTCTTCATTGTTTTAGACCAACTCGGCCAAGAGAAAAATTAAGCTTAAGGGTTCTATGGAGATTATTACCCTAGCCAATAAAGCATTTCTATTCATTATTAGTTTTATATGCTGATTTTCTTCACCTTTTGGAGGGTGACCTTGGTTTTTTTGGAAACACCATCATCAATCTCCCTGAATGGAAGCTAGTAGCCTCTATGGATTCATTGTTTCCTTTTTAGCTAGTTTGGGTTTGCCTCCTTGCCCTACGTATTGATTTTTGGGATCGATGTATTCACCTTGGGATTTCTAAATCATGTGGTAAGTTTATTTCCTTTGATGATAAAACTCTTGCAAGAACCTCGATGATTTGTGCTAGGATATGTGCCAAGATGAGTGAAAGAAAAACTCTCCTGCAATTAATTTTTTAAAATCTTCCTTTAAAATTAGAGAACATAAGATTGTATATGAAGGTTCCTCAGTTTTTGTTCAAAATGTTGCTCAGATTGACATGGAACATCTGTGCAAAGCTCCTCTTCCGAAGTAGCAGGTCAAATGCAGTGTGCACATGCTAGAGATGATTAAGGAATGACTGGGTGTCCCTGTCTTGGGAGATCTTTTAGCAACAACCGTTGTGCTTGTCCCTAGATCTGTGCAGTTAGTTTTTCATCAGGAGGAATCCCCTTTTAGTTCCATTGCCTTGGGAGGAGGAAGACAAGTCCTATCAAAGACTCCGAATCGAGCCTTGGCTCTGTAGATGATCTTGAGGAACACTTTGGCTCGAAGGATTTTAAGGGTGATGTTGAAGTTCGTGATGATTTCTCTCCCCTGTTCTTGGTGTACATTATCCATTCTCTGGATGATTTGGGCAGGACGATTTTTATTAGGGCAGGTGAAGCACAAATTTTGCGGCAGGTGGAGCCTTCGAGCCCAGTGATTCAACCTGATAAGTTAGCATTGGAGGCTCATGCACTTGGCATCGTTCATTCCTCAAAGCATTCTATTTTCTCTGACTCAATTTAGGTGGATATCCAGAATATCAAAATGTTTGATATTAATGATTCTAGTCAACCTTCTCTTTGATCTTATTATGAGGACTGTCATCCAGGTGATACTATTTCAAATGATCTAGTCCCTTGCACGATTTTTGTTTTTCATGATTTGAACAATTTCCAGGATTAAAATCTATTTAAGACAAATATAGTTGAAGAGTCATTTGAAAAGTGAGATTGAAGTTGGAAGAAAAATATTCTTACAAGGTAAATTAGAATTGATTTTGAACGTATATCCTCTTATTGACCACCAATCGCTCTCAAATTTTGGCGTTATGTCGAACTGCATTATAAAATGCTCAGTGTTTGGGAAGGTCCTAGGTACAAGGATTACTTTAGGATGACGTTTGATTCAAATAAAGATCCCAAGGATCCGGTTAAAGAAAATAGTTGGAATGTGGTTCGCCATAGGAAGTCTAAGATTAAATGGTCTCATTCCTGAGATTTAATTCCTTCCATTGATCTCTTTTTGTAAGGGTTTTACTTTCTTGTTGATTTTTCATATCTAGAGCGTAGATGTGATACTTTTTTCCTTTTTCGGCTGAGTTGTGTGTCTCTTTTTGACTCTTATATTTTCATGGTTCTATCTGGGTTTAACCGGTTCTTGATGATCCTGTGTAGAATCCTAGTCAAAAACATGTATCCTTAATAAAAAAATAATAGCTTTCCATCATTACCACTCTTATATTTCATCTCACTAATTAGAGGTGTTGAGTAAATTAATTAGATCATCACCATCCCAAAATCTACTAGAAATACACATACCTACCAAAGTTTGTGCTAAAAAGAATAAAACAATTCAAAAAAATAATTCAGATACGTTAATGTAAAAATTGAAGGATGTTTTGTTGATGGGTAAAGGTATTGATATCAAATAAAATTTGCATTTAAGATCCAATTCATGGTGAAAAACAAAGAATAGTTATGCGAAATTTGTCACAACCTTGTCTGTTGATTTTGTAGTATTTGTTTCCATGTTATATTTTTCTTAACATTTCCTTTAATGATTACTCTAGAATATTATTGTCGTCATTATATTGTGTATTTTAAAAAATTTAAGAGTATATTAGTTGTTAAGATTATCGTTATAGCAATGCATTTTCAATTACTTTGTTTTTGTTTTAATTATAGTATTGTAACCAAAGGAATTTAACATTGTGATATTCATTGGTAGTGGTTAACAAAGGTAGGAGAATATGAGGTTCACTATCTTAAAAAAATTCCATCTCATTTTTAATTAGTTGATATTATATCGCTTGATAAGGTTTCTTTTAGGAAGACAATATTTTTCAAAATACTCTTTTACATGACTTGAGTTGACACTACAAACCTGGTAATTGCATTTAATTTCAAATCCTATATCGAATAAAACTCCATTATATTTCACACCTTATATTGTAATGAAAATTGGTATCAAGAATATCAACATTACAATAACTCAAAATTTCATTTATTTTTTGAATAAACATTCACAAAGTGTACACCAGCGATATCAAGAAAAACATTTTTTTCCCTTCACTATAGATTCATCTTTCATCTTTTACATTTAACAATAATTCTTGTGAAAGAAATCCCTCATTACGGTTGCACCTTAAATAAGAGTTCTTAAAAAATATTAAATAATATACAATATAAATCTTTCTTCTAAATCCTTTTATTTTTTTGCCTCTCTATGATGGTATAAGTTCATAGATAGAATCATGTGTTTAACCAAGGAACACTAAAATTACAAGAGTGATGGTAGGTTATGTGTTCACCTAAGTTACAAATTGCTTGGGATACTCATCTTAACATGTCATATGCAAGAACAACTACCACCTTTGAAATTTATAATTTGAGATGTTCCTAGAATAAGGGATTCATATCTCATCATTCCTACCAAAATAGCACTTACTAAAACTCAAGTTTAAATAACAAGCCCATATTCATGCTATTTTAGTATAATTTTGGAATGGGATGTTAGGTACCATTTACCGATCCTTCACCCCTGTAGTATCTAACATAATTTTTTTCAATATGTTCCCTTCAAAAAAATTTCCATTCTTGAACTTATCCTCTTTCGATGTCCTTCTTCAACTATAATCTTCCTCCTAATATATTTAACACCATCAAATTTACCTTCTTTTATGCATCCCCTTTGACATATCCATTGCAATTTTGAGATTTTATTACTAGTTACATAATTGTAATATGTACCCTAGATGTGAACATAATTTTATAATCTCAATCACATTATGGTAATCATTATAGCCATCATAGCTATATTATTAAAAAAATATTTATGATGGAATTACATTGTAAATAACTAGATATATATCTAATACACATAAAATAATGTGTATAAATATAATGAATACTAATGTATCAAATTGATAGTAATGAAGTGTGTTACAACTATAGATAATTTATAATTATGACATGTTTTACAAGTATAAATTTACATTTAGGGAACCCATTTACTTTATTTTAAATAAATATTAATTGTATTTATAGCTATAAAATAAATAGAGGGTGGAATTCAACTTTGTATTCGAATATAAGGTAATATCATATTTAAATGGAGAACATACCATACGTGGTTTATTTATATATTTCCTCGTGAAATTTGAATACTAATTATAAATGAGTGTCATACATATTGATTTTTATGTAAATTGTGTTAATGAAACTAAGAATAGATTATGATGGTAGGAAAAAATCCCACTAGAAATATTCTAAATATACACCTCTTAATACAATCCCATTAAAAATATTTTAAATACAAGTGACTTACTACTTCAAGTTGGTTATTAATTTTCACTACATATTGACATTCTTTTCGAGATTCCAAAATCAGATTCACTATACAAATATCTCACTTTATTTTATATGGTTGGTCTAGGATATACATATACCGAGAAACAACACTCTTTATGTAGTTAGTGATTATTATATATAGGATGTTTCACTCATACTAACAAAATTATTTGTTAGTTTTTAGTTGCAAGCTCAAACTCTCCATGAGCTCCAAGAATCCAAAAGATCCTGCCAAACATCTAGATTTTCCAATTTCTATTCACCCAAAAATCTCCATGTAAAAAAAGATAAAAATTCCTCCAAGCTTCAAAGTGGAGGTATATGAAAATAAATCCCTAAGAATTCTCACTAATGAGTGGGTGACATGTGTCACCCTTTTCCTATCCCAATAAGAATTCCACAAGTCCCTATCCAAAAAAATACAAAAGTACTAATGGTGGAGAATCCCCCAAAATACCAAATTAATAATAAAACTAAATTTCCTTCACTCGAGGATGCTCACAAATCAAGATATTAACAATTATGTGGATATAGGCACTTAAATGAGAGGGAAAATACTATTTGAGCATTGAAAAAGAAACTCCTCCTACATACAAGGTCCAAGGGTCTCCGATTTGATGAAAATGAGATCCCCATCACAAAAACAACACTTATAATTTCCACTTTGCCAAATTCGAGGGAAAACTTCACACATGGAGAGGTGGTGGGGCCCTCCCAAACTCATGTTAAGTGGTCCCACACCCTAAGAATATGATTAACAATAACAAATTATCACTAACACAAGTAGGATCCATGGGAATTATATTTTATTAGATATAAGTTTTTTAGCAGAATGGGGACTTCCAACCACGAGCATGTTTTCCCTAACCCTAGTGGAGTTTTTCATTAGCCTTGTGATGGAATCTGGAATCTAGAATCTAACATTGTGGCACATCGAGATCATGGTTGATCGGGTTCTTTTATAGGATCTACCACATCTGGAAAATGTGATGGAGTTAGGTTTTCATCGTAAAGAGCCCCAAAATCTTGCACGGGAATGGTTGTGGTATGGTGGGAAAGAGTAGTGGTGCTGGAAAGGTAAATCATTTGTAGTTACTACTATGCAAGGTTTGTGAATGGTGAAAGAGTTGAGAGGAAATCCCTGAAATCCTCATATAAAATCCCTATTCTAAGTTATAAGTGGATCTTCTTCTTCAAGTCCTAGAAAATGAGGAAGATATTTGCAAACATGGAACTCATCTGCCATTTCTAACATCTATGGAATAAACTTTCTCAATCGCATGAATGGATTTCAAAAACTTGGAGTCCTAAAATTATGGGTAAATTAGAACTTTATCCTTGTTTGAAAGCATTTTTTACTGTTGTCTTTAAATATGGTCAAGATAGGATGCTATCAGTGAAACCTACTAGGTTTAGGGTGATCATGGTCTTTTGACAAAACCATGGTACCCAACCTTTGATCCTTTGAGATATTCATTCAACTAGATGCTTATATGGGTAAGGCTTCTAGGTCTACCCTCTACAACTCTAGTTTGTATCACGTCTTGAGATATTGGTAATGCATTGGGAAGCCATGTCACTATGGATAATGTTTCCACCCAATGGTGCATCATTCTTATACTAATATATTGGTAGAGGGTAAGTGCAACAAGTTAGTAGACAATTAAGTGGACATAAAAACCCAAAATTTAAGTACCGTAATCACGGTTTCTAAACGCACTCATGCAAATGTTTTTAATTAGGTTTAATGATTTCAAACCTAAAATAGTGAGTGAGGTTTAAAATTGTGCTCATGGTTTCAAACCATGATCGTGGTCTATGAGACAAAAAAATGGACCATGACTCCTCATTTTTCCCCCTTTTTTCCTTTCCAACCATGATTTCTCCTAGACCTTTGGCACTCACGCTTTGAATACCCCCTAAAAATTGCTCTTTAGACTTCTGGATCGTGATATTTTCAACCATGCCACCAAGAAAAATAGGTAAGCCCTCCATTTTGATCAATTTGTTTGCATTTTAGGTTATTTTTGTGATTTTCATGGGTTTTTCAATTTTTTGTTTATGTTTTTTTATTTTGTGGTTGCTCTGTAAGCTTGTAATCCTACAAATGATCAAAATATTCCTCAAAACCCTCCTCCAAACATAGATCTGCCTCTTGTGGCTCCTTCTATCCCCACGGAACCAACAGGAACACAAGTTGATATTGTTGGAAGAATACAAAAAAATAAAATTGTCATTGAGAACCTTATTAAGACTATAAGACAAAATCATGTCACAAATCTATCCCGTATGACTTTAGCCAACACATTGAAAACATTGATTGGAGAAGTTGACTCGCAACTAATCAAATATATAGATGGAATACCTTTAGAGGGGATTATAGGTAGTGGTATGTAGATAAATTATCCCATGTGGCCGTAAAAGACAATTTTTTGGAAAAGACCACATTTGTGCATTATTTACTAACCTAAGAACTAATGCCCCCACAGCTACTTGCAAATGGTTCCCAATCCATTGGTGCCATGATGACTGAATCAAGAAAAATTGGGACCGATGGTGGATGATTTTTATTATCCACCATGCAAAACAATGAGTTCCTCTCTATTTTTTGAAGAAATTATATCGAGTTCATGCTTAATGAGGTCTAAATTATTTTGAATTTTTAGTTTTATGGGCGAGGAGGTGGCTCTGCAGCAGAGTAGAAATGGTGCATGTTTACATCAACCAAGGATCCCCCATGCCCCAAAACCTCCACTACCTTTAGTTATCCCTCCTACAATGAAGGAGGTTGTGGAGATTGACACATTACATGCATTAAGGGAGTTCACTGACACTTTGACAAAACATAATGACCACATTGCATCGGGTGATGTTGGTGGAGGGAGTGAGTTCTAGCGCACCACACCACTATGGATCATGTGGTGCCGTATGCATTGCGGGTGAGACATCATTTGTTGGATCACATGATTTCTTTTCTCTAGATGAGATGATGGCGGATGTTTTTGGAACTGGTGCAAAGGATCTTGGTCTTTCACAGGTAAATATCAAATAAATATTTAATATATATATATATATATACACACACACACAATAGTTTAATTCATGTTTGAGATTTTAATATATATGTATTTGATTGTACGTCATGTACATACATTTAAAAACTAATTTTTTATTTTATTTTAAATAGCAAGAGAGCGATGAAGGAAACATTTATATCGACATGCTATACTAGCTACACTACATGATTTGGGCATGTTACAAATGTAAGTTTCAAGTTGTACTTAAATTTTAAATTTTATTTGATTGTGCACTTTTATTATTATAATGTTTCACCTGTACATGTACATATTAATATATGTTTGTCTTTTATACGTAGGATCTTGGCGGGTCATCATCTTGCTCTAGGAACTGAGGCTACTTGCACGCCTCACGTGACTTTTACATAGGTTAGTTTCTCTTTACACTTTGTTTATAATTGTGAAAGTTCACATGGATTATGCTTTGGGTCTATTATGTGGTATTCATGTAGATGAATATTGATTTGTACATGTTTTTTGTATAGCTTATGACTGCAGAGAAACTCCTCCATATATGAAGAAAATGGAGGTTGATGTAGATCTTGCCATAGCATCTGCAGATCCACTAAATAAGGTACACTTTTTAAAATTTGTCAAATTTTGGAGGAATTATTTCTTATTACTTAAATCTACAACATCAAATTTTGTACATGAAATATTTAATTTGAAAATTAAGTGTTTGTATGTAGCTTACCCCTCGTGAGTCTAATGTTGTCCCTGTGATGCGTCAACAAAAAATTGATAGGGATCATGACATTATAGTAAGATTTCACATACATTTTAACTAAATTCTAAGTTTCTAAATTTTGAATGTATTTGAAAAATATGGGTGTTAAAAACTTGTTGTTTATGAATGTGCGGAGTTAGGTTAGGCTTACTTAGAGATGCCTAGGACCACATGGATGAAATCCGTAGTGAAATCTCCCTCCATTACATCCCGAAGTTCATGGACATGCTACTTCTAGTAGGGAGAAAGAGAGGAAGATGTTTCATGATTAGATTCATAGGACATGGATGTACATATATATATATATATATATATATATATATATATATATATATATATATATATGGGCCATATGTTCTAGTTCATGATTCTTCATATAGTCCATTGTATATATAGCCTTATGCGACCGCATGTGGTCCTATATGTATTACACACTTAGTTCAAGATGTACACATGTTATGAACTTATATTTTAGAGACATGTGTCCAACACACTTAGTTAAGATGTACACATGTTATCAACTTATATTTTTAGATATGTGTGTCCAACAAAATTAGTTTGATACATTATATATCCATGTGTTGGTTTTCATAATGATATTACTTCTATGTTTGATTTGATTTCATTGCATTTGATATCCTTTTATGTATGTATGTTCTATGTATTTTAGTTCTATATGTATGTTTGATTTAAAATTAAAAAACTGTGGTGCAACATTGCATGGTAAAATTGTTAAGAAATTAAGGGAACCATTTAAACATGTATTGTTTTATATATTATCCCATTAATAGGGATTATCCCATTGATCAATAGATACACTTTAATAGCTCTTTATAATATGGTGTTGGGTAAGTGCAACAAGTTGGGGGACCAAAAAGGGGTCATAAGTGGATGTCATATTGCAAATAATAACATAATATCAATTTGTAGGAATATTAGCAATGCATACACTCAAAGTTAGAAAAAATTATATAAAAATGAATCAAAGTATCAAAATCTAGTTTCTAAACTACTATTTTTTTTTAAATGTACAAGTTTAGCTATATTAAACACTCAAAATTCAATGACTTAGTTTTTAATTAAAAATGCCTATAAGACTATAGTCCGTTTGCTTGTGATTTGGATGACCAAAAATTGATATATATTTTTTCCTTTGGTGAAAAGTTAGATGCCGCTATCTAACTTAGGATAGATTTTATTTTGTATTTTTTTCAAGTGTAATATTTTTTAATGATTTTTCGTGAAAGTGGTTTGAAAACATAAAGAAAACATAGCAACTTTTTTTCCCACCATAACTTCATCAAAATATATTGAAATCGAATAATTTTATTTTTGAACATGTATATAATTTGACCATGGTTGGGATGGTATAAGTTTTATCACATTCGACAAGCTGAAACAAAATTTGAGTCTTAAACGTAGACATAAACATTCACGGGAAAAAGTGTCTTAAAGATCTATTATTACTAAAAAATTATAAACTGATATTTATCCTATTCTATTCACTTTAAAATCAATATTTCTAAAATATAACAGTCTCCCCTACGTGATGGTACCATTTTTATGACATATTTTTGACTTTTCAAAGCATGGTTTAAGTCATGAAGACTAAATTTGATGTTTTGTTGTTTTTAATGTAAAATTCAAGATTTGATGTTCACTTAATTGTCCCCAACTTGTTGCACTCACCCTGCTATGCCAATCAACTAATAAGTTACACATGATTTGATTATCATGAGTAGATTCACTTCCTATTAAGTTCTATATGTTTTTGTATTTAAGTACACACTTTGAAAACCCTAATTTTTGTATATCCTACAATCCTTCTAGTCCAAAATACACATTTTTGTGAGGGGGTTTGTCATAATAATTCACATCCTTACCATTCTAAGGTATTTGAAAAAATTTTTTAAGGTTCTTCAATTAATTTTGAAATGATATATCACTTGAATTTTGAACATTCTTTACATATTTATTTAGGATGTTTGTACATATGTTATGACATATCAATCTAGATAAGAACACATAAATATTTATGTAATGTATATTGTAAAATAATTCACATCATGGAGGGATCTAGGGAGGCCAAATTGGTGTCAGACCACCCGATCCAGAGCCTTCCTGGCATTCCTTGAGCCTTCGTGGCATAAATGTTTACAAACTACCTTTTCTAGGAAGTCCTAGGAAATGAACGGAGGTGAGTAGTGAGAAGTCATGTCTCGGGATGTCATGGCCCCAAACCGCCTACATCGAAACTTGTAGGTGGTTAGGTGAATTATAGATGAGGCATTTATAAGTGCGCGACAACGTCATTTCTTCCAAGCTACTTCATTTGGGCGTAGTCCCTTAAGAGCCCCGAGACCAAAAAAAAATTGTTTAACTTGATGGGTGACTATGTGAAATCTGTGGCACCTAAGGATATATCATTTGATCCTACACCTCAATTTATGGACCCTCTATAATATCATGTCTTGGTTTTTTTCCTTTTCAATAAGTGTTCTCGCTGCCCTATTGTTTGCAAACGTGAAATAGTGAATTTTGAGACAATGTAAGGTTGTAAACAATATATTTTACAAGCGATGGATCGTGGCACCAAACCGACTATACCAAATTTTTGATGTGATAGGTAAATGATAGAGGAGGAAATAATTTTGGTGCGTGGAAACGCATTTCTTAGAGCTACTTTGTTGGGGCATAGTCCCTTAAGAGTCATGAGAAAAAAAAATCATTTAACTCGACAGTGACTATACGTAGACTACGTGGCACCTAAGGACATCTCGTCCAATCCTACAACTTGGCGTAGGGACCCTCAGAAATATTTTCTCTCGGTTCTTTCCTTCTCTAATCAGTGCTCTCTCTGCCCTATTGTTTGCAAACATATGAAATAGTGCAGTTTGAAACAATGTAAGGTTGTCAAATGCTATATTTTACAAACGGTGGGTCATGGTACCAAATCAACTGCACCGACATGTCCAGGTGGCAAGTTGAATGCTAGAGGAGGCATCATTTCAGTACATGACAATGTTGTTTCTTCTGGGCTACCTCGTTCCGGTGTAGTCCCTTAAAAGCCCTAAGACTAAAAATCATTTAACTTTGACAGTGTCTACAGATGGACTCCATGACACCTAATGATCTATAAACTCTTCAACTTTGGAATTATTCACAAAATCACAATTAATCGTTGTTGTTTACTTTCTATTAGAAAATAATAGAGATAGCTAGTGAATCAATTATTATTGTGCTTAGAATCAACAATAGTAGTAAAGGAAAGAATATAAGCTCACAAAACACCAACAATTTTATCTCGAGAAAACCCCAAAGGAGGAAAAACTAGTCGGGAAGGGAAATTGCTCTTTCTTCCCACTTCTATTGGCCAATTCAAATCAATAAGTATAGAAATTACAATAAGTATGAAAGAGAAGTAGATAATATCCCTACACTTCCTCTCAATTACTTGCTTGCTCTGTCTCACACTCCTTTCTTCTACAAAATACAATTCCAGCACTAAGAATTTCTTGCTCACTTGCTTTCATGCTTCGATGATCTTTGTTTCTCCTCTACAACATGTATTTATAGCCTTTATCATGTCCTCCCATGCACTAGAGAATGAGAAAGGTCATGGAGGAAAAGAAAAACGAACATCATTTCAAATTCATAGGTTGTTCATTTCAGATTTTATTTTCTCTCCATAATGGCTAGGACCATCATCCTATCTAGACCGGATGTCCTGGGACCACCACCCTTACTAGGTGGAGGTTCGTAAATGCTTCTACATACATGGAGGTGATCCTGAACTACTTAAAAGACAAAAACTTCCATTTATTATTTTTCTTTCTTTGTGTTGTGATTTTGATGAAGTACATTATTTTGGATCCTTATGGATCACACCTCCCCTACTTAGAGGATTTTGGTCCCACAAGAGCTTAGTGGGGGAGTAGATGAGGAAATAATTCCCTCACTTGCTCCTTCAAGTACCACTAGGCTTACCTTTGTGTCTTTCCTTTCATTCCAATCTTGCCAAGACTCCTACGGACCTCTTCTAGTCTCTCTGACCTTCTGCTGCAGCACTACATCCTCCTCCAATTCACCTCGTGAGTCCAAGACACAATCCTCAATGGAAGGTAGAAACTGTAGTTCTTCATCTTCATCTAACATGGATGGCTCATATAGGTGCAAGTTCTCACAGTTTACTATAGAGTACATCCTCATAAATGATGGAAAATCAAGTCGAAAAGCATTTTCCCTAACCTGCTCCAATATGGTGAAGGGTCCATATCATAGTGGCTTGAGCTTCCATGCTTGACCTTGTAGTCTCTCCTTGCTCAAGTAAAGCCAAAATTTATCTCCAACATGAAGCTTATGTTCCCTCCTATGCTGATCGTGCCTATCTTTGTACTTGGCTTGAGATTTCTCTAGCTATTCTTTGACTTTGAGATGGATTTTGGATCCTCTCAATGAATTTGTTTTCTCTAGTCACCTCGTGTCTCATGTCTCTTTCTCATCCTGCTTTCCAACTACTATCTCCAGCAAATTTTAGGTAATATTTCCCAAACATGCTTCTAACGGTGACTTCATAGTGGATGTTTGTATTACTTGTTATAGGAATGTTGAATGTAGGCTAAGGACTCATCCCAAGTCCTTGGTTATTTGTTTTTATACCCTCGATCAAGCATTTGTACCAAAGTCGTGGTTACCACCTCTATTTGTCCATCTGTTTGTGGATGGAAAGTTGTGCTCCTTTGTAACCTAGTATCCATCTTATCCCACAAAGTATTTGAAAACTTCCCCAAGAACCTGGAATCCCTATCAGAAACAATATACTTTGGAAAACCAAAATGCACCCATACATTAGCAAACAAAAGATTTACCACCTTATGTGATTTTTACTATATTTTTACATGCCATAAGAATACACATTTTACTAAATCTATCAACAAAAAAATAGAGATAGTCATGGCTATGTTTAAACATAGGTAATCCTCCTACAAAATCCAAAGAAATGTCCTCCCATGAATGAGTAGGTACTTGTGACAACGGAATATGCAACCCTTCCTTCCTACTCTTAGGCTTGCTATTAAAACAAATTTTACATCCCGTATAAATTTTGATACTTCTTCTTGCATATTGGGCCAATACATGTACCGTTGCAAGTGGGCTAGGGTCTTACCAACACTAAAATGTCTGGATACTTTTGAGGTATGTGCTTCGCTCATCAATAGAATTTTCCCTTCTTTTGGCATGCAAATCTTCCCCCATCGGTAGAGCATCATGTCTTTGAGATAACAATATTTAATCCCTGTCCTTTCAGCCCCTTAGGACTGAAATTGCTGAAATGTCACCCCGAAGTCTCTATCTTGGGCATATGCCTCTTCGTAAGCTTCCTTCGTGAAGGGCTCAATCGAGAGATAGTGGCGAAACAGGAAAAATTCTCCTACATGGGTGGCCTAGACAATATTTCTATGACCAATTTTTTACTACCCTTCTTGTATTTAATCACAAATGGAACTCTGAAGGAACTCCATCCATTTGTAGTTGCCTTGCCTCTTGCAATTTAGACTGTGCTTGTAAATACTTGAGAGGTTTGTGGTCGGTGTGCACAATAGTTGCTTTACCCAACAAATAATGTTTACCATTTTTTAATTGCCTAAACTAGTGCATACATTATTTATCATAATTATGTTGAATATCCTTTAACTTATGAAGTGGAAGTTTTAAAATGAAAGTATATGGGTTTACCTCCTTGAAGAAAAAGTGCTCCCATATCATAATCACTCGGCATTTGTCTCTACTTGAAAAGGCTGCTGAAAATTAGGAAGAACAAGTACTAGAGCATGACTAATCTTGTATTTCAATAACTCAAAGGATTTTTCTTGTTCCTTACCCTAGTCAAAACCCTTACTCTTTGTGGCCACTATGTGTAGAGGTGCTTTGTAATCACCGAGAAACAAAATGAATTTCCGCATGTATTGTTCTGCTCCCACAAAACTCCTAGTCTCTATGGCTCCTATTGGTGCTGGTTAATTAGTGATGGATTCCACCTTCTTTAGCTCCCTCTTAGCTCTCCTCCTCCCACCACGTGCCCAAGATAGACAAGTGACTATTTGGAAAATTCACATTTCTTCATATTATAAAGTAGTTGTTTCTCCCTGAGAACTTGCAAGACTCGCTGCAAATGAATTAGATGTTCTTCCCATGTGGCACTAAAAATCAAGATATCCTCTAGATATACAATGACACATGAATCTATGAAATCCCACAATACATCATTCATCAATCTCATAAATGTAGTGGGTGCATTGACAATCCAAAACAAAGTATTAACCATACATACAAACCTTGTTTCGTCTTGAAGGTAGTCTTCCATATATCCTCCTCCTTCATTCTGATTTTTGATCCTAACTTGAGATCCAACTTTGTAAAAAAATTTGCATGTTGAATTTGGTCCAAGAGATCATCTATGCAGGGAAGTGGATATCTATTCTTTATGGTGATCTTATTCAAAGCGCGGTATTCAATGCACATTCTCCAAGAACCATCCTTCTTTGGCACCATCACAATAGGTGAACCACATGGTGAGGTGCTCGGACATATCACCCCTTGGTCTATTAGTTCCTGGAGTTGTTTCTTTACTTTAGTACTCTCAAGCAAGGATTGCCTATACAACTCGATGTTTAGTAGAGGGGACTCTGGCAATAGCTGAATCTCATGCTCTACTTCTCATTTTGGTGGTAACCCACTAGGAGCTTGAAATACTTCCTGAAAATAAAGAATAATACTATCCAAATCTTGTTTTCCTTTGTTAGAAATCTCTGAAATTTCTACCCCATCTTGTTTATCCTTTAACAAAAGTAAACAAAATTGATTATGATTTTCTTGAATAAGTCATTTTTTTGGTTAACACTTACCATAGTAACCCGTGTCTTATGATGGTGTGTCCGGATGTTGTAGATGATCCCATCCTTGACCCATCTGTACCGATTTTCCCTTCTCATAAATATAGCATCCCTAACATACAAGTAAGAATTCCCGAATACAACATCAAAATCATCAAGTGGGATAACATCAGCTTCAAAAACATCTATATATTGGGAATTTATCCCAAACTTTACCTTACATATTCTTGTTACCTAAATTTCAACACCCTTCTTCACCCAACGCAAAGGATAAGGGTGTGGATGCTCGTAAGTCTCAATACCAAGCTTCCTTACAAGCGTATCATAAATCAAATTAGATTGAGAACCGGTATCAACCAAAGCATTTACCTTAGTTCTCTTGATCTGGATTTTGATTTGGAATAGTTTACTCATCTCTTCTTCCTTGTTCATTTTGGTGGCCGTG
The DNA here is from genome assembly GCA_018340775.1 of Taxus wallichiana var. yunnanensis. Taxonomy (NCBI): domain Eukaryota; kingdom Viridiplantae; phylum Streptophyta; class Pinopsida; order Cupressales; family Taxaceae; genus Taxus; species Taxus wallichiana. Next base: position 98,588,360 of record CM031241.1, read on the forward strand.
CATCCAAGCCTTTCATCTACATCCATGTCATCTTGATTTCCACCTCCTATTAATCTTGTCTTTACACTGTCATGGCCTTCTTGGAGTCCTTGGTTTGGTTCTTTTGATGTAACTATGGATGTAACTTCAACATGTAGCGTCAATATGACCATTGATATCAAATTCTTTCAAAAAAATTGGCATCTTTAGAAGTATTTAAAGTAGTGGCATCTTGTTTACCTTTTCCTTTCCACTTACTCTTGTTACTTGTTTGCCCATAATCCTTTTTCTACTAATTTGTCGACTATTTTACCATCGCTCTACTTCTCCTTACTTTTTCTCATCATCTATGTAGTATGCCTACACACATGCTTTATTGAGGTCCTTGGGCTTTGTGGGGATGAATTTTATTTAAAGATCAGTGTGAAGTCCTCCCAAGTACTTAGTAGAATATCATCATCCTCTAAATCCATGATTAGAAACATTGCTTTCCATCAAAATTCCATAATATATTCCTACACACTTTGACCACTTGTCTTGTCTAAAATACTACCATTTAATCATTTGGTCGTTTTTATGGCCAATAGGATAGAAGTTAGCTTTAAGTAATTCCTTAAATTCTTGACAAGACTTCACAATAGGACTCTTCTTCTTTTTACAAGTAGTTAGATGATTTTCCCACCAAACTAGAGCATGTACCTCCATTTTGAGACGTGCAAAGGTGATCCTTTGTGCCTCGGTGACATAATAGACACTAAAATAGACTTCTAACTGATTCAACCATTTATCAAGTAGCTCTGCATCTACTTGTCCTTCAAATCTTTTGATTTCGACTTTACTCTCAACTTTAAAAGGAACATACTTAGATTTTACCTTCTCTCTTGTGTTAGAAGTCTATTCTTCATGCTCTTCCTCATAATCTTCCTCATGGTGGCTCTTGCCTATACTCAAACTTTTGGCTAAGCCTCGAACCACTTTGAGTCCATGGAGTCTTGCTTGACGGAAGTTGTCTTCTACAAAATGTAAGTTCCTCTTGCCTTCTAAACATCCTATCCATCATGGTCTCCATCATCTCGATTCTATGGACCAAGTTCTATTCCTCCATTTGTCCCCTGAATTCTTTGTAGAAATTTTTAGATCACAAGGTAAAGCTTTTTCACCTTTAGATCTTGTTAGTGTCATACAAATTCAAGAATGAATACCACAATCATGGATACTTGTTAGCTCACGATACCAAAATGATCTCGTAAACTCTTCAACTTTTGAATTATTCACAAAATCACAATTAATTGCTATTTTTTAATTTCTATTAGAAAATAACAAAGATAACTAGTGAATGAATTATTATTGTGCTTAGAATCAACAATGGTAGTAAAGGAAAGAATATAAGCTCACAAAACACCAACAATTTTTATCCTAGAAAACCCCCCAAAGGAGGAAAAACCATTCGGGAAGGGCAATTGCTCTTTCTTCCCACTTCTATTGGCCAATTCAAATCAATAAGTACAGAATTTATAATAAGTATGAAAGAGAAGTAGATAATATCCCTACACTTCCTCTCAATTACTTGCTTGCTCTATCTCACACTCCTTTCTTCTACAAAATAAAATTATAGAACTAAGAATTTATTGCTCACTTGCTTTCATGCTTCGATGATCTTTGTTTCTCCTCCAAAAATGTATTTATAGCCTTTCTCATGTCCTCTTGTGCACTGTAGAGAAGGGGAAAGGTCATGGAGGAGAAGAGAAACAAACACCCTTTAAAATTCATAGTTTGCTCGATTCAGATTTTTTTTTATCTGTGCAGGAGGACCACCACCTATGTAGACCATCGGTCCCTGGGACTGCTACCATGGTTGGGTAGTGGTTCTCTAACCGCCGGCCTGCAGAGAGGGTGGCGGACCTGTTACTTAAAAGACAAAACCTCTGTTTATTATTTTTCTTTCATTGTGCTGACTTATTTTGATGAAGTAGAGTTATTTTGGATCCCTATGGATCACGTAAGGAATTATCTTCTAATCCTATACATCGGGATAGGGACCCTTTGCAATATCTGTCTTAATTTTTTCCTTCTCCAATCGGTGATCTCAATTCCCTATTGTTTACAAATGTGTAAAATAGTGCGAGTTTGAGGCAGTGTAAGGCTGTCAAATGCTATATTTTGCAAGCAAAGTGGGTTATGGCACCGAATCAACTATGCCGAGATATGCGGGTGGCTAATTGAATGCTATAGGAGGAAAATTTTTGGTGCGCAACAACATCGTTTCTTAGGGCTACCTCGTTCGGGTGTAGTCCATTAAGATCCCCGAGACCAAAAAAATTGTTCAACTTCGACGGTGATTACGTAGACTCCGTGGTACCTAAGGACATATCCTCTAATTTTAAAGCTTGGCATAGGGACCCTCTGCAATAGCCTATCTCAATTTTTTTCCTTCTCAATCGGTGCTCTCATTGCTTTATTGTTTGCAAACCTGTAACGCACCAAAATTACCAACACAGTGAAATACCGGATAACCTTTTTTTTTTGACTTACTTGAAGATAATATGACACTACACAAGTTCTCTAGGGAATACAATCAACTAAAGACATGCTTTCCACAACACGGGCCCACACTGGTTACAGATAAACTTGAGGCACACACTAAGGACACAATGGTTCATCTAAAGTATGCAGTCTTACAACAAGGTCTTCCCACCAGAAGGTTTCTTTAGATTCATGTTTTAGCTGTAAGTGCTTTTACATTCTTTACTTATCGCAGAGGAATCATAATAGGAGAATCTGAAAGTCATGTCTCCTTTGAAGAATTTTCCCCTACCTTGATAATGTTAATATACAGTGTAAACCAATTATAGAATAGCAAGAGGTTACTTCATTTACTTGATTAACTTATTCATTTGTGAGGAGGCAGTTAATTTCTCAAGGCTTTAACTTTATCAATCATTTTTGACATTGTGCTTTTGAACATATATGTTTTACCTTTTCAAGCGGTCAATTTTATTTTATTCCGTATTACATATGTTTGTCTAAGACTTGGATTCTTCATTAAGATCTTACTAGTTGTTAATAAGATTTCATTGGGGCAAGAGTCTAATCAAAAAAATTAAAGGTTTCACTAGGGCTTCACTTGAAGAGATAGACATAAGTATACTGTTTATTTTTTTTTCAACGGGCAAGATAGGTCGAAGAGTTTCTTAGGCAAGTTCCTTCTATTTATTATAATCTTATTATCTTCCAAGAATTCAATCATTGATTTCACCTTAAGACCGTTCTGAGGATTTACCACAATAAGAGATTGTTGATTAGTTTACGCGGGATCACAAGGTATATTTGTTTCTCTTGTTTTCTTTTTGCTAGGTTCCAAAACATAGTCCTTTACCAATCGACACAAGACCAAGGTAACTAGAGCGATGCAAGATGATTCAAGTTCGGATAATTAAAATTAGGTTTGACAATTCAAGGATAAATCATATTCTGAAAAGTGAAAATTCAACAAAGGATACGCATGACAAAACAAGTTCATTTAATCTTATTGACGATAATATTTCTCAAATTGACTTTCAAACAATAACAACAACCTACAAGAGAACAATACAAAATTATAACACAATGCCTTCTAGATAGTCTCCACAATTTCCATACCAATGCTGTAAAGTAAAAGAAAAACATTCGCACAACAGCAGTTCCTAAGAAGGCTGGAATCCACTTTCTACACGTGTTTCTTTTTCTCTCTTTTTTTCTTTTCTACTCAGGAAATCCTCCTGCACATTTGTTAGCACATGTCAGTTCGCAAGAACTGAGCACGATAAAAGCTATAACATTAAGACAATATGTTGTTATCTAACTGTTTCAAGGAAGAAGAAAAAAACACCGTTGATGAAGAAAACAATAATTCAAGAGTCTAAACAAGAGCAATTAAAGAGCTGTCCAAAAGCATAAAATGTCTAAATAAAAGGGATGGCACTAACTCTATTCAATTAACATTTTCACATAGGAGCAGTTAATAAACATCATAGTGAAATTTCACCCATATCACAATAATGACCGTCATTAACAAGATAACATTTCGAAACAAAAACAATTACAGGAAGAGAATTAATTTCAAACGTGATCTATCCCTATTTGTTTAAGTTAGTTCACCAAGCCAAGGATTCACTATGCCACTGGAAGATCCCAAACAATCAATCGACATGAGAATATCTAAACCAACATGACTTATTAATATTAAGATGATGTGCCTATAACAGTTAATTTTATGTCAGTACAGAATAAATAAAAATGGAAAGAAAAGGGATGAAACGCACAAATGACCTCGCATGGGTCACATCCTATCCTAACAATCCTTCTATTAGACTTTCTTCTAATCAAGAGAATGTCTTAAGAAAAAGGACAAACTTGACAAGACCAAACATATCCATTATAAATCTTACAGGAGGGTTACTCAATCATTCACAAGAACACAACACAAGATACATAGCTTCCAAAGGATCTGTCGTCAACAACAAGTTGACTTAAACCTTTTTGGTCAACGCATAACCATTCTACTACAATGACGGAAGGAGGTCGTATCACAACGATCATCACAAAAACCAGTCAACCAAAGAGTTTCCAAACACACCAACCTATGAGTCACAGGAGAATGAAATTTAAGCATCTTTACGGAGCAAAACGTAGAGTAATTTCTTATGCATAAAACCAACATCCCAATTTTAAGATTTGAAAACTTCCTCACTAATGATCCAGTAGATCTCGTATCCTCCAACATGTGTGAAACAAAATCAAGGTACGAAAAAGAGTATTTCCTCTGACATTTTAAGCTATCCAAAAGAAATGTGAGTATCGTCAAAAGAAAACATTCCATAGGTTCAACTACATTCCTCAAAACATACAACAGTCACCAAGGGAGAGAAGGTGATTCCAAAGACGACAATCTCCAAACGGTGAACATGAATTGATATCAAATTATGACGATCAACCATGACACTCGAAGAATAAAAGTATTTCTTTGAGCGATTCAAACAAGTAACAAAAGCAACTAACCTAGTTGAGAGTAATATCAACTTAGCTCAAATCGATAATCAGTCAAGCTAAGCACACACCAAGCCAACCGGGAAGGGTTACTAGAAACTAAAAGAAAAGAATAGAGACAGGAAAAGCATCATTCACCTATACACAATGCACTTGCAGTACTCAATCCCTAATTCGCAAATACTCGACATAACCCAGAACTAAAGATCTCGAACCGAAACAAGAATAAGAACAAAACAGGAACTGTAAGGTTGAGTCCAACAACAATGTTTGATAAAACATTCAAATCGTGAGACCAACATAAGGAACTAGGGGGTGTTCATTACAGGACCCCCACCTCTTTTGTTTTATTAGACTTAAGAACAAAGTTCACCCAACTAATATTTATTAAAACCCAGAAAACAATATAAGGGCTTCAACCAACGCAATCATTTCTAACGCCAAAACAAATACAAACGAGCCAGGAAAGTGGAAACCAAACAGTATACCATCACACGAGACATTAATATGAAGAGTAGAGTTATTTAGTGATTCAATTAAATAACAGCATAAGAATTAATGGTATAGAGAATATCGTGCCTGATTAAGCTCCCGCAGTCGATAACAAGATGGACGGGGCCTGCAACAGCAACCGAAGCCTAAATCCATTTTCTTCAAGCTCGTTGGGTGCCCAAACATCGAACATCTTCATGTTGGCACAGGTAGGAGTTCACAGCCAGGGTGGGTGGTCTAAAATACTTGCCATCATTCTCCCAACACCGCTCCAAGATCAGCCCTAGAACTTCTGTAGGCCCCATTTTGGCAAATGAACTTAATCCTTCGTCATACATCCAAACACCTCCACCATCTCCATATGCATCTGATTGCTTCTAATTTGGACCTCCTAACCTTGGTGCTCTCATATTAGGAGCAGCCCTAGTCTGAGACGAAGCAAAAGAAGGTGGCTTTATAACCAAAAAGAATCTCTTGGTACAGACTCCAAGTATTTTGCGGCAAGCTTTCTGACCCAAGCTCTTGGGGAAAAGGGTAGAAATAGGAGAGCTCTTTTGAAACAATTTTGGAGTTCTCCCGATGCATTCATGTGCCATGGAGGCTATGCAACACAGAATTTGCTGATCTCTATCAGGACTTAACCTTGTTAACAAAATCTCAAATGCTTACTGGAACGGCCCTCCAGCGAATATTGGGAGCTTAAACCATTTTTGCAAAGCTCCAGCTAGTAAGGCACAATTATACTTGCAGTTATCAGGAGCTAGAACATTCTCAACGAATTGACTGAACAAAAGCTTTCACAAAATACCCTGCCTGGCATGTGGCACAGATTTTGAAAACCCCTTTTTTTTTTTTTTTTTTTTCTTCAGCAGATTTGAGGGCAGCATCATACACTTGGTGAAAACATTTCAGCTGTAGCTTGAAAGGTGTGATAATTCCAACAGAAACCTTTATGCCTGCCAACTTAGTGACTCGTAGAAGATGCTCATATAGTTGCAAGGCAAATTGTGCTTCATGAATACTCTGATATGAAACAGATCCGCCCCTAACAGATTCTCTTCCATGAGTTACATCCTACAACAAGTAAGATCTCAATAGAGACTCTTTGCAAATAAATTTCATCAGGCCTGTTGGTAACACCCTCACTGTCACGAATCGGTTTTGGAGAAATGACTCAGTGCAAGCTCTGGATCTGAGGAATATCCTGCTACCTTCATCTCCCAAGACATTTTCTTCAACATTGCATAGATCTTCTGTGCCTGTGGGTGTGATCTGTCACCAACACATAAAGCAAGCGCCATAACTGCAGCAAAGCAAACGTGCTTCATGAATATTCTGATCTGAAACAGATCCGCCTCCAAGAGGCCCTCTTCCATGAACTACATCGAAGAACAAGCAAGGTTTCAGTAGAGAAACTCTGTAATAAATTTCATCAGGTCTGCTGGTAACAGTCACACTGTCACTTAATCGGATTTGATAAAAATATCTTGTAGGAGAATCTCGAATTTGAGGAAGCATTCGCACTGAACAGATAACAACATAGCGGACAACCTGCTCATTGGAAGCGCTCAAAATGGCTTCAACTAAAACTTTATCTCGTCCTTCTACTACGGCTGCAAGACTTTACACAACTGATCACGACTGGTCGCGTGCAACCAGAACAGAGGAAAATCATTTCAAAAACAGCCTGCGCGGCCAGGAGAAGGGAAACAGGCCTCCATTTCACCCGAACGCCTCAGAAACAACAAGGAAAATCCATCTAGTCTCCTCACGCGGCCAGACCAAAAAAGAAAAACGTGGGCAAACCAAACAATCCTCCTTGTTCACGCGGCCAGGGAAGACAAAAAGGACGCGCCCAGGAGGAACAGGAAGGAAACGTCTCAAACACGCCTGCTACACTGGCTTGAAGCTCCATCTAATCCGTCACATCAACCAAACTGCGCCCAACACCCACCCAAACGCATTGAAGGAGAATCCTGGAGAGATCACGGCAAAGAACAAAAACGCGACTCCAACACGTCGAACAATAAAAGCTCCACCTTCCACGCCAAGGGATGGCCGATTGAGCCGAGTAGGTTAGGGGGGGGCATTACAGATTTTGTCAATCTTTGGACATATGACAACTCACCAAGTGGTCTTTCATTATAATAAGAGATGCTCTCTTTATAATAAGAGATGCTCGCATATAGTTCTGAAGGAGCGAAATGAAAGGATGACTACTTACACACCACCTTGACCACATAAATATATTATCCAACGTTTGCAACATCAAAGGGAAATTGAAATATTACATTTTCTCCCATTCATGGAATAAAGTGCATACAAGCTCGGTCTGAGCACAAAAGTTTTAGTGAATAAGCTAGGGGGGGGGGCATTACACAAACGTGCAAAATAGTGCACTTTGAGATGTGTGTAAGGTTGTCAAAAGGTATATTTTGCAAATAGTGGTTCAAGGCACCAACCCAACTATGCTTACATGTTTGGGTGGCTACGTTTAGGCTAGAGGAGGCATCATTTTGGTTTTTGACAACATTGTTGCTTCTAGGATACCTCGTTCGGGCATAGTCCCTTAAGAGCCACGAGACCAAAACATCATTCAACTTTAACGGTGTGACTACCCACACTCCGTGGCACCTAGAGATGTCTCATATAATCCTACAACTAAGCATAGAAACCCTCTACAATAGTCTATCTCAGTTTTCCCTTCTCCAATTAGTAATCTCGCTGCCCTATTGTTTGCAAACGCGCAAATAGTGCGGTTTGAGATAGTGTAAAAAATTTGTCAAACACTATATTTTACAAACGGTGGGTTATGGCACCAAACCAACTATGCTAAAACTTCTAGGTGGCCTACTAAATGCTAGACGAGACATCATTTTGGTGTGCAAAAATGTCATTTCTTTCTGCTACTTCGTTCGGGCATAGTCCCTTAAGATCCCTGAGACCAAAAAGTGTTCAACTTCGAGAGGTGACTACGGGGAATCCGTGGCATCTAAGATTGTCTCATTTGATCCTACACCTTGGCATAGGGATCCTCTACAATATCTGTCTCGTTTTTTCATTCTCCAATCGGTGCTCTGCCTACCGTATTGTTTACAAACGAGTGAAATAGTGCGGTTTGGGGACAGTGTAAGTTTGTCATATGCTATTTTTGCAAATGGTGGGTCATGACACCAAAAGCGAATACAATGACACATCCAGTGGCAATTGAATGCTAGAGGAGGAATCATTTTGGTGCACGATAACATCGTTTCTTCCGGCTACCTCATTTGGGTGTAGTCCCTAAGAGTCCCGAGACTAGGAAAATCATTCAACTTTGACGAGTGACTACGCGGACTCCGTGGCACCTAAGAATTTCTCATCCAATCCTATACGTTGGTATAGGGACCCTCTGTAATAGTCTATCTTTGTTTTTTCCTTCTCCAATCATTTATCTCGTTGCCTTATTGCTTACAAACACGTGATATAGTGTAGTTTGAGACAATGTAAGGCTATCAAACACTATATTTTGCAAACGGTGGGTCGTGGAACCAAACCTCAACAAAGGGACTCTCTACACGTCAAAAAAGGGACTCTCTACAATAGCCTATCTCAGATTTTTCCTTATTGAATCAGGTGCTCTTGCTACCCTATAGTTTGCAAACGCATGAAATAGTGCGATTTGAGATAGTGTAAAGTTGTCAAAAGGTATATTTTGTAATTGGTGGCTCATGGCACCGAACTGATCACAGCGCTAAAAGTTTAGTTTGCTAGATGAAGGCTATTGGAGGCGTTGTTTCGTTCTCGTGACAACGTCGTTGCTTCGAGGATACCTTGTTCGGGCGTACTCCCTTAAGAGCCACGAGACCAAAACATCATTCAACTTCGATGGGTGAATACATGCACTCCGTGACACCTAGAGATGTATCATTTGATCCTACACCTAGGTGTATAGACGCTCTATGATACTTACCAAATAGTGTAGTTTGAGACAATGTAAGGCTATCAAACACTATATTTTTAAACGGTGGGTCGTGGCACATAACCGACCGTACCAAAACATCCGGGTGGCCAAGTGAACATTAGAGGAGGTGTCGATCGGTGCATGACAATGTCATTGCTTTGAGCTATCTCGTTCGATCGTAGTCCCTTAAGATCCCACGAGACCAAAACATCCTTCAACTTCAACGGGTGACTACACATAACTGTGGCACCTAGATACATTGCATCGATCCTACACCTCGGCATAGGGACCCTCTACAATATCCTATCTCATTTTTTTCTTTCTCTAATAACTTCTCTCGCTGCCCTATTGTTTGCAAACACGCCAAATAGTGTAATTTGAGATAGTGTAAGGTGTCAAATGGTATATTTTACAAATGGTGGGTCTGTGGCACCAAAATGACTATCTTGACACATCCTGGGTGGCAGGGTGAACGCTAGAGGATCCGTTATTTCGGTGTGTGACAACATCGTTTCTTCCAAAGCTACTTCATTTGGGTGTAGTCCCTTAAGATATGTATCGATTGATCCTACACCTCGACATAGGGAACCTCTATAGTATCTTGTCTAGGCTTTTTCCTTCTCCAATCGGTGCTCTCGCTGCCCTATTATTTGTAAACACTTCAAATAGTCAGTTTGAGATAGTGTAAGGCTGTCATACCGTATATTTTTTAAATGGTGAGTCATGCCACCGAAATGACTATGTTGAAACATCCAAGTGGCGTGGGAATGCTAGAGGAGGCATATTTTTAGTGCATGACAACGTCGTTGCTTTCGCCTCTACCTCGTTCGAGCATAGTCCCTTAACATCCCTAAGACCAAAACATCATTCAACATCAATGGGTGACTATGTGCACTCTGTGGCACTTAGAGATGTCTCATCTGATCCTACACCTTGTCATAGGGACCCTCTACAATTTTATATCTTGGTTTTTCCTTCTCAATCGGTGCTTTTGGTGCCCTATTGTTTGTAAATGCACGAAATAGTGCGGTTTGAGACAATGTTAGGTTGTCAAACACTATATATTTTGACGACACATCCGGTGACTAGGTGAACGCTAAAGGAGGGATATTTTCGGCTCATGATAACATTTTTCTTCCAAGATACCTTGGTTTTGCGTAGTCCCTTAAGAGCCCTAAGACCAAACCATCGTTCAACTTTGTGGCGACTACGTGCACTCCGTGGCTCCTAAATACATCTCATATGATCCTACACCTCGGTAGTAGGGACCCTCTACAATATCCTATCTTAGTTTTTTCCTTCTCCAATCATTGCTCTCGCTGCCCTATTGTTTGCAAACGTGTGAAATAGTGCAGTTTGAGAGAGTGTAAGGTTGTGAAACGCTATGTATTGCAAACGGTGGGTTGTGGCACTTTGAACCAACTACATCGACACATCCATGTGTCTAGGTCAACACTAGATGAGGTGTCACTTTGGTGTGTGATAATGTCATTTCTTCTAGGCTACCTCATTCGGGCATAGTCCCTTAAGAGCCTTGAGTCCAAAACATCGTTCAACTTCGAAAGAGGACTACACGTACTTTGTGGTACCTAGAGACATCTTGTCTTATCTTACACCTCGGTGTAGGGACCTCTACAATATCCTATATCCATTTTTTCCTTCTCTAATCGGTGCTCTCACTTCCCTATTGTTTCCAAATGCGTGAAAAATGTAATTTGAGACAGTGTAAAGGTCACAAACGCTATATTTTGCAAACGGTGGGTTGTGGCACCAAACCGATTGCGCCAAAACATCCGGGTGGCTAGGTGAATGTGAGAGGAGGTGTTAGGATATAAGGGATAAAATATGTGGAATAATCCCTCACGAGAATCACAACAAGAGAAACTAATATGTAGAAAATATTAGATCTCAAATAAAAGTGCAGAATAAAATAACACAACAATAAGAGACAATATTTAACATGGTTCACTAAATTTGGGCTCACGTCCACCAAGATTCACTTGCTTATATTTTGTTACAAGCCACCGCTCTCTCAATACAATACCTGATTTGTTTAGAGCTATGCCTAACAAACTCTACAGAATTCACACCCGTATTCAAAACACATCTGCAATGTTACATTATTCCTACCATATGCACAAAACCATATAAATAGACAACATATTAAGTAGTTTTACAAAACCATGGGTATCAAAACCATGGGCCAAAAGCATCCCATAAACTTTTGGGTCAAAAATCTCACCCATATGAGAGAAAAGCACGTTCCCGTGCGAGACAATCTGTGGAAATTGTATAGTACTCTTAGTGTACAATCTTCAACACTTCCCTCACATGAAAAAGGCTCCACAACCTTACAATCTCCCACTTGGACACTAGTTTTCCTCTGATCAAACTTCTTAACCCTTCAAAGTAGTTTAGTGAAGACCAACAAAAGCTTAACATAGCTTCATTTTTTCCCTTATGACAACCTTGGTCATCATGTCCGCAGGATTACATTGACTGGTATAAATCTTCCCCCGATTCAAATTTTCTTCCTCCAAAGTTGTCCTAATGAAATGGTACCTTAACTATATATGTTTCATCCTAGAGTGGAAATTAGAGTTCTTAGCTATGTGTATAGCACTTTGACTATCACTATGCAACTTTACTTCCTCTTTCTTATGCCCCAACTCCTCAAGCAATTGTTGTAACCAAATCATTTTTTTCTTGCCTTAGTGGTAGCAACATACTCGGCCTCATGGTTGATAAAGTCTGCTGGCTTCTATAGTCGTGAAATCCGGCTCACTTTGTTCTCCCACCTACAGTATAAACATAACTTGTTGTGCTCCTCATCTTTGTCTTCATCTCCACCCATATCTAAATCTACATAACCACACAAAGTGGTGTCACGATCCATTGTAGCACAAAACTATCCCCATGGTCCCTCTCAATCTTCAAGGATCTACTTTACTACCTCAAGTGATCTCTTCCTGGATCAATCATAAATCTACTCACCGCTCCCCTTTGCATGGGCAATATCGGGCCGGGTGCGCACCATGGCATACATCAAAGCGCTAAGCGCTGATGAGTAAGGTACCTTCGACATCTTGTTTCTCTCCTTCTCTATTTTAGGACACTGCTTCTTTGATAACTAGAAATGGCCTACCAAAGGAGTCCCAATTTGGTTTAGCATCCTGCATATTAAACCTCTCTAAGACTTTCTTAATGTAATCTACGAGATAAATTCAACTTTTGTTCCTTCCTATCTTGAGATATCCTCATACCAAGGATTTTTTCACTTCCCCCAAATCCTTCTTAGTAAAGGATTCACTTAGCTTCTTCTTGAGTATTTTTATTTCCTACATGTTTTTACTGTAACCAATATGGCATCCACATACGAGACACGGGATAATATAAGCGCTATCCTCAAATTTCTTTATATACACACAACGGTCGAATGACATCTAATATAAGCGTATGATGGAAAAGTGACAAGCGAGCATGGGAATCTACAAGTAACTCTTCCTCACACCCGACCTCCCGAGGTCATGCCGAGACAGCCGGTGGGGATGGAATATACGTGGGGTATAGGCAAACTAGTTAGGTAATCTTATATCTTCGACACACACTAATGGAATATGTGAATCTAAGGAAAAGAAGGCCCTCCTAACCTAAATCGGTGTGATAGATCATCGGTGAGGATGACTGCTCGAAGGCTCTAATAAATATCAAGCTCTGGCGTGATCCGATCTATAGGTTGTGGGATACGGGGAAAATGACCTGGAATTGTTTCATGTATATCTCCGGATACGGTCGGAAGATGGATGATGGATATATAGTGGATTCTATGGGTGATTCTCTGGTCTAGTCCAGAAATCCTTAGCTTGATTAGCTATTATGTCTAGTGAAGATAATTGTGCGATAATGGTTGGTGGAAGTGGAGAGGACCTAAATACTAATGTGCGTAAACCAGCATCAACGTCTAATTGACCTGTGGGCTCGTTGGGTTGTGGGACCTGTGGATCATAACCGTAAGTTCGTGGTTGTTGCGGACCTCCTATGGTCATATGCAGAATCAATCCCTAATCCCTAATATCCAGTAGTCGTATGCCTTTTCGGCCTCTATATTTAGAACTAAAAGTTGTGCAACCTTCTCAGAGTACCTTACAGGGTGTTTTGCAATCCCGAATTCTTAAGCTAGTGTCTATGACAGTGAGAATGTCTCCTATGTCATTTGTGGGACCAAAGGATCACAACCGAACGTTTTCTCTCTTTCAAGCCCTTCTACAGTCATGCGGATATTTATCTAGGGTAATCTATAGTTTGGCTGGTTTGACCAAAACGTATGCGCTTTGTCGTCTTCTATGTTTAGTCCTCTCAGCTATGCACTGATTTCTTGTAGGTCTATTGTTACTTGGAAGACCTGAATTCTGAGATTCTGGTCTATATCAGTTATTGCTGCAACAAGATTGGGTTGAGGCACTATTGGCTCGAATACGTATTCTCTGGGCTCTCTAGGTCCCGTGATTGTCATACAAAAGGAAATAAATCTAACTAAAGTAAAGCAGACTAATTATGCAAAGTATATCTACAATGATATATATATATATCTAAATCTAATCGAAAGAGTAATTATTTAATATATCTAGAAAGTTACAACTAAACTAATAAAAAATTAAAACAAACAAAGCATCCAAGTATAGCTACTTGCATGTGTAGTTGTAAATTTATTCTAAATAACGGATAAGCCGATCTAATCTATTTGAAAAACCCCGATCATAACTCGAAGTGCAGAGTGAATCATAGTTTCTAAAAACTATCAATCCCCATGACTTCCTCGGCATGATATCGAAAGTGAGATTAAATTAAATGAAATGATTGACTATTCTATTCGATATATTTTAACTTGAAATTTTGATAGCTTGAACCTAGATTTTGCGAGAATAGTGGTGAATCCGGTAGTTTGTGGAATTGTCCCCTCGGTGTGATCTCCTCATTCCTTCATGCTCATGTGAATCTAGAAAAGTGTGTGATGTTAGCATCAAAAAAAGTTTATGTCGAAATAATGGCAGCTCAAGATGCATCACCGAATACAATGCGAATAGGAGAGGGATAGCGTAAGAGAACAGAGCTTGGCTTATGCAATTCCTAGCGGGATTTATTGTGATTCATACAACATAAAATGTCTAGAACTGAAACTATCCTTTTGATGAATAAAACACCTCGTAAGTTTAATGGCTTATTTGAAATTGAAACTATCCTACTCCATTTGATTGCATGAGACAAAGAATATGACACTTTTGACAAGAAGATTATGTGGCTTCAAAATAGAAAAACAACACTAACTATGCATACAACAAATAAAACTATTGAATTCCTAAGAAAAATTGAAAGACTAATCAATTAAAATGAGAAAATGAGAGATAAATTTGAGGGGCCATTTGCTTGAGCACAAACTAGCTATTTATCGAATTCCCATTTACCTAAAGGTAAAATCCAAATTGAACTCCTTTCAATAAAAAAGAAAAAACACTATTCTAGGGAACCATAATCATAAATACAAGCAAAGGCGGTGAAAAAAGCTGGTAAATGTTGAAATTTTACATGAGTCGTGATAAAAGGGCGTTTTGGAAAAATGTGTGACGGACCATGAGCCACTGAGCAAGGCGGTGGTTACAGGACGCTGCGTTGCACAGGTGGCGATCACAAGATCGCCGCCTAGGTAGGGCGGCGATTTTGCAACGGAAGACCAAAACGCAAATGAAAAGAGGGGAGAAGAGAAAAATAAAGCATGCGGGGGCTAAGTGGGGCATGCAGGATGTTAACGCATACATGGAGAGATTTTTTAGATCCAGAACACCTTACGAGGAGACTTATATCATCATCGGGGCATGTGTAACGTTGTTCTAATGGAGCAAAGTACCTATAATTTTGGGTACGTACATATTGCCCCATCGGAGAAGTGTTTTAGCCATGAAGAGTTGTAAAGCGGTGGGTCACGAGTATGGCTGTCTGAAATGGGAAGTTAGAAATTATACGACACGTCCACGTGTGTCGAAATGACGCCATCCAAAATTCCGCTTCTGCAAAATGAAAAGAGGACTTGAGTGTAGATAGATAAAATAAATTGGAAAATAAATACTAAAATAATATGAAATAAGGACTTACCATTTGCATGGGGATAAGAACTTACCTCCGTCGGCGCTCAAACTTGCGAAAAGGGCATTCAAAATGAGTTAAGATGCTATATATGCAAAAATGGATCCATTTTCCTATTCATTTGTGCATGTTGATTTGATTGATTTTGAGCTCTAGGACCCATGAGTGATGGTTTTTAGCAAGAGCATAGTCAAAGCGTTCATGACGGGAAAGTGATCATGCGTCTCATGCGAGCGGAACATCGACCCACGAGGTCACAGGTTAGTTTTCCTTGATTTAACGTTTTTACCCTCAAAATGTTAAAATGATGAAATTCTTGTCATAGGGGATTATTTTTGAAAATGTTGGTGTTAATAGGGTCACTTAGGGGGCGCTAATAGGTAGGCTTTGTTATAGTCCAAATAGTTGTTTTTTTGGTGTTTTTAGGTGTTTTTAGGGCACATGACTTTGTGCGAAAATTTGGGACATGACCGCCACCACTGAGCAAGGCGGCGGTTACACAACCACCACCTTGATCGGGCAGCGATTACAAGACTGCCACCTTTAAGGTGGTGGTTACGGAACCACCGCCTTGCTCAGAGTGGTGGATCTTTACAGAGTGCCAAAATAATGCTTGTTTGAATTCGTTTTTGCATTTCTAGCATTCTTACCTAGTTTAATGATTTTTCCAATATAATTTGAATACTAACTTATTCCATTTTACATGTTTTTGGGTGTATGTAGAAGAAGGAGGAATATATCGGATGGATTCGAGAGAGAGTGTGACTGGATTACGGATGTTTTGGATGCACTTTCTCAAGATGAGCAGGATACTCTTTGGAGGGCTAGGATATTGTGTATATCACTTTGGTCCTGCATGTTGAACCTTCTAGTCACATACTTTGTGACTTGTTTTCATATTGGGATGCTAATCGGAACACTTTCGATTTTTAGGAGTCGAGGATGAGTGGACTATCATCCTAGAGGATGTCTACCACATCTTGGTAGTCCCGATCATTGGGAGATGGCTTACACTTTAGACAACATGGTCATGGGCTCGAGATAACACGGTGGGCTACATGCATGGGAGATGTAGTTATCTCCACCGGTTCGAAGAAGGGGTGAGGGTCAGTCCATTCCTAGCTTGCCTATCCCTCGATTTTTCAAGCCATTATGGGGATCCTTTCCTCGAGATGGATCGGGGACAAGGGAGGAGATACTTTACTTTATTTTTGGTCCCCTATTATTGCTTGATTGAGACATATGTCTTGATTTATGCCTGGGAACTCGATATACTTGGGACCACCTATCATGATTTGTCTTGGGTGGTTCACTTACATGGACATTCTTTGAGCCATCCAACCCTGGTTATGAGTGGGTCTACGAGACTATCATCCCTTATGGGAGAGATGTAGAGGTGGCAAATCACGGAGCCGTGAGGGCAGCTAGATGGACAGAGATATGTAGGTGCTTAGAGCACCCCACCAACCATTACCTCTTGACCACCCTTTGATTATATGGAGGCCACACCTTATCAGGCTATGGCGGGTTATGGGGCGAGAGACCCTTACATTGATTTCTGCTCTCTTTGCGGGCAACTTGTGGATAGGATGGGGAAGATGGAGACACACTCCTTTGACTTAGTACCTTGGCGGTTTGGCCTTGTGTGCGTTGTTATCCTTCCCCGGTGGTGCCGTATTCGAGATAAATTTGGGAGGCTAAGGGAGGTCCCGTGAGGTCGGGGGTTAGGACTGTTGTTACTCCTAGCATCCCTATTGCAGGTTAGGCGGCAGTAGTACGCGCTCGAGGGAGAGCTGGTGCTCCTCGGCACCCTTACTTCGAGACATCATCAACCGTACCCACAGCGGTGGTGACCCCATTGATATAGACTGCGAGTCCGAGGAGTTCATAGGGGAGAGACGGAGGAGGAGACCGAGGGATATGGAGATCAATGAGTCAAGTGGAGAGGAGGACGGTGATCCACGAGTGGCATAACACTCGGGAGATCTTGCGGCCGAGAGGGCAGAGGAGAGTACTGGAGAGTGTGACTTTAGTCTTAGAGGAGCCGCCCTCTCGGGACCTAGGTGAGGAGGATGAGTGCGTAGCATGACGATATGTTTCCCAGACACAAGAGGAGGACTTGATTAGCGAGTGGTATCTATGGTAGGTGACCCTAGGGATCCATCTTGGAGGCCCGAAGATCCGAGTGAGTTGTCACCCTTCTTTTAATATTTGTTTTTAGCTAGGATTGCCTTAGTTGTTATTTCTCCTTTTGTTTACTCTTGTTTCTAAATTTTGATTATTTATAATTTATTTTCTCCTTTGCTTACAAAGACCGTTGATGAGTGATGAGACTTCGATTCACTGTGCATGTATTGATACCCTAATGATCCCCATGGAGAGGACTCACGCCGAGATATCCATGGATGCAGGGGAGCCTTCAAAGAAATTGGGTAAGCATACCGATGTTTTTTTCCCCTTTCTGGCATGTGGCCAAGATGGTGACTACCCTCTGTATTTAGTTGGTCGAATATAGGACAATAGATCACCTAATGAGGAGTTGATCTCATAAGCGAGGCTACAGCTGCTCCTCGGGATCATGAGCCCTTAGTGTATTTAGAGCACTGGCATAGCCAAAGTCCTAGACGTGTTCGTGCACCTTTAGAGGGATCTCATAGGGGTTGAGAGGCCACTTGGATCTTTTTGTAGTGACTCTTAGATTGTTTATACGATTTATTTTGTATTTCCGGGATCATTGAGCATTTTGACCATGCCCGGCGCATGATGGCATTGTATATAAAACTTCTATATATACTTCTCTTTAGATCGGACTCTTGGTGTCTAGGTTTTTGTGATTCATTTCCACATGTATATTATAATATTGTTCTTATATGCTTTTCAGAATGTATTCAATGGAGAACAAATGATACAAATGCTATCTTTCTTTCCTTTTGTATTTCGTAATCTTTGATATATGGTAATGCGGACACAATGTGATTTTGAAATTGGCTTCTTATAAGTAATTTTCCGGCACTTGATATTTATTTTGACAAAATGAGATGATAAACGATATGATGAGAAGATGTACTTGCCTCACTCCTAACTCCATGCAACTAGTAAGATGCGAGGGCTCACCACCAAGAGCTAGAAAGGGCACAAGCTATGAAATTTGTTGAATGGTAGTGATGAGAGATAGACAAAGATTTGGTGGAACCAAATGAGGATGCTACAAACCTACTCTAATCAAGCTGACTCCATAGTTTAGAATGTGACTCGCTTTTCCGGTTTATCTAGACTTAGATCCGTAGATGGCCACATGGTAGACAAAATCTGGTTTTCGGGGTTTTGATCTCTCTTGAATTTTGGACATCGATTCACCTATTTTGACTCAATATTTCAAAGGTTTATTTGAACTATTTGTTTACGAATTTCAATGTTACTTTCAAGAGGATCCCCACACCTTGCCCCATGCTACTAGTAAGAAGCATGGGCTTATCACCATGGACAAGGCATAGGTGAGTAAGGGCATTCCTATCCTTTCCCAACCCTACGTCACTAGTAAGAGATGCAAGCTCATCAATGAAGGTTGGTAGGGAAAGGAAATGTAAAAATAATTTTTTTATCTATATTTGAATTATTTATTTGAGAAAAATGTGAGTATGTTCTTATTTCCAAAAGATATATATACAGGATAGATGTGACACTATGAAGCTTCTAGAGCAGGACCATAGGCAAGACACCTATCCTATGAAGAAACCAAAAGTGAGAACAAGCATGCGGACCTTGGTATGGTTATCATTAAGACTTTTTCATATCTAGCTTTATATGGATGAAATGATTCTGAAATGGTTGATGATGTTATGTCAAATGAAGAAGTATGATTCAAATGCTTCGCTAATACCAACAAAAGTTTGTAATGAATTTGTTGTGAATAAGTTTCTTGATCATAAAACTTTGTGAAACAAATGGACAAAATGAACGTAACTACATGAAGATGTAATGTAGATATAATTATACAAGTAGTGTTGATCGGTTATGCATAGAATCATTTAAGATGCGGGGAATTCATTTGTTTCGTTGAATTCCTCGTCTTCTAGTGTACATAAGAGATATGCACCATTTCCATAGTATTTTGTGACTCTGGGTATGGGCCCAACCATTTGGGCCGGAATTTCCTTCCTTCACCGATTTTTTAATTGATCCATTTGTCTAGTCTTAAAACTAGATCTCCTTCATATATATCTTGTTCATATACCCTTTTGTTATATTATCGGCACATCCGGTCAGCATAGACTCTTTGCCACTATTACGCATCTAGCTTTGGCCTCATCTAGGATTTCTAGTTGGGAGAGGCGTGCTTCTCTATAAGCTTCTTCATCCAGAATCCCTTGTAGTGAGATGTGGAGGTAGGTATTTCAACCTTAAGTGGTCGAATCGTTTGCTTCTTCTCTGAATACCAATGAGAAAGGAGTTGCTGTTGTTGGTGTTCTTATTGAGGTTTGGTGATCCCACAAGGCCATATATAACTTTAAATGCCAATCTCATTTTTTTTTTTATTTTACCGTTTTAAGGAGAATAGATTTCAATGTTTTGTTTGTTGCTTCAGCCTATCTATTGGCTTGAGGGTAATACAGGGAGGCTATATGATGGTTTATTTTAAATTTCTTTCGCATAGATCATGGACTTCAACATTCTTAAAGGAAGTACCATTATCTAAGATAATGATTTGTGGGACACCGTACCTACAAATGATCTGGTTTAAAATGAACTTGGCGATCATGGCACGTGGTATAGTGGTAAGAGGCATAGCCTCTAATCATTTGGTAAAATACTCGGTGGCCGTGATTATAAATTTCGGCCATCTGTTGACAAGGGAGAGAATTTCCCTATCAAATCTAGGCCCCATGTAGAAAAGGGCCATGGAGTTGCAATTGATTGTAGAGCTTGTGCGGCATGTGAATCTCGTGCGAAAATTCTTGGCATTTATGAAACTTGCATACAAACTCTCCGTGTCGTGCTCTAGAGTAGCAGGGAAATAGCCCATTCGATGTATTTTGTGAGTGGTGGCATGACCATCGAAGTGGCCTACACATATTCCACTATGAAATTCGTGAGAGAATTTTCTTGGATTCTTCTCGTGTCAAAAACTTTAGAAGCATTCCATCGAAAGCCTTACGATAGAGCACTTGTTCTATAATAACGTATTTAGCTATGATAATGCATAACCACCTTCTTTGTTGTAGTGTAGCACCTTCTGGATACGTATGGTCCATGATATAATTAATAATATCAGCATACCAAGGACATTCGGAGATGGGAGGTCTAGTTTTGATGTAATATATGCATTCATCTGGGAAAATCTAGATCTACTAGATCACCTCCATCTAACGGGTTATCAGCTAAGTAATCTACAATGATTTGTCCCTTAACGGACTTCTGGTTTACAAAATTTAATTTGAATTCACCCATTAAGGTTATAGAGCGTCCAACCTTTTTACACAAGGACCCTTGCGTGAGGAAAGTTCATAAATGGTCTATTTTTATAGTGACCCTTGTTTCTTGGTTTAGCATGTAATTTCTTAAGCGTTTTGTTGCAAAGACTATGGCAAGGCATTCTCGTTACGCCACGTATAATGTGTTTTATAATCAAGCAATGTTCAGCTAATGAAATAGATTGCACGTTATCATTTATCGTCATCTTCTTGAGCCAACATGCGGGCTAGCGAGAATTCTGTAGCTCGTGAATATAAGATCAAAGGATGATCTAGCTTAGGAGGCATTAGCGTAGGTGGTGACAACAAGAAACACTTAACTGCTTCGAAAGCCTCATTGCAGTCTTTGGTCCAATCGATACTATAATCTTTCTTGAGTAGATTATTGATTGGATGAATGGAAAAGCTTAAATCTGGGATGAATCTTTAGATTGCACCGAGTTTCCCAAGAAATGACCTGATTCCAAATTCATCGAAGGTGGGATCATTTCAAGAACAACTCGGATTTTGGCTAGGTCTACATCGATCCCTCATGATGATATAATGTAACCTAGGAGTTTCCCTCCTGTCACACCAAATACACATTTTTTTGGGTTTAGTGTGACTCGTATTCTATCAAACGTGAAAGAATGATGCGTAGAACTTCCAGGGTGATCACAATGCTTCCTAGATTTAGCCAAAAATTCATCTACATAAGATTCCATGATTTTATGAATAAGATCATGAAATATATATGTCATTTCCGTTGGTATGTGGTGCAAAGCGTTCTTGAGACCGAACAACATAACAACGTAGTAATAATTTCCCAAGGAGTTATAAAAGTGGTTTTGGCTTGGTCTTGTTCTAATATTCTGATTTGATTGTATCCCGAGAATCCATCCACAAGAGACAAAAGCTCAAATCCAGCTATTGCATCAACGATGACATCAATGGATGGTAACGGGAAGTTGTCCTTGGGTCATGCATTGTTAATGTCTCGGAAGTCTATGTAGATGCGTATCTTCCCATTATTTTTGAGAACAGGAACCATATTAGATACCTACTAAGAGTAATCGATGGTTTGATGAACCCTACCCTGGAGGAGTTTCATTACTTCTTCCTTCACCATGAGAGTTACCTTGGGTTTCATTGGTCTCAATTTTTGTTTAATTGGATTTGTATCGATTTGGTGACAAGGTTATGTATAGCGATGTACGGTGTAATTCCCATCATTTCTTTATAATTAAATGCAAAAGCCTTTTGATGTTCTCTTAGGATTCGAGTGTGTATTTCTATCTCTTTCGGAGTTAATGAGGATCCTAGTTTCAAGATATTTGGTTCTTCCTCCATTCCAATGTTAATATCAATTGTTTCTTCGATTAAAGAAGCGTTACCTTCTTCAAACTCAAACGAGGATGGAGGTAGTTCCGGATCTTCTCCATTCTCTTCTACACATATGTTGAGCTCGTTTTGTGGGGAAGCTCTATCATGGGATTTCAAAAGTAAGAAGACAAATGTGGTATTAAGGACAAATTTACCACGAGATGGGTGAGATGTAACTCTGCATAGGTGTTTAGGTAATCAAGAGTGGCTCTATCACTGTCAAAGTGATCTAAGATAGTAGACTTATTCTCATCTATGTTCATTAAGAGAGGATTTGACATTTTCTTCACTAATGGTTCAGTGCGAAGGGATACCATGAAATGGGTGTCTTCCAACTCACTGTTTGGAGTGAAACTTGAAGTTAAGGTTCTTTATCAAATATGCGAGAAGATTTGGTTCTCGTGGGATTGCTTCAATTGATATGAAGTCAAATCCTTTGCTCAAATCTAATACTGTTGTTTTGTAGAGATGTAAGTGTTCAGCACTAGTCTCATACACCTCAGAGACTTGGTTTGCTACTAATTGTGAGTTGCCTAATACCCTAATGTCATTAACACCAAGCCTCTTAGCTATGATTAGACCAAGGAGGAGGGCTTCGTACTCAAGCACCATTGTTTGTACATTCAAAATTTAATTTAAAGGTGAATGGTAGGATATTTCTCTCGGGAGATGTAAAGATCACACCTACCCCAACCCCAAAATGACATCTAGCTCCATCAAAATGGAGAGTCCAATATTTACTTGGGAAGATAGATGTTGGGACACTTACTACGTCTTTTTCTTCTACTTCGGTTACTTCTACCATGCAAAGTTCCTCTGCTGGAAGAGAACCAACTCCTAGGGTACATCCCATACCTACAGAATCAAATGGCAGGAAAATTGGTAGATCCTGTTCTAGCAATTCGACAATTTTTGCAGTAGTTCCTAATGATATTGTTTCTACAATGTTAGCCTCATCTTTGAGGGCTGGGATATTCTTGACTAGGTTCATAGTCTCTAGTTCTGTTGTAGGTACCAAATTTTCTTCTAGTTTCAAGTCGGTTGGTTTATTAAGTTGGTTTGTTGGGAGTTCAAACTCAGAGTGAACACTTGGCCTTTTCTTCAGTCCGCTAGGTGTATATCGAATGGTTTCGGATCACCTTTTGATACGAATATATTTCCTAAGTGCGAGAATCTTACTTCTTGAAATAACGTAGAAGGGATTTCCTTCATACGGTGTATCCACAGTCATCCGAGGATCATATTATAGTTGGTTTCGCAATCTATAATATAAAACTCGAGAGGATTGTTTTGGGTCCTAAGTGACTAGTAGTATTATAGTCCCGATCAGGAAGTAGCTTTAAGGCTATCATAACCTCTCAATGTATTCCAAGTTGTGGAACAATTTGTTTCTCCATACCCTAGCTTTTGAAGGAAAAAGAAGGGAACTATGTTAACTATTGCCCCATCATCAACCATTACACGTTTAACATAATTGTTATAAACCCACACTTGTAAATGTAAGGTTGGATCACCTCTACGTGCAATCTCGGCGTCTTTTGGCATTTTGTTTATGTCAAATATAAACTCAGTAGCCCTATCCAAATGCCCGGAGGGTGAATATCAAAGTCTATATGATTTTCCTGTCTTTCGGGAGGTGGAGTGATGTTAATTATATGACCTAAACCTAATGCTTCTAAAAGAGAAGCACTTGTGCAAGGGGGAGAGTTCTTCAAACAAGTCCAAGAATGAGATATGGGAGAAGGTCTTTGTTAGGTCATTAATTAAATCATAGGCACCTACGAGTTTTACTAATATTTGTTGAATGTTATCCAACTCTTGTGGGTAACTTAGATTTGGCTGAGAGGAATACTCTCATGTCCTCATTATGGCTTCCACGTGTAGCTCAAAGTGTCTAACTCCACTAAACCGACTATTTTAGTTCGTGGTTGACTTCCTAATTGCGGCAAAGCTGACGGGTGGATTTAGTGAAGTCAAGGCTTCATGGTTATTGTTTCCTATCATTACACCCTTGTTCATCCCATTTGGATTTAATTTTTGTTATTGTGATTTGGAGCAGATTGTTAAATATCTTGAGGTTTGAATTTTGAGGGGAGACTACTCCCATGAAAGTATTTAGCACTTGGTGATGTAGGATATGCTAAGAACATATCTATGAAAAGTTGTCTTTGTTCCTCCGGCAAACGTTGCA
Organism: Taxus wallichiana var. yunnanensis; assembly: GCA_018340775.1. NCBI lineage: Eukaryota > Viridiplantae > Streptophyta > Pinopsida > Cupressales > Taxaceae > Taxus > Taxus wallichiana. Next base: position 98,612,961 of record CM031241.1, read on the forward strand.
TGAATTTATTGTAGTCAAAGCAAGTCCTCGTGTCATAGTTGTGAATTTTGTGGAAACCACAATATGAGTTAGGATTGTAATTCCTAGGTTGTTGGTTTGGCATGTGTTGGGGTCCAAAACTCTAATTAAACCATTGACTATTAGGATTAAAGTTTTACGTTTGTTTTCTTTGGTTTTGGTCTGGTTTTGATATCAAGTTGAGTTTTTACTTGGACCCGGTGTCTAGATCCACCTTTGGTGTTGTTGTTTGTGGACGATTAAAATCCACAAAGTTGATTCTCTGGTAAAATTGTTGTTTCGTTGATTGTTAATCAATGGTGGAGCATTTCTGATGTATTTTCCTTTACTTCTTGGTCGATTACTCCATCCATTGTTACACCGCAATTTTTGTTAAGGATTTTAGGTCCTTGATTGATGTTTTGGTAGTAGGATAAGTCATAGTATTTTGGTTAGGGATGATTAACCTCCCATTTTTCCATACGCCTTGTGACCGCTATCTATTACAGCTTGGTCTATTCGGGAGGGTGCTCTCGAGCACTTCATCGTAAGCCCTCGGTGGGAACTTATGGACTTCTTCCTTTACCTCTCTCGCCGAGAGAATGAAGGAATAAATTACATAGTTCCATATGATCCATGTTTGAAGTGTTTGCTGAAGAATAAAGGATTGTACACCATCTCTCGGATGAAATGAGTAAATGATTCATTGTGTTCTTGTTTAATATGCAAGAATTCCATGATTCCTATTCTCAATAATTTGTTCATGTCAAATGCCTTGATGAAATCTGAAACAAGTTGTTTAAATGAATGTATTGAGGCTTCAGGTATTCTGTAATACCAATCAAGGGCGATACCCTCTAAGGTTTTGGGAAATATTTTAGCAACAACCCCATCCCAAGGGAGTAGTTCTTGAATGGCTGTGGCATAGGCCTTAATGTGTGCATTCGGGTCTCCCTCCCCTTTGTATTTGGGAAAATCGGGAAGAGGTATTTGAAGCATGATGCTTTGTATGGTGAAGTCTAAGGGTTCTTTCAAATATTATGAATAAGTTCCTATCGCATAGGTTTCGACCATCAATGGTGCCTGCTGAGGGGGTGGAGGTGGAATGGGTTGTTGATATGGTGTAGTGTATGCATTTATAGGGACATAAGGAAATCCCTGTGGTTGAGCGAACATGCCAGGAGAAGAGAACATATCTCCTTGTGGTGATTTGGAATACATGTTTAAGTATGGAGGAGCATTTCCTAGAAATGGATTGTTTTGTACTAAACTGGGAGGTATCATATTCTCCACTGGAGCGGCGTTTGAGAATGCGGTTCTAGTTGGAGTTTGTTGCGAATAATGAGGAGGCATGTGCAACGTTCCTATTCCCCTGTGACAAGGTTTACTTGGCTAGGATGATGTGGAGGATTGGAATTTCCTGCCTACATGAATTGAGAATTTTGAATCGCTTGAGCAAGTTCTAACCCTCTAACTTTTTCTACTAAAGTTGAGATGACTTCATTTGGTGAAGTCATAGTATTTTTCCTTAGTGGTGTTTGTTGTATATTCTGAGGTTGTATAGGCATATGGTACCCTGCTATGAACTGATCGTTGCCTTGCCAAGTTTCACCGAGGGCATTTCCTATAGGTAGTGGTATGGAGGTGTTTTCTTGAAAAGAGACCTCGGGTTGTGTTTGTAAACTTCCTATAGGTGGGTACATACTCTGAGAGCATTGTTCACTCCTAGCATAATGTGCTAAATGTTCATCATCTAAAAATAGGTATGGATCTAATTGTCTACTGATTTGTGGTCTAAGCAACACATGAGGAGATGAACCAGATTCTCCAATGATTTGTCATGTTGTTCCGAGCCTCAAGGCTCGGTTGTTGCATTTGAGTGAGCTGATCCAACTCCTTTATTTGGAAAGAAGAACTATATATATTCCTTTGAGTTGGAGTTTGTGTTGAAAAACCGGTTAGTTGAATAGTTATCACCCCATGCCGAGAGCGAGGAGGATGGCTTTTATTGAGTTGATCGTAGTATGCTTCAAGACCTAGGAGAGGTCTGCCATATGCATCAAGTCACGACATATTCTGGGGGGGTATATGAATACCGAGAATAATGGGAAAGAGCGAAGGTGGATGAAGAAATAAAAAATAAAAGGATTGGTTCTTTCACGTTGGGTTCACCAATTTTTTACGATGGAAAAGTGACAAGAGAGCATGGGAATCTACAAGTAAATATTCCTCGCATCTGACCTCCCGAGGTCGTGCGAGAAAGCCGGTGGGGATGGAATATATGTGCGGTATAGGAAAACTAGCTAGGTAATACTATATCTTTGACACACACTAATGGAATCTCTCGAATCTAAGGCAAAGAAGGACCTCCTAACTCTGAATTGGTGTCGCGAGATCATTCGGCGAGGATGACTGCTCAAGGCTCCAATCAATATCAAGCTCGCGTGATCGATCTATAGGTTGTGAGGTTACAAGGAAAGTGACTGGAATTGTTTTGTGTATATCTCCGGATAGGGTCATAAGATGGATAATGGATATATAGTGGATTCTATGGGTGATTCTTTGGTCTAGTCCATAAATCGTTAGCTTGATTAGCTATTATGTCTAGTGAAGATAATTGTGTGATAATGGTTTGTGGAAGTGTAGAGGACCTAAATACTAATGTGCGTAAACCAACATCAATGTCCGATTGACCTGTGGGCCTATTGGGTTGTGGGATACGTGGATCACTGGCGTAAGTTCATGGTTATTGTGGACCTCCTTTGGTCATATGCGAGAATCATTCCCTAATCGCTAATATCCGGTAGTCGTATGCCTTTTTAGCCTCTATATTTATAACTAAAATTTGTGCAAACTTTCGGAGAGTACCTTACGGGTGTTATGGCAACGTAAATTCTTAAGCTAGTGTCTATGTCAATGAGAATTTCTCCTACGTCTGGCTGTGGGACCAAAGGATCACAACCGAATGATTGCTCTCTTTCAAGCCCTTCTATAGTCATGTGGATATTTATCTAGGGTAATATGTAGTTAGGCTAGTTTGACCAAAATGTATGTGATTTGTCGTCTTCTATGTTTAGTCCTCTTAGCTATGCGTTAATTTCTTGTAGGTCTATTGTTACTTGGAAGACCTAAATTCTGAGATTCTGGTCTATATCAGTTATTGATGCAACAAGATTGGGCTGAGGCACTACCGCTTGAATACGTATTCTCTGGGCTCTCTAGGTCCCATGATTTTCATACAAAAGGAAATAAATCTAACTAAAGTAAAGCAGACTAATTATGCAAAATCTAATCGAAAGAGAAATTATTTAATATATCTAGATAGTGAAAACTAAACTAATAGCAAAAAAAAAAACAAAGCAATCGAGTATAGTTACTTTCCTATGCGATTGTAAATCTATTCTAAATAACCGATAACTGATCTAATCTATTTGAAAAACCCTCGATCGTACCTCGAAGTAAGTGGAGAGTGAATCATAGTTTCTCAAAATCTATGAATCCCCACTGACTTCTCGGTAATATCAAAAGTCGATTAACTAAAATGAAATGATTAACTATTCTATTTGATATATTTTAACTAGAACTTTTGATAGCTTGAACTCACGGATTTTGTAGAACAGTGCTGGCTAATCCGGTTGTGTGTGGCTTTGTCCTCTCAGTGTGATCTCCTCGTTCCTTCGTGCTCACGTGAATCCAGAAAAGCATGTGATGTTAGCATCAATAAAAGTTGGTATCGAAATAATGGCAGCTTAGGATGCAGACTGAATACAATGCGAGTAGGAGAGGGATAGTGCAAGAGAACAGAGCTTGGCTTATGCAATTCCTAGTGGGATTTATTGTGAGTCATACAACATAAAACATCCGAACACTGAAAATATCATTTTGATGAAAAAAACCTGCAATCGTAATGGATTCGACTAAAAATGAAACTATCCTACTCCAATTGATTGCATGAAACAATAAAAACACTAGCACAAGAAGATTATGTGGCTTCAAAACAGCAACACAACACCGACTATGCATGTAACAAATAAAACTATTGAATTCCTAAGAAAAAATAAAAGACTAATCTATTGAAATGAGAAAATGAGAGACAAATTTGAGGGGCCATTTGTTTGAGCACAAACCAGCTATTTATAGAATTCCCATTTACCCAAAGGTGAAATAAAAAATGGACTCCTTTACAATAAACAATGAAACAACAGTATTCTAGGGAACCGGAATCATAAATACGAAAAGGTAGTTAAAAAAGTGGTAAACGTTGAAATTTTACGTGAGTCATGATAAAAGGAACATTATAGAAAAACGTGTGATGGACCGCTATCCCGAGGGGCGGCGGTCACGAGGACCCTGCCTGGGTAGCAAGCCACGAGATCTGCGACCAGGCAGGTGGTGGTTTTGCAACTAAATACAAAAGGCAAAGGAAAAGAGGGGAGAAGAGAAAAACAAAGCATGCAGGGGCTAAGCGGGGCATGTGGGATGTTAATGCATACTTGGAGAGCTTTTCTAGATCCCGAACACCTTGAGAGGATACCGTATCATCATCGGGGCATGGGTAACGTTGTTCTAACAAATCATTACCCTATAATTTTGGAGTACGCATCTACAATAACCTTGCTCCATCGTGAAGCTATCAAATTTCTTATACCATTGACGTGGAGCTAGTTTCAAGCCATACATGATCTTCTTCAGTTTTCACACGATCTCCTCTTTACCTTTGACCTCATTTGCCTCTAGTTGTTGCATATATAGTTCCTCCTATAAATCACCATGGACAAATGCGAGTCTTTACATCAAGCTATTATAAGTGCAAGTCTTCGATGTAACTATTCCTCGAACAGTTCTAATAGAAGTCATTTTTACTACAAAAGAAAAAAATATCATCAAAATCTATACATTTTTTCTATGCAAAACCCTTAACCACCAACCGGGCCATGTATCTTTTCTTTCCTCCTTCTTCCTCTTTGACTTTGAACACCCACTTGTTCTATAATTCTATTTTACCTTTGGGTAGGTTTACCAAATCCCATGTCTAGTTCTCCATGAGATCCCGATGCTCCTCATCCATGGCTTGCTCCTACTTCTTCTGGCATCTACTTACATTGCTTCATCAAATATCTTTGGCTCTCTACTATCAAAGTGAGTAATAAATAATAAAGAGAATGAGAAAAATGTTAGGCTCTCTTCTTACCCTAGAAGACCTCCTCTATATAGTAGTTTGGGGTTCTATTAAGGAGGTTCTGAACTGATTCATGTGTCACTTTCCCATCCAGAAGATCCTCTACCGTTGCATATTCTTTCTTGAATTCTTCTCTATTTTCCTGCAACTTCTACTTATACATGAATTTCTCATTAAAGACCACATCCCTAGATCGAATGATTTTCTTGTCCTTAATACTCCAACATTTATATCCAAAGTCATCACCACCATAACCAATGAAAGTACATTTTTCTGATTTAGCCTCTAGCTTGGTCCTATCATCATTGTCTATATGGACAAACACCTCACATCTAAAGACTCTAAGAAATGAATTATCAATTTTCTTACCATACTAAGCCTCCTCGGGTATGCCTCCATCTAAGGAACTTGAAGGTCCTCTATTGATCAAGTACACAATTGTGCTCATGGCTTCGCCAAAAAGAAAGAGGCTAGTCCTACATGTAACCTCATGCTCCTAGCACGTTCCATTATTGTTTTGTTCATCCTTTCTTACACGCCATTCTGCTTGGGAGTTCTTGGAACCATATTTTACCCACAAATTCCATTCTTAGAACAATAATCATCAAATTCATTGCTCCAATACTCCCTCCTTTATTTGACTGAGACATTTTAGCTTAAGACCTGTTTCATTCTCTACTAAGGCTTTCCATTTAAAAAGAGTTTCAAATACATCGATTTTTTTCTAATACAATAAACCCAAACTTTCCTTGTTGCATCATCGATAAAAGTAACATAATAACTTGAACCCCCAAGAAATGATACCCGATTCGGCCCCCACACATCAGAATGCACCAGCTCTAACTTACTTTCTTTCTTTGTAGGTCCAACCCGAGAAACATAACTCGCTTATGTTTCCCATATATGTAGTCCTCATAGAACTCCAAACCTACTTTTGTATATCCAAGAAAATCCTTCTTTATGATCTCCATGCCCTTATGGCACATATGATTGAGCCTATGGTGCCCCAATGTTGTATCTATCAAGCCACAATATTACAAACATTAGTGCTATAGGTTGTTAAATACAAGGTTCCAACCTTCTTACCTCTTTCCACCACAAGATCACTCTTGGTAACCTTCCAAGAATCCATTGTAAATTTCATAGTATAGCCATAACTTCCCAACTATCCCGCCGATATCAAATTTCATCTTAATGTAGGCACATGTCGACATCCTTTAGTAGCAAAGAATTCCCATTCTTCATCTTAACCTGAACATAACCTTTTCAAACTATGTTGTAAGGCTCATCATCACCAAGAAAACATGCCCAAAATATCCTAGAACATAATCAACAAAATAATGCTTATGTAGAGTACCATGGAAAGAATCCCCAGAATCTAAAACCCAAGATTCGTAATATTCTCGCAAAGAAAGAACTAAAGCATCCGACATACATTACCCGTTGCCACATTTGCCTCCTTGTTTTCTTCCTGTTGTTTCTTTCTATCCCAAAGCTCCCAATAGTCCTTCTTTACATGCCTAGAATTTCCATAGTGCCAACATATTATCTTACTTTTGGATTTTTACCTTGCCCGATCCTTTGATTTTCCATGGCTTCCTCTATTCTTCTGTCCCCCTCTAGTTTCCACTATCAAATCATTCCCTAAAGTAGAAGATTTCCGAGATATTTTTCTTCGCATTTCATGCTTAGAATCACCCCTACAACATCCTCAAAATTTAACTTTGAGTTAGTGGGACCGAGTTTCTTACCGCCATTACCAGGTTATTCTAACTCTCAGGTAAAGAGCACAAAACTAATAAATCCCTAACTTCTTCATCTAATTCTATTGTAACCAAAGCTAGCATATTTACAACCATATTAAAATAATTTAAATGATCTTCTCTTGAACCATTCTCGAGACATATTCATATTAAACAAATTTTTCATTAAAATTATATTATTTGAGGCGAGGGTTTTTCATACAACTTCCTAATGCATCCATCAATTCTTTTTGTAGTCTTTTCTTTTGAAACAATAAATAGTACCGAAGATGCAAGACATAGCCAAATTATCCTAAGTGTCTTCCTATGTAGTAAATCCCATTCCACATCCATCATGCTCAAGGTTTTTTCACCTTCCAAGACAACGGAATATAAAGATCCTTCTAATAATAGTAATCTTCTATCTCGCATCTTCCAAAGACTGAAATTCTACCATTGAATTTATCAACCCTAGATCTTCCATCATCTCGCCATATCTTCCACTCAAGATATAACTTTCCCTTTGATTCAACACTTCAGAAAACCAAACCAAGATTTGATGCCAATTGTTAGGAGATCAGGGATAAAATATGCGGAATAATCCCTCACAGAATCACAATAGTAGAAACTAATATGTAGAAAATATTACAGATCTCAAATAAAAGTGTAGAATAAAATAACACAACACAAAGAGATAGTATTTAACATGGTTCACCCAATTTGGGCTATGTCCACCAAGAATCACTTCTCGTATTTTATTATAAGCCAAATCTCTTTCAATACAATACCTAGATCTCGTTTAGAGCTATGCTAAACAAAATCTACATAATTCACACTGAATTCAAAACACATCTATAATGTTACATTATTGCTACCATATGCACAAAACTATATAAATAGAAAATTGCTTAAGTAGTTATACAAAACCATGGGTATCAAAACCATGGGACAAAATTGTCGCATAAACCTATGGGTAAAAATCCTACCCATGAGAGAAAAGCACATTTCCCGGTGAGAAAACTATGGAAAGTTTATAGTACTCTTAATGTAGAGTCTCTTAGTGTACAGTCTCTTAGTGTACGGTCTTCAACACTTCCTCACATGAAAATAGGATCCACAACCTAATAGGAGGCTCTTGTTTTGGTGCATGACAATGTCTTTACTTTGGGCTACCTCGTTTGGGCATAGTCCCTTAAGAGCTCTGAGACCAAAACATCGTTCAATTTTGATTAGTGACTACATGCACTCCATGGTGCCTAGAGATGTCTTGTCTAATCCTATACCTTGGTGTAGGGATGATCTACAATATCCCGTCTCAGTTTTTTCCTTCTCCATTCGGTGCTCTCTCTGCCCTATTGTTTGTAAACATGCGAACTAGTTCAGTTTAAGCAATGTAAGCTTGTCAAATGGTATATTTTACAAATGGTGGGTTGTGGCCTCGAACCGACTGTGCACATGCATAGTGATGGTCTTATAAACACTTGAGGAAGCATTTTTTTGGTTCTCTAAGCTCCTAGGATGCTTCGGGATACCTCCTCAAAGAAAATAACCCCTCTATAGGTACATAAATAGTAGAAAATTGATTCTCTTTTCTTGTAAAACAATGAAAGCTTCTCTTAACTTCGAGAATTTATAATTCTCTATAATGATGCTAACTAAGTGAAGGTGAAAACTTTTTGGCACCACTAACCTGTACATAAAAGTGTTAGTCAAAGAAATTTAAGTTTCAAATAAAAACCATAATAGATATATACAAAATACACAAATTTAATAAAATATATGAACTTAAATTTATCTAACTAACAAATTTATATATACCAAAGAAATTATATCAAAGAAATTAGATATATGAGACATGAACATTGTAAATTCATTGCGATTAACCATCAAGATTGGATCTATTGTGAATAGCGGATAGTATTGTTTCATGATCGACTCTCGAACCTTCCAAAGAATCTTGTTATTAGGCCTTCCTCGATATCTATACAGCTGAATATTTTTGCTAGAACAAGATGCGAATATAATAATATTTTCTTTTGTGTCTCAAAGTCTTCAAACACCCAAATAGAGGATTTTTTTAATGGATACCATCAAATCCAAGTTCCAGTAACTACCACTGACCTTGTAGGGTACTCAATATCTTCGCCATCTATAACAGGAGAAGTCAACTTCTTTCTTTCCTTGATTCAAAAACATAAGAAATATTTTGTTCCTTCTTCATTGTCTTATCGAAATAATTGCAAACACATGTCCTACAAAAAAAAGGTTTCAAATCATATTTAAATTGTACATATTAAAATTTCAATGGACATAATTCAATACAAAAATTGTAAATAACCATAAATACCTTGTCACAAAAAAATTTAATGTTTTCAAATCCCTTAGATGTTGGAACTTCATCTACGAAACAAGTCATAATGCTTGCAGAGGTTGAAACCTAGGAAATGGAGTTAGAGGCCTACAAATCCATCCATCCACCCATTCTTGTGATTCACACTCAAGCAGTGACAAATTTGATACAAGATGCACAAAAATATGTCAAATTTCTTGTCCATGTGGCCCACCAAGTAGCCTATGAACTACAAAATGAGTGCATATCGGTGGACCCAATGAGTGTCATACAATCCTCGTAGTTAGTATTTTTATGTTCCTTTATAAACAAAAATATCTGTAAACTATGGAATTTTCTTAAGAACCTTGGGCCATGTTGTCAATACACCATTCCACTATGCTCTTTGCATCTTTCAATGTAGCACCATCTTTGTACTTCAACTCTTCTCTTGTAAGATCTCTTTTCATACATGCCCCTACACCGTCATGTTCTCCTTTTCTATGTCCATCCTTGGTGAAAATCCAAACATGTTGCACACCCATCTTGATATGCATCATTCTCATCCAAATAAACATTCGTGCATTCTTAAAATAAGATGTGTAATTATCGACCATATATAATGTTGTTTGAAGTGGATGTCCCTATCAAACAAGATTCCATAAAATAACCTGAAACACCCTTACACAAATTCATTATAATGAGTATGATCATTACGATATAAAAGTTGTACTCTCTTAAAAAATTTCGATCATTCTCTATAGTGTTCAGAAGAATGTATAAATTCTATATGCACAAAAATGGAAACTTGTACTTGAGTTGTAATGTTGTGATTGAACTTCCATTTTGGTTAGAATGTGTAATTATTGGAAATAACAACCACTTTGAAACAATAGTACCAATAGGAAATGTGTTTTTCATATCTTGAACTATTCATCCAACCATCGAGCTCGTGTTTATGCCTAGCATACTCATAAAAAAATTTCACCCTTAAATTTTCTCATAAATTGAAAAACATGCATACGTTTCTATAACTAGCTCACACCGTTTAGAATTTATTCCATCTTTCAATTTGGTATGCAACTGATTTATATTTATAGAGCTCAATTAAATGATGTCCTATTACACCTTCAATTTTATCATGGATGCGACTTTCCAATTTAGGTAATCGCCACATGTACCATAACTTCCATCTAAACAATCCCGACTATAAAAAATATTATCCAACTTCTTTTCACAAAATATTTTAGGAATGAAATCCCTAGAAGATATTGATAGAACTTGAACACCACATTCTAATAACATAGTTTCAGAATGAATACGTAAAAATTGAGCATAATGCATCACAAATTCAACATGTTGCCTACAACAACAAGTGGTGTGAGCATGGTTGATTTTCACACAAAATGGTTTCAACATTTCAAAAACAATTGAATAATTTTAATTTCTAGATGCTCTCATTCAAACTTATGAAAAATTGAGTTTGAGTCATATATAAGAAATTTTTGGATGTGGTTCACGATTAGTAGAACCAACTCTCTATTTTACAACATCTCTTGTATTCGGTGAAACTCTAGTGTTATCATGAAAAAATTCAATAACCACTTCTCTTATAGCATCAAAATTATATTTTTCCTTACATGGTACTCTAGTAGAAAATGCCAAAAAGTAAGTGTTATTGAGTGATTGAGTGATATTACATATTTCAATTGCTTTCATTACAAAAGTTTGATTAACTTACAACATTCGACTTGTTTACGTAATCAAACATTGTTTTTATTGACTCACTTCCACCACTAGTAGCAAGTACACGATGCACAATATTACTATTTGTAGTGCATCTCTTGACACCAACAATGTGATATGCATCATGAAGGTTTTCAATAATTGTAGAGGTTTGACCATGTATATTAGATGTTGTCAATCCTAAGGTGTTTAATGTAGGTCTCATTTTAATCAATTTCATCAAACTAACCAACAATGACATCTTTGGGAATCTTTTAAAATTTCAAAATGATTATCCCAAATTTCAATGGATTTTGTTTTGATTTTTGTTCGAGAAAGTTTGTCAGGACATTGGTTTCAAAATGTTTTTATCAATTTCAGTAAAATAATTAGGTTTCTTACGGAAAATCCTAGGAGTTGTTTCTATCAAAATTTTCTTGTCTATAGTTTCAACCTGAATTTCCTTATTCATATTTTCATTGTCTCCTTCAATTTCAACATTTTCGACATCATGAGTATTTAATTCTTTTCAAACTGATGGTAAAAACATCTTCATCACGAGTATTTAATTCAACTTCAATATTAATAATAGAAACATTACTTGGTTCCTCATTGCTTATAATAGTAGGGGTTGTTATACCTTAGATAACAACGTATAAGGTTGTGTTAGAACAATAAATGATTGTCAAATTGTGAGTCAATAAGCTAAATCTTCACAAGGATTTTTTTATTGTTTTGAGATAATAACCTGATTATAATATCTAATTGTATCGTTATCTAATGGTTTATATTTTTACTTTATTGCAAATGGATAACCAAATTCTATGAAAACTATGAATGATTAAGGCAAGGAAGACCATGCTTGGGAAGTATTAGTGTCCATAGTGTATGAGGTGGTTTATGCCAATTCACCGCATTCCACAAGGCTCCAACTCTCTTTTAGCATTTCGTTCAACACTCACCCATTTTTCTTTGCTTGAAAGTCTCTAAATCCCCGCATTTTTTCCAAAAACCCATGTTTTTATGTCTAACAATAATCGCAGTCCAAGAAACCACACACATCTTTGAGGCATTTAATCAAATAATTTTTGTACCTTCTATACACTTCCACATTTAGCACTTGTTTGAAGTTCTCAAATGTATTTCCTTTAGATGCATTCCACACAACCACCGTAGGCTTAATTGGTGAGTTGAACCACTTACCCAAATCCCCATAATAGTGAGTAGACAAAATAAATTTTTAAATGATAATCACAAAGCATACTAAGGAAACCATGAGGAGGTTAAATTCACGGGGATAATAAACAATTTCAAACTTGAACCTTTCAAATTACTAGACATAAATCCCAACTCTTACAATAGACAAAATAAAACTCTACACCTGAAGGTGATTTATCACCAATAACTTATGGTTGAAAAGCATTAGATTTTCAATACCCAAATATTAGTTTGGGGTCAGGTTGGTTTTCCTGAGTTCCAACATTCAAGGGAAACTTTAAGTCTTCCTAATAAATCAGGTCAGGTGATGTTGGCCATGGTTGTGGAATTTGGCTTTATGCGTGCAAGTACATTTTCTTGGATGTTTCTAAGCCTTTTCAACAAACCCATTTTGTGCATAACATGCAGTCCATGTTGTTTGCAAAACCCATGTTTTTTTTTAACATTCTGCCAAATAGTTCATGCCCTATCTCGACTTCCACATTTTGCACCCATGTCTACCAGAGCACTTGCAACTACAACACCTGGAAAAATTCCTCTAACTTTTATGCTTCGTTGGATGTCCATACCTGTTCCAATGTTCACCTTTACCTCAATCTCGATTTTTTTTTGCATATGATAAAAAAACTATATGTAATTAAAATTATTTTAGATGATACAAATCTAGATCAAATAATTTATAAATAGGAAAATGCAGAGATATTACAGCTACCAAATTATCCATGTGCAAATCTTATTAACCATAATGGAATTGATTTTGGGACAAATTTTCATTTGAAAAATTCCATGCAATGTTTGCATTCACTACAACTATCTTCTTACTACTAAATTTTCCATGTGAACCTGGGTTTCAGCTGTGTTAATGCCTAGGATTCCAATTAAAGTGATTGTATTTATTCAAAGCATGGAGAATGACATGTTTGACTAGCTATAGAGGGTGCCCATGTGATGTGTGAGAGAACCCACCTGCCACACGCCTCTACACACTCACCTACCTCCTTAATTTTAATTTACATTCTTGTTGGTGTGAAATCACAACACCCCCAAATGAGTTCTAAAAATCTACTTTTCTTTGGAATACTCATTTGGTGTGATTGCATAACATTGAACATTCCCCAAGGTGTGGGACCTTGCAAAAGTGGGAAATATCTCTAGAGAAAGATGGTTCTTGTTCCTAAACTACCTGCCATGAGCTACTCCAATGCGGGAAAACTAAATCCAACCTAATCTAACCATTCCAAGAGGACCAAGGATAGAAAGAAAATTGGAAAAATAGAGTCTACACTAAAGCGGTGACACACCAAAGTGAAGGAAGCGAGATATTCTATTGAGGGAGAAAGGAAAAAAATGGATATGAGGGAGGTTAGGCGAAGTGATACAACTCGGATCTACAAATCATCCATTAAACTCAATGAAACACAACATCCTACACCTACAAATGTGAAATACATGCACATAAAACAAGACTGAAAGGGAGAGGTACAAAGAAACAAAAAACGATGCAAAGGGTTGAAGAACACAAAAACACATTTTTATTGCTCTAGAAGGTGGTGAGACCATTACATTTTACGGAATAGAGGCAAAAATACATTTCCGGGCATGGGAGAAGGTTCGCTGCTAAAAATGACATCGAGAAATAAATTTGTGAGTTTCTCTATGCCTAGAATGTCTCCCTTTTTCAAACGAGAAGTGTTACAATATATAGCAAGAATAAGAGAGAGGGAATAGGGAAAATTTGAATCCTATTTCAACCACCCCGAGATATGTATTGAATCTTACCTCAAAGGTTCAAATGCCATCAATTAATGCCTCTTTTCAAATCCACCCCAAATTTGTCAATTCTAGCTCCCTTTATTTGTCAGTCGTGTTGAAGAACAATGGCAGATCAAATCGAATTAGATCTAGTAGTGAGAAAATTGGATTCTATATTAAATTCACGAAGATGTTTCTCTATGGTTCACCTACCGGGACACGAGAAAATTATTTATTATCTTTCCTTAGTGTATAAGAAGTGAGATGCTTCTAACGGTGTCAAATTTGAAATATTTTGATCTCTAATTTGAAATATATGGCCCTTTGAAGTTTTGCATTGATTATGTACAAAGCGGGTAGGAAAACTAGTTTAAAAATTGGGCCCTCTCTTTAATATGGGACACATGGCAGCCGATTAAGGAAAAGTCACAAAATCAAGAAAACTCTCATGGCTGCGAAGCTCGCATGGATACATGGCACCCTTTGGTTAGGTGGGAAAAGTGCTCCTATTTTTTAATTTTTTTGCTTTTGGACAAAAAGGCAATTTTTCACATTTTTCCCGAATCCCCACCTTGGATTTGACTCGAGTCTAAATGTTGACTCTTTCCTTGGGTGGAGTAATGGCCTTTTTGCAACTTTTACTCCTTTTTGAGGTAAAGGGAAAAAAACTAACTTTTTCCCATCGCGCTTTCCCCTTGGACACGTGTCACTATGGCACTCACTTAGGAACCTTTTCTCTACTTTACCTTAATCGTGCCATTAAGACACTTGGCAGCCCTCACTAGCTTTGTTTGTGCATTGACTATTCAACTAACACTACCCCTTTGAGGACACGTGAAGGCATCATGCTTACTTGCAAACCCAACGCAAAGTTTGCCTTTGGAAGAGGATCGAGTTGACACTTGTTGGCCTTGATTGCTCTATGGAATTCTCAATGGTCCATCTCATTTTTGGCTTTGGGCTATGTGGCAAGCTCGTGCTTATTTGAGTCTCCACCTTAGGACCAACTCTCGAGAGATGTGCCACTGCTTGACACTTGGCATTCTCCGCTTGCACATTCATACTTAGCCAATTTTTAGGTCCGTCTGTCCACTTTTGTCTTTGTTTGACCATTTGACCCTTTGACCCCATTCTCGCGCCTTGGGACAAGTGCGAGATGCAAAGATGCTTGTTTGAGCCTCTCTATTTGGATCCATATTTGGAGAAGCGCCGTTTAGACACGTGGCTCTCTCCACCGTTTCCTCCATACTTAGTCGATTTTGGACCCTTTCCTAAATTGTTTCGAGCCCGAAAACTTCCAAACTTCACCGTTTCTTTTATTTCTTGTTTCTAGCCTCTCTATTGCACTGCTCCTTCTCTCGACCCTACAATTTAATTATTGAGTCTACCTAAAGCTTGCAAAATAGATTTAAGACATGAAACAGCTTGACAAAGTCATTTTCTTTGCATAGGGTTGTTTAATCATTCTCTACCCCCGCCACTCCATTATTGAGTCCTCCCTCGACCCTTTAAATAGATTTAAGATATGGAAACACTCAAAAGAACCATTTCTTCTATTTCTTCTTGTGCAGGGTCAAATTTGACTCTCTTGGGCTTCTGTTTTCACTTTGCCTAGCTCTGCGGAAATCGAGCTCATGGGTCCTGTCTCATCTCCCTTCATGTTTTCTTCATGTGTAGGGCTCGATTCTGACCAAATTTTTCTGGGGAGAAATTTGGGATAACAATTTGGTGACTCACGGGGACATCTTCCTGCTAGATGAAGAGACCAAGTGGCCTTGAAGCATCCATTAGGCATGGAGTCTACTTGATAAACATGGAACTGATCCTTAAGCCACTTCAAGCCCGATTGTAAGCATTTTCTATGTCTTTCTGTCCTCGAGCATGCACTCTCCATTTTCTTAAGAAAACCTTGATACAATAATTTACGAGAGTAGAAAATTTATTTGACTCGTGGTTTTCTTATGTCTCGTAAAATGGATTGTCTTGAAATGTCTTTTAGATGCTCTGAATTTGTTCCCTATTTCAATTTGCAATTGTCATAGGAAAACGTTTACATTCTTACCTTAAATATTTTAAAAACCTATCCTCATGCCCCTCTTAAGAAATACAAACAAAACTTATATAAAAATATCGGATAATATATTCCTCAAATGAGACATGTAGAGTGTGCATAAGCACTTCTTCTCTCGAAAACAAAAACCTACCTACATGAATCTAACCAAGATAAACAGGATCTCAAACAAAGCTTGCAATTGTTAGGGAGAAAGAGCTTCCCTTCCTAAAAATGGCAGCCATGCAACTAATTTGGCACTAAAGATGGCTGGTTGGATGAGTGAAAAACTAACTTCAAGTTCATCTTCCACCCAAATCATCAACGTATCAATCGAAGACACAACCAATGCCTCTTTTAGTTTCTGCCTTTGGATTGAAGAGGTATGGCAACTAATCCTTGGTGTTTTGTAGCTCATCCTCATTCCCTAAAATACGCATAACTAGTTTTGGCTTCTCCTTGGCTCCAATGAATCCAAGTGCCACGATTGGGCATGGTTTGATCCTTTCAATGCGCCCCTTGTTACGAGTTTCAACTCCAATAATGGAATTTTCTTGTGAACCTTCTTAGATGAATGGTGTAAGAGAGATGATGGCATCCTCCGCCTTTTTCCTTCCTTCTCTTTTGAAGAACATGGAAGATCAAGATCTTCCAACCTTGGTTCCAGAGGGCCTTTAAGGAGTGCAAGCTTTTGCACTTGAATATTCTCCTTCGTGGCAGACATTTCATGTGTGTGGAAAATGGATGGGGAGAAAATGATCTAATTTCCATGGGATCCTCTTCATTAGATAAATCTCTCAAGTCCAACAGACAGTTTTCCTCGTTGTTGTCTTGGTGCAAGTGATCTACCTCCTTCATGGTGTCCTCTTGATCTACAACTTGCTCACCATGGTTTCTTTCTTCCTCGGACATTAAGTTTGAGATATCAAACTCTTCTTCAACATCATAAATTGAAGGGGGTGAAGTGGGAGGAAGAAGCTGAAGGTTCCCCTATAGCGTGCTCCATACTTAGAGCCTCACGAAACTATATGGTCCTCCTCTATCATGGGTTCATCAATCAAATCAGACCCTTGAAATGAAAGCAAAAAATCTTCAATGATGCCTTCTTCATTAAGTGGCCTCAACCTTTGGTTTAATCTCTCCCAGCTGCTCCTCTTCAATGGGACTTGGAGCTGATTGTCCCTCCTCATTTTTAGTTGTGCAGCTTGGGTTGGATCAATATCTTCTTTTGGAAAATTTCCATAAGCAGATGTTGATTCTCTTCCTCTTATTCTTGTTTTTCTACAAACTCATCCTCAACACCCACTTTGGTAGTTAAAATCTAACCTCTTTCATTGGTTTAATCATCAAAGGAATATGTGTAAACCCAAATTTGGTAGCCCAAATCTTGATTATCTGTCATTTATTTTTGGTTGGACTCTCTTCTTGTTGTTCTCCTTGACTAGTTTCTTGTGTCTCTTCCCAACATAGACTTGGGAAAGCAAGAGAAGTGATAGGTTAGGGTTCAACCAGCTTTGCAATTAATTTTTGTGGGGAGGGAGGTGAGATTTATAGTTCGTTTGGAGGGGGATGACTGTTTGGAAGGGAAAGGGGAAGCTTGGAAATTGAAGCTCGGGTTGAGATGTTGTTGCTTGAGAAAGAGAAAAAGAAAAATATGAGATATTGGACTTACCCATTGACAAGGTTGTCTTGACTCCAACTCATAAGCCTCGATCTCCTCAGTCCATTGTGCAAGTTGAGGCAGCATTTTAACCATGAAGTCTAGCTTCTCCTAAGGGCCATAATTTCTTGGAAAAGGGCCTTCGCATGGGCAAGGTTCCCTGAAAAAAATCTGAAATGCCTTCATTTGTGCTATACCCCTTGACTTAACCATGCCAACCTCCATTTTTCGATCTTCTCCCGTAAAGTAGCATATTGTATTTTATTGTCTTCATTGTTTGCATACCCCGCTCTGGAAATCTCCATAGCCAAATCTATTTTGGCATTTCTTCTCATAGGAGTAAACATGCTGATTTTGAATCTAATCAAAATGCTGATTTGAAGGAGTTGTAAAGTACATTGGAGGTTGAATATACTGTTGTTGTAAATGTGAATTCCATGGTGGAAATGAAGTCATGATTGCACAACTTCATGGAATGGAAAGGATGAAAAAGATGGAAAGAAGAATGAAATGGAAATGGATGGAAAATAGGTCTACAACTCAGATATGGGTTGTAAACCATATAGAGTCACCAAATATGCAAATTTGAATCTTCTCATAAGCTAGAGATTGCAACAAGTGCACATCAACCTTTTACAATGAAGTGAAGACCTCTAAGGTCCCACCGGCATTCCAAAATTATTCTTTGTGAAATCACAACACCCCCAAATGAGTTCTAAAAATATGCTTTTCTAAGGCAAACTCATTTGGTGTGATTACATAACATTGAACTTTCCTCAAGGTGTCGGACCTTGTAAAAGTGGGAAAGATCTCCAGAGAAAGTTGGTTGTTGTTCCTAAGCTACCGCCACGAGCTACTCTAGTGTAAGAAAACTAAATCTAACCCAACCTAACCATTCCAAGGGACCAAGGAGATAATAAAAATTGGAAAAAATAGGGTCTACACTAAAGTGGTGATACACTAGTGAAGGAAGCCGAGATATTTTGTTGAGGGAGAAAGGAAAAAAATGGATATGAGGGAGGTCGGATAGAAGTGATACGGCCCAAATCTACATATCATCCATTAAAATCCATGAAACACAACATATTGCACTGTAAATGTGAAATACATGCACAAAAACCAAGATTGAAAGGGAGAGGCACGAAGAAACAATAAAACGATGCAAAGGGTTGAAGAACATCACAAAAACATGTTTTTATTGCTCTAGAAGGTGCACAAACCATTACACTTGTAGAATAGAGGCACACATACATTTTATAGGTGTAGGAGAAGGTTTATTGCTAAAAAATGACATCAAGAAACAAATTTGTGAGAGTTTCTCTATGCCAGAATGTCTCCCATTTTCAAACAGGAAGTTTTATAATATATAGCAAGAAGAAGAGAGAGGAAGAGGGAAAAATTGAATCCTATTTCAACCACCTTGGAATATGCATTGAATCCTTCCTTGAAGATTCAAATGCCATCAATCAATGCCCCCTTTCAAATCTTCCCCAAATATGTTGATTTTGGCTCCCTCTGTTTGTTTGTCTGTTGAAGAAAAATGGGAGATCGAATCAAATTAGATCTAGTAGCTGAGAAAATAAGATTTTTATTAAAGGCCTGAAGACATTTCTATATGGTTCACCTACCAGGGCCGAGAAAAATGATTTTTTATCTTTCCATGGCATAAAAGAAGTCGAGACACTTCCAACAAAGTGTCGGATTGTAATATTTCGAGCCCGAGTCGAAAGATATGCCCCTTTGAATTTTTACATCAATTCTGTACAAATGGGTGGGAAAAATAGTTTAAAAACGGGCCCCCTCTTTAATATGGGACATGTGGTAGCAAGATTAGGGAAAAACAGGTCTTTGGGATTGAAACTTAACTTTTCTCCTTTTCATGAAAATCAAAAAAATCTAGAAAACTCCATGCAACCCCAAAGCTCTGCATGGATACGTGGCACCCTTTGGTTGGCTGGGAAAAGTGCTCCTATTTTTACTTTTATGCCTTTTGGATGAAAAGGAAAATTTTCACTTTTTTCCCTGACTCCCCACCTTGGCTTTGACTCAGGTCTAAATGTTGACTTTTTCCTAGGGTGGAGTCACGGGAATTTTTTGTAACTTTTACTCCTTTTGAGGTAAAGGGTGAAAAACTAACTTTTTCCTCAATTGTGTGCTTTCCCCTTGGACACTTGTCACTTTGGCACTCACTTGGGAACCTTTTCTCTATTTGATCCTTGAATCATTGCCATTGAGACACTTGGTATCCTCTGCTGACCTATTTTGCATTGACTATTCAGCTAACTCTGCCCCCTTTGAGGACACGTGGAGGCACCACGCTTGCTTGCAAACCTGACCCAAAGTTTTCCTTTCGAATATCATCGAGTTGACACTTATTGGCCTCACCGATCTGTGGACTTCTCAACGGTCCCTCTCATTTTTGGCTTTGGGCTATGTGGTGAGTGCACACTCATTTGGGTCTCGCCTTGGGACTAACTCTTGGAGATGCACCACACTGACACTTGGCATTCTCTACTTGCACATTCATACTTAGCCAATTTTGAGGCCCACCCTATCAACCGTAGACTCTGTTTGACCATTTGAACCTCGACCCCATTCCGCAGGAAATGTGGACACATGGAGATGTAACGCTTGTTTGAGCCTCTCTATTTGGATCCATCTTTGGAGAAGTGTTGTTTAGACACATGGCTCTCTCCACCATCTCCTCCATACTTAGTCAATTTTGGACCCTTTCCTGAACTATTTCAAGCCCATGAAAACTTCAAGACTTAGCCATTTCTTTTGTTTCTTGTTTAGCCTCTTTGTTACACTTGCTCCTCCTTCTTTGACCCTACAATTTCATTATTGAGTTTGCTGAAGCTTACAAAATAGATTTAAGACATGAAATGGATTGACAGAGTCATTTTATTTGCATAGGGTCATTTAATCATTCTCTGCCCCTACCATTCCATTGTTGAGTCCTCCCTCAACCCTTTAAATAGATTTAAGATATGGAAATGCTCAAAAGAACCATTTCTTCTATTTCTTCTTATGCAGGTCGAATTTGACTCTCTCGAGCTTTTGTTTTCACTTTGGCTAGCTCTCGGAACTCGAGCTCATGGTATGTATCATCTCCTTCATGTTTTCTTCATGTGTAGGGCTTGTTATAATTAAAATTTTCAAGGGGAAATTGGGGATAACAATTATTAAATGTGTTGGGTACTACATAAAGCTAGCACACATCTTTACCCCGCAAGATTGCCAAAAATGTTTACAATTTTTCACTCATGTAAAATTAACAACTTGTAACTTCATTTCAGATTGAAAGGATTGTTGTGATGAACCAAACTAGGTGAAATATGGACAATTTCTTAATATTTTGAGTTGTAGAAAATTGAAACATCAAATAAAACATGCAATTTATGCGTGTTGTTGCAGAATGCAACACCTCACATGTGTTGTCATTCACATTCATCTTTAGTAAAGATATACACAAGATGTGAAGGACTAGTGCATAGCCTTGATGAAGGTGGGAATCAAAACAAATAGAGTTATTTTTGTATGCAGAAGAATACATTATTAAGTTCATTATATAAAACTTTATTATTTCTTTATTTTAAGTGTTATTAATTATGTATTGAGTTTTTAGTTCATTATACAATCAATATTTATGATAAAGGTGAATGCAGAAAGCAATAGTAAAATCAATTACAAAAATTAATGTTACTTATTCATAAAGAAATTAATTGTTTCCCACACAAGATGTGAGATGTAACTTATGTTTACTTAAAATAAAGAGGTACATATACATGAAATTGAAAGAAAAATATTAAAGGTAAGAATTCATCATTGTGTTGGGTTCTTGTTATCTTGATCTTCATGTTATATCCATCTTCGGTTGTAGTTCCATCTTAAGTTTTAGCTTTAACTCCCAAGTAACTATGTACTGTGGGACGAAACAAAGTTCTATCGAGCTCCAAGTTTTAGCCTTTAATAATGTGCTACCAACAGATAAATCTCTAAAAATTAATGCACAAGATATATGAATAATTTTATATGCGTAATCATATCATAAAGCATAGGGGATTTTCTCGCAATCTAGATAGAAAAGAATAAGAAAATTCACTATAGTATATAAGAGAGGTTGGAATCCTTTATTTTAAAACTATTTTCTTAAGTGTGTAGTTATAGGAAAAATAAATTTTGAATTACATTGAGATCATATTATAGCAATTGGGAAACAGATAACAAAGCAAAAAAAGAAGGTACATTGTTATCACCGAATCACAGCACCCTTATGTTTATACAAGTGCATATACTTGAACTCACGTTGTGATTGGATAACATGGGTACTATCTCCAAGTTGTGGGACTTGCTACTTTAGATAGACCTCCGTGAGAGAGAAAGTCGGGTTCTTGCTCTAAACTACCTGCCACAATCTACTCTAATGCAGGATAAGCTAACTATTCTAGTCTAAATTTCCAAGGGACCAGGGAGAGAGAATGCATAAAATGAAATCCTACACTAAAGCGGTGATACACTAGAAAAGGAGGGTGTGAGAGTAGTCTCCAAATGTGTGAAATTGAGGCAAAGTGCACCTAGAAGAGGTGATGACAATTCACCATAATCTGCAAAATGCATTCACAACAATATTCCAAGCATAGACAATGATAATGAATCCTCGCAAGAACATAATAAATAGAACAATATTCTTATAGAAATATCAAAGGGGCAAGAAGAATAAGAAAACACAAGCAAGGGGAGATACATCGGTATTTTATTGCTTCATGATATGCAGATTCAATCTATTACAAGATCGGATCACCATGCAAGGAGTCCACTACAAGGGCCTGCAACACATTGGCTTCACAAAGCAATATTGGCAGAGCTTTGCTGCCCAAAACTCTCCCCTTTACAATGAGCCCAACACTCCAATTTATAGAAAAAATGAGAAACGAGAAGAGAAGGGAAAATGGAAATCCCGAAATCTATCCTTCAACCACCTATAAGAGGCATTAAATTGAGTGAAATGATTGTATATTACTTGCAAAAGGCTCCCCATACTTTCCCATGTTTCGGCGAGAGAAAGAATGATGACCATGCCTCTTAATTGCACTCCAACTACCAAATACATTCGAACCCGGCCACGTTTTCTTAAAAATCTCAATCAATTTCTAATCAAAACTAGAATTTCATCGGGATCGGAGCCACAATTCCAACAGTACCAATTTTGTGTGATTTCATTGAGAAATGCAAAACATCCGAGCGCAGCAGCCTATTTGAGGTGCAGTAGCGTTTTTCTATCATTTGATAGGAATGAGCATGAACTAACTAGAGAAAAATATTTTTCCTTTCACTAAATATATCTACCCTCATTAAAAATAAAAATCTAGTTTTTGTGGCATAGAGAGGACGTCGTGCTTGTTCCGAGAAAGTCCAATTTTGTGAAAATCGGAGCTCGAGTCAAAAGTTATGGCCGTTTGAAGTTTCACGGGTCAAATGTTGACTTTTCTTCTCGCCTTGCCGCTTCGGCTTTTGCGTCCCTCGCGTCCCTTTGTCCCATTTTCTCGCACAGAAAATCCTTAGAACCACCCGAAATGGGCTTCCATGTCCCTTTTTAAGTGACACGTGGCGTGATCTCGATTGGCTTTCGGCTCCTTCTGCCATTCAAGCGTCCCGCGTCCCTTTGTCCCATTTGTCCTAGTGTGAAGTTCCTGTTTGACCGAACCGGCTGGTTCACGTACTTTTGACCTTCGCCCAACTGCCAGTGCTGCCTTAAGTCTTTTCGGCCGACTTCTTGCGTCCTCCGCGTACTAACTGCCCAGATGTCCCAAACTACCTGTTTCAACAGTTAGTCAATTTTTTCCATTTTTCAGCCAGTTCGGATTTCCGTGTCCCAACGTCCCTGGCATCACACTTGTCCCAAATCTGCGCAGATCGCCGGCGGCCTTTTGGTCGGTTCGAGCCCGGATGTCCCACATGTCCTAAGCATTTGCGAGGACTAGGACTTAGCCATTTTTAATGCTTTTTGCTGGCCCGAGCTTGTTTTCTTGGGGGTAAATTTTGGATAACAAGTACAATGAGCAAATTGAGAAAGGAATTAATTCAATTTCATCAATGAAAGCTAAATAGAATTGGACCAGCTACATTATTTCTTTTCTAAAGCATTAATGAAGGATACAAAGATCAAGAACATCTCAAGATTATCATACAGATCAAAAAAAAACAGAGTACAAGAATTTCAGGATTCATTCAAAGCTTTCAAGATTGTTAAAGTTTACTTTGGAAAATGAAGCAAAAGTACAAATGTCCTATTACTACAAAAATTAACAATTTTTAGGACCCTAATCAATTCAAATTTTTGGCCCCATGCAAAGGAGTTAATCTTTGGAATTTCACAATGATCAAAGTACGGGAAGTAAAACATATTCATAGGGAATGATTCAAGTACATATTATTCTTCATACACATTGAAGAGCTTAGGAAATTACTACCCAAAATTTAAAATAATGCTCATCAATGATCAAATTTACAAGTTCATAATTGAACATCAAAATTACTGTCATCTATAGGTAAAAAAATTTGAAAGGTACAAACATTATACATGCATATCCAAAAATATGTTTTTATTCTTTCAAGTATTTCATATTGTAGATAGATTTTCACATTTAGGATACAAGTTTTAAGTTTCCAAGCACAAACCATAAGATCAGGTATAATCAAAGATTGTAATTATTTCAAGGCTCGTAATGAATTATTATAAAGAATAAATGACATCATGTTTATCCAAGAACAAATTGTAGTAAAAAATATCATAAAAATGATCATATCATAGTCATGATTGAAAATATCCCAAAAGAGCTATAAGGTAAAGGAAGATCAAGAACAAGGACATGAAATGAGATACTTGTTTACTTTCACAAAGTAGTAAGACATGTTGTAGATTTCAATTAATAGGTTTCTTAGAGTATGAAATTACAATAATCATAATGAATCAGGCATGAATGAAAAACATAGAATTTTGGGTATGCAACTAAAGTTCAATAAGGAGATTAAAATCATTATTACTAAAGTATGCATGAAGCTCAAAGTAAATAACTCTAAAATTGAATGCTTCAATCAATAAAGATCATCTCCAAAAAATTATAAGTCTTCAAGAATTCCATCACATTACTTTGTAACATTCAAGCACTTCTTTCGATGTTTCTACACCACTTGGGTTAAAAATGATTTCTAGAACACATTGCAAATAATTAAAGATTCACGCAAATGAAACTAAGTTTCAAAATAAGAGTGGTCTTTTATATGCTTCAAAACTAGTAACCACGATATAGTAACAAAAAATGAATACAAATGTTTGATTCAACAACAATGCACATACCTAGTTTGAATAAGATAAGTATATTAGAAGAGTTCAAATTAACATCGAAGTAAAACAAAGACCATGAATAAAAAAGCATGAAAGTATAAGGTTTTTAACATCGGGAAATGTATGAACAAAATCTCAAAAACCAATTCAAGGATAAAAAGATTCATGAAAAACAATGTGTAGAGTGTCTCAAACCACAATAACATCCTCAAGTGAATGGGGATCCATTAAAGGTTTCAAGAGAAGTCCTTCATAGTGATGTATATCTCTCGAAATTCCTCGTTGTAGAGGGATAGTTACATGTGTTCTAATCTTGTAAATTTTATCTCTCTCTTTCTTAGATATAATGGAAACACCTCAATTTTTGGGTATACCTAGTTTGAGGTGAGTCTCAGTATCAAGGCTAGTTCCTTATTGATTTTCTAGGGTTTAAGGGTAAAAGATTACTATAAAAGTGAAACTAAAACTAAGCTGATACACCAAACTTGTATGAGGTATTTGACTGAGTACATGTACAATTGATATGGAATGGATTTTTGATGCACATGCAAACAATTTTATAAAGATATAATTAAGGGTAAACACTTGATGTATTGAGGGATAGAATCACAATAATACTACTAAGTTACACATACAAATTAATACCATGCAGAAATACTAAAATTGCAATAGGTATGATGATTAATTAAAGAATTCAATATTTGAAAGATTAATGGAAACATACAAAAGACTGTAAATAATTAGAAAATTATAAAATAATTCACATTTAAATGAAAAATTGACAGAAAATTGCTTTAGTACTCCGTATCTAAAATTCCTCTTCTAACACCTCCCGTGCTTTCCCATGCACACAATATATATCAAAATATTTCCCACCCTTCCTAAAATATGCCAAAATTGTACTCTCCCATGCATCCTATTTTTATCCTTCATCTATTAATAAATAAAGGAATAAAAATAAACATGCAAATACCAAGAGGCATTAACAGCCATTGGTTATAACTCAGTTAACTGTAGTCGACTGTTATATTTGTAAGAAAAGCATGAGTGATAATTTTCTAAAAATAAGTTTTTCTTGATGAGAAATTTTTCTTCTTTGTGCATGTAGATTCTATCTTCTTGCTGATTTTCCTTTAGATGAAGCTATGACCTTATCCATTTTAGTGATAATATTAGAACTTTCTAACCATGGTTGAATCTGGTGAACTTTTGACTCAAATTAAGGTGCAAAATTATTGCAAACTTAATCATTTTTGGTATTTGCATTTTTGAGCTCCATTCGAGCTAGAAAATTTTGGCTAAATTCCCCCATGGCCTCCATTATTGATTGTTCAAGCTCGAATGAAGGTTTCTGTGAAGAACTCTTTCTTTTATTACTTCAAAAAGATCATCCACGTAGGACAAAATTGATCAAAAAAAGGGCCTGCAAAATACTTTTTTTGTGTTTCTTATAGAAATTGCATTTTTGAATATTTGGCCCACCCATTAGCTTCTAATATGGGCCTTACATGTGTCTAAATCTGGTCAAAATGGGATTGTGGCTTACTTTTGATACTTTGCTGCCTTTTCCAAAAAAGGCTTAAAATTTTAAAATGCCCTAGTGGACCGCTTCCCTAATTTTAACTATTGATGCTTTGGTGGAGTCATGGGTGACTTAAACATTTTTTTCCTTTTTTCAAAAAAGGGCTCAAAATCTCAAATTGACCTGATGCTCTGCTATTGACTTATTGAATGTGTGTATTTGTTTGGTCCTTAGTGGGGGCGCAGGCACTTTTAAACTTTGTCATTTTTTTAAAAAAAAAAGATTCAAATTCTCAAAGTGTCTCAAAGTGGATTTTTTTGATACGGGCTCAAATTTGAATTTTTCCTTTAACATAAGTAGGGCGCATGGGTCATTTTATGATTTTACGCCCTTTTGAAATAAAGCTCAAAATTTCAAATGGCTCTGATGCTCTACTTTGACTTTTTTGATGCAAGCTCAACATTTGACTTTTTCCTTTAACATAAGTGGGGTCATGGATAATTTTATGATTTTAGGCCATTTTTAAATAAAGCTCAAAATTTGAAATGGCTCGACACTCCTCTTTGAATTTTTATGTGGGCTCAACATTTGACTTTTTCCCTTTGCAAAAATGTCTCAAAACACAAAAAGGGCCCACCCCTCCACATCCAATCAGATTTCGTCTGGCCTGTGGACTAATTTGACACTTTTTTTTTAAATAATAAAAAGTGCTAAGTCAGCAAAAAGACCTGCCATTTTCATGAGTCAAGTTGAGGTTTGCATCGATTTTGGTGATTTGATTTCCTCCAGTCAATCATTTTCATGATGTAACTTCATTCATTGATCTTTTGCATTTCTTTCTTGCATTGAATGTGGTTAGTAAAAACTTTAACCATGGTGGTTTGCTTCGAATTTGGGTGATCAATTCTGAGCATTGATCTTTGTACTTTTGATTTTGGATCATTTGATCACTAACTTGGTGAGTTAGGTTAAGCCATGGCTGAGATGGGTGAGTTAAAATAAACTGAACCCCATTCATTTTTATTTTTCCTTGGGTTCACGGGAGAAGCCCTTGAAAAAATTTCTTTGACACCATTATTGGAGTCCTAAATCTCAGCTCTTGAGGTTGGTCTGGTTGTATATTTACCGAGTTCTTCGAGTTAGCCACCATCATTTTTGTGTTGGATTGTTTGAATCACTGTTCTTGATGAACCTTCTTTTGAGGTGGGAATTTTTGATGGCTCCTTTAATTCGATGATTCATCTATTACCATTGGAACTTCATTTCCTAACTCATGGAGGTAACTTTGGATTCATCCTTCTCTGAATGGCTCAGTAATATGAATATTTTACTTTGCTTGAAAGTTTATCTATATATCTTTGAAGTTTTGATCTCATTGTGAGATAAATCCAGATCTGCTATGGGTATTTACATATTGTAGCTCCATTTGTCTCAGCTAGGCTCTACAAAATTTCTATCTTCAACCACTGATGAAAACATGGAGCTTTGTTCTTTACTGATCATTCTCGTGATATGTTACTCTTCCAAAAAAATTTGATATGTGCCTTTGAAGCCTAAACTCTATGATCCCTACTTTAGAGATTTATTTGAGCATTCGAGCTACTAATATCTATTATTTTTCTCTAAAAATATACTTAGATTTTTTTTTGAACCTCTATAGCATCTTTACCATAATGCATGAGTTGTCTTTAGTAGTGCACTTTAATTGATGAAGTTTTATTGCAATAAATCTGTATATGGAATTTTAAATGTCCTACATGAATGAATTTTTTTTTCCAAAATCTGTATATACCCATGTATTTTTCAATTTGTGGCTTGAGGTATTTCAACCCAGATTTGGGTATCCCTCCTTTGATATGGTATTAGAATTCTTTATTTCTTCTTGATTCTATAATCTATTTAATACTACATTTCCTTTTATTACAACTTGATATGTATGCTGGAAAGTTTTTAAAATTCCATTTCACATGGCGAAGCCCTGTCAAAATTTCCTTAGAATTCCTTCTTCTTTAGTTGCAATCGGGAACATATACTTATGAATTATCTGCTTCATGTACCATAGGATGGAAATCATTTGAGAACTAACCTTTATCTAACAATGAAGACTGTAAAACATGATTTATTTTCTTCTTTATTGCAACCTGCACGTGCACACTAAAGGAAATAGTTAGAAAATATATAGGATTTTTGGCCTCTCTTATGTCCATGGTTTTCTTTTCTCTTTCCTCCATCGTCCTGAGTGAGAAAATCATGCATACAATATGATCTTCAAGTAATCTATATATCCTGTTGTTAAGAGATCCATATGCATGAAAAAGGACAATGTAGGAATATGGATTAACCCTGAGCTCTTAACTAATAATTTTCCTCTTTTCTTCTTTTCAGGTATAATTACTTTCAGTGGTGAAGATGAAGAGAGAAAAGATGAATATGAAGATGCATCAACTAAAGGAGAAACTTTAAGGAAATGATGGGTTCACTCATACTCCTATATTTTCTCTTTCATGCCTATGTACCTCTTATTTTAGTAGTTGTATTTTACTTTTTAGTTACATCCCACGACTTGTGTGGGGACATTTGAAATTCCTTATGAATAAGACATTGAATTCTGAAATTGAGTTGTGTATTTCTTTCTACATTTCTACTTTCTGGTATGGATTGTATAATGAACTAAACAACCCAATAATATAATTGAATGTCTTAATCATGAAGGAAAGATCATTAAGAATACCTGTAACATCTAGTAATGAACTTTGATTTTCTACAATTTACATTTATGTTTGTTGTTCCAAGACTCAACATTTCATTTATTCTGCAATTAGATGTCTTCATCGAGATAACAAGGTTGTCCTTCGGGCCTTGTGTTATTTTGCTGAAGATAGTCAAGAAATTACAGACTATGTGATCTGTTATTCTTGTAACAACACACATAGTTGCATATTTCATGTAATCATTAATTAATTCAACAATAACATTATTGTTTGATACAAACTCCCTAGCTTATGTATACTTCACCAAGGCTATCCATCGTAATGAATTTTTGAGTTTCCCATTTTACACAAGTGTAAAAATTGTCAACATTTCTGGTGATCCTACGGGGGAAGCTTCCTGCTAGCTTCTAGACTAGTTCCTTGCTCTTATCCATTGGGCATGGAGTTGAAAGTATGTAACCAAAATATGCCTTCCTAAAGGTCCAACCCTTCCAAAATGAACTCAAAATGGGAAAGGATATGGTAAACTAGATCATGTGAACAAATGCACTTATTGAATTGAAAAAGCAATCAAAATCCACTTGAAGGGTCCTACTCTGAAGAAGGTGGGTTCATCATGCCAATAAAATCAAGACCCCAGAAACATAAAATGTTGATCAATGAAATAGGGAAAGGAAGAAGCTCTCGAATTTCTTTCAAGAATGAAAAAAACACTTTTAAGATGAAATCATTAAGGACCACTTAAGATCCATTGAACTTCCTGAATATGTCTTCAATAGTAATTTGCTTTCATAATTTTAACACAATACATCCGAGAAATGACCTTCGCAGGTCTTTTGAATTCTTATAATAAGCTGAATTTTGTCATTGTTTCAAATTATCGTAACAAGATTTCATTTATATCCCTTTTGAATAATACACCATCACTTAAACCATAGGGTACAAATTTTAATCTAAAGTATTTCTTTTATTATTGTCCATACATTAGGATAAACACCATGTTGTAAATAATTAATTAAATCAGTCATCCATCTTGATTCTTCTCTTCCGTAGCAAGTTTAGGTTCTTGGTTTTTAGATGAACCATGACATCTCGATTTTTGAGTGCTTAACTTCAAAGTGATATTTTTAGATTCCAAGATTTTGGTTCATGATGTTTTCCATGATCCTTAAAATAGGTGCTCATGTTAGTACTTTCCTAACCATCTTGTGGATAAGATATTAACATCATATTCCATAAATTCCATGGTTGATATAAAATTATTTACCTAACAAAAAATGCTAAAAGCATTATCTAATATAATAGATGAGAAACAAAAAGAACATGAATTTTATTTATCAAAGTTTACTTGAAATTCTTTAGCCCTATGACTATTTAAAGTACATTTTGTAAAGTAATTTTAGAAGTCAAAATCCACTTGTTTCCTTGTGAATCAGGTGAGTTCATTATGTCCAAAGTAAATAATTGGTTGTTCATATATTTTCATCATTAAATAAGTTAATATGGCAGAGATTGCCAAATGTTCTTTTGCATACATTGTAAAATCTTTATAAATTTGAATTTATTCAAGAAAGGATTCCTTGAGAGATGGCTATTTTGAACCAGCTTTCATAATTTTTCTCCCTTTCTACGGTCTAAGAGAAATGATTCTCTTTCTTTAACATAGATAATAATGGTTTAACCAATGTCAAAATATGGATCAAATATTCTAATAAAGTTGAATAATACACCATTAAATGAAAAATTTGTAATGTTTTCATGATGAGGAAATGATAATATGATATGGATTCTATTATGAAAGGATCCATAATTGCGGATAAAACCATTTTGTAAAACAATAACCAAGTAATCTTTTCTTGATGTACTAAAAAGATAAACTTTAGGACTCAAAGATATCCCAAATTGAACCATGACATAAAAGTTGATGCTTAACTTAGATGTATTAGATGCTCATCTGAATTTATTCAAAAATACTAACATCATCTAAATAAATAAGGATGCATTTATTTAACAAGCTACAATAATCCATGTTCATTGACGTTGAAAATTTGCACTAACATTCATAGGCCATAAGGCATTTTTTTGTAAGCATATCCCACTGGTGGTTTTCTTTTACCTATCCTATTTATTGGACTAAAATATTGATTGTATCTACTATAACCATCCTGGAAGAGAGTCTATTTGAATAAGAAAAATTATTAAAATTGATCCATACTTTGAAGTGGGTAATGATCTTTTAATGAAACTTTTTAAGATTTCTAAAAATCCACACATAATTGGATTTCTCCATTTTTCTTCCTAATAGGAACAACATTGTTTACCCAACTTGAATGCTTAATCGGAAAGATAAATTACCGATTCAGTCAACTTAGATAACTTCCTCATTAGAGGCTCTATTTTGGGATTGCTTCAAAGGCCTCTATTTTTGCCGGTAACTAGCTTGAAATTTGGCTGCTTTAAATAGTTGTCAATGGTTGTGCTTGCAAAATTGGGATCAAACTTCTTTAAAGTTGTCTTGATATTTCAAATGATGAAAACATATTTGAATGGATTCTATTCAAAGATTAATAAAATAATGTTTTAAAGCTAAAGAACATACCTTTCCAAGAAAAAAATTTCCCTTCACGTTGGTGCTAAAAAAAGATGCCCCATTTAGCCTTTGAAAGATTTATCGATTTACGCTTTATCAGTCTTCTACTTACATGTATTGTGTTAATCATTTGAAAGTTTTGAAAAATTTTTCCATCATCTAAATAATAGATTGCAAGGATCCATTTACTCCTCGCTATCTTCCATGTCCTTGAAAATGTATTTAATTTGGGTGTCACTTCTCTATTCATTCAAAAACAGTGGTTTTCTTTTATTCTATTTTCCACAATTGGTTTATCATACTTGTTTTTCTTCCTTGAATACTTGGAGAAAAGTGAATGGATGTATCTATAACCATAGGAACATATTTGAGTCTATCCGAACACCTCTAAATATTCTCCTGGAGAAAATTTAATTTCGAGCTAAAATGGTCATTTTAATATTTTATGGTAAGATCTCTAAAATCCCAACAAATTTGATTTCTCATTTTCATCTACGGGAAATGTGGCCTCTTTTTTGGATGAGGCTTAACTAGTACTTCAAATATTCTAATGAATAACCTCAACTTAAAAATGTCCATGTGGAGGTTCTATTTTGGGATAGAGACACATGGATTTTTACCTGGCTCGAGTCTTGGAATTTAGTCTTTTTCAAAAAATGTTGGGAGGTCCGGGACATGGAGGAACCCGCGGATGTCTTGGGACAAAATGACCTTAAGTTTTATTTTGAAGAAGATTGAGGAAGACATGTTGGAGGCCTCCGCTCACTTTTCACCTTTTCTTAGACTTTTTTTCCAAAGGAGATTTGCTCGAGACTCTAAAACATGGCATTTTCCACCGAGCCTTCAAGCCTCTCAAGAAAATTTTTCAGTGCTAGGACACATGGTGAGCCCGCGCTCTTTCAAAGTCTCTAATTTTGGGAGCCATTCAAGGAACGCCATGGGTCCATAGTTTACACGCGTGGCATTTTAAAAAGTCAAAAGGGGTGAGGAAGTGGACCATAATTTGGGAAACTTAGAATTTTTACCTCTTGTTCAAAAGGGTTAAATTATCAAAAATGTTCTTTAAGCCCGATAAAGAAAATGTCAAAGTTTGTTTCAAGTCAAATGGGTGGGAATGGATGTATCCATCGAGGGAAATTTGAGATCTTTTTCCCTGTCATCAAAAGGATTAAACATCTCGAAGAAAATGGCCCATTAGCTTGATAAAGAAAAGGTCAAAGCCTATTCCATTTACTATTTGAGGTGCAGACCCTGGGAAAATTGTAAAATTTTCCTCTTAGAAAAAGGAGTTTAAAGTATAAAGGAAGTGGGGTTCAAAAATTATATGGACCCACTTCGAAAATGTCCAAGTGGAAAGGTTTGCTGTGAGGAAACACTTGGAAAATTTTCTTTTTCCAAACAAGTTTTTTCAAATGGTTTTTGGGAATTTATCCATGGTTCCTTTGGGACCCACCTTAGGACATGTGTCGGGATCATTTCTCAAGAGTGGAGGTGCTAGATGAAAATGGGATTTTTTTCCACTTTTTCCAAAGGTCGTAAAATGCAAAAGGAAGCCCTCGAACCCATTTTAAAATGGAATCTTCAACGTGGAAGGACCAAATTCAAAGTAAGGATCAATCCATTCTAAGTCTAAATCTGATGAGCCCTCATTTTTCAAAGTCTAAAATCTTTTGGAGCCATTGCGAGTCTTCATGATTTCTTGGTATTTTCTAAATGCCAAACAAAGAGGTGAGTTAAATTTAATATCTAAGTTTTTGGGGAGATCTTCAAATTTTTTCGTCATTAAAATTGTCTAACTATCAAGCCCGATTAAAGAAAATTTTTCAAAAAAATTTCTCGAGGTTGGGAGCGAGCCATTTTAGGGAGATTATGGGTGGAATTTGGTATTGTGAGTTTAAGAAAGAATGATCAAAATGGATGAATAAAGAATATTCAAAGATCTATTCCGTTCGAGCACTGACGACCTTTTGTAGATCGATTCTTAGAATCATTATCGTGATCATGGAAAGCAATGGTGACACTCAAAGTTTTGGATTTTAGGGTGGAAAGAGGCTTTTTGTAAATTTTATAAATAGCACAAATTTATTGTGCAAATGGTTGGAGTGTTTAGGTTGGGACCGAGTTTTCTAATAGAAAAATCTTGAGAGAGCTCATATTTTTGAGAAGCCATTTGGGAATCTTATATATCTATTTCATATTAAATTGATCTTGTCAAGGTGGTTGCGAGTGTCTACAACCATTAACAAGCTCTAAGATTGTTCTAGAAACTTTCCCCTAATGATACATTAAATCAAATTCGAGTTATTATGTGTTGTCTTGAGAAAAATGTGTTTGTTTCATCTCTAAATGTATGTGAGTAGTTTTTCTTATTTCTATTGTTATAATATTGTATTAAAATCTGATTCAATCACATAGGCCTCTATCCTTGTGATAGTTTAGTGGCATTGAAATTTCATTTTCGAAGATCTTTCATTTGGGAATGAAATAAACAATTCAAAATCACTTTTCTCTCACCTATTTGATAGAGATTGTTTGTAAGCCTTTGGTGTACCTCGAGGGTATGATTTGGTTCATATCTTAGTGCTTTTTGGGTTCTCTAACTCGAGCCTTTATGTTAAAATCTCATAGATTGTATGAAAAGTGCTAATTTGGGCCTCCATTAAAGCACATATTCTGGTTAAGGAAAAATTTTAGCTATTCTTTGGCATTCTCCTAGTTTAGTCTTCCATTTTGTAAAATCTCTAATGGATCTAGTGAATCAAGTTCATCCTACCTCACCTCCCACCAAAATCCATTTAAAAAAACTAATCCTACCCATACTACCCCTATTTGTCCTGTGTGTATACAAATGCATACTCTGTTACCAAAACATGTAAAAACAATCAGGATCCCAAATGTCTTTAGTAACCTTTGCCTTGTTGTGAAAATATCTCCATAATTTGGAAGTGACAACTTGTGAGAGTTATATTTGGTGTCTGATCATATTTTCCCCAAGGTCTTTTCTATAAAATTTATACAAAAGAAGGATTTAATAGTATTCTTCAATCACAAGGGTTACAAAATAGGTTCTCTTACCTTGATTGAAAGGCATAATCTAAAATATTTAGGATCAGATCACATCCTTTTAAGGTGTTACCCACTTCTTTCAAAACCGAGTGTTAAAGAGTTAAATAGATTGCTTTCCCGGATATAAAATGACATACATAATTATCTATTTGCCTCTAAGTGTCCTATCAAATCCATGATGTTGCTCAATCTTTGAAGGATATTAAACTTGGTACCAACACACTTCTAGTGCCATTTTTAGGGAATATTTTAAAGTTTTGAGAACTAATTTGTTCATTATGATCACAATTCATATTCAAAACTTGATAAGCACTTCTTATATGCTCTAAGTTATAGAATCTTGTTTCGTATTATCCCGTGTCCGGGCCTCTGTAAGAAGTTTCATGTTACAAGTGATGTATACAAATTTTCTAGTCTCTACAAGTCATTTTTACAAGTATTCACTAATAAATCTGGGTAAAGAAAAGCCAGGTCTTACCATTTTCAGCTTTTAGTAGTGATGTACATACATTTGATAGATCATACTTTAGTGCATTTACACAAATAAGGTGGAAACCTTAGTGGCAACTCCCTGTTGATCTAATTTCTAATAAAAACCAGTGTCTTAACCTCTATCAAGTGATATTTGTTACTAATATTTGCAAAAATGGAAGGAAGAAGATCTTTCTTTGCTAGGGATCCTGCTAAGACATTGTTCCAAGAGTTAAGAAAGGAAAAGGAAGAAGGAAGAAGAGCTGAAGAGTTGTGGGACAACAATAGTCAAGAAAGAGATCCCCATTCATGAAAGTGGCCATCCTACCATTGAAGATTGATATTCAAGTGCTTCTGAATCAGGTAGCTGATTTGTGGAATTGCATTCTCCATTTGGAGAAGTGCCTTCATTTGATTTTGAAAATTTTGCTTCTCATTCTACACCTATTTTCAAAATTTGATATGGATTTCCAAGAAACAAGGCCTTTAGAGGGTATCCATTTTTAAATTTATACTCCTATGTTTCAAAGACCCCCTACCCCTTATCAATTTTTTCTCCCCAAGATCACCTCCTCAAATCAATATGGCTCATCCCCCACCTAGACCTCCATTTGTTGTAAACACCTTTGGACCTATAAATTTTGTGGGAATGGTTGGTTATCTAAATGCAATACCTCAAGATGTAAGGAAAAGACTACCAAAGTTCTAAGGGAAATAATGCTATAACTAGTGATCAGCATTTAAAGCTTTTTATCAACATGATGGAAGACTTTGAGATTGAACATGAAGATGTATACATTAAATTGTTTGTTCACACTTTGGAAGAGGATGCAAGGGACTAGTATAAAGCTTTTCCAGATAACTCTATTGATTCTTGGACTGAGATGAACAATGCATTTAGATTGCAGTATGGTGATAGAACTGACCCTAGGTTTCTTCTATCAAAATTTGAAAATATCAAGAAGAATCCTAATGAGTCAGTACATGATTTCAACACAAGGTTCAATAAGACTTTGAGAAGATTTCCTGTTAGGATAAGACCATGTGATGAGTCATGTTTGATCAAATATTTAGATGCATTTGATAAAAAGGTTGCTTACTACTTGAGGGACAAAAACCCTACTAATTTGAGGTAGGCATTCACCATGGCCCTAAAATTGAGAGTAACATCAAGGAAATTAGAAAGCCTCCAAAAAGGGAGGGTGTAAAACTAATTAACCTAGAAAACTTCAGAAAGAAAGACTACGATTTGGAAGAGTTGTATGAAGAATTTAGCAGGGGTTGCTCTAACAAATTTCCTACAAACTAGCCCGGGCTGAGAAAGGAATTGGGCAGAGCTCACAAGGTCAACACAAGAAAAAAATTCAAGATAGTTTTACAAATTCGAAAAGATCTAATGAAAGAGGCAAGGGACCTGTTGGATTTGGAAATAGGAAGCCCCAAGGTAGGGAAATAGAATGGTCCTTGATCCTTTGGCTTCAAGATTTTGTTTTGGAAGAAACATAGGTCATTGATTGGTGTGAAAATGTTTCATGCCCCACGGTCCTTGTGAAGAAGATCAACAACAAGAAGAAGAAAACAAATGATGACAATGATGATGATGATGTTTGCATGATGGGTTGCTCCACGATCTCACAATCAGGGGAAACTTTAATTGAGGTGATAAGTGCCGAGACTGCTGCCACTTTTTGGGACTGCATTCAAAGGGTACCACTTCTTCCTCCTTTTCATACTTTAGAAGTAGATACTGTACAAGCTTTTCAATTTCCCAATAATGACTTTGAATATTTAAGGGATTTAATGAGAAAGAAGTATGATAGAGGAATCCCATCTGAGGAGGATAGGAAACTATTGATGAATGTTTTTTTAGTGCTCAAAATAGTCTCACTCCATTTGTTCCTTTGAAAATTTATTGATTTACAACCTCTGCCATTTTATCCTTCCCCATGTTGTGCTTGGTCAGTCTTTGTTACCATTTTTAATTTACTCCGGGTCGAAGATCATGTATGGGTTCCATATTTGTCTCCTCATTTCTTTTTCCTCTGGAAAAGGTCTATATTTGAGTCTCCGTTCTCTGTTCCTTCAAAATCTCATGTTCTCCCATTATTTCCGTTCTCCACATTCTCGTATTTTTTTCCTTATCATTTCTTCCCTAGATACTTGAGGAAGAATGAATTGATGTGTCCTTGAGCAACGTATTTGAGCCTTGTAACATTTCTAAATTTTCTATCCTTGAAGAAAATTTCATTTCGAGGCTCAAATTGTCATTTTTCTGTATTTTTTGGTTTGACGGGCATTTCTCCCAATCAAAGTTACATCCTTGCATCAATAGGGGATGTGGAACCTTTTTGGTTGGATGCGGCTCTACTAGATACTTCAAAATTAAATTAAAATCTTCAACTCAAATATTTTTCCATGTGGAGGAATGACGCTCATTTGAAGAATTAATTTTTGGTTTGGCCTTGGAGTAGCACTGGGAGGACATGTGGAGGTTTGGCGAGACAAAGACATGTGGAGACTTACACCATTTTTTCCAATACTTAATTATTTTTCAAAAATGTTTTGGGAGGTCTAGGACACATGGAGGAACCACGCATTTTAGGGGTCAAACCTTAAGTATCATTTTGAAAGAAGTCATGAGGAAACTTAGAGGCCTCTGCTCACTTTGTATTTTGCTTGGAATTTTCAATGACCAAAGGATAATGCCTGGATCTTGACACATGGCTCCTTTCACTGAGCTTTAAGCCTTCAAACAAATTTTTCCAAGCCACGACAAGTGGCGAGCTCACACTCATTCAAGGTCTCAAATTTTGGGGACCATTTCAAGGTGTGCCATTATGACATGTGGTAGTTTGAAAAGTCAAAGGGGGGGGAAGGCGGACCATTGGGGGCAACTTGGAAATTTTTCCTCTTGCATGCAAATGACTAAAATTATAAAAATGACCTGCAAGCCCGATGGAAAAAGGTCAAAGCTTGCTTCAATCAATGGTGGAGGTGTGGATTTTTGGAGGAAATGTGAGAAATTTTCCCTTTGAGGGAAAAGGAGTTAAAAGAAAAAAGGGAAGTGTAGTTCTTGGGACCCGCATTAGAACCTTGAAGTGGAAGGGTGGAGTGTGGGGAATCTTGGAAAATTTTCCTTTTTCCAAAAGAGGGTCAAATGGAATATTTTTTCCACATTTTCTTTGGGACCCACCTTAGGGCACGTGTCGAGGCCCATTTTTCAAAATTGGATGTGTGGAAAAAAATTTGAAAATTTTACATTTTTTCAAAAGGTCATAAGAAGTAAAAAGGAAGCCCCTAGCCCATTTTTGAATCTTCCACATGAACGACCCAAATTCAAAGTTAAAATCAACAACATTTGAGAGTCTAAATTTGATTTTCCCCATTTTATAGAAACATGCTTAGACCCAAAGTGTGAGTCTTCATGATTTCTTGTTATTTTCTACATGCTAAACAGAGGAGCGAGTTAATTTTGATACCTATGTTTAGTGGGAGAGATCTAGAGACATCTTTCGCCATTAAAATGGTCCGAATATTAGGCTCGATCGGTTTTATTTTTTTGTTCTCCCGAGCATATAAGTTGCTAAATTTGACACATTAGGGGTGGAAGTGGTTGGTGAATTGAAAAAGAGTGATCTACCAGAGGAAGGACTTGAATGCGGGAGATATTTGATGAGATCTTCCCCTCGAGCACCTACCAATTTTTATAGATCGGATTCTAGAGAATCATGAATGTGATCATGGCGAGCATTGGTAACACTCAATGTTTGGATTTTGGGGGAAAAGGGGTCTGTTGTAAATGTTATAAATGGCACAAATTTATCATGCAAATGGTTGGGAGTTTTTGGAGAGGTCAAGGACTGATTTTTCTAAAAAGATCTTGACAGAGCCCATCCTTTTTTGAGAAGCCATCTAAGAAGCCTATATATCTCTCTTTGTGTCAAATTTAATCGTGTCAAGGTGGTTACAAGTGTACAACCATTGACAAGATTTGAGATTGTTGGAAACTTTCCCTTGTTGATAAATTTGATCAAACTTGAGTTATTTTGTGTTAATCTTGAGTAAAGTGTATTTATTTCATCTCTGAATGCATGCAAGTAGTTTTTCTTGTTTCTATTGCAATCTTGTACCAAAATACGGTCCAATCACATAGGTCTCAATCCTTGTGATAGTTTAGTGGTGTCTAAATTTCATTTTTCTAGAAGAGCCTTCATCTGGGAGTGAGATAAATGGTTTAAAATCACTTTTATTTCATTTTGTTGACAGAGATTATTTGTAAGCCTTTGGGTGTACCTAAATCATGGTTTGGTTTGAATCTTGGTAATTTATTGGGTTCTCTAACTCGATCCTTCGTGATCAAATCCATAGGTTTTATGAAAGACTCTTAATCTATGCCTCCATCAAGCACATATTCTAGTTGAAGAAACATTTTAACTTTTTTTTGTGGCATTTTTTTGTTGAATCTTTCCATTTTGCATAAGTTCTCAAGGATCTAGTGAGTCAAGTTCATCCCTGTCTCCCCTCCCACAAAAAATTATTTCAAACTAGTGAATCCTACCCATACTACCCTTACTTGTCATGTGTGTATGCCAATGCATAATCCTCATCACCAAAACATGTAGAAACAATTAGGATCCCAAATGTCTTTAGTACCCTTTACCTTGTTGTGAAAATATCTCCACTATATAGAGTGAAAACTTGTGAGAGTTAGATTTTATTGCATTGATCATATTTTCTTCAAGGCCTCCTTAACAACTTCATTAGGAAGGACATCTCCATCCTCCACAAACAACATGCTATAAAAGGGTTCTCTTGCCTTGGTTGAAAGGCATAACTTAAATAGTGAGGATAGATCAAATCCTCTTGATGGTGCTATCCATTTCTCCACATTTTATCGACAAAGGGGTAGTTAGATATTATACTTGGATAAAAATGACTCAACATGATCTATTTGTCTCTAAGCTTCCTATCAAACCTAGTAATCTTTGCTTAAACATTGAGGGAGAATCAATTTGATACCAACAACTTTTTTGGCTCAAGAAAAAGAGTACAACACAAGAAGTAGGGTTACCAAAGGACAAGGCATCAAGCCAAGAAAAATCCCCCTTACTTTTAAACACCCCCTTAAGAAATATTCCTTGAGAAATATCGCATCTACGCCAAAAGTCTTGTTGTTCAAAAAAAATCATTCCCCACCCCCATGCTAAGTATCGAAAATCTTGTATCACCTAATGAGTGTGTTAGTTTTCCTTCATCTATTGCCTTGCCAAATTCTATCCCATATGATATTTCCCAATATTTGAGCCAAATCAAAGTCTCTGTTCCAATTGTTGAGTTCTTAGGATCGCTTAGCACAAGAAAAGGTATTGAATACTTGGGATTGAATGAAGAAAAGACTTCCTAAAGACTTCCTAGAAAAGGGTATTTGAATATTTGTGGAAACTCCTCTAGTAATTGAAGAAATAAAAACATCCCAATATTGGAGGAATTAGGTGAACCATCGAGGTCTATTTGGGGACATCCTTGGTGGAATCTCAATCTCAATTGGATCCATTCCTCACCACTTTGATCATAAAGGATAGATTGCTCCCTAACTATATGTTTGACTCGGAGGCATCGTGCAATGTCATGCCTCTAGAAGTCATGAATGAGCTGAATATTAAATTAAAAACATCATATAGGAATTAAACTACCATGGAATCAAAGAAGTTCTAGTAGTGGGATGTGTGAAGGGTTTGGTGGTGTAGCTTGCGTGACTTACCAGTAAAAATTTAAAACTTGATGTTGTCATCGTTGAATGTCTAGCTAAGTGTGGTATGTTGCTATCTACAAAATTGGCTGCAAAGTGTTGGTGGGAATGTTAAAATATAAATTCACTATGCTACCATTTCAATTCATGGCATCCTTGTCAGTTATATGGGGAAAATAATATAATGCACCTTATTGAGGATTCCAACAATGCATCTTATGAAGTATTGTATACAAATGTCGAGGCTTGATAACTTTGTAGGATTTGCTGATGGAAAGGAGCACAAGATTGAAGAATGTAAGTGTATTCAGCATGCGGGATATCCTTGGACCTTATTGTTTGATGGAGCTTGCTCCAATTTTGGAAATGGTGCTAGTGTTGTTCTTCTTTCTCTAGGTCGGGAAAGATTTTTTTCCTTCAAACTCAATTTCGAGTGCACTAACAACATTGCTGAGTATGAGGTATTGTAGTTAGGTTTAAGGAACTTTATTGGAAATATGGTTGTCAAGGACATAATTGTTAAAGGAGACTTAGAAATAATTGTAAAGCAAGTCGAAAATTGTATGTCACAAAAATCATTAGTGAATGAAATAGTACAAACATGCAGTTTGGGATTTCATTGAGATGTTTGATTCATTCAAAATAGTGCATCATGATAGGAAGTTTAATGACTTTGAAGAAAATATTGGAGTGTTGGGATATTGGTTTGATGATTATACAATGTCCCTATATTGTGAATATGTTGTTGAGATATTGACAAGACCCTCTGTCCCTAACAACATTAAACTCTAGTAGGTTTTTATGATGATTCTCATCGATGAAGATTTACTGAGAAAAAGGGAGAGTTTGCTTTGATCAATATATTGATTGGGAGCCAATGGTGTGTGTAATAGAGGGAAAGGAAACCTATTTTGTAAGGGCATCATCAAGTTAAAGACTAATACCATTCCTAGAGGGTTGGTTTCTCTTGAATCAAATTTTGATAATGCTGATTGCATTATTAATAGGCATATGGCAGCCTCGAGGGATGTTGAGGAGCATGATCTTGGTACTAAGGAGAAACCAAGGAAAATTTGGTTAGGAAACAATCTCAGCAAGGAGGAGAAGTAGTCATACATCCAATTGTTGAAAAATACCAAGATTGCATGGCTTGGAACTATTCTAAACTAAAAGCATAGATAGAGGACCTGTTCAACATGAGATTCCCTTGAGTATAATGCAAATCCATTCGGAAAAAACAGAGACTAATCAATCCACTCTTATCTCTCAAAATGAAAGAGAAATTGAAGAGGATAAGAGATGGAGGGATTATTCAACCCACAAGGTATTTTTTTGGTTGTAAAATTGGTACCAATAAGAAGGAAGAATGGTGATA
Source organism: Taxus wallichiana var. yunnanensis (assembly GCA_018340775.1). Taxonomy (NCBI): domain Eukaryota; kingdom Viridiplantae; phylum Streptophyta; class Pinopsida; order Cupressales; family Taxaceae; genus Taxus; species Taxus wallichiana. Next base: position 98,655,445 of record CM031241.1, read on the forward strand.
TCGGGTTATGTGTGGAGTTCGTGGGAATCTAAACAGAGCTTCAATGAAGAATAATTATCCTTTAACAAATATGGAAAATATGTTGTAGTTAGTGACTAGTTCTTGAGTTTCTCTCTACCTAGATGGTTTCTCTAGTTATAACCAAGTTGTGGTGAAGGAATCAAAGAATCAAGACAACCTTTACCACTCCTTGGGGAACATATGTATATGTCGGGATGCCCATTGTTTTGATGAACATTGGAGCTTGTTTTCAAAGAGCAATGGATGTTGATTTTGTTGGTTACATCAATGAGTTTATTGTTGTCTACCAGGATGATGTGACTATGTTTTCTAGAAAGAGAAGTGACCACTTGTTGTACTTGGAGAAGATGTTGATAAGATGTAGAGAATATGGCATCTCACTCAATCGAAGAAATGCCATTTTGGAGTGTAAGGCAAATTTTCTTGGTCACATTATGTCACAAGAAGGGGTGATGATTGATCCAGAAAGAGTAGAGGCCATCAGTAAGGTCCCAATTCCAAGAACCAAGAAAGGAATTTAGTCCTTCTTTGGGAAGATAAACTTCATCATAAGATTCATATCAAACTTTGTTAAGTTGACAATTCCAATCACTTCCATGCTAAAGAAGGACCAGGTCATTAAATGGGAGGAGGCTACCATCCAAGATTTAAATGGAATGAAGGAGGCATTAAAGAATGCCCATGTTTTAGCCACTCCAAAACTATAAGAAGCCTTTCAAATATTTTCCTTTTCTTCGAGAGAACACTATTTATTTTGTCTACTATAAAAGATGATGAAGGGGATGAGAGGCCAATTGCCTTTTTCAGTAAGGCCTTGCAGGAGGGCCGAGTTGAAATACACTATTATGGAGAAGCAATAATTTGTCTTGGTAAAAGCAACAAAGGATTTCATGCCTTACATTCTAAGTTCTAAAGTGGTTGCTTATGTTCCCCACACCATGGTGAAGGACATCTTATTAGAGATGGAAGTCTCAAGAAAAAGATGCAGATGGGTGAACAAGTTGTAAGAATATGACATGGATATCCAAACCATGAATTTGGTGAGAGGTTTGGGTTTGGCTAAGCTTATGGTTGAGAGCAACTTGCAGATATTGAGGTAAATGAGGTTGAAGAAGAAAGGGAAGGTGTTTTTGAAAAGTTGATGAGTTTTGAGTGGTACAAGGATGTGATTTTTTTATCTCAAACACTTAAAATGCCCTGAGTATTTAAGTAAGAACTAGAAAATAGCCCTTAAGTTGGATTCCCAGAAATATGTCATTACCGATAATGGGTTAGCTTGGAAAACCTAGAGGAAGTCCTCTTGAGGTGCTTTACATAAGATGAAGTCCCAAGATAATTTATGATCTCCATGGAGGAGTTTGTGGGGGACAATTTGTTGTAAGAGTCATAACACACAAGGTCTTGAGGGATAGTTATTGGTGGCCAAATCTCTTAAAGGATACAACCTTGTTGGCTAGAAGATGTGAGAGTTACCAAGTTTCTATGAAGAATAAAAGCTTCAGGATCCTTACCTTTGCATCCTATATAAATTGAAGCTCCATTCAAGAAGTAGGGAATGTATTTCATTAGTGATATTTTAGACCCTTTAAGTGATGGCCATAAATGGATTCTCATTAGCCCATTGATTATTTTACTAAATTGGTGGAGGCAATCCCCACTAAGAAGGAAACACAAAAAAATTTCACAAACTTTGTGCTAAACCATATCATCTACAGGTTTGGTGTGCTAGTAAAAATTGTAGCTAATAATACCATGAGTTTTAAAGCTAAACCTCCGGTGGAAATGTGCAAAAAGAATATGGATCAACTTGACATATGCCTCTAATTATAATCCCCAATGAAACAGACATAAGCCGAGTCTAGTAATAAAAATTGTTGAATATTATCAAGAGAACCTTGGAGCTGAATAAGGGAAAATCATGTGAACAATTGAAGTTTGTTATTTGGGATGATAGGATCACTATCAAAAGAGCCACTAGAAAGATTCCATTTGAGTTAGTATATGGAACTCAGGCCCTGTTAGCCCCTGCATATGCAACTATCCTCATATTACTTCATTCAACAACTGGAGGATCAAGAAGTAAGTCCATATGATGCCCTCATTAACCAGATTTTTGAACTTGATGAAGAAATTAGGGCATCCCACTAGAGGCATGTAAATTTCAGAGAAAAACTGAAGAAACTATTTGAGAAGAAGGTCACTCCCAGAGCTTTCAATGTTAGAGATCTTGTGATGTTGTGGGATAAGAGACATGAAGACAAGGGAAAATGGAAAGTTTGATTCATTATGGATGGGTCCTTACTCAATTGATATTAGAGTTGGTGAACATACTTCTTCTTGAAGGACTTGGATGGTGAATTTTGAGATGCCTATTAATGGCAGGAATTTGAAGCATTTCTTGGATTGATTCCCTAAATCAAAGTAAAAATCTTGTGTACAGTGTATAATTTGTTGTTTTCTTCCTATCTTTGTGTTTTTTTCTCGTTCTTATCCTTCGTGACATGTTTTTTTGGTTTCTCTATTCAGTTTTGGAGATGGATTTTTTTCTCTTCTCTTCAAGATGACTCTATCACCCAATGGATATTTTTGGCACTTGGTCTACCTTTTTCTTGTGGCATTCATGGGGAGTGCCCATCCCTAAGTCGGAGCTGATGTTGGTGCTCAAAATAGTCTCGCCCCATTTTGCCTTTGAAAATCTATCAATTTATGACCTCTATCACTTTCTACTTCCCTGTGTTATGCTTGGTTAATTTTTGTTGCCATTTTTAATCTGTTCCTGGGTCATAGATCACTTATGGGTCCATGTTTTACTCCTCGTTTCTTTGTTCCTTTGGAAAAGGTCTATAATTTGGGTCTCCCATTCTCTGTTCATTCAAAAACTCGGTTTTCCCGTTCTTTCTATTTTCCAATCGGGATTTGTCTTCCTTATCGTTTCTACCCTAAATACTTGAAGAAAAGTGAATGGATGTATCTCGAGGAATGTATTGAGCCTTGTAAACCTCTAAATTATTTTCCTTGGAGAGAAATTTCATTTTTGGGCTCAAATGGTCATTTTTCTATATTTTATGTTTTTGTGAGTGTTTCTCCCAATCAAATTTGCATCTTTACATCTATAGGAAATGTGGCCTCTTTTGGTTGGATGTAGCTTAGCAGGGTACTTCAAAAATTATATGAATAGCCTCAACTTAAAAAATGTCCACATGGAGGTTTGGCAGGACAGAGACACATGGAGGCTTCCGCCAGGTCTTCCAATACTTAGTATTTTTCAAAAAGTTTTTGGAAGGTCTAGGACACGTGGAGGAACCGCGCATGTTTGGGGACCGTCTCGTTAAGTTTCATTTTGAAGAAGTGCCAGGAGGACACTTGGAGGCCTCCGCTCACTTTGCACTTTGCTTAGAATTTTCAATGACCAAAGAGATTGCCTCGGACTCTAACACATGGCACCTGCCTCTAAGATTTGAAGATTTCAAGAAACTTTTGCTGGGCCAGAACACATCACGAGCCCACGCTCTTTGAAATTCTCAAAGTTTGGGAGCCATCCAAAGGTACGCCAGTGTGACGCGTGGAATTTTGAAAATTTAAAAGGGGTGGGGAAGCGAACCATCGAGGGAAACTTATAATTTTTTCCTCTCATTCTCAAAAGGGTTAAAATATCAAAAATATCCCACAAGCACGATAAAGAAAAGGTAAAGTTTTTTTTCAAGTCAAAAGGGGCGGGAGGTGGACCATCGGAGGAAACTTGGATCTTTTTCCTCTTTTCATAAAAAGTATTAAAACATCAAAATGGCTCACGAGCCGATATAAAGAAAAGGAAAATCCTATTCCAGTCAATGGCAAAGGTGTAGATCCTCGGGAAAATTTGTAAAATTTTCCTCTTAGGAAAAAGGAGTTAAAAGTATAAAAGGAAGCAAGGTTCCACTAGGACTACATTAGAAACTAGAAGTGAAATGGTGGAGCTGTGGGAAAACTTGGAAAAATTTCCTTTTTCTAAAAAAGGGGTCAAATGGTAGAATTTATCTTGGTTCCTTTGGGACCCACCTTAGGACATGTGTCAAGCTCATTTCTCAAGAGCAGAGGTGTGGAGGAAAATGGGAATTTTTTCCATTTTTTCAAAAGGTCGTAAAAGGTCAAAAGGAATCCCCTAAGCCCATTTTAAATTGAATCTTCCATGTGGACGACCCAAATTCAAAGTAAGGATCAATGGGCTGTGAGTCTAAATTTGATTTTACCCCCATTTTTTTCTAAAAGCTCCTGAAATTTTGATTCTTCATGATTTCTTTGTTTTTCTACACACTAAACAAATATGTGAGTTAAATTTGATATCTAAGTTTTGTGGGGGAGATCTTAAGATGTCTTTCGCCATTAAAATGGTTTGACTATCGAGATCGATGAGATTTTTTTTTTTCTTCTTCTTGAGCACGCAAGGAGCCAAATTTGATAGATTAGGGGCAGAAGTGGTTGGCGAGTTTAAGAAAGAGTGATCTACCAAAAGGAGGAATTGAATACGGGAGATATATATACGAAAGATCTGCCCCTTAAGCACATGATGAATTTTTGTAGATCTAATTCATGGAATTATGATCGTGATCATGGAAGAACTGGGGACACTAAAAGTATTGATTTTAGTGGGGAAATAATCTCTATTGTAAATGTTTTAAATAGCAAAAATTTATCATGTAAATGGTTGGAGTGTTATGGGTCGGGTGAGTTTTCTAATAGAAAAATCTTGTGAGAACCTCTCTTTTTGAGAAGCCATTTGAGAAGCTTCTATATAATTTTGTATTGAATCTAATCATGTTAAGGTGGTAGTGAGTGTACTGAGGCATTAGACAAGCTCTAAGATTGTTCTAGAAACTTTCTCTACTGATAGATTAAATCAAATTTGATTTATTTTGTGTTTTATTGAGTAAAATGTTTTGTTTCATCTCTCGAATGTATGTGAGTAGTTTTTTTTTTTATTTCAATCTTGTATTAAAATTTGATTCAATCACATAGGCCTCAATCCTTGTGTGACATTTTAGTGGCATCTACAATTTCATTTTCTTAGAATATATTTCATTGGGAGTGAAATAAAGATTTAAAATCACTTTTCTCTCACATGTTTGATAGATATTGTTTGTAATCCTCTCGATGTACCTCGGTGCAAGATTTGGTTCATATCTTGGTGCTTTGTTGGGTTCTCTAACTCAAGACTTCTTGTTATAATCTCCTAGATTGTATGAAAAGGTGCTAATCTTGGCCTTCATTGAAGCAGATATTCCGGTTAAGGAAACATTTTAGCTATTATGTGGCATTCTATTGGTTTAGTCTTCCATTTTGTAAAATATCTCAAGGATCGGTGAATCAATTTCATCTGCCTCACCTCCCACCAAAATCTATTTAAAAACAACCAATCCTACCTTTTCTACCCTCTTTGTATTGTGTGTCTACAAATGCATACTCTTTGTTACTAAAACATGTTAAAACAATCAGGATACCAAATGTCTTTAGTAACCTTTGCCTTGTTGTGAAAATATCTCCATAATCCTTACGTGAAAACTCGTGAGAGTCAAATTTGGTGTGTTGATCATGTTTTACCCTAGGTATTTTCTATAAAATTTAAGTAAAAGATGGATTTACATGTATCATTCAATAACAAGGGTTAAAAATAGGTTTTTGTACCTTGGTTGAAAGGCACAACCTAAAATAGTTAGGATCGAATCACATGCTTTTAAGGTGCTACACACTCCTTTCAAAACATGAGTGTTAAAGATTCAAATAGATTGCTTTCCCAGCTACAAAAAACATACATAATTATCTATCTACGCCTCTACGAGTGTCTTGTCAAATCCATGATGTTTCTCGGTCTTTGAAGTAGATTAAACCTAGGTATCAACACCTTCATCAACTGAGATTTCTTCATAGTTATCAACATGTGTTGAATATTAGTCTTGACCTTCCTTAACTAATTGTTAGTGCATAAGATGTCTTCTAATGTAACAAGACCTTGAGGAAATTTATTTATCTTTAATTGAAAATATGGTCACCATATAAGTTTTGTAATTTATCTTGATTTAGTGTAGAGAATTCACCTTCTTCTTGCCATAAAAACATGGATATTTGATCATCACTTTCAAAAACCTTCCAATTCAAATCATTATCAAGTATCAAATGCCTAACAATTAGCTTTATATGAGGATGAATTTTGTTATTCTCTATTTGTTCTAGCACTTCAAAACTAGCACCAATTGTGGCAAGTCTATTTGCATGCTTATTTTATGTTCTAGGAATGGATTAGATGTTAATAGCCTTGAAATCTTCCATTAAGTCGGAAACTCTATGTCTATAAGACTTCATTAATGGATTCTTACAAAGATTAAAATTTCTTACTTGATTGATAACCAACTTAGAATCACCAAAAATTTGTAGCATACTAACACCTTTCTTTCGACCCAAAATAAGCCATGAATTAATGCTTCGTATTCAACTACGTTGCAAGTGCATGAAAATTGGAGACTCAAAGATGAGAAATACCTTTCATTTGTTGGGGAAGTGAGCATTAAACCTACACCTTGTCCTTTCTTATTTTTAGCTCCATCAAAATGAAGCTTCCAAATCCATTCCGTTGCATTTTCTATTTTGGAAAGCAAGGGAATTGGTGTATTTTATTCATGTAAGCAATAAACACCAAACAAATGTTCTTCAACTTCCTTGAAAGGATCATGAGCATATTCTTCATGTGTCTTTTCATCCATAAAAAGGTTAGAAACACCATTTAATGTTAAAACTTGAGCTATATTATCAAAATCGAGGTGTCTAAAGCTGCATAGTTAGCTACTGCATTAGAAGAATGAGGCTTAATGTGAAATCTAGCCAACGGTTCTGAATTTATAGTAACCTTTGGTCCCATAACGAGTAGTGAAAAATAAGAAAGACCAATATGAAGAGAGATAGCCTCCTATTTTTTCTATTAAGTCTCTTGATAAACAGATAGCAAATTAAGGAGGTAAGTCTACATAAGTAACATCTTGCATTGTGGAAACATTTGGACAAGCATGTAATATTACTCTAGATTTTTGATGACACCAATTGTATTAGTTTAAGTTCCATCAACCGTAAGACACTCTTTTCTTTGAGGTTCATCCGCAGCCCAATTTTTCTAGCAATTTTTTGGCATAACTATGCTACTTCCACCATTGTCCACTGTACATTTATGTACAAGATGTTCTCAATAATCAGTGATAGATAAAACGGTGGTGGATTCTTGATGTCATAAGCATTTAAGACTTTCTGAACCATCCATTTAACTTCTTTGATGTGGTCTTATTCCATTTTCCAAGGACCAAGTCTACTTTCTAGACTTCCTTTCTATTGTTTTAGAAGAATTATGTAGCTTAGCTGGTTCATGAGAAAGTAACTCTTGTTTTCCTAGAATACTTAGAGAATCCCACATTGAGATGTTAACATTATGCTTTTTCATTACATCAACAATGTTAAAATAAGAAACAATTTTAGAGACAGATTCTATTATTTTAGCATAGGCTTTGGTGAAAAATGATTTTGCTTCAGTTACTTTTGATATCTGAGGTATAAATAACCTTCTTAGATCAGGTTGTAGCTACTTTTGTTGTTCTTTACCAGCTTTAACACCTACTTTTTTGAGGAACATATGCACTCATACCTAGTTTTTGGGCTTGTAGTTGTTGTTTTATCAGTGATATTAGGTAGAATAAGCCTATTTTGTTGTTTTTGCTCTCTGCATCCTTTTCTTGAGCCCTAGTAGTAATTGTAATGAAATCATCCTCACTAAAAATGACTAAGTTATGTTCATTTTCCTTCTAAAATTGATTTTCTTTTTCCGAGCCTCCATTTGAGGCGTGAATGATGTTTTAGATTGATGTTGTGTAATAAGACTTATGTTTAGAAAAACATTTGGGAAATTTGTAGCTAAATGAGGTTGATTACAAGGTGACACCACTCTTCGTAGCCATATTGATTAGGAATAAAAATTATGTTGAGTAGGAGTCTTTGGTCAAATTGTCTTTGATGATAAGGTGCCTCTAATTTTGATTTTGTTCGTAAGGAGCTGCCTATTTTGCTGATAAGATCTACTAGATAAGGTCTACTTGGTAAGGAAATACTATTCTATATTGAAGTCATCTTGTTCCCCTTAGTATGCAAAGCTTTAAAACTATGTCATTTTATGGGGATAAAACAACATGTTCTATAATATTATAGTGGGAATAGGTGCTAAATCTACCAAAAAAGGCATTAAAAGGATTTGTGCTAATTTTCTAGATTGAATAAGACTATTTTGAGGTTGGATGGCAATATCAAAGGCTATTGGGAGCATATCTCCTCCTATAGAATAAATCATATTTGAAATATCATTGTTTAATTCCCTTAGATAATAAAGAAAAGCATGATCATCTGAGGTGGACACTTGCTGGAATTCTTTCCCAAGTTATCACAAAATGGATGTTAAAACTATACATAAACTCATTGGGATCTCTTTTAATGGTATACATTTTTCTATGAGAGATAAATGATCTAAATTATCTTGAAATTATTTCATAAATTTATCACCCAAGTAATCCCAAGTTCTTATGCATCCAATTTCTAGATTTCTTTACCATGCAAGGATTATCCTTTAAGAGATGCAATTTAAAAGTCTCAAAGCTACATCCTCATGAGTGATATTATGAACTACACATAAGGCTGCAACATCTTTAATGTGCTCTGTAGGTGTAATCTGATTTTCACTAGTGAATGATGGCAAACTTTTCATGGCAGCATTAGGGATATCATGATAAACTGGAATTACTAATGGGCTACCATTAGTAAAGGTCACAAAATTCCTAGGTGGTTGAATAGCCATTTGGAAGGCTCCGGGATTTGAATAGAATAATTGATATGTGGTGAAGGAATAATAAGAGGAAGGTTATCAAAACAAGGTTTATTTATAAGGTAAAGTATTACCAACTCTTCTCCTTCTTGCAGAATTCAAAGGTAAAGAAACAAACTCAAGATTAATTCCTTTACCGATGATCTTGTAGTCACTTTAGGTATGGAACATGCTCTGTAATTTTGGTATGAAATAAGCCCTACTGAGTCATCGGATAGATCTTTAAATATTTAAAATAAATTGTTACAGCTTGTTGTACGAAAGTATCTTTTATCTACTATAAAATATGTTTTATATTTACTATAAATATCTATAACTTGTATGCATATATGATTCGTTGTCCCACCAAGCATGCTAAAAATTTATCTCTAGAAATTTCACCTTGTAGAGAGATGGATGCACGTGTTCCAAGCTTGCAAATTTTATCTTTCTTTTTAGATACAATGGAAACACCTCAAGTGTGTGGGTATACCTAGTTTGAGGTGAGTCTCTGGTATCAAGGCCGATTCCTTATTGATGTATCCTAAACTGATTTTCTGGGGTTTAAAGGTAAAATATTACTATAAAAATGAAATTAAAACTAAGATAATACACCAAACTTGTATGAGGTATTTGAATGAGTACATTCACAATTGATATGGAATGGATTTCGATGCAGGGACAACATATTTTTGAAAGATAATTAAGGTAAACACTTGATGTATTGAGGGATATAATCACAACAATACTACTAAGTTACACATACACATTAATACCATGCAGAAATACTAAACTTACAATAGGGTAAGATGATTAATCGGGTAATTCAACATTCAATTATGGAAACATCACAAGACTATAAATAATTGGAAAGGAAGAAAATACTTCACATTAAAGGGAAAAACTTGTAGAAAATTACTTTAGCACTCCGTATCTAAAATTAATCTTCTAATTCCTCATGTGATTTTCCAAGGCACACAATATATAGAAAAATATTTCCCACCCTTCCTAAAATAGGCCAAAATTGTACTCACCATGCATCCTATTTTAATCCTTCATCTATTAATAAATAAAGAATAAAATACACAACATGCAAATATCAAAGGGAATTAACAACCATTGGTTACAACTCAATCAATCGTAGTCAATTGTTTTATTTCTAAGAAAAGCATGAGTGATAATTTGCTAAAAATAAAAATAAGTTTTTTCTTGATGAGCATGAAAATTTTTTCTTCTTGTTGATTTTCCTTTTGTTGAAGGTATGCGACCTTATCCATTTGTAGTGATAATATTAGCACTTTCTAACCATGGGTGAATTTGGTGAACTCGGGAATCAAATTAAGGTGCAAGAGTATTGTGCAAACTTAATGGTTTTTGGTATTTACATTGTTGAGCTCCATTTGAGCTAAAAAATTATGCTAAATTCCCCCTGGCTGCCATTGTTGATTATTATAGATCTCGATGAAGGTTTTGTGAAAATTTGTCTTTTATTACTATGAAAAGATCATTCATGTAGGACAAAAATAATCCAAAAACAAGCTGCAAAATCCATATTTCATGTGTTTTGATAGAAATTATATTTTTGAATATTCAGCCCTCCCATTTGCTTTGAATCTGGGCCTAACACATGTCTAAATATGGTAAAATGAGATTATAGCTTACTTTTTAAACTTTGCTACCTTTTCCAAAAAAGGCTTAGAATTTTAAAATGCCCCAGCGGCCCGCTTCCTTGATTATAACTATTGATGCTTGGGTGGAGTCGTGGGTGACTTAAACACTTTTTTTTTTTTTCAAAAAGGGCTCAAAATTTCAAATTGACCCGATGCTCCACTTTTGACTTATTGAATATGTGGCTTTGTTTGGTCCTTAGCGGGGCACGAGGCACTTTTAAAATTTTCTCCTTTTTTAAAAAAAAAGTTTAAAATTCTCAAACTACCCGATGATCCACCTTGACTTTTTGATGTGGGCTCAACATTTGACTTTTTCCTTATAACATAAGCGGGGCCACGGGTCATTTTATGATTTTATGCCCTTTTGAAATAAAGCTCAAAATTTCAAATGGCTTTGATGCTCCACTTTGACTTTTTTGATGCGGGCTCAACATTTGAATTTTTTCCTTTAACATAAGTGGGGCCACAGGTCATTTTACAATTTTACACCCTTTTGAAATAAAGCTCAAAATTTCAAATGGCTCTGATGCTCTGCTTTAAATTTTTTGATGCGGGCTCAACATTTGTTTTTTTCCCTTTGCCAAAATGTCTCAAAACACAAAAAGGGCCTGCCCCTCCACATCTAATCAGATTTCATCGGGCCTACAGACCAATTTGACACCTTTTTTAAATAATAAAAAGTGCTAAGTCAGCCAAAAGACCCACCATTTTCATGAGTCAAGCTAAGGTTTGCATTGATTTTGGTGATTTGATTTCCTCCATTCGATCCTTTGCATGATGTAACCTCATTCATTGATCTTCTACATTTTTGACTTGCATTGAATGTGGTCGGTAAAAAATTTAACCATGGTGGTTTGCTTTGAATTTGGGTGATCAATTCGAGCATTGATCTCTGTAATTTTGATTTTGGATCATTTGATCACTAACTCCGAGTGAGTTAGGTTAAGCCATACTGAGATGGGTGAGTTAAAACAAAATGAACCCCATTCATTTTTTATTTTGCCTTTGGTTACGGGAAAAGCCCTAGCAAAATAAAATTTGGTGACATTGTTGGAGTCCCTGACTAGTCTCTTTAGGTTGGTCTGGTTGTATATTTACCAAGTTCTACGAGTTGGCCACCATGATTTCTATGTTGGCCTGTTGAATCATTGTTCTTGATGAACCTTCTTTTGAGGTGGGAATTTTGTGATGGCTCCTTCAATTTGATGATTCGACTATTACCATTGGAACTTCATTTCCTAACTCATGGAGGTAACTCTGGATTCATCCTTCTCTGAATGGCTCAGTAATATGAATATTCTTCTTTGCTTGAAATTTTATCTATATATATTTGAAGTTTTGATCTTGTTGTGAGCTAAATCTAGATCTGTTGTGGGTATTTGCATATTGTAGCTCCATTTTCTCAGCCATGCTCGAAAAATTTTGATCTTTACCACTAATGAAACCATGAAGCTCTGTTCTTTACCAGATCAATTATCTTCTACGTGATCTGTTACTCTTTCGAAACTTTGGCTCTTGGTGCCTTTGATATTTCTACCTAAACTCTATGATCCCTACTTTAGAGATTTATTTGAGCATTCGATGATCTTGATATCTATTATTTTGCTCGAAAATATTCTCAAATTTTATTTTGAACCTCTCGTAGAATTTTACCCTAATTCATGAGTTATCTTTAGTAGTGCACTTTAATTAATGAAGTTGTATTGAAATAAATTTGTATATGGAATTTTAAGTGTCTTGCAGAAATGAATTTTTTTTCAAAATCTTTATATACCCATGTATTTTTTAATTTGTTGCCTCGAGGTATTTCAACCCAGCTCTGGGTATCCCTCCTTTGATATGGCATTCAGATTTCTTTATTTATTCTTGATTTTGTAGTCTGTTTAATATTGCATTTCCTTTTATTGCAGCTTTGATATGTATGTTGGAAAGTTTTAAAAAGTCCATTTCACATGGTGAAGCCTTGTCAAAATTTCCTTAAAATTCCTTCTTCTTTAGTTGTAATCGGGAACCTATACTTATTAATTATCTACTTAATGTACCATAGGATAAAAATCATTTGAGAACCATAAACCTTTATCTAATAGTGAAGACTGTAAAACATGATTTATTTTCTTCTTTACTGCAACCTGCACCTGCACACTTAAGGAAATAGTTAGAAAATATTTAAGCTTTTTGGCCTCTCTTATGTCCATAGTTTTCTTTTCTCTTTCCTCCTTCATCCTAAGTGAAAATCATGTATGTATGATATTCAAGTGATATATATATATATATATATATATATATATATCTTGTTTTTAAGAGATCCATATGCACGAAAAAGGACAATGTAGGAATATGGATTAACCCTAAGCTCTTAACTGATAATTTTCCTCTTTTCTTCTTTTTAGGTATAGTACTTCCAGTGGTGAAGATGAAGAGAGAAAAGATGAAGATGAAGATGCATCAACCAAAGGAGAAAATTTAAGGAAATGATGGGTTCACTCATACTCCTATATTTTCTCTTTCATGCCTGTGTACCTCTTATTTCAGTAGTTGTATTTTATCGAGTACATCCCATGATGAATTTTAAATTCCTTATGAATAAGATATTGAATTCTAAAATTGAGTTGTGTATTTATGTTTGTGGATTGTATTGAACAAGACTCAATAATAATTTCATTGAATGAAATATCATTAAGAATACCTATAACATCGAGTAATGAACTCTTATTTTCTCCAATCTGTATTTATGTTTTTCTGTTACAAGACATTTCATTTAAATTGGATGTCTTCATCAAGATAACAAGGCTATCCATAGGGCCTTGTGTTATTTTGCTAAAGATAGTCAAGAAATTACAAACTATGTGATCTGTTATTCTTGTAAAAGTGCACATAGCTAGATTTCATGTAATCATTAATTAATTCAACAAGAATAATATTATTTGATAGAAACTCCCATAGCTTAGGTATAATTCACCAAGGCTATCCATCGTAATGAAGTTTCAAGTTGTCCATTTTGCACAAGTGTAAAAATTGTCAACAATGACATCAAAGTGTGTGCAAATTTTCCTTAACCTCAAATCCATGCTTGAATGACCACACCCAAGAGCTCAAAATAATGAACAATGGACACAAAAATCTCATATAAAGCTTGAGGTTAACAACAATTTAAACCAACATTCACAAATAGACGTATAGAGAAGATCGAGAATTTCAAAATGACATAGAAATATAAAATGTGTGCTTAGAAATCTATAGAGGTAAAATAAATCAAGCTCGAGATAAAAATAATGACATCCTACAAAAAAATTCTAGGGCTTTCACCATCCTAAAGAGATCAAAAAATGATCCACAATTTAGGGTTTGATTTGTTTTGATGAATTTTCATGACCTGAGTCAATCCTAAAACAATTGAAGTTACAAAATGCACATGTATCAACCAAATAATGAAACCCTAACCTTAAAAGGGTTGAAGGTTCCACCGACATAATCATCAAGGGTGATTCATCATGGAGGAGGGGAACATTTTCCCACTGAAATGATTAATCATTGACCATAGTATATACTATGTGTTAAAAATTTAATGTGTACATCTAATGATTAAGGGGACCGAACACATACACCAATGCCATTGATTAAATTAAGTGGTGATCACACTAATTAAGGTCCATTGAACTTAGTTTTTTATGCCATAATAATCAAAGGATAACTAATCAAATTCTAATGTCCTTACAACCTTATAATATAAAAATTCCATGCACCTCATGATCATATTTTTCAATGACCCATTATTTCCTTATTATTATTTTGGAAAGGAAATTATTATTTTTATACATGCACAAGTCACCAAAATAGAAAGCGTTTTATTCTACATTTTATCATAAGAAGAAAAACTATATATGTCACATCATTGAAGGATATGATTATTTTAATCAATCGAAAATAAATATAGTAGATGTCACATCATCGAGAAGAAGACAAAGTGCATACATGTTGAGGATACTTATAGATCAAGTTAAAGGTCAAAAATAACATTTTAAAATTATTCACCCACCTACATTATTCTTACAAAAGTGACAATACTTTTCATTCAAGTATTATTGGAGAAGTCCATTCAATTTAGACTAAGTCTATACTTTTTAATTAAAAGGCTATTATTACTTCATGTATCACCTATCTATTTTAGCCCTTCATTTATTCATGATAAAGGCTAATAATAACGTTGAAGATTAGTTATACTTTAGTCTATTTTTAGAGGTGGAGTGAATATTTTTGTTATTAATTTTGTGCATTAGAAAAGGCATAAGTTATTTTGGATAGGAGGACTTTTGTATTGAGTCCTGAAGCCATTGGCTAGATTACCCTTCAATGAGAACTAGTTAAATAATAATTCTTGTGAATTTGCATTCCCTTGAATTAATTAAACTTTCTTATGCTATCAACCTTGTTACAAATTGGTGTTTCTACATAGTTTTAGTGTGTAATTATTATTTGTTGTTGTGATTATTTCATCAATAGAAAAATTTTTGCCTTAGAATTAGCTGGAACCCATTGGATCGTGCTTTAGTAAATTGTTCTCATTATATTTTGTAAGTTTTATTTTCAAATACCTAAATAATTTTGATGTATGACCCCATTTACATTTCAGTTTTAGCCATCTTTTACCCTTAAACCCCCAAAAAATTATTTAGGATACATCCAATGAAGGAACTAGCCTTGTAATCCTCGAGATTCACTTCACAATAGGAATACCACATAGCCTATGAGAAGTGTCTCAATTGTATCTAAAAAAGTGAGGGAGAGACAAACTTAGAACACATGTTATCCCTCAACACAGGTACACTTCTAAGAGCTAACATGTGCTAAAAAGGCAAATAAGTGAAATTAGAGTAGGAAAGGTGGTGCATAGTATGAAAAAACTATGAGTTTCAAGTCATAAATAGAAAGTAATAAGGATGACAAAGATAAGAGTAATGTGAAAGAAAAGTGAAATGGTTTTGATGACTAGTTTTCTTCTTTTGGTATCATGCATATAAATGAAGTTTTTAGAGTCTAGATATTAATAGTAAGTGTGAGGTTTGAAGTTACTACAACAGGGAAGCCATTAGCAATCTAACCATGAACTCGAGATTTGGTAAACCCAACTAGAAGTTTATGAAATAAAAAATAATCCCATTGATAATGATAATATCTTCTATGATAAGTAATTTGATGGAGCACCTCACCTTAGAAAATGAAGATACATCAGGCCCATTTAGTAAAAATAAAAAAAATACTTATTTTTAAAAAAGTGTTCTAAACATTATTGACAAAAAAATATTTAAAAATCAAGATAGATATAAATATATTACAAATTTGAAAATATATTTGTTATTATTAGGACAAAATAAATAAAAAGATTCATGCGATAAGATGCTTTAGAACAAGAATGAAAGAGGAGAACCGGACATGAGATCATAATAAAAATTGAAAAAAATTAATGTTACTTCATGCAATGGAATTATATAAAAATGTAATTCGAATATGAAATATAAAATAATTTTAAATATGAAATGAAAAAGATAGGAGAAACCATAGGTAAACTAGGGTTGATAGATTTGAGCATGATTTGGGATTCACCAATTTTCACATTCTAGTTGAATTGTGTTATCAAAAGAACATAACATTATATAGGATTAAATTGTTCATAAACTAAGGATATTTTAATCTAATTTACTCAAAATTAAAGATGTGTAGTAAAAACTAATTTATAAATGAAATTATATTAAATAAATAGATCTATATTTCAAATACACAAAAAGAGATGTGGACTTGATTATTTATATCATAAGATAGGAGAACAAGATGTGTGCATTGGTGAACTAGGATAACTAGATACTTTATATACTTTTCTTATGAAAATCGAACTACAAAATATCCTTGGCCATAAGCATTAAACTCTACCATGAATGATTGTAGAATCTTGATCCTTTTACACATTTTCGAAAACATTTAAAGTGAGATTATAAATCAATTTGCATACTTTTCCACCTTGGAACTATTTTCCATTATATATCTCTTTTGTTCACACAAGAGTGGAAAAAACTAAATTAAATATGAAATATTTGAATCCCTATATACCTAAAATACCTTTCATCAAAGAGTTAGATAAAAATGAGAAATATTTTATGTTGTGAAGCTTGAATACAATTATAAGTGAACCTTTTGCTAGACTAATCTATGTGTTACAATTTAAACACTTGAGAAGTATCAATACTCATGTACTTATATTTCTTGTGCAAGTGTGAGTATGATATAAGCCAACACACTATGAGTTCCATCATGTCTATTTAAACAAAGATAAGTGGGATAGTTATATATTAGATAAAAAATTCACTATCATAGTAGTGTGATGTAGTGTACTTAAACAATGTGAAAAACACAATTTATCCATTAACAACCTTTCATAATTCTTGGAATAAATTTACACTTTTAATGGCATAGATATATGAAAATTTCATGCTTAAATATGTAGGAAACTATAATATTTGACCTAGATAAGGGATTCCAAAATATAGTAGTTAATATATTAAATAATGTGTGAGTGATTAATGTAGATAAAGGAGATATTTGATTTTTTTAATAATGTTCGTAGTGATAGATTTAAATATTTACGTGAAGAGTGATAATGTTTGATTTAATTTCTTATATAGAAATTTCTAGGTGAAATGTTATGATAAGGAAGATAATAGGAACAAAAAATATTTTAATAAATATATACAACTTGAAATCAGATTTGGTGGATTGAGATAGATAAGACCATAAATATCAAGGATGCATATCTTACTTATACTAATTAAACTCTATGACCTTGAATAAGAAGCATATATCACAAATAAGAAAGCTATCGAATGATGCAAAAATATTATTTATTGATTTTATTTAGTAAGAATTTATTTTCTAATTAGATAGGAAATTGTGCGAGATAAGTATGTCATGTAATAGGTACAAATATGTAGTAATTGGACTTAGAATGCTACAATTTTTCTTAGTAAGTTGTTAAATCCAAAATTTTAATTTCTAGCGATAATCTTAACAATTTAATTCTCTACATGCTACCTATTCCCATTAGATCACACATAATTAAGGAAGATGTAGAGTTTTCATTGTCGATATCATGTATTGATATGGTGATCTTCTATTACACTTGATAATCAAAGCTCCCTCATATGATGGGCATAATAAGGTTTTTAGTATAGTTGATTTGAAATCACAAAAAGGAAATGAAATGAGATAATTCTAAAATTTATAAATTAATGATGATGTGAGAAACAAATCCAAAAACTAAATAGAGAGATTCTTTTTGTAACATGGAATAAACATAAAAGAGTTAAAGCCCCTTTCAAACATGTTGAATGATTAGAGGCAATAATTGCACAAAGGATTAAAATATCCTAAAAGAACAAAGTATTCATCATCTCAAGATTGTCTATGTATAGGATGAATTTCACTTATTTATATAGGAAATTCAAAGCGTACAAATCATAGAGTCACCTACAAAATATTTAACAAAAAATGAAATAAATTAAAACCCTAGTCCTAGAGTCAAAAAAAAATATGCAATAATATATGTATCTGACCTAAGCAATATGTTAGATAAAATTGAAACCCTATCTACAAGAGAGAGGAAAAGAGACTTAGTTTATTTGTGATAGTCCCTAGAGGTGTACGGGGATAGAGAACTCGATGAAATTTGAAAGTAGACCGTCACCAATAAACTCAAATGGATGTAGAAGTGTTAGAATAAGTTCAATTGGTGTGCTTTGATCAGGTCAAAGGTGTTGTGGACCTTTGTTAGGTGCTTGTGACTCCTAGAAGCTCAAAAATTGATTTTTCTAGTGTTTCTTTATTTTTTTAGGCTTCACTCTTTTTCACCTATAAGTCAATGTATGATCACCAAACCTACTTATAACCTTTAAAATAAATTTCCTCTTGTAAAAACCTAAAACATATCAAATCCTAAAAGAAAAATATGAAAATGGGAAGTCAAAATGATGCAAAGGTCACTCAACCGAATGAACATACGATATGGGAGTTGCGCTACATTTTAGACTCCATGTAGTTTTGTGTGTGTGTGTATAATTAGTCCCTTGATATCTTTTGTGAAGGAGACACTTGAATGACGAGAAAGTAGATATATGTAGAAATGTAAGTAGAATGTGTGGATTCCAAAATGAAATTCCCCTCCAATGCATGTATGAAAAATAATATAGTCCCTTTTCCTTTGAATGGATGATAGATGGATGCTTTCATGTTCTTGTAATTTCATTTGAATGCAACCTTAGGTGGTGGTAGTAAATAATTAGATCTCGGTCCTTATTATGGTCACGTATCTTTATATTTATATGATTCCCTTGTTCGAATTTCATAATTAAGCACTAAAAGGATGACCATAAGAAATAAAGATGCCCAATGGTTAAAAGATACCGAAAGAGGAAATCAAAGTATAAAGAGGTCATGGGACACCCAAAAGGATGGGGTAACACAGGCACTAGCATCTTGGTGGGTGTTGGTCTCTAGAATCAAAAAAATGAATTATTAAATTTCATAATAGGCAATAGGTGTGTAAGACCAAGAAAGAAACTAGAAAAAAGTAATTAGGAAAAAGAAATGGTAAATTAGTATTTTTCTTGCTTAGGAATCAAATTAAAAGTAGTATGTTACTAGGACCTAGAAATGTACCTAATGTGAGTGATTTATATTCT
The DNA here is from genome assembly GCA_018340775.1 of Taxus wallichiana var. yunnanensis. Lineage (NCBI taxonomy): Eukaryota > Viridiplantae > Streptophyta > Pinopsida > Cupressales > Taxaceae > Taxus > Taxus wallichiana. The sequence continues at coordinate 98,674,725 of CM031241.1, forward strand.
AAAATTCCCCCACTTTCTTTTGTTGAGAGAATAATAGATAACATAAATTAGATAAGATATGTATAACCTGATAACCATGTAGATTAAAGAGAAAGTGTTCCAGGGGACAAAAAAATCATGGAGTGATAAAAATGAAGTGTGGGAGCTAGAGAAGATGAAGTGATCATAGGGGTGGGAAGTGTATTGTGTATATATTGCATTAAAATTTTCTCAGCATCATTTACGTGTTTTATGTTTTGTTCTTTTTTCATTGCTTCCCATAAGGACATGCCTACAAAAGAGGAGCACAAGAGTATTCAAGAATGTGTTTATATGAGAAATTCAGTCAAAGATATACTAAATGTGTTAATATATATATATATATATATATATATATAATAATATGAAAAGGAAAATGTGCACTTGATTTGTGATTAGTGAAGAGTATAGAAAGGATCAAAAGATTATGTTGAAGAATGCATTTTTCAGGTGATCTCACGTAAAGTGTGGGTTTTTGGATGATCTTAGAAACCGTAGAAGAGTGTAGGGATAAAGGCCTTTTTTTTTATCCATCCTTAACTACTTCCGAAAATTTTTACACCACTTTGTAAATGGTTTGATCGTGTCTCATCCAAGTTTGGTCCAATATAAAATAGAAAGAGGAGAATAACTATGTGTTTGAGTGTTGGATGATTTTCCTATTCGGTGAAATATGTTGTTTAAACTACTAAAAATTGTGATAATATGAGAAAAATTGTGTAACTTTCCCTTGGTCATAGCAAAGCGGGAAGGGTCGGGAGCACCAAGGTACTCATGTATACATCTGGATGATAGCTTCGGTGTTTGATAAGGACCCAAGTTAAATTTTGAGCCCTTTATGTGACTAAAGAATTGTTTTACTATGTCTATAAACAATTGTATGGGGTGACTGATTCACCCAATGTATGCACCCTACTCATTTGGGGTGCATGCAACATCACTAGGAGAATGTGTCCCAAAGGAGGACCACTGACCATTGAATTGGAAATAATGACCTATGGGGAGGAGGGAATGTTCTTATTAAAAACAAAGGCACACACACATAAAGTTTATTAAAAAAAGTATTTGTGAAAAAAATATAAATACACATATAGAAAATGGTGTGTAAGTTATCAACACAAGAAGTCAAATCAGATAAGTAATAGTGTAGAAAAATTAGACCATGAAAATTTGGTTTTAAACATGGGACATCGATCACAATGTCACTAGATAATCCAAAGATAAGAATCCAAAATTATACAATGTGCACACAAGCCAAAGGGCATAGTCCACAAACAATGGAAAATAATAAAAATAAGTAACAAACAATAGCAAGAAAAGCAATAGACAACCATGGTGGTAAATATATCTTGGAAGAAAAATGTTGCACATGAAGCACCTATTAACATGTTCAAAAGATATAAAGTATATAAAATCATGTATGATCCTATATAGAAGTGTGCTAGTAAGTATATAAAATAGTATGAAACATATTAATTGATCCGAGTTATATGTAAGAAAGTAGATACCCTAGGAGCCACTATGGGGTGGTTTAGAGGGATAATGTCAAGGATCCATTATGTGTGTAGTGATCTTTGTAAATTCTAAATTCACAACTAGAAGGAAAGTGAAACGCATAAGTTTGTATAGAAAATATAATTACATACAAAATATTTGTCTATGGAAAAATTTACATAAAAAAGTATAAAGAAAGAAAAAAACAAACCAAGATATACGCAAAGTATGTTATGGATGAGATGGAATGGAATAAAAACTAAATATGATAGGAGTAATGTGACCCCGAGAAAATGTGAGTGAGTATGCATGAGGGTAATTTATAAATATCCTCGGATAGTCAATAATGAACCATAAAAAGTGTGCATTATTGGAAAATGGTTTGAATTATGTGCACATTAGAAAGATGTAATTGTGAATCATAGAGCATAGAAAGTATGAGTGAGGTGTGTTTAATTTCAGATTAATACCCCAAGGTGGTCGACTATGAACCATGTAACTAGAGTGCGTCATTGATAAATGGTTTTAATTATGCACTATAAATATGTGATCATGAAGCATAGAACATTAAAGTGTTTGTGAGGTGAATTTCATTTTGATTGAGAACCTTAGTAGTTGAGTATGAAGAGTGGAACTAGAGTGCATCATAGAGAATTGTATTGTGTAAATTTTAGATAGATATGTCATCAATGCACTGAGGAAAGTGCATTGTGTGAGGTTAATTTATGTAGTATTCCCTCAACAGTCAAGTGTGAAATGAATCATGAGAGTGTATTATATGGAGATGATGATACAAGAGTGTATCAAGATGTGTATGATGTATGAATATGACTATATGTGAAGAAGTGAAAATACAATAAACCTATAAATGTTGGGAGGGGAAAGAATAATCATGAAGCCCCCAAAGTGTGCGATCATTGAATTAAATAATATATTTGATAAAAGTTAAGGGAAATGGTCCTCCAACCAATGCTTACACAAATATAGGGGAGTTTTACCACTCTCTTCGACCGGTGGTGTATGAGAAAATTTATGTGTCAGTGAATGAGACCTATGTTAATAATAACATGGAGGATATGTATATTGATGTGAAGGAGACCAAGGATGTGATGTACACCTATGTGAAGGATACCGTGAAAGAGATGTATACATATGCATTGGAGAATGTGAAAGAGATGTATATCTATGTTGAGGAGACCAAAGAGTTGATGGACACCTATGTGAAGAAAACTAGAGGAGTGATGTGTTCCTATGTGAAGGAGTCATTGAAGTAGTAAACCTAGACTACTATGATGGAATAAAGGAACAATGATACGAGTAGGTTGTGTGTAGACTAAAAGATAGGATAAGATTACAATTCATACTTAGAAGTTATGTGGGACCTAGATGCTCTAGTGAGTGTTTAAGTATAAGATCAAGTTGAGGTAGATGAAATGAGATAGAGGATGGAACACCTTGGATGAAGAAAAATTCTTATCATGGAAAAAATTAAGACACAAGTTAGGGATGTAAAAGATAAACTTGGTGTAGTCACAAAATCATGCACTTTAGACATTATTGATCTTGTTCTCATACTACTATTTAGAAGAATCTTGAGTGAAGAAACTATTAATCAACCCTAGTCTTTTGGCCATCTTGTTTTATTATATATCTATGAATATCAACCTCTTACACCCATATTCCTAGTTGGCTTATGTCATCCTGTAGATAGTTTATCTTCGATTTGGGCATCCATATTAGTACACAGGTGCTCGTGGGTGCCCTAGCCCCACTGAGGATGCCCGGTCCCTTTTGTACTTTCCCACAATTTTTGCACTCTTTATAGTCATTTTACATCTTTATATTTATTGTGGTAAACTTTTTGGGTTAATTAAAAATGAGATCAAGAAACCCTATAAATATAAAGTTATGAGACAATAAGGAGGAACCTAGCATCACTTACTATTATCCTCCATCTAGAGTTGCATCCATTTATTGCATTGAAGATCATTTGCATCCACATAGCGTTTTCATCAAGGCACAAGGCTAGGAAATCTAAATCAAGCTTCATAGGGGGAAGGATTTTATTCTATTCCATACACACATTCTATTACATTTTGTACACATAGTTATTTACGCCACTTCACAAAGTATGAATGACATAAGAGAAACCTAGGAATTTTCACACACATTTGCACATAGAACTATATTGGGTCTAAGATTTAGTGCATTATTAGGTTAGTAAATCCACAATTTTGGGAGTGAGGTCAGTCGACCCCTTCATATTCATTCTTCTTTTTTAGGTTGTGATGCTTGTTTTGGGGTCTTTTAGATCTTTATTTCATCTTGGATTATTACCAACATCCACCACAATGGGACAACAAAATTTTGAAGAAAAATAGTGATGGTTTTACACCATCTTCTCTCCTAGCGAATATCAATTTCAAATATCTTACACAAACCAGGGGCACCCAAATAGAAAACTAGAGCATCATGAAGGCACCGCATCCTTCCGTAGGTTCTCCAATCCAACTAGATCCTTTGGATCCATCATTTTCGAGATTCCTATACAATCATTTTTTTAATGTATTTTCTAGTCATCACTACCACATCATCTGTGAGCATCTTTTAGGTGATTTTTTTCTCTTCCTCTTGTGCATTAGGGTTAATATTTCCTTTTGCATAGTTATTTATATCATTTACATACTTCTTTACTACATTTATTTACTTTTTTACAATTATTCATAGCTTAGATTAACTATCCATATACTACATAATTATTTCATTTTTAGTTAATCATTTTGGTGAACCCAATGCTTTCACGCTTAAGATCCTAATTTTTCATCGATCATGTATCCACAAGTTACTCAAGTCTCTTCATCTACTTTACTTAAGATATATCCTCATTGTTAGGTTGTTTTGTAAAAATAGCTAGAGTAGATGTATCTAGATGAACATACTTTGCCACACCAAATAAGTCATATATTTGATCATTTATCTAACAATTCGGATACTAGATATCCTCCATCTACTGCACCCCTATTGGATTCAATCCAAGCTCTAAATTATTTATTTCAAGGCATGTTTAAGGTTATAGAATCAACCATTACATACCTTAGATATGAAATTCAAAACTACAAGATCCTTCTACATTGCATTATTGTGCTCATTCTAAATCCTCTATACAATTTATGTCCACTTCATGTCATCTTGTTAAACCTTAAGACATGTTATTGACCTCTCATATTTGAGCATAATATTACACCACATGAAATTATTATTTAGCTCCTTATTCATCAATTGATCACTCTACCACCTACTCATTACTATTATCCTTATCGATTAGAAAAATATCAAGGTCATTCATATTGAAATTATCATTGAATCAATGGACATAATGGTAACAATTGCAACACTTTTCTACACATAATCAAACATATGATTGTTAGCAACTTATTTCATTTTTGCTACACAACATTCTAATACAACTGATAACTCCCATTAGGTTCCTAAATCTGACTCATCTATATTTAAGGAGCATCAAGTTAGCATCACTTCATCAACTCATCAACAATAACCTCTTGCAATAATTTCCCCATATCCTCCTATTCAGCCATCTATGACATCACCAAGTCCATCGTCTACCAACATTAGTTCACAATATCCTATTAATAAGTCATCAATCATATCACCAAGTCAACTTAAGCAAGTTCCCTTTAGAGTTAGTGCAACATGGCCTCCTCTCAAATCTAAGCTCCAACAAATTAGTTTCATCCCAACAACTAATCCTCCTACTAGTGATCATGATATATTGTCAATTTCACCACCATCACATAGTTCTTTATTGAGTTTATCGAATATGGTTCCACCGCATGTTGATTTTGTCCTTGGTAGGTGACTCTTGTTACTCTACCCTCGTGATGACACACTCATATTATTATTGGTCTTATATGACTATTAAGGGGTTTTTACCATAAAGAACCTCGCTTCATCTTACGTTACCATATTCCTCCATTACATCACCACCTATACATACACACATCTATAATAATTTAATGATCCTTATGCATCATCAATTAAATGAAATATATAATGCTTCATCACTTTCATACATAATTTATCACATAGTACACACATTACCATACACTTGGGGGCATAGCCTCCCACATCCCCACTAATCCTAGAATCCATGCATATCTCACTTTTACATTCTCATACATCAATCTCATAGCATACACATACTCATTACACAGTTTAATAATGTCATTACCGATGACATGATATTTTGCTTCCATTCACACTTGAATGTTGATCTATTACTACACATGAACCTCAAACACTTCATGTTTGGTCATCCACATTACATCTATTCTCAGATCATGTGACACAAACCCTATATTCTACATTTACATATCATTCATACATCATACATTATATTAGTCTTCATCTTACGTGTCTTTCATCATACACTATTAGGCTATTTACACATATTTGCTAACGCATCCTATACATAGTCATATACCATACATCATACACTATGTATTTTCATGTCAACCATTTTCTACATACTATAATAGTATTCATTACATATGATTCTAACATCATCCCATCCTACATATTACATTATTATTCTACCTACATATGTTACATCACACACTATACATTAAATTTTATCCATTATCTACATCTACCATCACATTTTACATGCCATATTCTTGTTGACAATTTTTACACACTGTGTGGAAATGGAAACTCAAAACTTCATCGTTACGATGAAAGTCATGGGTGAAGTATACCTAAGCTAAGGAAGTTATGATGTTATTAGTTACTGCTGAATTAATTAATGATTAAGTGAAATCTGCAGCTATGTGTGTTGTTAAAAAACGTAACAGATCACATAGTCTACAATTTCATGATACCTTCAGCAAAAGAACACAAAGGCCTTGAAGGACAAGCTGTGTTGTCTTGATGAAGACACCAAATTATAGAGTAGGTGAAGTGTAAAGTTTTGGAATAGCAAACATAAGTGCAGATTACATAAATGAGAGTTCATTGCCAAATGTTACAAGTTTCTCATAAAAAATATTTTTCTTCATGATTAAAGCATTCAATTATGTTACTGAGTTGTTTAGTTCATCATACACTCCATTTAGAATCTTGAAATGTAAAAGGAAATACACAACTCAATTTTAGAATTCAATGTTTTATTCACAAGGAAGGTCAAATGTCTCCCACACAAGCCGTGGGATGTGACTGAAAAGGAAAGTACATCTACTAAAGTAAGAGGTACACATGCATGAAATAGAAAGAAAAGGAGTATGAGTGAACCCATCATTGCTTTGTATATTCTTTGTTGTGTAGAGCATCTCCTTACTAGATCCTTTCATCCTCAAGGCATGGTACCTGAAAAGCAAAAATAAGGAAATCATTAATAAAGAGCTCAGGGTTAATCCATATTCCTACATTTCTAATTCATGCATATGGATCTCTAAGCAATAGGAGATATAGCTTTCTCAAAGATCAGATTGCATAGCTCACTCAGAAAGTAGAAATAGAAAAGAGAATAAGGAACATGGACACAAGAGAGGCCAAAAATCCTAAGTATTTTCTAACTATTTTCTTAAGTGTGTAGGTACAGGTTGCAGCCAAGAAGAAAGAAGCATATACATGCTAAAAAAGAAGACCAATGTAACTAAAACTCAGATATTTCCTACAAATGGAAGAGGATTACAATACTACTGAACAAATAATATGCTTGTAGACAAGGTACATTTTCACGATTTTAGTCAAAGAAAAGGAGTGCAGGAAAATTTTAACAAGGCTTCACCATGAAAAATCAACATTTTAGATTTTCCAACATGCCATAAATGTTACTATAAAGGGAATAAAACATCTATGTGAAAGAAACAAAGTAACAAAATCTTAAACAAGCATCGAATCAAGGCTTATGCCTAAAATAGTAGCAAAACAAATGAACTACTTGTAATTTCCAGAAAGTACATACAAGATTCATGGTTAAACAAAACCAGAAGTAGATAAAGTGCACAAAATGCTACAGTATAGCTTTATAGCTAAAGATAATGCATGATTCACATTTTTACAAGTACAACAAAATGCATAGCAGAATTTAGTTCTTAGAAAGCATGAAAGAGATAATGTATTAAAGATTCAACTAATGAAAATGGAAATCATACAAGGAGTTTTCCTTACTATTAGCATATGAAGCACATACCCTATCAAGATATTTCAATATAGTCAGGTTCCCAAGAGAAAGTCATCTTCAGAGGGTTACAATATAGGTTGTGGTCCACACTATGCAAATAAAGAATGCATTCAGTCATCACTAGTTCAAATCTATTTTATTGTTCACATCAACAATGGAGGGGTATGTATACACCCATCTCAGCTCAAAAACCATTTCAAGCTCGAGGATATTGTGAAAAGCCTCAACAGAATGCACAAGGAAAGTAAACCCAGATGAAAATTTTAAAGACTCAAATCTGTTTTCGTTCCAAGAAAAGCAAAGCAAAATATAGATACCTAGAACTCGAGAATATGCATATTTATATAGCCATGCCATCATGTTTCTACCTCAAAAGAAATAAGCTACAGATCTAGTTCAGTAAAAATATTTCTTTTCATTTTACCAAATACCCATGAGGGAAACTAGACTTACCAGTCACAAAGATCAAAAGCCGATGGTAAATCCCAAACTCAAGTGTCGTGACGTTACTTACCCAGAAGCTCACACAACTTTGCAGAAGGTGAAAACATAGGAAATACAAAGAAAGAACTGATTATCAATATTTCTTAGAGGCCAAGAGACAACACAAGGATCCAGAGAATAAAGAAAAACTCACAGAGCTCGTAAATAATCAAATATACAGCCAGAAAAACCTCAAAAATTGAGCTCGAATAGATAGAAGTGGTGGTCATTTTCAAAATATCACAAAGACTAAAAAGGGAACATGACCGAGCTCTGATAAAAAAAAACCATGGTGACAAATAAATCTCATAGAGTTTGAGAGCATAGAAAAATTTAGACAGAGGAAGAGCTATAAAATATAGGTGTAGCTGAGCTCAAGAAACACTAATAATGGCGAGGAAAATTTTTTTTCCAGGGCTTCACCCATGAGTTAAAACCCAAATGAAATGATTATTAGGGTCGGATTGACCTTTACCAAGAAAACCTGAGGGTGAGTTAACAGAACTCAACCATGGTTAGTACATCAATGATCAAGCTTCATCAAGGATGAAGATCAAAGGATGAGGATCGATCTCCACTTTCAATGCAAACCATGGTTCGAGTCTTCAAAACACATTTAATACAAGTCAGAAACCCTAATCATGCTTTTGAGATCAACGATAAAAAATTGACAAGTACAGAGATCAACACTCACAAATTGATCATCAAGATTGATGCAAAAGTAGTCCAAGTGAAATGGCGGTCGATTGACCAACTTATAATTTTCAAATTTTATAAAGTGTCAAAATTTTCCTCCAGCTCTCGAAAGTCACAGAGTACATGTGGCACCATCATAAAGAAGTGGAAAAATGGAGGTCGGGAGTTATTTGTGTTTTAAACTTTAAAATTGTAAAAGGTTAAAATATCAAAATTAGCCCCTGACCCCCATGAGACGAGCAAATTCAAAAATCAATTCCACAAGTAAGTGGGGGAGAAAAGTCAAAAATTGGTTCCACATTCAAAATGTCGAAAGGGGTGATGGGACAAAAATTCAAAAAATTTGAGAATTTACAAAGGACTTAAAATTTTCAAATTTTTCCCAAAGTCTCATGAAAGAAAACACAGAAGAGTTTACATGTCATCAAAAGCTATCATTTCAAGTTTTGAATTTCAAAAATTTGAATTATAGTATATGTTTCAAGTGATTCAAAGGGGCTGACCAAATTATGCCATCAATAATCACCAAAAAAGGTGAAATTTCAAACTATACACTCTCAAATGCAAAAGCCGACAAGTATTACATGGTCATGTTTAATTAAAAGGTGGCAGAGACTATGATATACCATGTGTGGCCGAATGTAATATGGTGACACTTTTCCAAAGTGCCCTTGTATTATTTTAAAACCATAGTATTATGCTAAGTCCACAAGAATGGCCAAAACTCAGTTGAAGACAAGTGTACGAATCAGAAGTGGTCCCCACAGTGGCTGGATTATTTTGTGAATTTTACAAGTGTTTTAATTATTTTGCTCACAAACAGGGAGTTGTATTTTTGCATGCCTTCACAACATGAGATAAATAGAGAAGAAGACAAAGTTGCATGTTCATGGAGAGAGACTTGCCTAGCAAAGAAATCTTATTTTTAGCAAATTATTCACCCTTCTTTCTTAAAAATAGATCAGTCAACTTCAGTTGACCAATTGTAATCAAGGCTATTAAATGCCTATTTGTAATTGCATGCTCTATTTTTATTCCTTTATCTATTATTAAATAAAGGATAAAAATAGGATGCATGGGTGAGTACAAGCCTTAGGCTATTTTTAGGAAGAAGGTGAATTTTTTTTTGCTATATATTGTGTGCCTTTACAAAGCACAAAAAAGGAGAACTTCTAGAGGAATTTTTGATATAGGAGTACTGAAGCAATTTTTCCAGTTTTTCCTTCTGAGTGTGAAGTATTTCTACCTTCCCAATTATTTGTAGTCTTGTGTATGTTTCTATTAGTCTTGTGAATGAAAATTCCCTGATCAATCATCTTACCCTGCTGCAAATTTAGTATTTTCTGCATAATTTTAATGTGCATGTTAACTTATCAATGTTGTTGTGATATTCTTCCCTCAGTACAACCAAGTGTTTTCCCTTAAATTTTGTAGAAAACTGTTGGCTCATGCATCAAAAATATTTCACATATCAATTGTGCATATACTCAGTCAAAGCCCTCATACAAATTTGGTGTATCACCTTAGTTTTAATTATTTTATAGTCATCTTTTACCCCTAAAACCCATAATCAATTTTAGGATACATCAACAAGGAACCGGCCTTGATACCAGAGACTCACCTCAAAATAGGTATACCCACAGACTTGAGGTGTTTCCATTGTATCTACGAAAGAGAGAGATCAAATTTTGCAAGCTTAGAAAACCTGCAGCCATCTCTCTACAGGGTGCACTTTTGAGAGATAACAATTTTTGGCATGCCGGTGGGACAATGAATCAGATCTGCATGCAAGTTACAAATTCTACATCAGATCTACAACAGATTTACAACATTACAAAGTCACTTTTGGGAGCAAGCTACAACAATTTATTCTAAAGATTTTAAGATCTTTTGGTGACTCTATTAAGCTGATATCAGACTAGTATTACAACATGTTCCATGCCTAAAGTGACTACAAGATCATCGGTAAGAGGAATTCCTCCTGAGTTTGTTTCTTTACCCTTGAATTTTTTCTATAGAAGGAGAAGAGTTGGTAATACTTTACCTTATAATAGACCTGGTTTTGATAACCCTCCTCCTAATATTCCTTCACCACGTATCAATTTCTCTATTAACATCCTAGTTTTTCAAATGGCTATTCAACCACCAAGGAATTTTGTGACCTTTACTAATGGTAGTCCATTAGTAATCCCAGTTTACCATGACATTCCTAATGCTGCCATGAAAAGTTTTCCATCATTCACGGGTGAAAATCAGGTTACACCTGCTGAACATATCAAAGATGTTGTAGCCCTATGTGCAGTCCATAATATCACTCATGAAGACGTAGCTTTAAGACTTTTAGCTACATCTTTTAAAGGGAAGGCCTTGTAATGGTATAGAAACCTAGAAATTAGAAGCATAAGAACTTGGGATAACTTAGGTGAAAAATTGCTGAAACAGTTCCAGGATAATTCAGATCATTTGTCTCTCATTGAACAATTGTCTACTATTAAAAGAGCTCCCAATGAATTTATGTCCAGTTTCAATATCCATTTTCTAGAACTTGGGAAAGAATTCTAGCAAGTGTCAAGCCTCAAGCTGATCATGCTTTCCTTTATTATCTTAGGCATTAAATATGATATCTCAACTATGATTCAATCAATGGGGGAGAGACACTCTAACAGCCTACGATATCACTATCCGAGCTGAAAATAGTCTTATTCAAGTTGGAAAATTGGCACCAAGGCCTTCAATGCCCTTTTTGCAGATTTAGCACCTATTCCTCAACCTATTACAATCATAGAACCTATTGTTGTAGCTCCATCAGATGATGTATTTAAAGCTTTGCAAACTATGGGAAATAAATTGACTTTGATTGAGAATAGAATTACATTACCTAGCAGACCCTATCAGGCTCCTTATCAGCAAAATCAACAGAATCAACAAAACAAAAACCTATCAATAAATCAAAATTATAGGCAGCCTTACCAGCAAAGGTAGTTTGACCCAAAGGCTCCTAGTTCATCTAACGCTTTAGTCCCAGTTAATATGGCTATAGAAGAGTGGTGTCAACCTTGCAATCAACCTCATTCAACTGCAACTTGCCCAAATGCTTTTCTGAATCTGAATCTTGTTGCACAACCTCAATCTGAAACATTGTTCATGCCTCAAATGGAGGGTGGGAAGTAAGAAACTCATGTTTAGAAAGCACCTGAATAGAATTTAGTCAAGTTTTAATGAGGAGGATTTCATTTCATTGTAGTCACTACTAGGGCTCAAGGGAAAGCTGTTGAAAGTCAAAAACAACAAAATAGGCCTATCTACCTACTGTCACTGATAAGACAACATCTACAGTTCCAAATTCAACCAACAATCCTGTTGTTCCTCAAAAAAAAACAAGTGTTCCAGTTGATAAAGGCCATCAAAAATAGCTACAGCCTGATCCAAGAAGACTATTTATACCTCAGATATCCAAGGCAGCTGAAGCAGAATCAATTTTTGCTAAGGCCTACTCTAAGATAGTTGAATCCATCTCTAAAACAATTGCTTCTTTTAACATTGTTGATGTAATGAAAAAGCATAATGTTAACATCTCAATGTGGGATGCTCTAAGTATTCCTAGACAACAAGATTTACTTTCTCATGAACTAGCTAAGCTATAGATTTCTTCAAATACAAGAAAAGGAAGTTCAGAAGGCAAACATGGTCCTTGGAACATTTGAACAAGACCACATTAAAGAAGTTAAGTGGATGGTTAAAAAGTTCTGAATGCTCATGACATCAAGAAACCACCACCATTTTATTTATCACTGATTATTGGAGAACATCTAGTTCATAATTGCATGGTGGATAGTGGTGCAAGTAGCATAGTTATGCCAAAAGCAATTGCAGAAAAATTGGGTTTGTAGTATGAGCCTACAGAAAGGAGTGTCTTATAACTTGATGGAACTGCAACTAATATAGTTGGTATAATCAAAAATTTAGAAGTGATGTTACATGCTTGCCCAAATGTTTCTATTCTGCAAGATGTTACTGTTGTGGATTTACCTCCATACTTTGCCTTATGCTTATCTAGAGATTTCATGGAAAAATAGGAGGTTATCTCTCTTCAGATTGGTCCTTCTTATTTTTCACTACTCATTATGGTACCAAAGTTACTATCAATTCAGAGAACCATTGGCCAGATTTCACATTGAGCCTCACTCTTCAAATGCGGTGGCTAATTATTCAGCCCTAGATCAGTCTGATTTTGATGAGGTAGCTCATGTTTCAACATTAGATGGTGTTTCTAACATGTTTATGGATGAAAAGACAAGTGGAAGAACATGCTCATGATCCTTTTAAGGAAGTTGAAGAACACCTGTTTGGTGTGTATTGTATGCATGAAGAAAATACACCACTTCCCTTGTTGTCCAAAATAGAAGATTCACAGAAGGGATTTGGAAGCTTCATTTTGATGGAGCTAAGAACAAGAAAGGGACAGGAGCAGGTCTGATGCTCACTTCCCCAATGAACGAAAGGTATTTCTCAACTTTGAGTCTCCAATTTTCATGTACTTGTAATGTAGCTGAATATGAAGCATTAATTCATGGCTTACTTTGGGCCAGAAAGAGAGGTATCAACATGCTACAGATTTTTGGTGACTCTGAGTTGGTTATCAATCAAGTAAGAAATTTCAATGTTTGTAAGAATCCATTAATGAAGTCTTACAGACATAGAGTTTCAGACTTAATGGAAGATTTGATGCTATTAACATTTAGTCTATTCCTAGAGCTGAAAACAAGCATGCAGATAGACTTGCAGTAGTTGGGGCTAGTTTTGAAGTGCTGGAACAGATTGAAAATAGCAAAATCTAGCCTCATATAAAGTTAATTGTCAGGCCCTCAATACCTGATAATGATTCAAATTGGCAAAGTTTTTGAAAGTGATGATCAAATCTATGAGGTTTTTGCAGCAAGAAGCTGAAGTTTTTTGTAGTTAATCAAGATAAATTACAACACTTATATGGTGACCAGATTGTTCAGTTGAAGACAAATAAACTTACCTCGAGGTCTGGTCACATTGGAAGACATCTTCAACACTGACGATCAGTTAAGAAAGGTCAAGACTAAAATGTCAACTCATGCTGATAATTATGAAGAGATCTTGGTTGATGAAGGGAAAAAGCTATTTCTTGGAAAGGTATGTTCCTTAACTGAAAAGCAGTCATTTATTAATCTTTGCAAGGAGTTTAAGGATGTTTTTTCTTGGAAATACCAAGATTTGAAAGGATTTGATCCCATTTTAGCACAACATACAATTGAGTTGCAACCAAATTCTAAACTGTTAGACAAAAACAGAGGCCTATAAATCCCAAAATAGAACCTCTGATGAGGAAAGAATTATCTAAGTTGATTGAATTGGGTATTATCTTTCCAGTTAAGCATTCAAGTTGGGTAGCCAATCTTGTTCCTGTTAGGAAGAAGAATGGTGAAATCAGACTATGTGTAGATTTTAGAGATCTTAATAAGGCTTCATTAAAAGATCATTACCCACTCCCAAATATGGATCAGATTTTGAGAATAGTCTCAGGTTCAAGATAGACTATCTCTTCTAGATGGTTACAAGTGGATATAATCAGATTTTAGTCCGGGAAGAAGATAGATATAAAACAACCTTTACCACTAAGTGGGGTACTTATGCTTACAAAAGGATGCCTTTTGGTCTTTCAAATGTTGGTGCAACGTTTCAACATGCAATGGACATGGATTTTGTAGCTTATTAAATAAATGCATCCTTGTTTATTTAGATGATGTTACTATATTTTCAAAAGATTCTGAAGAACATCTAATGCATTTAAGGCAGACTTTTCAGTTGTGCAGGCAATTTGGAATATCTTTGAATCCACTGAAGTCTATCTTTTAGTACATCAAGGCAAGCTACTTGGCCATATTGTTTCTAAGAAAGGTTTAGCAATTGATCCTTTCAAGATCAAAGCCATATCACAGCTATCATTGCCCCATCATAAGAAGGCATTACAGAGTTTTCTTGGAAAAATCAACTTTGTTAGAAGATTTGTTCTAGATTTTTTGCAAGCATTGGTTAAACCACTCACAGCTATGCTAAAGAAAGAGAAAACTTTCTCTTGGACCAATGAAGGAGAGAAGGATTTGAATCAATCAAAAGAAAGCTATCTCTCAAGCTCCTACTCTTGCAAATCCAAATTTTGATAAAGATTTTACAATGTATGCACTTGCAGGAGCTGAAACAATCTCAACTATATTAACTCAAGTCAATGATGAAAATATTGAGCAACCTATTGCTTTCTTTGGACAATAGAGTTTGCATGATTATGAAACAAGGTACACATTTCTTGAAAAACAAGTACTTTCAAGTAGTCAGAGGACTAAATAATTTCAAGTATATGCTTTCAAACAATAAAATCCATGTTCTTGTTTCTCATCCAAGTGTGAAAGCATTCTTACTAAATAAGGAGTTGAATGAGAAAAGAGAAAACTGGATAACAAAGGTCATGGAGTATGATGTTGATATTTGGGTTGCTAAGATGGTTCGAGGGAAAGGTTTATGTGAACATCTAATTGCTGATATGGAAAAACAACAAGTTACAGAACCAGATGATTCAAAATAGCATGCTGAAATTATGTATCAACAATCAAAATCATGGTTCAACCAGAAATCAACAACCCTTGAGCTCATTCAAGAGATTCAGAATCAAGATGGATGACTGATTTGATTAACTATCTAGCATGGGACCTATCCAGAAGGTATGGACAAGAATAAATGAAGGTATTTTAGATTACAAGTTGTACCTTATATCTTCATTGATAATGTGTTGTTCAAAAGAGATATAAATGGAATCTTGTTGCGATGTGTTGACTATGATAAAATTTAGAAAATATTATCAGAATTCCATGAAGGACCTGTAGGAGGTCATTTTTCATCATGTACCAACCTTAAAAATTATGAAAGCTGGTTACTATTGGCCTAGCATATTCAAGGACTGTTTTGAATGGATCAGAAAGTGTAAAAATGTGCTTTCTTTGTTGGAAAAGAATGTTTAGCTTCACTGCTTCTTCTACAGCTATTTTAGTTGATCAACCTTTTATGTAGTGGGGTCTTGACTTTATTGGCATGATAAACCCACCTTCATCACAAGGACATAAGTGGATCTTAACTACTATAGATTATTTTACATGATGGACTGAAGCAATAGCCTTGAAAGATGCTAATGAAACTTTGATACTATCCTTTTATGAAGGAATAGTTTGCAGATTTGGTGTTCCAACAACTATCATATCAGATAATGCTTTAGCTTTTCTTGGTGCAAAGATAACAGATTGGGCTTGTCAACCATGGAATATATCTAAGTTCTTCATCTAATTATTACCCACAAGGTAATGGCTTAGCTGAAAGTACTAACAAGAATTTGTTAAGGATCATCAGAAGAACACTCAAAGATAATCAAAGAGCTTGGCATCTGATGTTGAATTCAACACTTTGGGCTGACAGAGTGACTCCTAAAAGATCAGTTGGCAATTCACCATACAAACTTGTGTATGGAAAGGAAGCAAGAATGCCTATTTTAGTTGAGTTACCTACATTAGATTTGCTACATCAAATGGAGCTGCTTGAGAATGAACCATTACAAGTTTGTTATGTAGAGTTAATGGAATTACAAGAGCTAAGAGATAAAGCTCATTTGAATATGGAAAAGAATCATAAAACAAATGAAGAAGACTTTTGACAAGAAATCCAAATTTAGAGTCTTCAATGAAGGAGATATTGTGTTAAAGTGGGATGTTGATCATGCAAAGCTAGGAAGACACACAAAGTTTGATACACTCTGGAGTGGCCCTTACATGATTTCAGCTAGCAAGGAACACAATTCTTTTCAGCTTTTGAAGCTGAATGGAGAGGAACTTCCCATTCTTGTGAATGGTATGTTTCTCAAACATTGTTATTGAATATCTTACAGTGATTGTTAGAGTAGGATTTCCCTTCAATAAGTGTAGTTTCTACACATTGCATCATGTTTTTCAATTCAATAAGTGCATTTGTGCATGTGATCTAGTTTACTAGATCCTTTTCCAACTTTAGTTTGTTTGGAAAGGGTTGGACCTTTCAAAAAGGTAGATTTTGGTTATATGCTTTGGACTCCATGCCCAATGGACAAGAGCAAGGCACTAGTCTTAAGCTAGCAGGCAACTTTCCCCATAGGATCGCCAGAAATGTTGACAATTTTTGCACTTGTGTAAAAATGGGCAACTCGAAACTTCGTCATTATGATGAAAGTCATGGGTGAAGTATACCTAAGCTAAGGAAGTTTTGATGTTATTAGTTACTATTGAATTAATTAATGATTAAGTGAAATCTGTAGTTATGTGTGTTGTTACAAAACATAATAGATCACATAGTCTACAATTTCATGATACCTTCAAAAAAAGAACACAAAGGCCCAAGGACAAGTTGTGTTGTCTTGATGAAGACACCAAATTATAGAGTAGGTGAAGTGTTGAGTTTTGGGACAACAAACATAAGTGCAGATTACAAAAATCAGAGTTCATTACTGAATGTTACAAGTTCTCATTAATGTTCTTTCCTTCATGATTAAGACATTCAATTATATTACTGAGTTGTTTAGTTCATCATACACTCCATTTAGAAGCTTGAAATGCAAAAGGAAATACACAACTCATTTTAGAATTCAATGTTTTATTCACAAGGAAGGTCAAATGTCTCCCACACAAGCCGTGGGATGTGACTGAAAAGTAAAGTACATCTACTGAAGTAAGAGGTACACATGCATGAAATAGAAAGCAAAGGAGTATGAGTGAACCCATCATTGCCTTTGTATATTCTTTGTTTTCAGAGCATCTCCTTTCCAATCTTTTCCATCTTTTCATCCTCAAGGCATGGTACCTGAAAAGAAAAAATAAGGAAATCATCAATAAAGAGCTCAGGGTTAATCCATATTCCTACATTGTTCTAATTTGTGCATATGGATCTCTAAGCAATAGAGATATAGATTTCTCAAAGATCAAATTGCATAGCTCACTCAAAAAGAAGAAATAGAAAAGAGAATAAGGAACATGGACACAAGAGAGGCCAAAAAGCCTAAGTATTTTCTAACTATTTTCTTAAGTGTGTAGGTATAGGAGTTCATACCAACAAAAATAGAATTACTATAAAAGAAGAAAGAAGCATATACATGCTAAAAAAGAAGACCAATGTAACTAAAACTCAGATATTTCTACAAATGGAAGAGGATCACAGTACTACAAAACAAAGAATATGCTTGTAGACAAGGTACATTTTCCAGATTTCAGTCAAAGAAAAGAATTTTGGAAAATTTTGACAGGGCTTCGCCATGAAAAATCAACATTTCAGATTTTCCAACATGCCATAAATGTTACTATAAAGGGAATAAAACATCTATGTGAAAGAAAAAAAGTAACAAAAATCTTAACAAGCATTTGAATCAAGGCTTATGCCTAAAATAATAAAAAATAGATGAACTGCTTGTAATTTCAAGAAAGTACATACAAGATTCATGGTTAAAAGAACCAGAAGTAGATAAAGTGCACAGAATGCTACAGTATAGCTTCATAGCTAAAGATAATGCATGATTCATAGTTTTACAAGTACAATAAAATGCATAGTAGAATTTAGTTCTCAGAAAGCATGAAAGAGATAATGTATTAAAGATTCAACTAATGAAAATCAAAATCATACAAGTATTTTTCATTAGACAAAGCATATGAAGCACGTACCCTATCAAGATATTTCAATATAGTTAGGTAAACCAAGAGAAAGTCATCTTGAAAAGGGTTACAATATAGGTTGTGGTCCACACTTTATGCAAATAAAGAATACATTGAAGTCATCACTAGTTCAAATCTATTTTATTGTTCATGAAATCAACAATGGAGGGATATGCAAAAATAACCCATCTAAGCTCATAAAATGTTTCAACTCGAGGATATTGCAACAGAAGCCTCAACAGAATGCACAAGGAAAGTAAACCTAGATGAAAATTTAAAAGACTCATATTTGTTTTTGTTCCAAGAAAAGAAAAGAAAAATACAAATACCTAGAACTCGAGAATATGTAGATTTATATGGCCATGCCATCACAATTCTACCTCAAAAGTCATAGAAGGAAATAAGCTATATATATCCGAAAAAGTGAGTTCATTAAAAAGATTTATTTTCATTTTACCAAATACCCATGAAGGGAAAATGACAAACTTATAAAAGAACAAAGAAATTTGAAAGCAAAAGATACAGGTTCAAAAATCTCGAACTCAAGTGAAAAGTGACATTACTTTGGAAGCTCACACAACTTTGTAGAAGGTGAAAACAGGAAATACAAAGAAAGAAATGATTATCAATATTTCTTGGAGGCCAAGAGATAACACAAGGATCCAAAGAATAAACAAGAACTCATAGATCTTGGAAATAATCAAATAGATAGCTAGACAAAGACCTCAAAAAATGAGCTTGAATACAAGCAAAGAAAATGTTTAGACATCAGATTTGAAAATATCGCAGAGACCAAAAAATAGAACAAACTGAAATAATAAACAAAAACCACGATGACGAATAAATCTCACAGAGTCTCATAGAGATCTCTAATAGAAAACAAATCGAAACAAGAAAGCTAAACAAAATCAGAGCCGAAGAAAGCCAAAAGAAACACTAACAATGGCGAGGAAAATTTTTTCCAGGGCTTCGCTCATGAGTTGAAAACTGAAATGAAATGATTATTAGGTTAGATTGACCTTTACCAAGCAAACTTGAGGGGTGAGTTAAAAACTCAACCACGGTTAATACATAAATGATCAAGCTTCATCAAGGACAAAGATCAAAGGATGAGGATCGATCTCCACTTTCAATGCAAACCATGGTTCGAGTCTTCAAAAAATGCATTTAATACAAGTCAGAAACCCTAATCATGCTTTTGAGATCAACGATCAAAAATCAATAAGTACAGAGATCAACGCTCACAAATTGATCATCAAGATTGATGCAAAAGTAGTCCAAGTGAAATGGCGGTCAATTGACCAACTTATAATTTTCAAATTTTATAAAGTGTCAAAATTTCTCCATAAGGCCCAAAATTCTATAGAGTACACATGGCACCATCATGATAGAAGTGGAAAAATGGAGGTTAGGAGTTATTTGCATTTTAAACTTTAAAATTGCAAAAGGTTAAAATTCAAAATTAGCAAGCTACAACCCGCACGAGAGAAAAGTCAAAAATTGATTCAAAAGTCATTCCAAGCATGGAAGCAATAGGTTTTCAAGTTTTGAGATTTAATACAAATAGGGTAAAAAGTTTTCAAAAATGTCCTGAAATTCCACACCAAGGGATCACAAAACTTCAATAGGGTCCAAAAGCTCAAAGGACTTAAAATTTTCTAAATTTTGCCCAAAGGCTCATGAAAGAAAATACTTAAGAGTTTCAATGTCATTCAAGCATTTCATTTCAAGTTTTGAATTTCAAAAATTAAATTATAGTATATGTTTCAAGTGATTCAAAGGGGTCACCAAATTATGCCATCAATAATCACCAAAAAAGGTGAAATTTCAAACTATACACTCTCAAATGCAAAAAGTTGACAAGTATTACATGCTCATGTTTAAGCAAAAAAGGTGGAAGATCTATGATATACCATGTCCGAATGTAATATGGTGACAATTTTCCAAAGTGCCCTTGTATTATTTTAAAACCATAGTATTATGCTAAGTCCACAAGAATGGCCAAAACTCAGTTGAAGACAAGTGTACAAAAAGTGAAGTGGTCCCATAAGTGGATGATTTTTTGCAAGTGTTGTAATTATTTTTCTCACAAATAGGGAGTTGTATTTTTGCATGCCTTCACAACAGAGACAGAATAGAGAAGAAGACAAATTTGCATGTTCATGGAGAGAGACTTGCCTAGCAAGAAATCTTATTTTTAGCAAATTATTCACCCTTCTTTCTTAAAAATAGATCAATCAACTTCAAGTTGACCAATTGTAATCAAGGCTATTAAATGCCTATTTGTAATTGCATGCTCTATTTTTATTCCTTTATCTATTATTAAATAAAGGATAAAAATAGGATGCATGGGTGAGTACAAGCCTTAGGCTATTTTTAGGAAGAAGGTGAACTTTTTTTGCTATATATTGTGTGCCTTTGCAAAGCACAAAGGAGAACTTTTGGAGGACTTTTGGATATAGGAGTACTGAAGAATTTTTTTCCAGTTTTGCCTTTTGAGTGTGAAGTATTTCTACCTTCCCAATTATTTGTAGTCTTGTGTATGTTTCTATTAGTCTTGTGAATGCAAATTCCCTGATCAATCATCTTACCCTACTGCAAATTCAAGTATTTTATGCATAATTTTAATGTGCATGTTAACTTATTGGTGTTGTTGTGATATTCTTCCCTCAGTATAACCAAGTGTTTGCCCTTAAAATCTGTAGAAGACTATTGGCTCGTTCATCAAAAATCTTTCACATATCAATTTTGCATATACTTAGTAAAATCCCTCATAAAAATTTGGTTTATCAACTTAGTTTTAATTACTTTACAATATTCTTTTACCCCTAAACCCCAAAATCAATTTTTAAATACATCAACAAGGAACTGGCCTTGATACCAGAGACTCACCTCAAAATATGTATACCCACAGACCTGAGGCGTTTCCATTATATCCAATAAAGAGAGAGATCAAATTTTGCAAGCTTAGAAAACTCCGCAGCCATCTCTATAGGGTGCACTTTCGAGAGATAACAGTTCTTACATATTATATATCATTAGATGGTTGTCTTTGTTCATCGCATATATTACATTGTGTTATATGTGCTCCACTCACCACCCTATGAAATACTTTTAGTTCCTTGGTCCATACTCGATTGTCGAGGGTTTACAAATCAAATGGACCCTACACTCATCAGAAATTTACTATTTTACCTTTCATCATGCAAAATTTCCAGCCTAATGACATATGCTTTAGGATAAATCATCACCTATTCTATCATTTTCTAGTTGTATGCACCTCAAGTTACATCACCACTCCCTCCTTCAATCTTATAGTAATATACGCTTAGGGATAAATTATGACTCATACATTTATCTCATAGTGATATACACTTAGGAGAAATACAAACTTATGCATTCATCTAGTTGTGATATACACTTTGGTTATAGGGTTCACACATGCATAATCACTAGGACCCATCTCATCACTACACATATACATTCATCATAACACATTAGACACAACACACATTTCACCATTTCCCAATGATGCGGTCTCGTTTATGGTTCATTTTTATTCTTTGAGGGGAAAAGCAAATTAACCTCACTTCATACATTTCCATTTATTCGAGGGGGCACGTGGCTACTATAACTACATTTTGCATTCCATTCCATCCATCTAGACAATACTAAATATTATGTTTTCTCTTCCTTTTTCTTGCTTTTGCTTGTTTATGGTCACTTTATTACACATGTTAGTTATCTTACTTTTATATCATTTACCTATGTCATACACAAATGCATATTCATTCATTTTTCTATTTTTGATCACATATACAAGTATCTTACATACAACATAGATGCTCTCCTTCTACCCTTCCTCACCGGTCGCTAGAAGAGTCCACATTCATCTCTTCCAGGTATTATGTTTTTATTCATTACTTGGAAATTTACATTACTTGGTTATACAAACTTTTTAAATACAAGTTATCTTTCTAACATGCTAATGGTTTCTTCATGTGTAGCATTTGTTATGTAAGAATATTTTCTTCCGTACTTGTTTTTTTATAGTATTTGTCTTTGTTTTATTTTGTATATGGGCCTTGTCATATGTTTTGTATGCATGGTCATTTTTATTTGTGGCCATAATGACCTTGTGGGTATTGTGACATCATGAGATATTTCCCATGTTTGTCACCCACTTTGTGTAGCTTCCTTGTCTTATTGTGTGTTTATGCAACATTTCTTATTATCTTATACATTGTTTTCGTTGATTGCACATTGTGTTCTTACATGCATGTGTTTTCGTAATAACACTTGTCTTTGGTGAGCCATCTTTGTTTATGTGTACCTTGGATTTTATAAGGAACATTCCCCCACTATAGGGTATAGTTTCAGTGGTCCATTTATTTGGTCCTCTTTTGGGCCACATTTTTCTATCATCAATGTTCCATGTGTCCCCAAAGTGGGGGAATCATTTGGGGTTTTATAGTCTACACAACGCATTTACGAAGTTTAATTCATGGCACTTTCTGTCCTTAGCATTGTGGGTTTACATACAACAATTGAGTTTAGAACAACCTACAAAATCCATACATAGTGGATTTTAGAAGACATAGAGTCTTTAACATTCTAGGAAGCAATTACAGGCTTAGAGGTTATAGTGGGTGTACCTCCCTAAACTACTTGCCAAAGGGCATCGGATCACCCAAAAACTAGGACAATATAGATATCTCTTCACACAAATCCAAGGAAGCGATTCTAACATGGAGAATAATACAACTTTCTCCCTACACTTATTCGGCTAGGCGGCGTTAGATTGCCTAAAAAAATCATAGTACAAGATATCCTTATACATTCTCTTTTTGAAATGGATCAGGTGCAAATGTTCCATTTACACTCTTTCATTTGTATATTTTATATTTACATACTTTAATATGCATATTTTGCATTGCGTTTATACACATACAGACATACATATTTCATTACTTGATCATTTTCTCCTTGCATGTCCGATCGTATGAGAAACAAGAATTCAAACCAAGGTAACAACAACAACAACGTTAACAACAACACTTTGTAAAAACACTTGCTTTACTAACCATAAAAGGACATCACGCATGACATTAGCTACAAATTCCTTTTGCACTAGGTTTACTCTCATCACTTTTTCTTTGCACATTTTTAATCTTTATTTTCCACTCTCCTCCATATTTTTTTATCATTCTACACTTTTTCTTATTCCTTTGGCGCATTTATACTACACTCTTCATGGACATTAGGTATGCATCTCTATCTACCCTATGTTACTAAGATTTTCAATCACGAGCATAATGTGGGGGTAAAATGTAGCCAAAAAATTGTGCACTATATACTTTATTTATCCCTATCTCCTAATTGCTATTTGGAATGTTCTTGAGTCAAGAATGTATTAATTAGCCCATGTCTTTTGGCCATCTTGTTTTATTTTATTTTTTTAGTACCGACCTCTTACACCCACATGCTCAATCATCATTTTTCATCCCACATTATTTTATCCTCGAGTGGGGCACCCATATTAGTATTGGTCCCATGCAAGGGGTGCCTCGGACCCTTTTGCACTTTCCCACCATTTTTTGGGCTCTTTCTAAACATTTTACATCTTTATCTTTCTTGTGGTCAACATTTTTTGGGTTAATTACGAAATTAGATCAAGATAACTCTATAAATGGAAAGTTATGACACCATAATGAGGGACCTAGAATCACCTACTACTATGATCCATCTATATTTGCATCCATATAGGTCCATCATCAAGGCAAGAGGCTAGGAAATATTCATCACACTTCGTAGAGGGAGGGATTAAATTTTATTCCATACACACATTATATTACATTTTCTACACATAGTTATTACTCACTACTTGAAAGTACAACCTACACAAGGGAAACCTATGGTATGTTCACACACACTTGCACATAGAACTACATTGGGTCCGAGATGTAGTGCAATTTTGAGTTATCAAGTCCACCATTGTGGAAGTTGAGGTGGGTCGACCCCTTCATATGCATTATTCCTTATTTTAGGGTTTGATGCTTATTTTGGGGTCTTGTAGGTGTTTATTTCATCTTGGATTATTGGAGACATCCGGCATGGGATAGAGAAGTTGATACGAGAAATAGAAATTGTTTCGACTATTTGTCGAAGCAATGAAGATGAGTTTTGATCTTTGCATAAACTAAAGCACCCAGATTATAGACCAGTGCCCGCAGAACCCCATTCCTTCTCTTGGCACTCTAGTCTAGCAAGATCCTCAAGAACCATCCTTTTTGAGAATCCTACACATTCATTTCAAAAAAATTATTTTTCAATTATCAACTGCATGACAACTTTGTCCCGTGAGCATCATTATTATTGTGTTCTTTCCTCTTCATTTTTGTGCATTAGGGTTAGCATTTCCTTTTGCATAGTTACTTA
Source organism: Taxus wallichiana var. yunnanensis (assembly GCA_018340775.1). Taxonomy (NCBI): domain Eukaryota; kingdom Viridiplantae; phylum Streptophyta; class Pinopsida; order Cupressales; family Taxaceae; genus Taxus; species Taxus wallichiana. Next base: position 98,699,799 of record CM031241.1, read on the forward strand.
TATCATTTGCATACTTCTTTACTATATTTATTTACTTTATTACAGCTATGCATAACTTATTAACTATCCCCATACTACATAGTTAGTTGAATTTTAGTTAATCACTTGGTAGCACATAGCCATGGAATACCTAAGAGTAGGTCACATCCTTCAATTTATGATGCCACAAAGAATGAAAAGAATTATAAGACAATTGAATATGACTGGAATCTTTACATAACCATATAAGTTGGGAATTACATATGTAATTTATGAGAGTTAATAATCGACAACAATGAGAAGCATTAGAAAAAATAGACAAAGAGGAGGTAATAATCCAGTCTTAGTATTATTAATAGCATGAGATTTTATAGAAGAAGTTATATGTAATTTGTAGTGCCCACTCCTCTTCGACACTTATTTTTGTTATGCTTATGTTTCCTATCTATTTAGAGACATGGATATTGATATAGTATTCTAGTTAGCATGTTGATAGACTATATGGAAATTTTATTATTATTGTGATTTGACCCTTATCATGGATTGTATGTATGCCTAGTTAACACTGTTAGATATTACAACACATGTTGATTTAATGTTGCTTTACTTATATACTAACATCTTGGATTCATAGCAGTTGTGACTATGTTTAGATGCATTGTCTAACCATGTGTACATTGATATTATGGTTTATTAATTTTTGATGATATTAGGTGATCAACAAGTATGTGAATTTCATGGTTGTCATAAAATAGGAATTGTGATTATTATAATTGTAAATGATTGATTTATGTTATAATTATGTAACCTTGATAATGATATAACTATGATGTATGATGATGATTATATGATGGATGATTTATATGTGTTTTAATTTTCGTGACGTATCAATTTTTCCTTGAGGCCAAAGGTTTTATTATCTTGTGGTTGCAGGAAATGAAATCACATAAAACAAGGAGGGACTAGGAAGTCGAACCAAGAAGAAATTTCATGTAGTCACAACATGGCCGGCTTAGAAGCCGTTTGTGAGTATGTTTGTGTGTGTTGTCATGTTGTGTATTGTCTGTTAGGAGGTCTCCATGGGTGTAATTGTGGTTGTGTTCTTTATTTATTTTGTGGATGTTGTGATTTTATTTAAAGTTCTAATGTACCCTTATGTTCCTATGTTGTCAATGTGCCCCTAATTAACTATGTAATTTGTTAGTATGAGCTAGTGTATTAATGTGGTGAATGGGGGGAAATGTGTATGTGGTTATACCTTAGTATTTTACTTTGGTTTATGTGCCATCCCCTTACCTCAAATCTTGGATTTGGGCTTTGAGCCCAATTTTGAAGGCTTGTGAGAAAAGTTTTTACTTGTCCTGCACTCTTTTAGACTTCCCTCCCAACCTAACATATGACTTAAGGGGTCATATCTAGCCTCTAATTATGAAAATTTGATGGAAAAGAGGCAATTATTGCCCTCATATTCTTGATCCTCTAAATTCAATTTTGAATTGTGCAAAAGGGAGATTATGTGCAATATTAGTAGTGTCATATCCTCACCTACCTCTTTATGAGATTTTGATATGTGTGTTGAGATGTGAGGTGGATTTGAGGAGAATGAGGTGGCATCCTACATGGAGCCACATCACCTCTTCCTCCACCAAGTCTATTTATATGTTTCTTTTTTATGTTTTTGGGGTTACTTACTTGATCACTTGGCTTTTGGATTGAGAATAATTTTTGGGTGTGATTTCTTTGTGGAGAGGAATTGAAGTGGAATTTCTTGAAAGGAGAAGGTGCCACCAATGGCAAGGTAGGATCTTAACCTATTTTCTTTCTTGTTCTTGTTGTGTATGGAATGTCAAATTGTATGAATGTATGTGTGTTTTTTTGTTTTAGTAGTGTTGACTTTAAGGAAAGTATCGGGTGAAAGAAATTGGGGGCAATGGTGGAGGAATAAGGGAGTATTCGAGGTGTATGGAGGGATTGTAATGGAGTAGCAACAGAGTTAAACAGAATAAACACAGTAATCATATATTTCTTCTTGATATACATCATGCTAATACAATGGCTATTATATAGCCAGGAATGTTGTTGAACAACTTCCTATAAAATAGGAAGTATACAAAACAATAACCTACCCATACTAATATATTGTTATACATTTGTTATAACAATATATCAACAAACATACTAACCAATTATAATTGTTATTGTTGTTTTATATAACAACTAATAACAATTTATTAACACATACTTATAACATAATAATTACTTCACGTAATTATTATTTACTAATGGAGCACTAATTAAATATTTCCTAACATTCCCCCCCTTAGTGCGAACATGGGGAAAACCTGCCTTTGTACTTGCACCTACTCATGATCTGGTGATTTTCACAGGATGATCACAAACCTCAAGGATGGTTTTGCAAACGGTTGACCACAAACCAAGAATGGTGGTTTTGCAATTGGTTTACCACAAACCACAAAGTGATGGTTTTGCGAATGGATTACCATAACCAAGAATGGTGGTTTTGCTATTGGTTTACCACAAACCACAAATGAAGGTTTTCAAGTGGTTTACCTATAACCACATCATGATATGTAAAGTACTATTCTCAGCCCTCATCAATATCTCACTGTAGGGAATAACATAGGAAATTCTCGTTGACATCTGTTGCTCATACATACATAGAAAAAACTGACATAATGGAAATGGAACATTGGGATCATGTTCCCCCTCAATGTGAAATTTCCACTTATTGAAAACAAGATCACTTTATGCAACACTGAGGTACACCACATTGGAAGCACTAAAAAACATGACAAGAAGCACACGACACAAGCTGAAAGCAAATACACCACAAAAATGTCACCAAACCATCTATGCGGCCCCATCGTTGGAAATCGGCGAGAGGTCGTTGGATGACCTCCCGACCTCCGATGTGTCCTCCTGCCTCTAGTTTCATGCTGCTAGCTCAGCAAATTTGGCTTTGAGGCTCAATAATTACATACCTTACCCGAACGTCGGATTCCACCGAAAATGCGTTCGTAAGGCAAAAAAAAATTTTTGTGCTCTTTACAATGACACAACTTTTGATGAAAACTCACAAAATTGACGATACTTTTGACTTGGATAATAGGACTCGACTAGAAATTTTAAAAGTAATAAAATGAGAATACTTTTAAAATGAAAATGACATTGACTAAGACAATACCAAAAAAATGTTTCGACTCTTTTTAACAATCTGAATTTTGACGTCTTTTTAAATACAACTTAGTGTATGGAGGGCTCGAACATCTAAATTGACAAAACAATTACAATGAGACCGAAGTATTATTTAGGACAATTCTAAAAACTTAACACTACAGATAAAAATAATATTAAAAATCCAATCGACTCAAAATGAAACAAAATTAAGAATCTTTAAATGACTACACACTATGCACACACGGGTTTAACACCTGTTGAAGGGTGGAAGCACAGAAAAATGTTGGAGAGCTCACTGTCAAACCAAATGAATGTAGAGTAGTGCAAAGATGGAGATCTGCGGATATTTTGAGAGCATCAAAATAGTAGTAGTATTAAGCACAACCAAGATTCTAACACCGAGAGGAGATCGTTGTTGTCCATGAAGTTTTAAATGCCGATAAGGAAATGACCATGCTAGGGAGTTGAGCCACCATGCTGAAACCGACAGTCCTAATTTGTGCAACACAATATGAGTCTAATCTCAGGAGCAATGATTAAATCTGGATTTTAAATCAATGCAAGTTCAATTGAATCCAAGAAAACTGATCCACAAAATGTGAAAGCACTTCATAAGATAGATAGACCATCCACGTATTTCCACGTCTAAAATTAAAGTGTGGAAGAAACGTGTCTAGGAGATAGAGAGAATTCACCCAGCATGTATGTGAGCTAGGCCATATCACGGGAATAATATTTTCACTGAAAACTGGAGGACGTGATATTTGTACGTTGCACAGTGGACCGATTCAGGAAGATTAGATCTAGAAAATGGAGCTTGACGTGGCTGGGAGACCGTATCTCTTATTTCAGGATCAGGATCTTGCAAAGACACAAATTGAATGACAATATTTCATAGATCCAAAGGAAATTCCAGGTTCCATATATACGCTATCATGGGTGATTGCTCGACCTTTGTGTGAATGAAAAAAAAACAAAATACAGACTGCTCAACCTTGACCACACGCAAGACAAAGCTATCAACGTTGTAAATTCCTGACAGAGTATATAGGTTTAAATGAAAATACTAGACTCACAAAATTTGGGAATGTTTGAAGAGCTCGTAGCATAATACAGAGATCACCGATCCATTACCGAACTATGTAGAAATTGAACTTTAATGTAGGATTAAGCCAATGAAATCACGAACTCACGACCAGATGGAACTATCAATGCATGATTTTATTTAAAGACTCTCATCTTGGATTATCCTTGCTCTGATACCAAATAATGGAGTAGCAGCAGAGTTAAACAGAATAAACACAGTAATCATATATTTCTTCTTGATATACATCATGCTAATACAATGGCTATTATATAGCCAGGAATGTTGTTGAACAACTTCCTATAAAATAGGAAGTATACAAAACAATAACCTACCCGTACTAATATATTGTTATACATTTGTTATAACAATATATCAACAAACATACTAACCAATTATAATTGTTATTGTTGTTTTATATAACAACTAATAACAATTTATTAACACATACTTATAACATAATAATTACTTCACGTAATTATTATTTACTAATGGAGCACTAATTAAATATTTCCTAATGATTGTGGGTAGCGTGTTGCACCTTGTTGAGGTATAAGGGAAATTTATTACTTTATCTTTGTATATTTTACGTGAGGAGTGATAAGATTTTTGAGGGTGATAAGATAATTGTGTGTGTGGAAGGAAAATTTCGAGGTTTCAAGGTGGAACCTTAACCCACTCAGGAGGTATAATCGGGTGCCCCATATTTCTTCACTCGTTTGGCTCTATTTTGAGCTTATGTGATTATTTGTAAGTTTCGAGACTTATTTTTGTATTTCTTGACCACATGTTGCAATCTTTATTGTATTTTGTTATGTAGAAGCCGTTGTTTTAGCTACCATGGTTATGAACATGCTATATTGCTGCTTCTTTTGAGCTCGGGGCCAATGAAGGGTTCGCTTCACTCCTTCATTAGAATTAGGCTAGGAGGAGAGTGATTCCTAGCTCCCTACCCTTGTTTGTGTGTTGCGAAGGAAAGGAAGGAGTTGTAGGTATAATTAAAGAGTTAGAGCTATAGGAATTATGTTTTTATATATATATATATATGGTTTTGTAGTACCCACCATTTTGGTGGGAGGGATTGTAATACTTGAATTTTATTTGTGTGAAAATATGTGTTGAGAATAATGTATGTTTTTATTTTGAATTCATGACTATGGAAGGAGGCTGAAATTCATGTCATTACAAAGTCTACTTGTAAAAGCAAGTCGTAATTCATTAGAATCATTATAAATCCTTAACTTTGCATTATAATAGGGATACAATAAGTGTACATGCATCTGGAGTTGTAAATATTGAAAGAAGTGCTCTTTATTTAGTTGTAGCATTACGCTTTTAGTGCAGATCTGAATTTTGTTGAAAGTTGGTAAAATATTGTAAGTTTGCACTATTTTAGAATCTGTATTTTTAAATGAAAATGTATATCTGAAATGAAATTTGTATCATACAATTAGCTCAAATTTGAAGTATAGTTCTTTAATGTTATTTTTGAAGGGAGTATGGAATACATAGTTCTTTGTATATTACATATTTGCGCATATTGTAAGGAGTATTATCTCATGGTTTTCCATTTTATATTTCTTGTTAAGATTCAAAAGAAACTACCCTTTGTTGTTTTAATTTGTTTCCAAAATTTATCCAGCTTGTAGGAAGATATAACTTAGATTTTAAACTTGTTACACCTATAGGATATTGTGTAAAAAATAAACCGAAAAATGTTAATGTCCTTTCATATTTAAATAATTTTTCACTGCAAATGTGGTAAGGGAAATAAGACTAAAATTTAAATACATGTATATTATACATATATATATACATATACTTAAAATATATGTATATATATAAACTTGTATAAATATTTCAGCTGATATAGCCTCATATGTGATCAAATGACAATTAATATAGAAAAATATCAGCATGTACATGTGCATATATATATATTATGAAATATATATATGTATATATAGAATATATATTATAACTTTTTTATTGAAATGTGAAACTTAATTAAGTTTTATTGTGAAAATCTTAAATTAAAAGAAAAGGAAATAGGGGGTGGGCAAGCATGGCGACCCTCCCCACCCTTTGAAAATGGGGTGGGTCGGACATGCCACCGACCCCATTATCTTTGAACATGGGGTGTGTAGCATGGTCAACCCACTCCACCCTTACAAAAGAGGGGTGGGTTTGCCATGTCGTGCACCACATAACCCTAAATAAAAATAGTGGGGCAGACCAGAAATGAGAGCCCGCACAAAGCCCCTTATCAAGCCCAATACATTGTTTTTCATATGTATATATATCTTTTGTGTGTGTGTGTGTGTGTGTGTGTGTGTGTGTGTGTGTGTGTACACATCTATGTATATATATTAATTTATATCGATATCTTGATCTAGAGACAAGAAAATATGCTTATAATCAAGGTAGATGTAAATACCCATGAATAAAAATGTATATTAATAAAACTATCATAGATTATACATTAAAACAAGAATGAATATGAGATATGGAGAGAAAATCCTCCCATTGTAGTCCCAAAGCTACCATATCCACCATAGTTTCTTCCCAAGCTCTCTTGCCTCCATTCTTGCCTTCCCTGTAACTCTACCTGTGCAAATGGAGGCAAATTAGGGTTAGATTGGGAATAAAAGAGATCATAAGGAAAAATTAGGCGCAAAAGAGGAAACCTAAGATCAAGGGTGAGGATTAAATCAATCCTACGGTTCTGATTTAATCCTCATCCCTTAAGTGATGGGTGAGTGAATTTTAATAAAGTTTGGGTAAAATTAAACTAATAAGGGCTTGGAGAGTTGTTCAAAGGTATGGAGAAATTACCTCATCTTAAGGATGTTTTAATTATAGACTTTTATTTAATACATGTATATGGGGATGTTATAATTTACTTAATGGGAAATTCAAAGATTAATGGGTACATGTGAACTTAATTATTTAAAAGGGGTGGCATGGATTTTATTAGAATTGTTTAGGAAATTAAATTAAACACTAACTTCGGAAATGGTATTAATAAATTCAACATGAACCTTAGCAAGTAAAATTAGATGGAATAAATTTAGTAAATATTATAAATAAAATTGGATTAAAATTATTATTAACCTAAGAAGGAAAATTAAAAGGAACTTATTTAGGACTAATTGATTAATTAAATTAAATTAAATTAAATTAGGGAAGTAATTAAGTCGTAATGCTTTGGGCAATAAAATAATAATTCTGGATTAAATAAATAAAATTAATTCAGAAGGATATATTAGATAAATGAGTAAATATTTTATTAATCATAATTAATGTATTTAACATTGGTTTAATGTGTTTTAATTAAAGAAAAAAAAATAGTCATAAAATTTTTGTTAGTGTTGTGGTTTGGTGTGGGATGATGTGGCGTAATATGTGGGAATCACACTTTTTGATCAGAGATGTGGGTTAAACACTTGGACCCTGGGAAAATGTGGGAACACAAATAAAAACATAGTGGAACTTATACTAGGAGATTTGATATTGTTGAAAAATTTAAAATGGTGAAAACATTGTACACCTGAAAGACAACTAGAATAATTGACTAACTCCCGTTTTAAATCATGTAGTATGTGTAGACTAGACAATGGGTTCTCACACATTGAGATAGAGGGAACACCCCTAGATCATGCTTTTACAACCATATTTCAATAGATTCTATACACCTTACATGAGGTCAATGTCATTATACACAGAGGTTCACTTAGGGGATGACCTGGTCAACATGAGAGAGATCCATGACATAAGGCTCAAGACACTCCATGACACACCGAGGAGCATAGGGCGGGAGAATTCTCATATGGACCCGAGTTAGATAGGAATCAAGACAGAGAGATAGGGCTATGAGACAAAGGGAGAGATCTAGGAGCCATAGACACAAGGAAAACCGTGAGGATATTCCTAGGGGTAGAAATTCATCAGCGATTGATCACATTCAATATATCCTCAAGCTTCACCCAACTCACTTTTCGGAGATACATGAGGATTCCAGTATGAGACATGGCTAATTATCTTGGCGGATGCTTTAAGCTATGTTCGTGCACTAGCGACACAAAGGCTCATGTTTCTAATTATCTTGGAGGGATGGGGCATACATTTAGTGCAGGACATAGGAGAAAAAGCTCCACCTATATTAAGAGTTTGTGATTTTGTTTATCTTTGAGGATCATTTCTAGAGAAGATACATAAGGTGGTTAGTTAATAGTTGATCGATGAGTTCCACGATTTTTGATAGGTGAGCATGATAGTGGGAGATTATGACAGCAAATTCTTGAATAATTCGGTATGTATATTACATGCAAGATGAGGGTAAGAGTTCATAGGTTCATCGGGGATTGAATTTTGGTCTTGGTGCGGTAGTGTGTATGCATTTTCCACAGAAATTTTCGTATTCCATTAAGAAGGCCTATATTGTAGAGGAGAATAGGGGAAGATGAAACATGCACGAGAAAGGGTTGGGATCAACCTACAAAAGTTCTTGAATAGTCGGTTGATGTGCATGACCCCTCCCCCTCACGGTAGGAATGCATGTGCATAGTCTTCCTTCATGTGGCCATAGAAGAAATAGTAGTAGTAGAAAAATGCCCACCAACCTTTCAAGCCTCCACATAGATATGATTCTTAGAGAGGGAGGAGTATGGAGCCTCTAGCTAAAAGGGCCCATAAGGACACATGAAGAACCTAGAGCTTAATCAACCAAAGCTCATGTGCGGTATCCATAACGAGTCTATACTAGGATATTTGGGGTCTACAGCGCAGACTACTAGAGCACTTGGAGGAGACACTTCTCATTGGAGAGTACCTAATAGTTGTTTTGGATGCAATTCACCCAGGAATCACTAGAGAGACTGTCAAACAACCCTCAGAATAAGGGTAAGGGCCAAATTTTAGAGCCGATAGTTGGTGACATCGCATGGACCCATCAAATTTATGAAACAGATCGTGAACTAGTAGGGTCTGATGATTGAAACTTTAGGTAACATTGGTGGTACTCCTACACGTATCTTGTTTGATTTAGGCTCTTTTGATTCCTTTATTTCTCTCTATTTAGTAGATCAATGTAGGATGGTGGTGTTAGGAAAGGTCATAGTTGGGATGTCGAGATGGCTTCTTGAGCAAATCTCAAAGTGGACTCCTTAGTCAAGGAGTGTGTATTTTACCTAGGACACTTTTCCATGAATTGAGATATTTGTATCCTCCCCTTTGTATCTTATGGTGTTATCTTGGGTATGGATTAGCTATCTACACATAAGGCTAGAGTGGAGTGATATAGAAAGGTGATATCTTTTGCAAATGATTTGGGGGAGCAGTCATTGATAGTTTGGGTTAGGAATCCCAAATCAATTTACACTATATCCACTATGCAACTTAAGTGGTGTGTGCGTCGAGGATATCGGTTACATACTATTACAATTAGTGACATGTCAAATTATGATACTAGTGGGCCTTCACTTGATGATCATCACATTTTGAGAGATTTTTTAGATGTCTTTCCCAGTGAGTTACCTAGCCTACCTCCCCCACGTGAGATATATTTTCATATAGATTTTGTTCTGGAGCATAGCCTAAATCGAGACACAACGTATAGGATGACTAACCCTAGGATTTGTGAGTTCAATATTTAGCTTTAGGGCCATCTTGAGAATTGCCTAATCCATCCTAGTGTATCTCCTTAGGATGCACTAGTGATTGTTGTGAAGAAAAAGGATAAATACCTATGATTGTGTATAGATTACAGACAGTTCAACAAAGTGACAATCAACAATTGTTACCCCCTTCCATGCATTGATGATTTGTTTGATCAGATGAAGCAAGATACTATGATTCCAAGATAGATATTAAATTAGGGTATCATCAATTGAGGATTGCAGAGGAAAATATTCATAAGACAGATTTTTGTATGAGATATGGCCACTTTATGAGTTCGCAATTGTGTCATACGGACAGGCGAATGCTCCCGCATAATTCATGGGCTTCATAAATAGGGTATGTCAGATGTTTTGAAATTGTTTCATGCTCAAATTCCTAGATGATATATTGATATACTCACACATGCATGAGGAGCATGAGGAACACCTTCGACGAGGTTCTGCGGTGTCTTTGATAGCAATGACTTTATGAGAACCTAGAGAAGTGTGTGTTCTTTTAGTCGAAGTTCAAGTATTTGGGTCACATCATTTCTGGGGAAGGTATCATAGTCAATCCTTCCAATATTAGAGCTATCATTGATTGGTTGGTGCCAACCAATGTGACCAAGGTACACATCTTTATGGGATTAGCAAGATATTAAAGGAAGTTTGTGTAGGATTTTTCACGTATTTCTCACCCCATCACATCCCTCCAACGAAAGGGAAGAATTTTATATGGTAAAACAATTATGAGTAGCCCTTCATGACTCTAAAGGAACGCCTTACTAAAACATCTATCCTAGTAGTACCAGATCCACATAGGGCCTTCCTTGTATAAACAGATGCTTTATTGGTAGGGATAGAAGAAGCGGTGATGTAGGATGACTGAGTTGTTGTTTCGAGTCTCACAAACCGAACAATTATTATCTCAATTAGCTGACTCATGACCTTGATCTTGTAGTAGTGGTTCGTGATTTAGTTTGATGGCATCATTTTATGTTTGGCAAAAGGTTGATAATCATGAATGATCATTTGATCCTATGAAACCTCTTCATACATCCCAATCTCAATTCACATCAACAATATTAGACGGATATTTTATGTGAGTATGATATGGATATTTAACATGTGAAGGGGAAGGAGAATCTAGTAGCAGGACGCCTTGAGTTGTGGAAACACCTTATCATGGATACATCGGTGAGTACATATTTTAGGATTAGCATCCTTCACCGGCTTCCACAGGATAGGTTCTATCTTTCATCTAGAGCATATTTTAATTCACGCATAACCCTTATGGGGAAGTTTAAGGGGCTATCATTGGATTATGATCGGATTATTTCAAACAAGGGTTGGATTTAAGTTCCTAAAGTTGAAGGATTATGACAAGATATCTTAGCCGAGGATCATGGTGCACTTTATTCATCCCACCTAGGCATGAAGAAGATGCATGCCACACGAGAGGCAATTATTCCATTGGAGTGTCATAGAGGTGAAGGCCAAGCATCAACATCCAAATGGCATTCTTTAACCTCATGTTATACTAGAGTTTAAATGGGACACCATTTCTATGGATTTAATTGTTGGGATAGATATGTCGATATATCACCATGACATGATCATGTACATGGTGGATAGATTGATGAAAGTGGTTCATTTGTCTTCGGTGAAGAGCACCTGTACATCTAGTGCGCTTACTCAAGTTTATTTGGATGAGATAGTCGGACTTCATGGGATTTCATGGAATATCATTTATAACCATGATCCTTTATAAAAATCACATTTTAGACCACCATGTATTTTTTTCTTGTGACTAAGATAAATTTTAGTATAACTTATCAACAAGAGACATATGGTTATACTAAGCGAGGTGTTATCACCGAATCACAGCACCCCTGGATGTTGATCAGATTTCTAGTTTGATCACTCTAAGCATCCAGTGTGATTGGATAACATGGGTACTATCTCCAAGTTGTGGGACTTGCTACTTGAGATAGACCTCCAGAGAAAGCTGGTTCTTGCTCCTAAACTACCTGCCACAATCTACTCTAATGCAGGAGAAACTAGCTATTCTAACCTAAAATTCCAAGGGACCAGAGAGAGAGAATGCATAAAATGAAAGCCTACACTAAAGCGGTGATACACCAGAAAAGAGGGTGTGAGAGTAATCTCCAAATGTGTGAAATACAGAGGCAAAGTGCACACTAGAAGAGGTGATGACAGTTCACCATAATCCAGCAAAATGCATTCACAGCAATATTCCAAGCACACACAATAATAATGAATTCCTGTAAGAACATAATAAATAGACACAATATACTTGTAGAAAGATTAAAGGGGCAAGAAGAATGCAAGGAAACACAGCAGGGAAGATATATCCACAAACCGATATTTTATTGCTTCATGATATGCAGATTCAATCTATTACAAGATAAGGGCCTGGATCACCATGCAAGGAGTCCACTACAAGGGCTGCATGACACACTAGCTTCACAGAGCAATTTTTGAGCTTTGTTACCCAAAAACTCTCCCCCTTACAATGAGCCCAACACTCCAAGCCAAATCAATGCCAACTGCTCAGCGTTTGATCAAGAAGACTGTCCAAGCACTGATGAAGCTGACACCAAGGTTGGAAGCATCCCAGATTTGACTCTTGATGAATGGGCAAGCAAGGTGCATGCTTTTGATCCCTATCAAGAAATAGAAGAATCTGAGCTGGGAGTCTATTGTTTACATGAAGAGAATCAACCTCTTCCCAGCATCACCAAGCCAGATCATAAGGACAAGAATGAAGTATGGCAATTGTTCTTTGATGGGTCAAGGAGCAGACAAGGTGCAGGAGGAGGAGCTATGCTCATTTCACCGCAAGGTATAAGGTATTACTCAGCCTTCCGTTTCCAGTTTTCCTGTTCAAACAACACAGCTGAGTATGAAGCCTTAATTCATGGACTGCACTGGGCAAAGAAGAAAGGCATCAGAAATTTACAAGTGTTTGGTGATAGTGAGCTGATCATAAACCAAGTCAAAGGAAAAAATGCTGCCAAGAATGATCTGTTGAAGAACTACAAAAATCGGGTATGGGATCTTATTGAAGATTTTGAAGCTTTTAGCATCATTTCCATCCCAAGAAAAAGAATGAAGTCACTTGACATTTGAAACAATTGGGGCTGCGTTTGATGTTGTAGAAAGTATCAAAAGTGAGAAAACTCAGCCTCATATCAAAGTGGTTGTGAGACCAGCTGTTCCGGATAACAACACAAGTTGGCAAGTCTTCGAGAATGATCAGCAAATTGTTAATTTCCTACAAGAAGAAGCTGAGTTCTCCATGAGAAATCAAGACAAGTTGGAGCAGCAGTATGGTGACCAAGTGGTGCAGCTGAGGACTAACAAACTGCCAAAAGGCCTCATAACGCTGGAGTCAATCTTCAACCCGAATGATCAGTTCCGGAAGGAGAAAGCGAACATTCAAGTAAAGGGTGAAGATTCAGAGCCTATCTTAGTAGATGAAGGCAAGACATTACAAATTGGCAAAGTAAGTACTCCACAAGAGAAATCTGATTTTGTTCAGCTTTGTCAAGAATTCCCAGATGTCTTTGCTTGGACTTACAAAGATTTAAGAGGTTTCAATCCAAATTTGGCACAACATACTATCGAGTTGGATCCGGAATCCAAGCCTGTCAGGAAAAAGCAAAGGCCAGTGAATCCTCATATCGAGCCTCTCATGAGAAAAGAGTTAGGCAAGCTCATTGAGGCCAGTATCATCTTCCCCATCAAACACTCAAGTTGGGTTGCAAACTTGGTGCCGGTAAGAAAGAGAAATGGAGAAATAAGATTGTGTGTGGACTTTCGCGATCTAAATAGAGCATCACTCAAAGATCATTATCCGCTTCCATCAATGGAACAAATATTGCAGGTTGTAGCTGGTTCAGAAAGGTTTTCATTGCTAGATGGATATTCAGGCTATAATCAGATATTGGTGAAAGAAGAAGATCAATTCAAAATGGCCTTCACTACAAAATGGGGCACGTATGCTTACAAGAAGATGCCATTTGGACTGTCAAATGCCGGAGCAACATTTCAGCGAGCTATGGATATGGCGTTCAAAGGCTTGATCAACAAGATAGTGCTGGTATATCTAGATGATATCACTATCTTCTCAAAGAATGCAGCAGACCATCTCTTTCACCTCAGACAAGTGTTTCAGAGGTGTAGAAGGTTTGGAGTGTCATTGAATCCAAAGAAGTGTGTATTCTTGGCACACGAAGGCAAACTGTTGGGCCACATTGTCTCTAGGGAAGGGCTAACAATTGATCCTGAAAGGGTTGAAGCCATCCGAACGCTTCCATTACCACACCACAAGAAATCTCTCCAAAGCTTCTTAGGAAGGATAAACTTTGTCCGCAGATTTGTGCCTAATTTTGCCACTCTTGTGAAGCCTCTAACAATGATGTTGAAGAAGAGTCTGGCATTCAAATGGACAGCAGAAGGCAAGGAGAGTTTTGAAAGCATCAAGCATGCAATATCACAAGCTCCAACTCTTATCAACCCAGATTTCTCAAAGGACTTCATGTTGTATGCATTTGGAGGATCAGATACAATCTCAGCTATCTTGACACAGCTGAATAGAGAAGGTTCAGAACAGCCCATAGCATTCTTCAGTCAAACCTTGGAAGATTATGAAATAAAGTATTCTTTCATCGAGAAGCATGTCCTTGCTGTTATCAGAAGCTTGAAGAAGTTCAGACACTTGGTCTCAAACAATAAAATTCAACTGCTGGTGTCTCATGCTGGCGTCAAGGACTTCCTCCTAAACAAGGATTTAAATGAGAAGAGAGCAGGTTGGATCACTCGGGCGATGGAATATGATATTGAAATCAAAGTGACCAAGCTAGTTCGTGGCAAAGGCTTGTGTGAGCAGCTCGCTTCCAAACAATCAGACGAGCCAAAAAGTGAAGAGGATGTTGTCCTGCTACTACAGAATGATCAAGAACAGCCAGCTGATGATGCATCCATCCCATGTTGGACTCAAGACCTTGTGCATTACCTCCAAACAGGTTTGTGCCCTCCAGAAGTGAGCAAAGCAAAAAGGAGATACTTCAGATTACAAGCCATTCCATATGTGCTTGTTGACGGAGTTTTGTTCAAGAAGGACATCAATGGTGTTCTATTAAGATGCATTGGAACAGGTCAAGTTGAGAAGATCCTACACGAGTTCCATGACGGGGAAGGAGGAGGCCACTTTGCTCCACGAGTAACAGCTCTAAAAATCATGAAAGCTGGTTACTATTGGCCTACTGTGTTCAATGATTGCTACTCATGGGTCAAGAAATGCAAGAGATGTGCATTCTTCACAGGGAAAGAGAGGTTAGCAGCGCTGCCCCTTCGTCCAATTTCAGCGGATCAGCCATTCATGCAATGGGGATTGGACTTCATTGGAGTCATCAATCCAAATTCAAGTCAAGGCCACAAGTGGATTCTAACAGCAACAGACTATTTCACCAAGTGGACTGAAGCAGTGGCGCTCAAGGAGGCAAATGAATCTAATATCTTAGATTTCTATGAAGGGATAGTCACGAGGTTTGGTGCCCCTGCCACTATCATATCAGATAATGCATTGGCATTTCTTGGCACAAAGATCACTGAGTGGGCTGTAAAAAATTGTGTGTATCTCAGCACTTCATCAAACTATTACCCTCAAGGTAATGGCCAAGCCGAGTCTACAAACAAGAACCTACTAAGAATCATCAGGAGGACTCTGGATGAAAATCAAAGAACTTGGCATACAAAGCTCAAATCAGCTCTATGGGCTGATAGGATCACACCCAAGAGATCTACAGGAAGCTCTCCATACAAGCTTGTATACGGGAAAGAAGCAGTTCTACCTATATCGCTTGAGTTGCCAGCACTGGAACTCCTGAAACAGTTGGAGCTGGCTGAGTTTGAACCTATGGAAATCAGGTATGCAGAGCTAATGGAATTAGAAGAAACAAGAGAGCACGCAATGCAGACCATAGAAAAGGATAAAGCATTGGTCAAAAAGAGTTTTGACAAGAAAGCTAAGGCCAGGATATTACAAACTGGAGATTTGGTACTGAAGTGGGATGCTGATCGTGCAAAACCAGGAAAGCACTCCAAGTTTGATGCCATCTGGAGTGGCCCATACATGATCATTGAATGCAAAGGTAGCAATGCTTTCCGACTGGCTAAGTTGGATGGTGAAGAATTGCAGATCCCAGTCAATGGGATCTATCTCAAACGTTGCTACTAGAAAGATAGACTTTCACCCTTGTAAATATTAATTTAGAATTTCCATTCCTCTAAGTGCTTATGCACATTGTACTGCTGTTAGAGTAGTTTTTATTTCCCTAAGTGCTTGTGCACATGTCCTATTGCTTCTAGTATGTGCATGTTTGCAGTTCATCAAGCTCCTGGAAAAGAATTTGCAGCTATGAGAAGACCAGCTCAACGAACGTTTCAATGGCTCAAGGACAGAGGTTTTCAAATTTCAGATCAGCTGAGAGGTTATCAAACGGACTCCATGCCCAATGGATTGCTACAAACAGCTGGTCGTTCTTCAATCTGGCAGGCAGATGACCCCGCTGAGTCGCCAAAATTGTTATCCAAAATTCACCCCCAAGGTAACTTTGATAACATGCAAGCAATTATATTGATTCAGGGTGAAAAGTCATGTTTCTAGGGTCCCCTCATATTTGTCTAACTCCCCTGTCCAAGAGGAAGAGAGTAAGTTCTGAGAAAATGCGAAAAAAAAGGGTTGCAGAAGGCAAATAGGTTGATCCAGGAAAAATCGTGAAAATTGGCTAAGTCCCGCTCAAGGTCACCTCTGGGACGTTTGGGACAGAAAAGCGCGAACCGGCCGAACCGGGCGAAATCAGCACAAACAGTCCGAAACGCAGCAGGGACAAATGGGACAAAAGTACGCGGCGGGCGCGAAATTCCGGTTCGACAGAGAAAAAATTGACTAACTGCTGAGAGGGTCGCCTTTGGGACAAGCGGGACAAAAAGACGCGAACCGGCCGAACCGGGTGAAATGAGTCAAGGCAGCTCAAACAGCCGGGATGCACGGGCCAAAATGCACGCGCGAACCGGTGGATCGGCTGAAATGAGAACTTTGTCCTTAACAAGCGGGACAAAAGAGCGCGAACCGGCCGAACCGGGCGAATTTGTCCCAGACGGTCCGAAAGCAAATGGGACATTTGGGACAAATGGGCGCGAACCGGCCGGTTCGCCCGAAATCAGCACAAGGAGCACTGTGCTAAATGGGACAAAGGGACGCGCGGGACGCGAAAAGCCGAAATGGCCGAAGGCAGGGAAGAAAAGTCAACGTTTGGTCCGGAAACTTCAAACGGCCATAACTTTTGACTCCGAGCTCCGATTTTCATAAAATTGGACTTTCTCGGATTTATTAATTTTAATGAGGGTAGATATATTTAAATAAAAGAAACATATTCGGCTCCAGTCAATCAATGCTCATTCCCGTCAAATGACAGAAAACGCCTGCCAGGCCCAAAACAGCTGCCCGCACTCAGAAGGCCATAACTTTTGCATTTCTCAACGAAATCGCACAAAATTGGTACCGTTGGAATCGTGGTTCCGAGCCCGACGCACAACAATCAAGAAATTCTAGATTTGATCATAAATTGATTGAGATTTTTAAGAAAACGTGGCCGGGTTCAGAACAGTGTTTTATTTGGTAGCTGGGAGTGCAATTAAGAGGCATGGTCATCATTCATTCTCTGCTGCAGCACATGGGACAGTATGGGGAGCCTTTTCCAAGTAATTTATACCCATTCCACTCAATTTAATGCCTCTTACAGGTGGTTGAAGGACAGATTTCGGGATTTCCATTTTCCCTTCTCTTTTCCTTCTCATTTTTCTATAAAATGAAGTGTTGGGCTCATTGTAAGGGGGAGAGTTTTTGGGTAACAAAGCTCACAAAATTGCTTTGTGAAGCAGTGTGTTGCAGCCCTTGTAGTGGACTCCTTGCATGGTGATCCGGCCCTTTTCTTGTAATAGATTGAATGCGTGTGCATATCATGAAGCAATAAAATATCGGTTTGTGGATATATCTTCCCCGCTTGTGTTTCCTTGCATTCTTCTTGCCCCTTTAATATTTCTACAAGTATATTGTGTCTATTTATTATGTTCTTGTAGGAATTCATTATTATTGTGTGTGCTTGGAATATTCTTTGTGAATGCATTTCTTTGGATTATGGTGAATCTGTCATCACCTCTTCTAGTGTGCACTTTGCCTCTATATTTCACACATTTGGAGATTACTCTCACACCCTCTTTTCTATTGTATCACCGCTTTAGTGTATGCTTTCATTTTATGCATTCTCTCTCTCGGTCCCTTGGAATTTTAGGTTAGAATAGCTAGTTTCTCCTACATTAGAGTAGATTGTGTAAGGTAGTTTAGGAGCAAGACTTTCCAGGCTTTCTCTCGGAGGTCTATCTCAAGTAGCAAGTCCACAACTTGGAGATAGTACCCATGTTATCCAATCACTGGATGCTTAGAGTGATCAAACTAAAAATCGATCAACATCCAGTGGTCGTGATTCGGTGATAACAAACGAGGTGAAACAGAAACTTGAGGATATCCTTTACATGTATACGTTATGGATAGATGCATTGATTGGAGTATCTATATCTCAGTAGAGGTTTCATATAATAGTATTTTTCAAAGTTCGATTAGAATGACACCATTTCAGCAATTGTATGGAAGAAATTGTAGGACCCCTTTGAGATGGGACATGTTAGAGGATAGGATTTCTATTGGGTGAGCTATGTTACAGGATATGAAGGAGTAGGTCATCCTAGTGAGGTATAAATTACATGAGGAACAAGATAGGTAGAAGTAGTACGTGGATAAGAGTAGGATATAATGTAGTTACGAGGTGGGCTCGAAGGTGTTCGTGAGATTGGATGCCAATCCGTTATGGAAAGGGATCTAAGATAGCTCTTAGATTTGTGGGTCCATTTTTGATCTTCAAGCGGATCGGTCCCATGGCCTACCACTTACCCTTTCCACACACACTTATCTCGCATCAATGATGTTTTCCATGTTTTTGTTTTTATATCCATCTCATGTCTTATATTGTACATCTTTTGTAGGTGTAGGAGTAGGGATATATGACTATGGAGCCCATGTGCATCATCGATCCTAGGACCATGGACCTTCGAGGGCATGAGATTGATCGGGAACACATCAAATGAGATAAATATGATGTGTTTCAAGCTACACATGAGGATGTCACCTTGCTACAAGACCAATTTCCACTCTTTTTTTTGAGTCTAAGGGGAGGGGGATGTAGTTCCCACTCCTCTTCAAAACTTATTTCTGTTATTATCAATTTTACTAGATGCTTAGATAAATGGATATTTATATAGTTTTTGGATATCATGTTGATAGACTATAAGGACATTTGATTAATATGGTGATTTAACCCTTATCAAGGATTATATGGATGCATAGCTAAAACCATTAGATATTGTATCTCATGTTTATTTAGTCTTGCTTTATTTATATATTGACATATTGGATTCATAGTAGTTGCATGACTATATTTAGATGTATCATCTAATTGTTATCTCTCGAAAGTGCACCCTGTAGAGAGATGGCTGCAGGTTTTCTAAGCTTACAAAATTTGATCTCTCTCTTTCATAGATACAATGGAAACACCTTAGGTATGTGGGTATACCTATTTTGAGGTGAGTCTCGGTATCAAGGTCGGTTCCTTGTTGATGTATCCTAAACTACTTATGGGGTTTAAGGGTAAAAGATGACTATAAAATAATTAAAACTAAGGTGATACACCAAATTTATATGAGGGCTTTGACTGAGTATATGCACAATTTATATGTGAAAGGATTTTTATGCATGAACCAATAGTTTTTCTATAAAATATCAAGGGAAAAACACTTTGAGGTATTGAGGGATATTATCACAACAATACATTTAAGCTAAACATTCACATTAATATCATGCAAAAATTACTGAGTTTGCAACAGGGTAAGATGATTAATCAGGGAATTTTCATTCACAAGACTAGTAAAAACATACACAAGACTATAAATAATTGGTAAAGTGAAAATATTTCACTCTTATAAAGCAAAAATGGAAAAAATTGCTTCAATACTCCTATATCCAAAAATTCCTCCTTGTGCTTTGCAAAGGCACACAATATATAACAAGATTAATTCTCCCACCCTTCCTAAAAATAGCCTAAGGCTTGTACTCACCCATGCATCCTATTTTTATCCTTTATTTAATAATAAATAAAGGGATAAAATAATACAAACTAGTACAAGAGGTATTAATAGCCTTTGATTACATCATCACCAACCGAAGTTGATTGTTCTATTTTTAATAAGGTTAGGTGAATAATTTTCTAAAATAAGATTGCTTGCTAGGCAAGTCTCTCTCCATGGGCATACAACTTTGTCTCCTTCTCTATTTTGACCTCTTGTGAAGCATGAAAAAATAACTCCTTATTTAAAAACAAAATAAGTACAAATTTTTTAATATTTTGCAAAGTAAAAAAATCTGTGGGGACCACCAACCATGTGCACATGTTCGATATTTACCTCTCTTTCAAAATGGTCACATGAGTGACACTCTGTAAATCAAATCTAGTTCCTTGAAGTGGGGACCACCTTCACTTTACCAAGATTGGCCACCTTTGTGGATGTAGAAAATATAAAAGGGGCGACCATTTTATAGTACACATGCCATACTATAGTTTTCCCCCTTTTGATAAATACATTCATGTATATCCTTTTCGGCCTTTCAGATATTTCAAAATTCACCTTTTCGGTGATAGACATGTATGATGGCACTTTGCATTTTTGGAATTAGATTATAGTTCAGACCTTTAAAATTCAAAAATTGTAATTATTATTTTTAAAACATGGACTGCCTCCTCCCACTACATGATGATCGAACCCTTGGTATGTCGGTGGAAAATCCTAACCTTGATGGATTAGGGTTTCATTGAGTGCTCTCCATGTGCATTACTTGATAACCATGGTTTGATTAAATTAATCCTCACGAGTTAAGGGAGAAAATTCCAAAACCCTAACCATTTCATTCATTTCACTTTGAGCTCCACTCAAGCTAAGGAAACTATGTGGAAATTGTTATGGCTGCCATTCATGAAGTTTCAAACTTGATTTTTTCAAGTGGATATGAGCTTTTGGTCCTGAAAGGTTAATATAGAACCTCTATTTCTCTGTACTGCAATTGTGGATACCTTCATTGTATGGATTTTTCTCTGTTGATTTTGGTACCATGCCACCATTGATGAATTTTGAAACTCTGGTTTCTTCGATTTACCAACTGTGGGTAGTCATTAATCTGATTATTTTTTGAAAATATTGTTCTTGAGGATAAATGGGTGTCGAATCTTGTACTCAGCCATGGATTTTTACTTGGGGTATCCACCATTCTTTTTTTCTCTGAAGCTCGTTAAGGAATTTATCTCTGTTTGGTTATCTGCTTCTGCATGGCATATTACTCTGTCGTGGCTCGGCCTGGAGGGTTTTGAAGGCAGGCTGAGAGGTCCTTTTAGAGAAAATTTTGAGGAAAGGAATCTCAACTGTGGACTAAAATATTATTTCAACTTCTATCACTATTATGTCATTTCAAAGGTATGTTTGTAAATTTCCACCCTTTTATAGCTCAAACAAGGGTTATACTCTGTGGACTAGTCATTATTTCTTTAGATCTACATGTTTTCTGATGTGGGTATATCATTACTTGCTGTTTTAATACCCATTTTCATGTTTTGTTTTTTGCATTGTGGGTTTCCCTTAAAATAAGTTTTCCTTCATGATAAGCTTTATCTAGGCTGATCTTTGCTATGGCGACCATTGTATAAAATGTGAAATCTATGTTTTCTGTTCTTGGGGTCGATTTGACATTTGTGATTTCTGGGTTTCTTTCATCTATTTCTAAGTATTCGAGCATCTGTAGCTCCTTTACGAGTTCTTCTGAGTGGGATGGTTGAGAATGTTTGCTACCATTTTTGATATTTCAAGCACGAAAACTATGTTATTATTCAACCTCTACATTTTCTGTAATCACCAATGCCGATTAGTTGAGCTCGTATTTGGTTGTTTTGAGGCACTGATAATTAGCTCCCTTCTGTGATTTCTTGCTACCCAGTACACATATTTCAATCATTCAGGATTTAAGAAAAATGTTTCCATTAACTGTTGATTGAGTGAAATATCTCAGATCCACTTGAACACTTGAACTTGGCTTCACTATTTATCATTTAGAGATATTCATTTTTTATGCTACAAAGTATTTCGTTCGAGCTTGATGCCATGGAGCTCTATCTATGTAAATTTCTAACTGTAATTTATACTTCCTATTTCATCCTTTGTCTAATGACTATATCTACTGAAAGAAAATAGACTGTACCTTTCTTGTAACTTAGAGATGTTCTAAGATGCATTTTACTCTGAATATTTGCTTTCAATGGAGCTTTTGTTCCTTCATGTGTAATCCATTATAACTAGATCGAGTCTTGACTTTCTATGATGAACCTGATGTTAATCTTTTCTTGATCTATTTCCTTGCATAAATAGTTGTACTTCTTTGATATGGCAGCATATCTATAATTCATACTTCCTTTATTTGAAAACTAGAATTCATAGAAAGGATGTACTTTGTAAAATTACTTCAAATTTCATGTTATTCAACTGTTAAGCTATAATGAATGCTCCAAGTACTTCAATATGATGACTGAAAGTGTAGTCCATTTCTTCTCTACATTATATACTGTATTTCCTTTTATTATAGCTCTGATATGCATGCTAAAAAAGTCGTAAATGTCCATTTTACATGGCGAAGCCCTATCAAAATTTTCCTAAATTCTCTTTTCATTCTATTTCAGCTGCAATTTTATCTCATTTCAATCAACTTCAACCTTTAAATTTTGATTCTTTTGCTTCACCTTTGTTACACTTTTAAATGCATGAATTTATGAAGTTAGAAGTATAAAGAGTTAAATTAAACCCTAAGCTCAGTATTGATGATCGTTTGCTTCTCCCTTTTCAGGTACCATGATGTAGTTGCATAGTGGATAGCTGGAAAAACAATTCAGAAAGAGAAGAACACTCCTCGAGGAAATGATGGGTTTCTTTTACCTCTTTACATTTTCAGCTTCATAAATATATGCATTGTTTTTCCTTTCAGTTATTTCTCATGGCTTGTGTGAGAAAAATATGTACTATTATTATTAATGAATAAATGAAAATATTTTCGTGTCATGAGATGTATGTCCTTCCTTTCTATACTTTATTTCATTTGTATGGATAATGAATGAACTTATAAAACTCAAAACACTATAAATAATTCACTTAATCATAGAAATAAATAAACAATCAAGTTTACCTTATTCTTTCTCATTGAAAAATTCAAACCGCCTATAAAGCGTAAATTGTCTTTCAATGCGGCCATCTGTCTATAGCTTTAGAATATCATGTCTGATACATGTTGTCCTTCCTACCTTCCTGGGGCTTTCAATGGTTATTCACAGTTGTTACATAGTTCTGATGATGGTTTCAAATGGAATGGTTGCATCTATAAGGCATGGCATCCTTAAACTATACCCAAGTTGTAGTTTTGATCCCAAATGACTTTCAACTTTCCAAAACAAAAAATTTAAAATTTATATCTTAATCCGAGGTGGCTGCCCCAAACATAACCAAACTCGTAACTAACCAATTTGAGAAACTTAAAAGTTTGAGTTGACCTTTTAGCACGGGGTGTAAAAAAGTCAACATTTTTGGCGATCCTATGGGGAAAGCTACCTGCTAGCTTGTAAACCAGTGCCTTGCTCTTGTCTATTGGGCATGGATTCCGTAGCATGTAACCAAAATTTTCCTTTTCAGAAGGTCCAACCATTCCAAAACAAAATAAAGCTAGGAAAGGATCTAGTAAACAAGATCACATGCATGAATGCACTTATTGAATTGAAAAAATTGCAATGTGCAAGAACTGCACTTATTGAAAGGAAATCCTAATCTACCCTACTCTAACCAGCAGCAACTAAGGCTAAACAAAACCAAACAGGCAGTGAGAAGTAGCTCCCCTTTCTCCAAAACCAAGGCCATGAATTCAGCTCTAGATACCAAGAGAATGTCAAAGCTAAAAGTAAGTTATGTACCTTTATTTCACTCATCAGATCAGTCCAAGAAATGGGAAGCACCTCTATTTAATCTATAATTTGTTCTAACTTGACTTGAGGCTTTATTATTGAGAACATGTAACTCACTTTTGTGCTCCAAGACAAGCATGAAATCTGGAAATGTTGTTACTGGGTGGGAATTAGCCAAATACTGAATAGGGCAAGGCCTTTTCATGCAAAAATTGCTGACGCTTTTATTTGATCTAAATCATGAATATCATTTTCAATAATGAGATCTTTTTGAAGCTTTCCTGGAGGTTGTTTTATGTCTTCCAATTGTTGTAACTCATCTTGAAACTATTTTGAGATCTGCTTCTATTCGTAAGTTGTTCAATGACTGTTGTAAGTAACCTTTCAACACTTCTATCAAATGATTCTGCATTTCTCAGATCCTCCATGCAGTCTAAGAACTGAATATCATCCTCTTCTTCTTCATAGGTACTATCCAGATACATGGTATAGTACAAAAAATTAAAGATCATCTTCTTCATTTTCATAGGTACTTATATGAAGTTGTTGTTCTGAATCAGCCTGTTGGGCATTCTGAAACTGATCGAACATACTTCAGCTCCTTCAAATTGTTGTTCCACAACTGATCTTTCATCTTGATCATTCTGGTTTGACAAATAATCTATAGGATCAAATTTTCTATTTTTTCTGCACAAGATTTGATTTGAGTAGCATGTTGTTCTGAGACATTATTCTCCCAAAATGGTTCTTCCAAGAGGGAAAATAAAGATCTGTAATCAATAGCATCTCTTCCTCTTTTTAAGTACAAGAGGGACCTTATCAACTAGAGGTTCTTTGAATTTTGAAACTAGTAAAATTAGTTAGTTCTATAGGTTGTTCTTCACCTATGTAGTTTTCCAAATCTGACAAGAAATCAGCCTCCTCAAAGCTATAAATTTGAAACACAATTTCCTTGAATTTCACCCTCCTTTTCATTTGAAAGTGGTCTATTCTCTTCTGATATGGCTGTAAGCTATGTGAGTATGGTGCCTTCATGCACACTACACTCAGAATATGTAGATTGTAGATCATCTTCCAAACACTCTTGATCTGCTGGAAAAATAGGTTGCACCTCTTATATGGTTTCTTTTTCCAAAACTGGAATAAAATCAAACTGAAACTTCAACACCCATCCATGCAAGTTCTACAAAAATTCTAGCCTGTTATTTTCTATCAGTTGCCCCTCCTTGATCTTTTGATTTTCTATTTCATGGACTTGAAGTATGGGTAAAGGAGGAGTAAGCTTAGTTTCAGCTTCGATTGGAATATTTTGGACAAGAGGTTGGGGTATAAGATCTGCATTTAGAACATCTTTTGAATGCCAACTTGGACACTTAATTTTTACTTTAGTATGTGATTGTGGGGTAGAAAAAGTAGGAATTGCAACAGCTTGATAGTTAGGAAATGGAGGAATAAGTTGCATTGGATTGACAAGGAGAATTTATAGGCATTAAATTTTCATAGGGAGGGTAAGCAAGAACATCCCATTGACAAGGTTCCCTATCCTGACACCTATCATTCTTCGTTACTATCAATTTATCAATTTGTTCCTTGATAGCTAAATATTGTTGCTTCAAAATATTAAACTCAATTCTAAGATTTCTTTGCCTTTCATACTTAGCATGTAATGCTCTACATAACTTTGACATTGAAAAACATAACCCACATATTGGTAATCATTTTTATATACAGGGTTTGGGTTATTAGAATATTCATTCTGATAAGGGTTATAAAACTGATCTGAAGGATAAGGTGGATAAAAGGACTCTTTGGTTTGGTTTGTAATATTTTTAAAATTGAAGATTCATGGTTACAGGACCTCATAAAATATTGAACTTATGAAAACAAGTCTATTGTTCACAAAACAAATTGATAACAGCAAAATAACATATCTGAATTTCTTGAAAAATACCTGAAGACTGCAGCTAAAAATTTTAATACTTGTTGAAAAGTGCTATACTGATCTAGAATAAGATTTACGGAGTCGCTAGATGAGTTCTGCTTCGGATCTTGAATCTTCAGAATGCATCAATAGTAGTTCTTTCCAAAACTGCTATGCATGGTGTCTGATCTGCTTGAATGATGAAACACCTCTGAAAGTGAAACTTTTAGTTGTGTGAGTGTCCCACTGGGCATGCCAAAAACTATTATCTCTCAAAAGTGCACCCTATAGAGATATGGCTACATTTTTTCTAAGATTACAAAACTTGATCTTTCTCTTTAGTAGATACAATGGAAACACCTCAGATTTATGGGTATACCTATTTTGAGGTGAGTCTCGTATCAAGATTGGTTCCTTGTTGATGTATCCTAAACTACTTCTTGGATTTAAGGGTAAAAGATGACTATAAAATAATTAAAAATAAGGTGATACACCAAATTTATATGAGGGCTTTGACTGAGTATATGCACAATTGATATGTGAAAGGATTTTTGATGCACGAACCAACAGTTCTTCTATAGAATATCAAGGGCAAAACACTTTGAGGTATTGAGGGAGATTATCACAACAATACTGCTAAGCTAAACATGCACATTAATATCATGCAAAAATTACTAAATTTGCAACAGGGTAAGATGATTAATCAAGGAATTTTCATTCACAAGACTAATACAAATATACACAAGACTACAAATAATTGGTAAAGCGAAATTATTTCACACTTAGAAGGCAAAAGCTGAAAAAAGCTTCAGTACTTCTATATCCAAGAAGTCCTCCTTGTGCTTTGCAAAGGCACACAATATATAGAAATATTTATTCTCCCACCCTTCCTAAAAATATTCTAAGGCTTGTACTACTTTATGCATCCTATTTTATAATTTATTTAATAATAAATAAAGGGATAAAATTATACAAACTAGTACAAGAGGCATTAATAGCCTTTGATTACATCTTAGTAAACTGAAGTTGATTTCTCTAATTTTAATAAGGTTGGGTGAATAATTTCTAAAAAATTGATTTGCTGGCCGAATCTCTCTCCATGGGCATGCAACTTCATCTCCTTCTTTATTCGACATGTTATGAAGAAGCATGCAAAATAAATCCCTATTCAAAAACAAAATAATTAAAAACTTGTAATATTTTGCAAAGTCTAAATATCCTATGGGGACTAGATGCCATGTGCACATGTTCTGATATTGACCTCTCCTTCAAAAGGGTCACATGAGTGACACTCTCCAAATCAACTCTAGCTCCGAAAATGGGGACCACCTTCACTTTACCTCGATTGGC
The DNA here is from genome assembly GCA_018340775.1 of Taxus wallichiana var. yunnanensis. NCBI lineage: Eukaryota > Viridiplantae > Streptophyta > Pinopsida > Cupressales > Taxaceae > Taxus > Taxus wallichiana. Next base: position 98,727,171 of record CM031241.1, read on the forward strand.
CACCTTTGTGGATGTAGAAAATATAAAAGGGTGACCATTTTATATTACACATGCCATACTATAGTTCGGCCCCTTTTGATAAATACGTGCATGTATATCCTTGTCGGCCTTTTCATATTTCAAAATTCACCTTTTCGGTGATAGACATGTATGATGGCACTTTGCATTATTAGGAGTTGGATTATAGTTCAAACCTTTTAAAAGTCAAAAATTGTAATGATTATGTTTTAAAACATTAATTTCCCCCTTCCACTCCATAATTTCTTAACCCTTAGTATGTCGGTGGAAAATCTTAACCTTGATGGATTAGGGTTTCATTGAGTTCTCTCCACATGCATTACTTGATAACGATGGTTGATTAAATTAATCCTCACAAATTAAGGAAGAAAATTCCAAAACACTAACCATTTAATTCATTTCAATTTGAGCTCCACTTGAGCTAAAGATACTCTATGGAAATTGTTATGGTTGCCATTCATGAAGCTTCCAAATTCTTTTTCTTTTTGGGTGAATATGAGCTTTGCGGTCATGAAAGGTTAATATAGAACCTCTATTTTTTGTACTGCAACTGTGGATACCCTCATCGTATGGATTTTCTCTATTGATTTGGGTACCATACCACCATTGATGAATTTCAAAACTTTGGTTTCTTAGATTTACCCCAGTCCTTGAGGGCATGAGATTGATCAGTGTACACGTCAAATGAGATCAATATGATGTGTTTCTAGCTATATGGGAGGATCTCACATTGCTACAATCCCGAGTTCCTCTCTTTCTTTAGTCTAATGGGAGGGGGATGTAGTTCTACTCCTCTTCGACACTTATTTCTATTATTATCAAGTTTACTAGATGCTTAGATACATGGATATTTATATATTTTTCACATATTATGTTGATAGACTATATGGACAATTGATTATTATGGTGAATTGACCCTTATAATGGATTATATGGATTCTTAGTTAAAACCGTTATATATTGTTACACATGTGTATTTAGCGTTGCTTTATTTATATATTGACTTCTTGGATCCATTGCGATTTATGTTATATTTAGATGTATCATCTAATTGTTGTCTCTCAAAGTGCACCTGTAGAGAGATGGCTACATGTTTTCTAAGATTCCAAAACTTGATCTATCTCTTCCATAGATAGAATGGAAACACCTCAAGTCTATGGGTATACCTATTTTGAGGTGAGTCTGCTGGTATCAAAGTCGGTTCCTTGTTGATGTATCCTAAACTATTTCTAGTGTTTAAGGGTAAAATATGACTTGACAATAATTAAAACTAAGGTGATACAACAAATTTATATGAGGTCTTTGACTTAGTATATGCAAAATTGATATTTGAAAGGATTTTTAAGCACGAACCAATAGTTTTCTAAAGTATACCAAGGAAAAACACTTTGAGGTATTGAGGAGATTATCACAATAATCTTGTTAAGCTAAACGTGCACCTTAATATCATGCATAAATTACTAAGTTTCAGACAGGGTAAGATGATTAATCGGGAATTTACATTCTCAAGACTAATAGAAATATACATAAGACTACAAATAATTGGTAAGGTAGAGAATATTTCACATTTAGAAAGAAAATTTTTAAAAATTGCTTGATACTTCTATATCCAAAAATTCCTCCTTGTGCTTTGCAAAGCCACACAATATATAGCAAGATTTATTCTCCACCCTTCCTAAATATAGCCTAAGGCTTGTACTTTTCCATGCATCCTATATTTATCCTTTATTTAATAAATTAAAATAATACTAACTAGTACAAGAGTCACTAATAGCCTTTGATTACATCTCAATCAACTAGAGTTGATTGTTCTATTTTTAGTAAGGTTGGATGAATAATTTTCTAAAAATATGATTGCTTGCTAGGCAAGTCTATCTCCATTGGCATGCAACTTCGTCTTCTTCTTTTTCTGAACTCTTGTGAAGCATACAAGAATAAATCCCTATTCAAAAACAAAATAATTACAAAAATTGTAATATTTTGCAAAGTATAAACATCTGTAGGGACCACTGCCATGTACACATGTTACGATATTAACCTCTCCTTCAAAATGGTGACATGAGTGACACTCTACAAATCAACTCTAGCTCCTTGAAGTGGGGACCACCTTAACTTTACCAAGATTGGCCAACGTTTTAGACGTAGAAATTATAAAAGGCGACCATTTTACATTACACATGTCATACTATAGATCTTCCCCCTTTTGATAAATACATGTATGTATATCCTTGTCGTCCTTTGCATCTTTCAAAATTCACCTTCCAGTGATAGACATGTATGATGGCACTTGGCATTATTTGGAGTTAGATTATAGTTTAGACCTTTTAAAAGTCAAAAATTGCTATGATTATGTTTTAAAACATGAATTTCCCCCTACCACTCGATGATGACAAAACCCTTGGTATGTCGGTGGAAAATATTAACCTTGATGGATTAGGGTTTCATTGAGTGTTGTCCACATGCATTACTTGATAACCATGGTTTATTAAATTAATCCTCACGAGTTAAGGAATAAAAGTCCAAAACACTAACCATTTCGTTCATTTGAATTTGAGCTCCACTCGAGCTAAGGAAACTCTGTGGAAATTTTTATGGCTGCCATTCATGAAGCTTCCAAACTCAATTTTTTTGTGGTGAATATGAGCTTTGCGGTTCTGGAAGGTTAATATGGAAACTCTATTTCTCTCTACTACAATTGTGGATACCTTCATTGTATGGATTTTTCTCTGTTGATTTTGGTACCATGCCCCCATTGATGAATTTTGAAACTCTAGTTTCTTTGACCTACCCCAGTCCTTCGAGGGCATGAGATTGATCAGTACATGTCAAATGAGATTAGTATGATGTGTTTCCAGCTACATGGGAGGATGTCACCTTTCTCAAGCCCAGTTTCGCTCTTTCTTGAGTCTACAGGGAGGGGGTGTAGTTCCCACTCCTCTTCGACACTTATTTTTGTTATTATAAAGATTATTAGATGATTAGATACATGGATATTTATATAGTTTTTGCATATCATCTTGATAGACTATATGGACATTTGATTATTATGGTAAATTGGCCCTTGTCATGGATTATATGGATGCTTAGTTAAAACTATTATATATTGTTACACATGTTTATTCAAAGTGTTGCTTTATTTATATATTGACTTCTTGGATTCATAGTAGTTGTGAATATATTTAGATGTATCATCTAATTGTTATCTCTTGAAAGTGCACCCTATAGAGAGATGGTTGCGGGTTTTCTAAGATAACAAAACTTGATCTATCTCTTTCATGGATACTGATGGAAACAACTTTAGTCGTGGGTATACCTATTTTGAGGTGAGTCTCAGGTATCAAGGACGGTTCCTTATTGATGTATCCTTAACTACTTCGAGGTTTAAGGGTTAGGGATGATGAAAAATAATTGAAGCTAAGGTGATACACCAAATTTATATGAGGGCTTTGGTGAGTATATGCACAATTGATATGTGAAAGGATTTTGATGCACGAACCTATAGTTTTTCTTTAGAATATTAAGGGCAAAACACTTTGAGGTATTGAAGGAGATTATCACAATAATACTGCTAAGCTAAACATGCACATTAATATCATGCAGAAATTATTATGTTTTCAATAGGGTTAGATGATTAATCGGGAATTTACATTCACAAGACTAATAGAAATATACACAAGACTACAAATAATTGGTAAGGTAGAAAATATTTCACACTCAGAAGGAAAAACTGGCAAAAATTGCTTCAGTACTCCTATATCAAAAAATTCCTCCTTGTGCTTTGCAAAGGCACACAATATATAGCAAGATGTATTCTCCCACCCTTCCTAAAAATAATATAAACTAGTACAAGTGGCATTAATAGCCTTTGATTACATCTTATCCTACTGAAGTTGATTGTTATATTTTAAATATGGTTAGGTGAATAATTTCCTAAAAATAAGATTGCTTCTAGCAAATCTCTCTCCATGGGCATACAACTTTGCCTCCTTCTTTGTTCGAACTCTTGTGAAGCATGCAAAAATAACTCCCTATTAAGAAACAAAATATTTAACAAAATTGTAATATTTTGCTAAGTATAAACATCTGTGGTGACCACCGCCATGTGCACATGTTCGATATTGACCTCTCCTTCAAAACGGTCACATGAGTGACACTCTACAAATCAACTCTAGGTCCTTGAAGTGGGGACCAACTTCACCTTACCAGGATTGGCCACCTTTGTGGATGTAGAAAATATAAAAGGGGTGGCCATTTTATATTACACATGCCATACTATAGTTCTTCCCCCTTTTGATAAATTCATGCATGTATATCCATGTCGGCCTTTGCATATTTCAAAATTCAAATGTTGAGTGATAGACATGTATGATGGCACTGGCATTATTTAGAGTTGGATTATAGTTCATACATTTTAAAAGTCAAAAATTGTAATGATTATGTTTTAAAACATGAATTTCCCCCTCCCACTCCATGATGACTCAACCCTTGGTATGTCGGTGGCAAATCTTAACCTTGATGGATTAGGGTTTCATTGAGTGCTCTCCACATGCATTACTTGATAACCATGGTTGATTAAATTAATCCTCAAAAGTTAATTTCAATTTGAGCTCCACTCGAGCTAAGGAAACTCTGTTGAAATTGTTATGTCATCATTCATTAAGCTTCCAAACTCGATTTTTTTTTTGGGTGAAGATGAGTTTTGCGGTCATGAAAGGTTAATATGGAACCTGTATTTCCCTGTCTCTTTGCAACTATGGGTACCTTCACTATATAGATTTTTCTCTGTTTATTTTGGTAACGTGCCCCATTTTGAATTTTGAAACTTTGGTTTCTTCAATTTACCCTGGTCCTTCGAGGGCATGAGATTGATGAGGTACATGTCAAATGAGATCAGTATAATGTCTTTCCAACTACATTGGAGGATGTCACCTTGCTACAAGCCTAGTTTCCACTTGTTTATTTAGTCTAAGGGGAGGGGTATGTAGTTCCCACTCCTCTTCGACACTTGTTTTTGTTATTATCAAGTTTACTAGTTGCTTAGATACATGGATATTTATATCGTTTTCGGATATCATGTTGATAGACAATATGGACATTTGACAATTATGGTGATTTGACCCTTATCATGGATTATATGAATGCTTAGTTAAAATCGTTAGATGTTGTAGCACATGTTTATTTAGTGTTTCTTTCTTTATATATTGACATCTTGGATTCATAGAAGTTGTGACTATGTTTAGATGTATCATCTAATTGTTATCTCTCGAAAGTGCACCTTATAGAGAGATGGTTGCAGGTTTTCTAACATTACAAAACTTTATCTATGTCTTTCATAAATACAATGGAAACACGAGGTCTATGGGTATACCTATTTTGAGGTGAGTCTCTCGGTATCAAGGATGGTTCCTTGTTGACGTATCCTAAAGCGCTTATGTGATTTAAGGGTAAAAGATGACTGTAAAATAATTAAAACTAAGGTGATACACCAAATTTATATGAGGGCTTTGACTGAGTATATGCACAATTGATATGTGAAAGGATTTTTATGCACGAACCAACAATTCTTCTACAGAATATCAAAGGCAAAACACTTTGAGGTATTGAGGGAGATTATCACAACAATACTGCTAAGCTAAACATGCACATTAATATCATGCAGAAATTACTGAGTTTGTAACAGGGTAAGATGATTAATTAGGGAATTTTCCTTCATAATACTAATAGAAATATATACAAGACTATAAATAATTGGTAAGGAAAAAAATATTTCACACTCGGAAGGTAAAAATGAAAAAAATTTCTTCAAGATACTTCTATATTGAAAAAGTCCTCCTTGTGCTTTGCAAAGGCACACAATATATAGCAAGATTTATTCTCCCACCCTTCCTAAAAATAGCCTAATGCTTGTACTCGCCCATGCATCCTAATTTTATCCTTTATTTAATAATAAATAAAGGGATAAAATAATACAAACTAGTACAAGAGGCATTAATAGCCTTTGATTACATCTCAATCAACTGAAGTTGATTGTTCTATTTTTAATAAGGTTGGGTGAATAATTTGCTAAAAATAAGATTGCTTGCTAGGCAAGTCTCTCTCCATGGGCATGAAAATTCGTCTCCTTCTTTGTTCTGACCTCTTGTGAAGCATGCAAAAATAACTCCCTATTAGGAAACAAAATAATTACAAAAATTGTGATATTTTGCAAAGCATAAATTTCTTGTGGGGATCACATGCCATGTGCACATGTTCGTATTGACCTCTCCTTCAAAATGGTCACATGAGTGACACTCTGCAAATCAACTATACCTCCTTGAAGAGGGGACCACCTTCATTTACGGTTTGGCCACCTTTGTAGACTTAGCAAATATAAAAGGGTGACCATTTTATATTACACATGCCATACTATAGTTCTTTGCCCTTTTGATAACTAAATGCATGTATATCCATGTCAAGCGATTGCATATTTAAAAATTCACCTTTTCGGTGATAGACATGTATGATGGCACTTTGCATTATTTATAGTTCGAATATAGTTTAGACCTTTTAAAACTCAAAATTGCAATGATTATGTTTTAAAACATGAATTTACTTCTCCCACTCCATGATGACTCAACCCTTGGTATGTCGGTGGAAAATCTTAACATTGATGGATTAGGTTTTTATTGAGTGCTCTCCACTTGTATTACTTGATAACCATTTTTGATTAAATTAATCCTCGTGAGTTAAGGAAGAAAATTCCAAAAACCTAATAATTTAGTTCGATTCAATTTGAGCTCCAGGTTAAGCTAAGAAAACTCTATGGAAATTGTTGTGGGCTGTCAGTCATGAAGCTTCCAAACTCAATTTTTTGGGTGAATATGAGCTTTACAATCATGAAAGGTTAATATGGAACTTTGTATTTCTACTGTACTACAACTATGGATACCTTCATTGTATGGTTTTTCTTTGTTGATTTTGTACCATGCCCCCATTGATGAATTTCAAAAATTTGGTTTCTTGATTTACCCCGGTCCTTCGAGCGCATAATATTGATCGAGTTACGCATCAAATGAGATCAATATGATGTGTTTCTAAGAACATAGGAGGATTTCACCTTGCTACAAGCCCAATTTCCACTCTTTCTTTAGTCTAAGGGGAGCGGTATGTAGTTCCCACTGCTCTTCGATACTTATTTTTGTTATTATCAAGGTTCTAGTTGCTTAGATACATGGATATTTATATAGTTTTTGGATATCATGTTGATAGACTATATGGATATTTGATTATTATGGTGATTTAACCCTTATCATGGATTATATGAATTCTTAGTTAAAACCATTAGATATTGTAGCACATGTTTATTTAGTGTTGATTTATTTATATATTGACATCTTGGATTCATAGAAGTTGTGACTATGTTTAGATGTATAATCTAATTGTTATCTCTAGAAAGTGCACCCTGTTGAGAGAAGGTTGCAGGTTTTCTAACATTGCAAAACTTGATATATCTCTTTCATAGTTACAATGGAAACACCTAAGGTATGTGGTATACCTATTTGGAGGTGATTCTCTCGGTATGAAGACCGGTTCCTTGTTGACGTATCCTAAACTACTTAGGGTTTAAGGGTAGAAGATGACTGTAAAAAATTAAAACTAAGGTGATACACCAAATTTAAATGAGGGCTTTGACCGAGTATATGCACAATTGATATGTGAAAGGATTTTTATGATTGAACCAATAGTTCTTCTGCATAATATCAAGGGTAAAACACTTTGAGGTATTGAAAGAGATTATCACAACAATATTGTTAAGCTAATCATACACATTAATATCATGCAAAAATTACTACGTTTGCAATAGGGTAAGATGATTAATCAGGTAATTTTCATTCACAAGACTAATAGAAATATACACAAGACTACAAATAATTTGTAAGGCAGAAAATATTTCACACTAAGGTAATATGTGAAAAATTGCTTCAATGACTTCTATATCCTAAAAGTCCTCCTTGTGCTTTTGCAAAGGCACACAATATATAGCAAGATTTATTCTCCCACCCTTCCTAAAAATAGCCTAAGGCTTGTACTCACCTATAACCTAATTTTATCCTTTATTTAATAATAAATAAAGGAATAAAATAATACAAACTAGTACAAGAGGCATTAATAGGCTTTGAATACATTTTAGTCAACTGAAGTTGATTGTTCTACTTTTAATGAGGTTGTGTGAATAATTTTCTAAAAATAATATTGCTTGCTAGGCAAGTATCTCTCCATAGGAATGCAACGTCATCTCCTTCTCTGTTCTGACCTCTTGTGAAGCATGCAAAAATAACTCCTTTTCAAAAACAAAATAATTACAAAAATTGTAATATTTTGCAAAGTATAAACATCCTCTGGGGATCATTGCGCCATGTGCACATGTTCGATATTGACCTCACCTTCAAAAAGGTCACATGAGTGACACTCTGCAAATCAACTCTAGCTCCTTAAAGTGGGCACCACCTTCAGTTTACTAGGTTTGGCCACCTTTGTTGACTTAGAAAATATGAAAGGGGCAGCCATTTTATATTACACATGCCATACTAATGTTCTTCCCCCTTTAAATAAATACGGGCATGTATATCCATGTCGGCCTTTGCATATTTAAAAATTCACCTTTTCGGTTATAGACATGTATGATGGCACTTTGCATTATTTAGAGTTGGGTTATAGTTCAGACCTTTTAAAAATAAAAAATTGCAAGGATTATGTTTTAAAACACAAATTTACTCCTCCCACTCCATGATGACTCAACGCTTGGTATGTCGGTGGAAAATATTAACCTTGATGGAATAGAGTTTCATTGAGTGCTCTCAACTTGTATTACTTGATAACCATAGTGTATTAAATTAATCCTCATGAGTTAAGGAAGAAAATTCCAAAAACCTAAGCATTTATTTCATTTCAATTTCAGCTCCACTCGATCTAAGGAAACTCTACGGAAATTGTTATGGCTGCCATTCATGATACTTCCAAACTCAATTTTTTTGCGTGAATATGAGCTTTGAGGTCGTGAAAGGTTAATATGGAACCTGTATTTCTCTCAGCATCTTGCAACTATGGATACCTTCATTGTATTGATTTTTCTTTTTTGATTTTGGTACCATGCCCCGTTGATGAATTTTGAAACTCTCGTTTCTTCAATTTACCCTGGTCCTTCGACGGCATGAGATTGATCAGGTACATGTCAAATGAGTTCAATATGATGTGTTTCAGAACATGGGAGGATGTCACTTTGCTACAAGCCCGATTTCCACTCTTTCTTTTGTCTAAGGGGAGGTGTATGTAGTTCCCACTTGCTCTTCGACACTTAGTTTTGTTATTATCAAGTTTACTAATTGCTTAGATACATGGATATTTATATAGTTTTCAGATATCATGTTGATAGACTATATGGACATTTGATTATTATGGTGATTTCACCCTTATCATGGATTATATGAATGCTTAGTTAAAACCATTAGATATTGTAGCACATGTTTATTTAGCATTTCTTTATTTATATATTGAAATCTTGGATTCATAGCGAGTTGTGACTATGTTTAGATGAATCATCTAATTGTTATCTCTCGAAAGAACATCCTGTAGAGAGATCGTTGCAGAGTTTTCTAACATTAAAAAATTGTATCTATCTCTTTCATAGATACAATGGAAAGACTCGAGGTGTGTGGGTATACCTATTTTGAGGAGATTCTTTGGTATCAAGGTCGTCTCCTTGTTGACTTATCCGAACTACTTACGGGGTTTAATGGTTAAAGACCATTGTAAAATAATTAAAACTAAGGTGATACACCAAATTTATATGAGGATTTGATTTAATATAAGCACAATTGATATGTGAAAGGATTTTTATGCATGAACCAACTGTTCTTCAAAAAATATCAAGGGTAAAACACTTTGAGGTATTGAGGAGATTATCACAACAATAATGTTAAGTTAAACATGCACGTTAATATCATGCGAAATTACTAAGTTTGTAATAGGGTAAGATGATTAATCGGGAATTTGCATTCACAAGACTAATAGAAATATACACAATTCTACAAATAATTGGTCAGGTAGAAAATATTTCACACTCGAAGGAAAAAATGTAAAAATTGCTTCAGTACTTCTATATGCAAAAAGTCCTCTTTGTGCTTTACAAAGGCACACAATATATAGCAAGATTAATTCTCCCACCCTTCCTAAAAATATCCTAAGGCTTGTACTTGCCCATGCATCCTATTTTTATCCTTTATTTAATAATAAATAAAGGGATAAAATAATACAAACTAGTACAAGAGGCATTAATAGCCTTTGATTACATCTCAGTCAATTGAAGTTGATTGTTCTATTTTTAATAAGGTTGGGTGAATAATTTGCTAAAAATAATATTTCTTGCTAGGCAAGTCTCTCTCCATGGGCATGCAACTTCGTCTCCTTCTTTGTTCTGACCTCTTGTGAAGCATGCAAAAATAACTCCCTATTCAAGAACAAAATAATTACAATAATTGTAATATTTTGCAAAGTATAAACATCCTATAGGGACCACCTGCCATGTGCACATGTTTTGATATTGACCTCTCCTTCAAATTGTCACATGAGTGACACTCTGTAAATCAACTCTAGCTCCTTCAAGTGGGACCTCCTTGAGTTTACCAGGTTTGGCCACCTTTGTGGACTTAGCAAATATAAAAGGGGCGACCATTTTACATTACACATGCCATACTATAGTTATTCCCCTTTTTGGTAAATACATGCATGTATATCCATGTCGGTCTTTGCATATTTAAAAATTCACATTTTTGGTGATAGACATGTATGATGGCACTTTGCATTAATTAGAGTTGGATTATAGTTCAGACCTATTAAAAGTCAAAAATTGCAATGATTATTTTTTAAAACATGAATTTACTCCTCCCACTCCATGATGACTCAACCCTTAGTATGTTGGTGGAAAATCTTATCCTTGATGGATTAGGGTTTCATTGAGTGCTCTCCACTTGTATTTCTTGATAACCATGGTTGATTAAATTAATCCTCATGAGTTAAGGAAGAAAAGTCCAAAAACCTAACCATTTAGTTCATTTCAATTTGAGCTCCACTTGACCTAAGGAAACTCTACGGAAATTGTTATGGATGTCATTCATCAACCTTCCAAATTTGATTTTTTTTGGGTGAATATGAGCTTTGCAGTCGTGAAAGGCTTATATGGAACCCTGTATTTCTCTATACTACAACTGTGGATACCTTCATTGTATGGATTTTTCTCTGTTGAGTTTGGTACCATGCCCGCATTGATGAATTTCGAAACTCTGGTTTCTTCATTTTACCACTCGGGTCCTTGAGGGCATGACATTGATCAGTACACGTAGAATGAGATCAATATGATGTGTTTCTAGCAACATGGGAAGATGTCACCTTCATACAAGCCCATTTTTCACTCTTTCTTTAGTCTAAGGGGAGGGGTATGTAGTTCCCACTTTGCTCTTCAACACTTATTTTTGTTATTATCAAGTTTACTAGTTACTTAGATACATGGATATTTATATAGTTTTCAGATATCATGTTGATAAACTATATGGACATTTGATTATTATGGTGATTTGATACTTATCATGAATTATATGAATGCTTAGTTAAAACCATTAGATATTGTAACACATGTTTATTTAGTGTTGCTTTATTTATATATTGACATCCTTGATTCATAGTAGTGCGACTATGTTTAGATGTATCATTTAATTGTTATCTCTCAAAAGTGCACCCTGTAGAGAGATGGCTATAGGTTTTCTAACATTGCAAAACATGATCTATCTCTTTCATAGATACAATGGAAACACATGAGGTCTATGGGTATACCTATTTTGAGGTGAGTCTCTGAAGTATCAAGGCCGGTTCCTTGTTCTTTGTATCCTAAACTATTTCTTGGGTTTAAGTGTTAAAGATGAGTTTAAAATAATTAAAACTAAGGTGATACACCAAATTTATATGAGGGCTTTGACTAAGTATATGCACAATTGATATGTGAAAGGATTTTGATGCACAAACCAATAGTTCCTCTATAGAATATCAAGGATAAAATTCTTTGAGGTATGATGGGAGATTATCACATTAAAATTGTTAAGCTAAACATGCACATTAATATCATGCAGAAATTACTAAGTTTGCAATAATGTAAGATGATTAATTAGGGAATTTGCATTCACAAGACCAATACAAATTATACACAAGACTACAAATAATTGGTAAGGTAGAAAATATTTTACACTCAGAAGTAAAATATGTAAAAATTGCTTCAAGATACTTCTATATCAAAAATCCTCCTTGTGCTTTGCAAAGGCACACAATATATAGCAAGATTTAATCTCCCACCCTTCCTAAAAGTAGCCTAACGATTGTACTCACCCTTGCATCCTAATTTTATCCTTTATTTAATAATAATTAAAGGGATAAAATAATACAAACTAGTACAAAAGACATTAATAGCCTTTTATTACATCTTAGTCAACTAATGTTGATTGTTCCATTTTTAATAAGGTTGGGTCAATAATTTGCTAAAAATAATATTGCTTGCTAGGGAAGTCTCTCTCGGTAGGCATGCAACTTCGTCTCGTTCTTTGTCATGACCTCTTGTGAAGTATGAAAAAATAACTCCCTATTAAAAAACAAAATAATTACAAAAATTGTAATATTTTGAAAAGTATAAACATCTGTGGGGATCACCGCCATGTGCACATGTTACGATATTAGCCTCTCCTACAAAATAATCACATGAGTGATACTCTGCAAATCAACTCTAGCTCATTGAAGTGGGGACCACCTTCACTTTACTACGTTTAGCCACCTTTGTTGACATAGCAAATATAAAGGGGTGACCATTTTATATTACACCCGCCATACTATAGTTCTTCCTCCTTTTGATAAATACATGCATGTATATCCATGTCACCTATGCATATTTCAAAACTCACCTTTTCGGTGATTGACATGTATGATGGAACTTTGCATTATTTAGAGTTGGATTATAGTTCGGACATTTTAAAAGTAAAAATTGCAATGATTATGTTTTAAAACATGATTTTACTCCTCCCGCTCTATGACGACTTAAACCTTGATGGATTAGGTTTTCATTAAGTGCTCTCCACTTATATTGCTTGATAACCATGGTTGATTAAATTAATCCTCACGAGTTAAGGAAGAAAAGTCCAAAAACCTAAGCATTTATTTCATTTCAATTTCAGCTCCACTCGACCTAAGGAAACTCTACGTAAATTGTTATGGCTTCCATTAATGATACTTCCAAAATCGATTTTTTTTGGGTGAATATGAGCTTTGGGGTCTTGAAAGGTTAATATGGAACCTCTATTTCTCTATACTGCAACTATGGATACTTTCATTGTATGGATTTTTCTCTGTTGATTTTAGTACCATGCTCCCATTGATGAATTTCAAAACTCTGGTTTCTTCCATTTACCCTAGTCCTTCGATGGCATGAGATTTATCAGTACAGTCAACTAAGATCAATATGATGTGTTTCGAGCAACATGGGAGGATTTCATCTTGCTACAAGCCTAGTTTCCACTCTTTATTTATTCTAAGTGGAGGGGTATGTAGTTCACACTCCTCTTCGACACTTATTTTTGTTATTATCAAGTTTATTAGTTGCCTAGATACATGGATATTTATATAGTTTTTAGGATATCATGTTGATAGACTATATGGACATTTGATTATTATGGTGATTTGACCATTATCATGGATTATATGAATGCTTAGTTAAAACCGTTATATATTTTAGCACATGTTTATTTAGCGTTGCTTTATTTATATATTGACATCTTGGATTCATAGCACTTGCGACTATGTTTAGATGTATCATCTAATTGTTATCTCTCAAAAGTGCACGCTTTAGAGAGATGGTTGCAAGTTTTCTAACATTAAGAAACTTGATCTATCTCTTTCATAGATACAATGGAAACACATGAGGTCTGTGGGTACACCTATTTTAAGGAGAGTTTCGGTATCAACTTCGGTTGCTTGTTGATGTATCCTAAACTACTTTTGGGTTTTAAGGGTTAAAGATGACTGTAAAATAATTAAAAATAACGTGATACACCAAATTTATATGAGGGATTTGACTGAGTATATGCACAATTGATATGTGAAAGGATTCTTGATGCATGAACCAACAATTCTTCTCGAAGAATATCAAGGGTAAAACACTTTGAGGCATTGAGGAGATTATGACAACAATATTGTTAAGCTAAACATGCACATTAATATTATGCGAAATTACAAAATTTGCAATAGGGTAAGATGATTAATCGGGAATTTGCATTCACAAGGCTAATATAAATATAAACAAGACTACAAATAATTGGTAAGGTACAAAATATTTCACACTTAGAAGGCAAAAATGTAAAAAGTTGCTTCAAGTACTTCTATATCCAAAAATTTTGTATGCGTAAAAGCGACACATGAGCGTGGGAATCTACAAGTAAATCTTCCACGTACTCCAACCTCCCGAGGTCATGCGGAGACAGCTGGTGGGGATGAAATATGTGTGGGATGTAGTCAAACTAGTTAGGTAATCTGATGTCTTCGACACGCACTAATGGAATTTGTGAATCTAAGACAAAGAAGGCCCCGTTAACTTAAATCGGTGTGATAGATCGATCAGCAAGGATGACTACTCAAGGCTCTAATCTATATCGAGGTCCTGGGTGTTATTCGATCTATGGGTTGTGGTATACATGGAAAATAACCTGGGATAGGTTTGTGTTAGTCTCCGATAAGGTCATAAAGTGGATGATGGATATAGTTGTTTTTATGGGCGGTTCTCGGCCTAGTCCAATCCTTTTACCTCATTAGCCGCTATATCTAACATGATAGTTGTGTGATGATGATAGGTGGAAGTGGAGTGGATCTGAATACTAGTGTGCGTAGGCCAGTGTCTATGTTTGATTGACTTACGGATTCGTTGGGTTCGGGATTTGTGGATCGCAACCGTAGACTCTTGGTTGTTGCATGTCCTATTATGGTCATGCGTAGAGTTAGTTCCTAATCCTAAACACCCAAAGAGAGTCGTATGCTTTCTCAAGCTCTATATTCAAAACTAATAGCTGTACAATCTTCTAAGAGTGCCTCACACTGTCGTTTCGCAACCCGAGTTCTTAGGCTGGTATCTATATCCGTAAGAGTGTCTCTTGCTTTTGGTTATGGAACCAAAGGATCACAAATGAATGTTTTCTCTCTTTGAAGTCCTTCTACAGTCATATAGATGTTTACCTAGGGTAATCGGTGGTAGTTTGGCTGATTTGACCAAAACGTGTGCGCTTGGTCGTCTTCTATGTTTAATCCACTCAACCGGGAATTGATTTGTTGCAAGCTTACCGCTTTTGGAAGACTTGGATCCTAAGATTTCGATCTATATCGATTATTCTTTGTGATGAGATTGGGTGGGCACGATTGGCTCGAATACGTATTCTCTTGGCTCTGTAGGTCCCGTGATTTTCATACAAAAGTAACAATGTAAATTAACTATGGTAAAGTGAAATTTAATTATTTTGAATATATCTATAGCATATATGATTTCTTTATTTTTGTATTTTCGATGAACTATTTGAATGAATCTAAAAGAGTAATCATTAACATATCTAGAATTTTGACAATTAATCTAATGACGAAATTAAAACAAACAAGATAAAGAGTGTAGTTATTTGTATGCGTGCAATTGTGAATCTATTCTAAATAATGAAATAACCGATATAATCTATTTTCAAGACTCTCGATCCTCGCCTCAAAAGTGAGGAATGAATCATAGTTTCGAAACTATCAATCCCCATGCCTTCCCCGGCAATATCGAAAGTAAAATTGATTGAAATGAAGTGATTAGCTACTCTATTTGATATGATTCTAATTTAGAACTGAAATCTAGAACCTGGATTCTACAGAACAGTGGCGAATCTGATGGTGTGTGTGATCTTGTCCCCTTAGTGTGATCTCCTCATTCCCTCGTGTTCACATGGTTCCGTAAAAGAATGTAATGCTAGCATCAGCGAAGTAGATATTGGGACAAAGGCATCTCAAGATATAGATCGAATACAATGCGTGTAGGAGAGGGATAGCGCAAGAGTACAGAGCTTTGCTTATGAAATTCCTAGCGGGAATTATTGTGAGTCATGCAACATGAAACGTCCGTAACTGAAACTATCCCTGTTTGAGGAGAAAACCTGCAACTTTAATGGCTTCCTATTGATAACAGACTATCCTATTCCAATGCATTGGATGAAATAATGGCAAAAGACTTGACAAGATGGATATGTGGCTTACTAACAAGTAAAACAATGCTAACTAAGCATGCAATGAAAGAAACTAAGCACTCTAAGGAAAATGAAAACTAAATCTATGTAAAGAGAAATCGAGGCAAATTTGAGAGGCAAATTTTGGAGGCCATTTTCTTGATCACAAGCCATCTATTTATAGCATTTGCATTTACCCAAGGTAAAAACCAAATAGAACTCTTAAACTATAAACAATGGAAAAACACTCTTCCAGTGGAACCATAATCATAAATGCAAGCTTATGGCGGTGAAAGAAAGGTGGTAAAACTTTGAAATTACGTGAGTCATGTTAAAAGAGAATTTCGGAAAATGCGTGCGGGACGCCGCTCTAAGCAGGCGGCGGTTCAGATGCCGCTCCGCCTGTTCAGGGGCGGCGGTCATGAGACCGCCGCCAGTGTAGGGTGGCAATTTCAGTGATCAAGAGAAAAATGCCAAGAAAAGAGGGGAAAAAGGAAAAAAAAAGCACACGGGGGTTAAGCGGGGCATGCGGGATATTAACGCACACTTAGAGAGCTTTTCTGGATCCCGAACACCTCATGAGGAGACATGTATCATCATTGGGGCACGTGTTACGCTGCTCCATGGTGCAAGACCCTCCAATTTTGGTTACGTACATATTTCTCCCTCGGAGAAGCGTTTTAGCCATAAAGAGGCGTAAAACGGTGGGTCCGAGTATGGCGGTCCTAAAATGGGGAGTTAGAAGTTATACCTGATACGTCTGTGTGTCAAAATGATGCCATCCAAAATTCCCGCCACCCGCAAAATATAAAGAGGAATTAAGTGCGAGATAGACACAATAATTTGGAAAATAAACGCTAAAATAATGGGAAATGAGGACGTACCATTTGTGCGTGGATAAGAACTTACCTCCATCGGCACTCCAAACCTATGGAAAAGGTCATTTAAAATGAATCGGGTGCCATATATATGAAACTCGGGCCCATTTTCCTATTCATTTGCATGAGTTGATTTGATTGATTTTGAGCTCTGGAACCCATGGTGACGGTTTCTTGCGTGAGTAGAGTCAAAACGTCCATGACGGGATAGTGATCATTCCTCTACAAGTAGAACATCGACCCGCGAGATCACAGGTTAGTTTTCTTCAATTTATCCCTTTTACCCCCTTAATTTTGAAATGCTAAAATCTTTGTCGTGGGGGTAATTTTTGAAAATGTTAGTGTTAAAAGGTTCATCTAGGGGGGGCGCCTACTGGGTAGGCCTTGTTTTAGTTAAAATGGTCTTGTTTTGTCATTTTTTTGGGCTTTTTAGGTTTAAAAACCCACATGGGTTTTCAGGGTCATGACCGCCGCCCTACCAGTAAGTAAAGTGGTTACAAAACCGCCTCTCTACTTAGGGCGGCGGTTTTCGCACGCATGCATAATGCCAAAAGAACATCTCGTTTGATATTATTTTTACATTTTTAGCATTTCTACATGTTTTCATGATTTTTCTAATGCCATCTAGATGCTAACTTGCTCTATTTTGTGTGTTTTTGGGTGTATGTAGGTGAGAGAGGAGTATATCCGGTGGAGCAGAGAGAGGGATTGTGGCGGCTCCCAGTAGTACTAGATGCACTTTCATCGGATGAGGAGGAAACTCTTCAGAGGGCCGAGATACTACGCATCTCACACATGCCCCATGTTACACTATTCATCACATTCTTTGTGACATATTCTCCTATTGGGATGCTGATCGGAACACCTTCCGATTACCAAGGGTCCGCGGTGAGTGGATTATTACTTTGGAGGATGTCTATCGATTGCGGGGTACCGATCATTGGGAGACGTCTCACTCTTAAGACAACAGTTCAAGGGCCCGAGATAGCACAATGGGCCACATATATGGTAGATGCAATCATCTCCACGGGGTTGAAGAAGGGGGTTAGAGTTCGATCCATTCCTAGTTTTCCCATCCCCTTACTTTGCCAGGCTATCATGGGGATCCTTGCCTCGAGACTAATCGGGGACAAGGGAGGAGATACATTGTTATATTGTTGGTCCCCCATTAATGCATAGATAAAGGGACATGGCCGATATATGCCCGGGAGCAAACATACTTGGGACCACCTACCAGGATTTATACGGGATAGTTCATTTACGGGCGGGCCTTGAGCCATCCGACCCTTGTCATGAGTTGGGTCTATGAACACTTCATCCCCTATGGCAGAAGTGTATAGGTGGCAGATCCCGTGAGCTGTGAGGGCAGCCGAGATGGGGATGACATGTCGGTGCTCCGAGCACCTCATCACCGCCGATTGCTTCTCGACTATTGCCGACATGGAGGCCACACCATCGACCATGGGCAGGTATATGGGGCAAGGAGGCTCTTACTTTGATCTCTGCTCCACCGAGGGCAGCTTATTGATAGAGTGGGGTGAGTGGAGATGCACCCCTTGGCCGAGTTCCTCGGGGCCAGCTTGGCCTACCATACATGGGTATGCTTCCCCCAATAGCGCCAGTATACAGATCAGTCCGAGAGGCCAGAGGGGGGCCTAGAGGCCGGGGTTGGATAGTGGTTACTCCTGGCATTCCTATTGTGGCGGAAAGGATAGTACGTGCCAGAGGGAGAGGTGGTGCACCTCAGGCACCCTTGCTTCAAATTGCCGCGGGTCCTGCCCATAGCAGTGATGACCCCATTGACATAGACTCCGAGTCTGAGGAGTTTACAGGGGAGAGACATAGAGGAGGACATCGAGGAGGATAGTGATCCTGAGTGGCATGACACTCAGGATATCATGCAGGTAGAGAGGGCCGAGCAGAGTGCAGAGAGAGTGACTCTGGTTTCAGAGGAGCCACTCTCCCAGGGCCATGGCGGGGAGGATGAGTCCATTGTGGGTGCTACGTTGCTTTAGCTACGGAGTAGCCCTCCCGATCGGCAACGGCATCCGTGGTAGGTGCTGATCCTATAGATCCATCCTAGAGGCCTGGTGATCCGAGTAAGTTACCCTCTCTCCTTTTAATGTTTGTTTTTAGTTAGGATCTCCTTAGTTACTATCTCTCCTTTTGTTTTATCTCATATTTCTAATGTCTTGTTTGGTTTCTAATTTTTTTCTCCTTCGTTTTGCAGAGACCTGCCGATAAGTGGTGGCACTTGATTCACGGGGTATGTACGATACCCGATGATCCCCGTGGAGAGGACCCGTGCGAGCTATCAGAGATGCTTTGGGAGCCCTCGCAGCTGGTAGCACACCGAGCGTCTTTTCCCGGTCTGGCATGTGGCCGAGGATGGTATCGACTCCGCACGGAGCTAGCGGGGTTTAGGATGGCCGAGCGCTTGATGAGGAGTCATTATTTTGGTGAGACTATGGCTGCCCCTTGGGATCCAGAGCCATCCATGCACTCGGAGCGCCGGCGTAGCTTGCAGCCCCAGGCGTGAGCGTGTGCCTTTAGAGGGGTCTCGTAGAGATTGAGAAGCCACCGGCTCTCCTAAATTTTGTATGATACATTCTTTTGTATATCCCAAGCTCTTTGAGCATTTTGACCATGCCTAGTGCATGATGGCATTGTACAGAAACGTTGATCATTTATATATATATATATATATATATATATTCTTTTTGGATCAAACCTTTGGCATTTATGGCTCTGCTTCTTTTCTAGTTTCCTCATGTAGATTATGATGTTTATACTTGTATGCTTTTTAGAATGTATGCAATGGAGAACAAATGATGCAAATGTTTATTTTCCTTTTGTATTTCATGATGCTGATATATGATGATGTAGATATAATGTGATTTTGAATCTTAGTTTCTTTAAGCAATTTTTGATACCTCATATTTGTTTTGGCAAAGTGATGAATATAAACCAGTATGATGAGTAGATAAACCTGCCCCCTCTCCTAACTCCACGCAACTAGTAAGATGCGAGGGCTCATCACCGAGAGTTGGGAAGGGCACAAGTTATGAAATGTGTTGAAATGATATTGATGAAAGATAGACAAAGCTTTTGCGGAACCAAATTGGGAAGCTACAAGCTTACTCTACCCGAGTGACTTCATAGTTTAGAATGCTACTTACTTTGCGGTTTATCCAGACTTAGATCCTTAGATGGCCACATAGTAGACAAAATATGGGTTTTTAGGATTTTGAACTCTTTTGGAATTTTGGACATTTGATTAATTTGTTTTTGACTCAAAGACTTCGAGATTTGAATTGTTTGCTTATGACCTTTTGCATTTGTTTGTCAAGAGGACCCCCTACACTTTGCCCCATGCTACCAGTAAGAAGCGTGGGTTTATCACCGCGGACAAAGCATAGGAGAGTAATGGCATTTCCATCCTTTCCCAACCCTACGTCACTAGTAAGAGACGCAAGCTCATCACCAAAGGTTGGTGGGGCAAGGAAATGTGTAAAATTAAAATTTTCTATTTTGATTAATATTTGACTTGTTTTCTTGAGTAAAATGTCAGTATGTGCTTATTTCCAAAGAGATATACATATGGGATAGATGTGACACCATGAATCTTCTATAATAGACCATAAAAAGACACCCATCCTAAGAAGAAACCAAAAGTGATAATAAACCCGCAGATCTTGGTATCGTTACCGTTAAGACTTTGTCATATCTAGCTTTATTTGATGACATGATTCCGAAATAACTTGACGATATCATGGAGATGGAGAAGTAGGATTAGAGTGTTTATGCCAATACCATTAGAAGTTTGTAATGAATTGCTTTAAGAATAAATTCCTTGATCACAATTTTTGTACGAAACAAGTGGACAAAATGATCCTAATCTATATGAAGATGCAATGTAGATATAATTATATATTATGTTGGTTGCTTACGCGTAGAATCATTTAAGGTGCAGGGAATTGACTGTTTCACCAAATTCCTCACCTTCTAGCGTACATAAGAGGTATGCACCATTTCCATAGTCCTTCATGACTCGGTATGGGCCCAACCATTTAGGCCGGAACTTCCTTCCTTCGCCAATATTTTTGTCGATACGGCTATCTAGCCTTAGAACTAGATCACCTTCATATATGTTGCGTTCATAGACTCTCTTGTTGTCTTTGCCAAGCACATCCGGTCAGTCAAGCATAGGCTCAATGTCGGTGTTCAACATCTAACCTAGCTTCATCTAGGCTTTCTAATTGGGAGAGACGTGCTTCCCTATAAGCATCTTCATCCGAATACCTTGTAATGAAATACGGGAGACCGGGTATTTCAAACTCAAGTGGGAGAAATGCCCTCGCCCGAATACTTGTGAGAAAGAAGTTGCTCTGTTGGTGTTCTTATTGAGGTTCGGTGGGCCCATAAGGCCGATATAACTTCAAGTGCCATTCTCATTTGTTTTCTTTCACCATTTTAAGGAGAATGGCTTTTAGTGTTTTATTTATTACTTCATCCTGTCCGTTGGCTTGAGGGTAATACAAGGAAGCCATATGATGGCTTATTTTAAATTTATTACATAGTTCAAAACTTCGTCATTCTTAAAAGAAGTCCCATTATCTCGAGATAATGACTTATGGGACACCGTACACGTAAATGATTTGGTTTAAAATGAATTTTACGATTACGGAACCCAAGATGGTAGTAAGACGCATAGCCTCTACCCACTTGGTGAAATATTAGGTGGCCATGATTATAAAATTATGGAAATTTGTAGATGAGGGAGATAATTTCCTATCAAATCGAGGCCCCACGTAGAAAAGGGCCATGGAGTAGTGATTGGTTGTAGAGCTTGTCTTTGGCATGTGGATCTCATGGGAGAACTCTTGACACTTATGACACCTTCGTACAAACTCTCTTTGCGTCGTGTTCTAGAGTGGGAAAGAAATAGCCCATTCAATGTATTTTCATGAGCGGTGGCATAGCCATCAAAATGGCCTCCACACATTCCCTGTTGTGAGATTCGTGGAGAATCTTCTTGGATTCTTCTGTGTCGACACATCTTAGGAGCATTCCATCAAATGCTTTTCAGTAGATCACTTGCTCTATAATGATGTATTTGGCTGCAATAATGTGTAACCGCCTTCTTTGTTACGATGTAGCGCCTTTTGGATATGTATGGTTCATGATATAATCAATAATATCGGTATACCATGGACATTCAAATGATAGGAGGTCTAGTTTCAATGTAGTATTACGCATTCATCCAGAAAATCCAGATCTACTAGATCACCTCCGTCTAATGGGTTATCAGCTAACCAATCCATGATGATTTTTCCCTTAACGGATTTCTAATTTACAAATGTTAATTCGAATTCTCCAATTAAGGTTATAAAACATCCAAAAATTTTAGAAAAGGACCCTTGCATGAGGAAAGTTCGTAAATGGTCTATTTTTACCATGACCCTTGTTTCTTGATTCAACATATAGTGTCTTAAGCGTTTGGTTGCAAATACTATGGCAAGGTATTCATGTTCTACCCGTGTATAACGTTTTTCATAGTCGAGCAACGTTCGCTAATGAAATAAATTGCACATTCTCTCTTGTCATTGTCCTCTTGGGCTAACATATATAAGGCTAGCGAGACATCGATAGCTCATGAATATAAAATTAACAAAAGATCTAGCTTAGGTGGCATTAACGTGGGTGGTGACAACAAGAAACGCTTAACTACGTCAAAAGCTTTATTGCAATCTTTAGTCCAATCAATGCTATAATATTTCTTGAGCACATTGTTTATTGGATGGATGGCGAAGCTTAAGTCTAGGATGAATCTCCGATTGCACCAAGCTTTACGAGAAATGACCTGATTCTAGATTCATTCGAAGGTGGGACCATTTCGAGGATAGCCCGAATTTTGGTTGGATCAACATCTATCCCTCGTGACGATATGATTTAACCTAGGAGCTTCCCTCTAGTTACACCAAAGACGCATTTCTCGGGATTTAGCGTGATTCCGTATTCTATTAGGCGTGAAATAATGATGCGGAGCACTTCCGGATGGTCACAACGCTTCTTAGCTTTATCCAACAAGTAATCTATATAGGATTCCATGATCTTATGGATTAAATCGTGAAATATATATGTCATAACTCACTGGTATGTGGCACCAAAGCATTATTTAGACCGAATGGCATAACAACAGTAGTAATAGGTTCCCAAGGAGTTATAAACATGGTTTTAGCTTGACCTTGTTCAGATATTCTGATTTGATTGTATCCCGAGAATCCATCCATGAGAGACAAGAGTTCAAATCTAGTTGTTGCATCAACAATGACATCTATGGATGGTAATGGGAAGTCGTCCTTAGGACATGCTTTGTTAATGTCTCGGAAATCTATGCAAATGCGTATCTTCCCATTCTTTTTAGAACGGGAATGATATTAGATACCCATTGAGATTAATCGATTGGTTTTATGAATCCTACTTGGAGGAGTTTTATTACCTCCTCTTTCACCATGAGAGCTACTTTAGGTTTCATGGGTCTTGATTTTTTTAATCGGCTTTGCATCAGATTTAGTGACAAGGTTGTGCACCGCAATGTGGGGTGAAACTCCTGTCATTTCCTTATAATTAAATGCGAAATCCTTCTGATGTTCCTTGAGGATTCGAGTGTGTATTTCTACTTCTTCTGGGGTTAGCGAGGATCCTAGTTTCAAGATCTTTGGTTCATCCTCCATTCCGATGTTAACATCAATTGTCTCTTCGATTAAGGAGGCATTACCTTCTTCAAACTCAGGTGGGGCTGGAGGTAAATCCAAATCGTCCCTATTTTCTACTGTGTATATGCTAGGTTCCATTTGCGAGGGAAGATCCATCATGGGATTTCCAAAGTAGGAAGACGAATGTGGGATTAAGGACAAATCTATCATATGATAGAGAGATGTAATGCCACATAGGCATTGAAGTAATTCACGAGTGGTTGTATCACTATCGATGTGGTCTAGGATAGTAGATTTGTTTTCATTTCCATTTAAAAGAGAATTTGTCATTTTTTTATCGATGGTTCATCACGAAGGGATACCATGAAACGGGTATCCTCTAACTTACTTGTTTGGAGTAAAGTGTGATGCCGAGGTTGCTATATAATCGGTGAGAAGATTGTGTTCGCGTGGGATTCCTTCAATTGATATGAAGTCAAACTCCTTGCTTAAATCTAATATAGCTATTTTGTAAAGTTTGTAAGTGCTCGGCCTTAGTTTCATATATCGGCCGACTTGGTTTGCTACCAATTGTGAGTCTCCTAACACCCTGATGTTATTAACACCGATCCTCTTGGCTAAAATGAGGCCAAGGAGGAGGGCTTCATACTCAAGTCTTCGTTGTTTTTACATTCAAAATTTAGTTTAAAGGTAAATGGTAGGAATTTTCCCTGGGGAGGTAAAGATTACACCCGCCCCGCTCCATAACGGCATCTAGCTCCATCAAAATGGAGAGTTCAATATTTAGCTAGGAATATGGACGTTGGGACATTTATTGTGTTTGCGCATTCTACTTCCACCATACGAGATCCTCTACCGGAAGAGAACCAACCCTAGGGAATATCCCATGCCCGAGAATCAAATGGTAGGAACATTGGTAGATCCTGTTCTATCAATTCAACAATTTTCGCAGAGTTCCTAATGATCTTGTTTCTACAAGTGTTAGCCTCATCTTTGAGGGCTGGGATTGTTTGACTAGACTCATAGTCTCGAGATTTGTTGTAGGTACCAAATTTTCCTCTGGTTTGGCGTCGGTGGGTTTATTAAGTTGGTTTGTTGGAAGTTCAAATTCGAGTGCATGCCTCGGTCTTTTCTTTAAGTCAGCCTAGGTGTATATCGAATGGCTTTGGATCACCTTTGGCTACAAACACCTTTCCTAGATGTAAAATCGTACTTCTTGAAATAGCATAGAAGGGATTACCTTCATGCGGTGTATCCATGGTCGGCCGAGGATCATATTGTAGTTAGTTTCCCGATCTATAATATAAAACTCGGTCAGATTGTTTTGGGTCCTAGGGTGTTGGTAGTATTATAGTCCCAATCGAAGTGGCTTTAAGGGTCACATAACCTCTTAATGTATTTCAAGTCATGGAACAATTGGTTTCTCCATACCCTAGCTTTTGAAGGAAAGAGAAGGGGACTATGTTTACTGCTGCCCCATCGTCTACCATCGCACGCTTTACATAGTTGTTATAAATCCATACTTGCACATATAAGGCTGGATCACCTCGGCATGCAATCTCAGCATCTGTTGGCATTTTGTTTATTTCGAATATGAATTCGGTATCCCTATCTAGCTGCCCCGGAGGGTGGATATCAAAGTCTACATGGTTCACTTGTGTTTCAGGAGGTGGGGTGATGTTAATTAAATGACCTAAACCTAATACCTCTAGAAGAGTAGCTCTATGGGTAGGAGAGTTCTTTAGTAAGTCTAAAAATGAAATGTGCGAGAAGGTTTTTGTTAGGTCGCTAATTAAATCATAGGCACCTACGGGTTTCACTACGATTTGTTGGATGTTATCCGTCTCTAGTAGGTGGCTTGGACTTGGCTGAGAGAAATACTCTCGTGTCCTTGTTATAGCTTCGATGGGTAGTTCGGCGTCTAACTCTACTAAACCAACTACCTTAGGTCGTGGCTGACTTCCTAGTTGTGGCGCAACTAATGGATTTAGTGAAGTCGAGGCTTCATGATCATTGTTTCCCATCATTATGCTTTTGTTTGTCCCATTTAGACTTAGCCTATTGTTATCATGATTTGGGAGTGGATCATTAAAGATCTTGAGGGGAGCATTCTGAGGGGAAACCTGCTCGAAAAGGTATTTGATCTTTGGTGACGTAGGATCTCGCAAGAACATATCCATGAAAAGTTGTCTTTGTTCATCCTGGAAAATGTTGCATGAATTTGTTGTAGTCATGGAACGTTCTAGTGTCATGACCTCGAATTTTGTGGAAAACACAATATGAATTGGGATTATAATTCTGGTTTCTTGATTTGGTGTATATTGTGGCCTAAAAATCTGATCAAACCGTTACCTATTAGGATTGAAGTTTTGCTTTTGTTGTTTCTGGTTTTGATAACCAATTGAGTTTTGTCTTAGACCCCGTGTAGGGTTTCGTCATTTTGTTGTTGTTGTGGATGATTGAAATCCATTGCATTGATTATTGGGGTAATGTTGTTGTTTCGCTGATTGTTCATTGGTGGTGAAGTATTCACGGTATTTACCTTTTTAGGTTGATCTGGGTTACTCCATCTATTGTCACCCGCGATTTTTGTTAAGGATTTTAGGTCCTTGATTGACATTTGTGGTAGTACGATAAGTTGTAGTGTTCGGTTAGAGGTGATTAACCTCCCATTTGTTCCATATGTCTTATGACCACTATCTATTACAGCTTGATCTATTCGAGAGCGCTCTCAAGTACTTCATCGTAAGTCCTTAGTGGGAACTTCACGGACTTCTTCCTTCACTTCTTTACTAAGAGAATCAAGGAATAAATCACATACTTCCATTTGATCCATATTCGAGAGCACTTGCCGAAGAATAAAGAATCGTATGCCACCTTTGGATGAAATGGGTGTCGATTCATTGTGTTCTTGTTTAATGTGCAAGAATTCCCGATTCCTGTCCTTAATAGTTTG
Source organism: Taxus wallichiana var. yunnanensis (assembly GCA_018340775.1). Lineage (NCBI taxonomy): Eukaryota > Viridiplantae > Streptophyta > Pinopsida > Cupressales > Taxaceae > Taxus > Taxus wallichiana. The sequence goes on from CM031241.1 coordinate 98,754,049, forward strand.
TTCATGTCAAATGCCTTAATGAACTCAAACGAGTTGTTTAAAAGAATGGATGGAAACCTTAGGTATTCTATAATACCAATCGAGAGTGATGCCTTCCAACATTTTGGGAATATTTTAGCAACAAACCCATCCCAAGGAGTAGTTCTCGTATGGGTGTAGCGTAAGCCTTGATATGTGCATTCGGATCTCCCTCACATTTGTACTTGGGTAAATCGGGAAGATGTCTTGGGAGCATGATGCTTCGTATGGTGAAATCTAAGGTCTCTTTCAAATATTCGAGTAAGTCCCTATCGCATAGGTTTCGACCATTGATGATGCTTGCTAAGGGAGCGGAGGTGGGATGAGTTGTTGATATGGTGAAGCGTATGCGTTGGTAGGGGCATAAGGAAACACCCGTTCTTGAGGAACCATGCCAGAGAGGAGAACATATCCCCTTGTGGTGATTTGGAGTACATGTTTAAGTATGATGGGGTATTGTCTAGGAATGGATTGTTTTGTACTAGACCGGGAGGAATGGTATTAGAGACGGTGGGTCTAGCAATCGGTGTTTGTTGTGAATACCGAGGAGGCATGCCTAACGCTCCTATTCCCGTGAATAGGTCTACTTGGATAGGGTGGTGTGGGGGATTGGAACTTCCCGCTTTGCATGAATTGAGAATTTTGACTGGCTTGGGCAAGTTCTAACCCCTAACTTTTCTATAGCATTGAAATGACTTTGTTTGGTGAAGTCACGATATTTTGCCTTGGTGGCATTTGTTGTACATTCTGATGTTGTATAGGTCTATTATACCCTGCTATGAACTGATCATTATCTTGGCAAGCTTCCTCGAGGGTATTTCCTATATGCAGTGGTATAGAGGTATTTTCTTGAAAAGAGGCCTTGGGTTGTGTTTGTAAACTCCCTATAGGTGGGTACATATGTCGAGAGCGTTGTTCATTTCTCGGGATAACGTATTGTTGTTCATCATCTAAAACCAAGTATGGGTCCGATTGTCTACAAATTTTTGGTTTAAGCAATACACGAGGAGATGAACCAGATTCTCTAATGAACGTCATATTATTCGAGCTCAAGGCTCTTTTGTTGCATTTGAGCGAGCTGATCTAACTTGTTTGTTTGAAAGGATGAGTTATATCGATCCTTGGACTTTGTGTTAATAACTAGTTAGTTGAGTAGTTGTCACTCCATACCGAGAGTGAGGGTGATGATTGCCTATTCCATTGGGCGTAGTATGCCTTAAGACCCAAGAGGGGTCTGCCATACACATCGAATCCCAACATATTCGGGGGGCATATGAATACCCGCAGAATAATGGGTAAGAGCGAAGGTGGAGGAAAGAAGTGAAACTATAAGAGGAATAACTGTTTGACTAGGTCAGGTTCACCAGTTTTGTTTGGTGAAGCAAGTGTGAAGGATAATGAGGTATAGAAGGTGAAATAGTTATTTATTTCACGTCAAGTTCACCAATTTTGTACACCGGAAAAGTGACACATGAGCATGGGAATCTACAAGTAACTCTTCCACATACCTGACCTCCCAAGGTCATGCCGAGATAGCCGGTGGGGATGGAATATGTGTGGGATGTAGTCAAACTAGTTAGGTAATCTGATGTCTTCGACACACACTAATGGAATTTGTGAATCTAAGGCAAAGAAGGCCCTCCTAACCTGAACTGGTGTGATAGATCGATCGGCAAGGATGACTACTCGAAGGCTCCAATCAATATCGAGCTCTGGCGTTATTCGATCTATGGGTTGTGGTATACGTGGAAAATGACCTGGGATAGTTTCGTGTATGTCTCCAGACAGGGTCATAAAGTGGATGATGGATATAGTTGTTTTTATGGGTGGTTCTTTGGCCTAGTCCAGAATCCTTTAGCCTTGTTAGCTGCTATATCTAACAAGGATAGTTGTGTGATGATGATAGGTGGAAGTGGAGTAGATCTGAATACTAATGTGCGTAGGCCAATGTCTATGTTTGATTGACTTATAGATTCGTTGGGTTGTGGGATTTATGGATCACAACCGTAGACTCTTAGTTGTTGCGGTCCTTCTCTGGTCATGCATAGAGTGAGTCCTAATCCCTAACACCCGATGAGTCGTATGCTTTCTCAACCTCTATATTCAAAACTAATAGTTGTGTGATCTTCCGAGAGTGCCTCATAGGCGTTCTTGCATCCCGAATTCTTAGGTGGTATCTATATCCGTAAGAGTGTCTCCTGCGATGCTGCCTCAGTTTGTGAAACCAAAGGATCACAGCCGAATGTTTTCTCTCTTTGAATTCCTTTCTACAATCATACGAGATGTTTACCTAGGTAATCAGTAGTTTGGCTGATTGACCAAAACATGTGCGCTTGGTCTTCTATATTTAATCCGCTCAATCGGGAATTGATTTGTTGCAAGTTTTGTTGTTTGGAAGACTTGGATCCTAAGATTTTGATCTATATCAGTTATTGCTGTGATGAGATTGGGCTGGGGCATGATTGGCTCGAATACGTATTCTCTGGGCTCCCTAGGTCCCGTGATTGTCATACAAAAGTAACAATGTAAATTAACTACGGCAAAGTGAAATTTAACTATTTTGAATATATCTATAGCATATATGATTTCTCTATTTTTGTATTTTCTGACGAACTATTTGAATGAATCTAAAAGAGTAACTGTTAACATATCTAGAATTTTGACAATTAATCTAATGACGAAATTAAAACAAACAAGATAGCCGAGTGTAGCTATTTGTCTGTGCAATTGTGAATCTATTCTAAACAATGAAATAACTGATCTAATCTATTTGAAAGACTCTCGATCCTACCTCAAAAGTGAGGAATGAATCATAGTCTCTCAGAAACTATCAATCCCCATAGCTTCCCTGGCAATATCGAAAGTAAAATTGACTGAAATGAAGTGATTAGCTACTCTATTTGATATGATTCTAATTTAGAACTTTGAAAGCTAGAACCTGGATTCTATAGAATAGTGGTGAATCCGATGGTGTGTGTGATCTTGTCCCCTCAGTGTGATCTCCTTGTTCCTTTGTGTTCACGTGGATCCAAAAAAGCATGTAATGCTAGCATCAATAGAAGTAGATATTGGGACAAAGGAAGCTCAAGATATGACTGAATACAATGCGAGTAGGAGAGGGATAGCACAAGAGTACGAGCTTGGCTTATGTAAGTCCTAGCGGGATTTATTGTGAGTCATGCAACATTAAACGTCCGTAACTCCGAAACTATCCTGTTTGAGGAGCAAAACCTGCAACTTTAATGGATTCTTATTGATAAAGCAGGACTATCCTATTCTAATGGATTAGATGAAATAATGGCAACACTTGCACAAGATGGATATGTGGCTTACTAATAGTAAAACAATGCTAACTAAATATGCAATGAAAGAAACTAAGCACTCTAAGCAAATTGAAAACTAAATCTATTGCGAAAAGAGAAATCGGAGAGGCAAATTTGAGGGGAAAATTTTGGAGGCCATTTCCTTGAGCACAAGCCATCTATTTATAGCATTTGCATTTATCCAAGGTAAAAACCATATAGAACTCTTAAACTATAAACAATGGCAAAACACTATTCCAGGGAACCGAATCATAAATGCAAGCTTATGGCGGTGAAAGAAAGGTTGTAAAACGTTGAAATTAAGTGAGTCATGTTAAAACAACATTACGGAAAATGCGTGTAAGATCGCCACTCGGAGCGCAGACGGTGGTTACAGGACCGCTGCCTGTTCGGGCGGCGGTCTGAGGATTGCCACTGTTTAGGGCAGCGGTCACGAGACCACCATCCAGGCAGGCCGGTTTCAAGATCAAGAGAAAAAGGCCAAGAAAAGAGGGGAAAAAGGAAACACAAAGCACGCGGGGTTAAGCAGGCATGTGGGATGTTAACGCACACCCAGAGAGCTTTTCCAGATCCCGAACACCTTGCGAGGATACCTATATCATCATTGGGGCACGTGTTATGGTGTTCCACGGTGCAATACCCTCCAATTTTGGGTACGTACAAAGTCCTCCTTGTGCTTTGTAAAGGCTCACAATATATAGAATGATTTATTCTCCCAACCTTACTAAAAATAGCCTAAGGTTTGTACTTGCCCATGCCTCCTAATTTTATCCTTTATTTAATAATAAATAAAGGGATAAAATAATACAAACTAGTACAAGAGGCATTAATAGCCTTTGATTACATCTCAGTCAACTGAAGTTGATTGTTCTATTTTTAATAAGGTTGGGTGAATAATTTGCTAAAAATAAGATTGCTTGCTAGGCAAGTCTCTCTCTATGGCCATGCAACTTCATCTCCTTCTTTATGATGACCTCTTGTGAAGCATGCAAAAATAAATCCTTATTCAAAATTTTTTTTTACAAAACTGTAATATTTTGCAAAGTATAAACATCCTGTGGGGACCACCTACCATGTGCACATGTTCTGATATTGACATCTCCTTCAAAATGGTCACATGAGTGACACTCTGCAAATCAAATCTAGCTCCTTGAAGTGGGGACCACCTTCGATTTACGTAGAGTTGGCACCCTTGTTTACTTAGCAAATATAAAAGGGCGACCATTTTATATTACACATGCCATACTATAGTTCTTCGCCCTTTTGATAAATACATGCATGTATATCCTTGTCGGCCTTTGCATATTTCAAAATTCACCTTTTTGGTGATAGACATGTATGATGGCACTTTGCATTATTTAGAGTTGGATTATAGTTCAGACCTTTTAAAATTCAAAAATTGCAATGATTATGTTTTAAAACATGGGTTGCCTCCTCCCACTCCATGATGACTCAACCCTTGGTATGTCAGTGGAAAATCTTAACCTTGATGGATTAGGGTTTCATTGAGTGCTCTCCACGTGTATTACTTGATAACCATGGTTGATTAAATTAATCCTCATGAGTTAAGGAAGAAAATTCCAAAACCCTAACCATTTCGTTCATTTCACTTTGAGCTCCACTCGAGCTAAGGAAACTCTATGGAAATTGTTATGGCCGCCATTCATGAAGCTTTCAAAAATGATTTCTTTTGGGTAAATATGAGCTTATGCGGTCATGCAAGGTTAATATGGAACTGTATTTCTCGTCTTCTACAACTATGGATACCTTCATTGTATAGTTTTTCTCTGTTGATTTTGGTACCGTGCCCCGGTTGATGAATTTCGAAACTCGGTTTCTTTGATTTAACTGGTCCTTGGGCATGAGATTGATCAGTACATGTCAAATGAGATCAATATGATTTGTTTCAGCTGACATGGGAAGATTTCAGCTTACTACAAGCCCAGTTTCCACTCTTTCTTTAGTCTAAAGGGAGGGTATGTAGTTCGCACTCCTCTTCGACACTTATTTTTATTATTATCAAGTCTACTAGTTACGAAGATACATGGATATTTATATAGTTTTGGGATATCATGTTGATAGACTATATGGACATTTGATTATTATTGTGATTTGACCCTTATCATGGATTATATGAGTGCTTGGTTAAAACTTTTCGATATTGTAGCACATGTTTATTTAGCGTTGCTTTATTTATATATTGACATCTTGGATTCATAGTAGTTGCGACTATGTTTAGATGTATGATATAATTGTTATCTCGAAAATGCACCCGTAGAGAGATGGTTGTAGGTTTTCTAACAAAGGCAAAACTTGATCTATCTCTTTCATAGATACAATGGAAACACTTGAGGTATGTGGGTATACGTATTTTGAGGTGAGTCTCGGTATCGAGGTCGGTTCCTTGTTGATGTATACTAAACTTCTCTTGGGGTTTAAGGGTTAAAGACCACTATAAAATAATTAAAACTAAGGTGATACACCAAATTTATATGAGGTCTTTGGTGAGTATATGCACAATTGATATGTGAACTAATTTTGATGCACAAACCAATAGTTCTTTCTAGAATATCATGCATAAAACACTTTTAGGTATTGAGGGAGATTATCAAAACAATATTGTTAAGCTAAACATGCACATTAATATCATGTAGAAATTGCTAAGTTTGGAATAGGGTAAGATGATTAATCGGGAATTTGCATTCACAAGACTAATAGAAATATACACAATTCTACAAATAATTGGTCGGAGTAGAAAATATTTCACACTCGAGAAGGAAAAAATGTAAAAATTGCTTCAAGTACTTCTATATGCAAAAGTCCTTGTTGTGCTTTACAAAGACACACAATATATAGCAAGATTTATTCTCCCACCCTTCTTAAAAATATCCTAAGGCTTGTACTTGCCCATGCATCCTAATTTTATCCTTTATTTAATAATAAATAAAGGGATAAAATAATACAAACTAGTACAAGAGGCATTAATAGCCTTTGATTACATCTCAGTCAACTGAAGTTGATTGTTCTATTTTTAGTAACATTGGGTGAATAATTTTCTAAAATAATATTACTTACTAGGCAAGTCTCTCTTCGTGGGCATGCAAATTTGTCTCCTTCTTTGTTATGACCTCTTGTTAAGCATGAAAAAACAACTCCCTATTCAAAAACAAAATAATTACAAAAATTGTAATATTTTGCAAAGTATAAACATCCTCGTGGGGATCATCCGCCATGTGCACATGTTCTTATATTGACCTCTCCTTCAAAATGGTCACATAAGTGATACTCTGCAAATCAACTCTAGCTCCTTGAAGTGGAGACCACCTTTAGTTTATCGGGTTTGGCCACCTTTGTTGACTTAGCAAATATAAAAGGGAGACAATTTTATATTACACATGCCATACTATAGTTCTTCCCCATTTTTATAAATACATGCATGTATATCCATGTCGGCCTTTGCATATTTTAAAATTCACCTTTTCGTTGATAGACATGTATGGTGGCACTTTGCATTATTTAGAGTTGGATTATAGTTGAGACCTTTTAAAAGTCAAAATTGCAATGATTATGTTTTAAAACATGAATTTACTCCTCCCACTCCATGATGACTCAACGCTTGGTATGTCGTTGGAAAATCTTAATCATGATGGATTAGGATTTCATTGAGTTCTCTCCACATGCATTATGTGAATCCAGTTGCAAGAGGTTGAAATACCTCCAAAACACACACAAACAGATTTGTAAATAAAAATATGGAGTTTCAAAATAGCTTCCTTCTCATTGTAGAATCCACACTTTGATCTATTATATCATTACCATCCTCCTTTTATTTCATGTCTACTCTTAAACCCTAAAATGTCAAAAACCCTAAAATGCCAAGAAACCCTAAAATGCCAAAATTTACCTACTAGAAAAATAACTCGATGCACCCCAAATTTTTCTTTCCAAATATTCCTTCATAATTTAGGTCTCACATGAAATTTGTACTTATTCTAACAAGCAACAAAAGTTATTAAAGTTTTAAGACATAGACAAAAGCGAAAAAAACTTTACAAACCAATTTTAGGCCACTAGATGAAGGAATATGTGCCCTAAAACGTGCCAAAATGGGCATAACCTTGCAAGGAAAGTTGATCCCAGCATAGTACTAATGTATATCTACCACCCTGTAAAATTTTAGGATGATCCAACGGTCAGATCAAAAGTTATGGTCTCTATAAGTTATGCTCCCGCATCAGTGCATTACTTGATAACCATGGTTGATTAAATTAATCCTCACAAGTTAAGGAAAAAATTCTAAAACCCTAACCATTTCATTCATTTCACTTTGATCTCCACTCAAGCTAAGAGAACTCTGTGGAAATTGTTATGGCCATGTCATTCATGAAGTTTCCAAACTCAATCTTTTTTTTGGGTGAATATGAACTTTATGGTCATGAAAGGTTAATATGGAACCTGTATTTCTCTATCCGCAAATCTGTGGATAGCTTCATTGTATGGATTTTTCCATTTTGATTTTTGTACCATGCCGCCATTCATGAATTTTGAAACTGGTTTCTTTGATTTACCAACGTGGTTAGTCATTAATCGATTAATTTTTGAAAATCTTGTTCTTGAGGATAAATGGGTACCAAATCTTTTACTCACCATGGAGTTTTACTTGGGGTAGCCCCATTCATTTTTTTCTCTAAATCTTGTTAGTGAATTTATCTTTTTCGGTTATCTACTGCTTGTGTGGCATATTACATTGTCATGGCATGGCCTGAGGGTTTTGAAATCAGTGAGAGGTCCTTTTCGAGAAAATTCTGAGCGAAGGAATCTCAACTGTGCACTAAAATATTATTTCAACTTCTATCGCTATTGTGTCATTTCAAAGGTATGTCTATAAATTTCCACCCTTTTATAGCTCAAACAAGGGTTATACTCTGTGGACTAGTCATTATTTCTTTAGATCTGCATGTTTTCTAATGTGGGTATATCATTACTTGCTCGATTTCAATACCCATTTGCATGTTTTGTTTTGCATTATGGGTTTCCCTGAAAATAAGTTTTCCTTCATGCTAAGCTTTATCCAGCTGATCTTTGCTATGGCGACCATTGTATAAAATGTGAAATCTATGTTTTCTATTCTTGGGGTCAATTTGACATTTGTGATTTCGGGTTTCTTTTGTCTATTTCTAAGTATTCGAGCATCTGTAGCTCCTTTACGAGTTCTTCTGAGTGGGATGGTTGAGAATGTTAGCCACCATTTTTTTATATTTCAAGCATGGAAACTATGTTATTATTCAACCTCTGCATTTTCTATCATCACCAACACACCGATTAGTTGAGCTTATATTTGGTTGTTTTGAGGCACTGATAATTATCTCCCTTCTTTGATTTCTTGCTACCCAGACACATATTTCAATCATTCAGATTTAAGAAAAATGTTTCCATTAACTATTGACTGAGTGAAATATCTCAGATCCACTTGAACACTTGAACTTGGCTTCACTGTTTATCATTTAGAGATATTCATTCTTTTATGGTACTAGTATTTGGTTCAGTTGATGCCATGGAGCTCTATCTGTGTAAATTTCTAACTGTAATTTATACTGCTTATTTCATCCTTTGTCTAATGACTATATCTGTTGAAAGAAAATATATTGTACCTTTCTTGTAACTTAGAGATGTTCTAAGATGCATTTTACTTTGAATATTTGCTTTCAATGGAGCTTTTGTTCCTTCATGCTTAATCCATTGTAACCAGATCGAGTCTTGAATTTCTGTGATGAACCTGATGTTAATATTTTCTTGATCTATTTCCTTGCATAAATAGTTGTACTTCTTTGATATGGCAGCATATATGTAATTCATACTTCCTTTATTTGAAAACTGGAATTCATAGAAAGGATGTACTTTGTAAAATTACTTCAAATTTCATGTTATTCAACTGTTAAGCTATAATGAATGCTCCTAGTACTTCAATATGATTATTGAAAGTACAATCCTTTTCTTCTCTACATTATATACAGCATTTCCTTTTATTACAACTCTGATATGCATGCTGAAAAAGTCATAAATGTCCATTTTACATGGCAAAGCCCTATCAAAATTTTCCTAGAATTCTCTTTTCATTTTGTTTCAGCTGCAATTTTATCTCATTTCAGCCAACTTTAACCTTTAAATTATGATTCTTCTGCTTCACCTTTGTTACACTTTTAAATGCATGAATTTATGAAGTTGGAAGTATAAAGAGTTAAATTAAACCTTGAGCTTAGTATTGATGATCATTTGCTTCTCCCTTTTAGGTACCATGATGTAGTTGTAGTGGATAGCTGGAAAAATAGTTCAGAAGAGAAGAACACTCCCTCAAGGCAATGACAGGTTTCTTTTACCTCTTTACATTTTCAGCTTCATAAATATATGCATTGTTTTTCCTTTCAGTTATTTCTCATGGCTTGTGTGAGAAAAATATGTACTATTATTCCTCATGAATAAATGAAAATATTTTCATGTTATGAGATGTATGTCCTTCCTTTCTATACTTTATTTCATTTGTATGGATAATGAATGAACTTATACAACTCAAAACACTTAAATAATTCACTTAATCATAGAAATAAATAAACAATCAAGTGTACCTTATTCTTTCTCATTGAAAAATTCAAACTACCTGTAAAACTGTAAATTGTCCTTTAAAACCACCACCTATCTACAGCTTAGAACATCATGTTTGATACATGTTGCCCTTCCTACCTTCCTCGGGGATTTGCAATGGTTATTCACAGTTGTTGCATAGTTCTGACAAAGGTTTCAAATGGAATGGTTGCATCTATAAGGCATGGTGTCCTTAAACTATACCCAAGTTGTAGTTTTGATCCCAAATGACTTTCAAATTTCCAAAACAAAAAAATTAAAATTTATATCTTAATCCTTGGTGGCTGCCCCAAACATAACCAAACTCGTAACTAACCAATCTGAGAAACTTAAAAGTTTCAAGATGACCTTTTAGCATAGGGTGTAAAAAAATTCAACACTAACCATGTGTAAATTTATATTATGATTTATTAATTTTTGTGATGATATTAGGTGATCAACAAGTAGGTGAATTTCACGGTTGTCATAAAATAGGAAATGTGAGTATTGGTAATTGTAAATCATTAATTTATGTTAACCTATTTACAAGTAGAAGTTTCCATAAATGGAAAGGTAGGATCTTAACCTATTTACATTCTTATTCTTGTTCTGTATGAAATGTCAAATTATATGAATGTATGTGTGTTTGTTTTGGGTTGGGTAGTGTTGACCTTAAGGAAGGTGTAGGGAGAAAGAAAATGGGGGCCATGGTGGAGGAATAAGGGAGTATGTGAGGTGTATGGAGGGAGTGTGGGTAGGGTGTTCCACCTTGTGGAGGTATAAGGGAAATTTCTTGCTTTATCTTTGTATATTTTACATGAGGGAGTGATAAGATTTTTGAGGGAGGGATAAGAGATTTGTGTGTGTGGATGGAACATTTGGAGGTTTCAAGGTGGACCCTTAACCCACTTGGGAGGTATAAGGGGGTGCCCATATTTCTTCTCTCCTTTGGCTCTAGTTTGAGCCTATCTGATTATTTGTAAGTTACAAATTTGTTTTTGTATTTGATGGTCATTTGTTGCATCTTGATTTTATGTTCTTATGTGAAAGCAATTGTTTTAGTTACCATGGATGTGAGCATGCTATATTTATGCTTGGTTTGAGCTTGGGGCCAATGAGGGGGTTGGATTCACCCCTTCATTGGAATTAGGTTGGGAGGAGAGCATTGCCTAGCTCCCTACCCTTGTTTGTGTGTTGTAGAAGGAAAGGAAGGAGATGCATGTTTAATTAAAGAGTTGGAGCTGCAGGAATTATGTTTAAAGTTAAAAAATGGGCATGTTGTCTCCACCATTTTGGGTGGAGGGCTTGTAATACTTGCATTTTATTTGTTTGTAAATCTGTGTTGTAAAGAATGTAAATGTATGTATTTATTTTGAATCATGACTATGGAAGGAACTGAAATTCATGTCATTGCAAAGTCTGCTTGTAAAAGTAAGTCTGTAATTCATTAGAAGCATTGTAAATCCTTGACTTTGCATTATAATAGGGCTGTAATTAGTCTGCATGCATCTAGAGTTGTAAATATTTAAAGAAGTGTTATTCACGTTTTTGTAGCATTTGGCTTTTAGTGCATATCTTAATTTTTTGAAGATTGATAAAATATTGTAATTTTTCAATATTTATGTATTTGTATTTTTAAATGAAAGTGTGTATCCAAATTAAATTTATATCATACAATAAGCTCAAAGATGAAGTATAGTTATGTATTGCATTTTTAAAAGAGAGTATGGAATACAATTATTATATGTTACATATTTGGGCATATTGTAAGGAGTAGTATCTCATGGTTTTCCATTTTATATTTCTTGTTAATATTCAAAAGAAGTTGTCCTTTCTTCTGTAATTTTTTTGAAATTTATTCAACTTGTAGGTAGATATAATTTAGATTTTAAGTTTGTTGCAATTTTTAGTATAGTGGGAAAAATATAAAACTAGAAAAATGTTAATGTCCTTTCATATTAAAATATATTTTCCTTGCAAATTTGGTTATGGAAATATAGACTTATATTTATATATATGTAAATATATATAACTTTATATATATACATATACCTAAATATGAAACTTATTTAAGTTTAATTGACAAACTATTTAAATAAAAATAAGGAAATAGGGGGTTGGTGGCATGGCCGAGGCACCCCATTATCTATGAATAGGAGTTGGTGGCATGGACAACCCACCCCACCCTTACAAAGGGGGTGGGTTGGCCATTCCACCCACCCCATAACCCTTAAAAAAATAGTGGCGAGGCTGCCATGAGAGCCGCACATAGCCCCTTATCGAGCCCAATACATTGCTTAAAACAAAAACTATGTATTAATAGGTATATATGTGTGTGAATAGAGGAAAACATACATACATACATACATACATACATACATACATACATACATACATACATACATACATATATATATATATATATCTTGATGCACAAAATAAAACATGCATATAATCGGGTAGATGTAAATACCCAAGAATAAAATTAGATTATTAAAACTATGGGAGATTATATAAAAATAATAATGAAAATGAGTTATGTGAGAGAAAACCCTCCCATTGCAGTCCTAGAGCTACCATATCCACCATAGTTTCTACCCAAACTCTGTTGCCTCCATTCTTCCCTTCCATTCAACTCTACCTATGCAAATGGAGACACATTAGGGTTAGATTGGGAATAAAAGAGATCCTAAGTAAAAATTAGGGAACTAAAGGGGAATCCTAAGATCAAGGGTAAAGATTACATTATTCATACGAACGGTGATTTAATGCTTGTTCCTTAAGTGATGGGTGAGTGAATTTTAATAAGGTTTGGGTAAAATTAAATTAATAGACCCACGGAGAGTTATTCACGAGTATGGAGGAATTAACTCATGTTAGGGATATTTTAATTATAGATTTTTATTTAGTAGTTGTACATGGGAATGTTATAATTTACTCAATGGGAAATTAAAATATTAATAGGTAAGTGTGCACTTAATTATTTAAAAGGGGTAGCATGGATTTTATTACAATTGTTTAGGAAATTTATTTAAAGACTTAGGAAATGGTATTAATAAATTAAATATGAACCTTAGTGGGTAAAATTAGATGGAATCAAATTAGTAAATATTATAAATAAAATGTTATCAAAATTATTACTAACCTTTGAAGGGAAAATTAAGTGTACTTTATTTAGGATTAATTGAATAATTAAATTAAACTAAATTAAATTACGGAAGTAATTAAGTTGTAATGCTTCAGAATAAAATATGAAAATTCAATATTTAATAAATAAAATTAATTTAGAGGGATAGATAGATAGATGAGTAAACATTGTATTAATCATAATTATTGTATTTAAGATTGGTTTAATGCGCTTTAATTACTAAAACAAATTAGTCATAAATTTGTGAATTAGTGTTTGGGTTTGGTGTGGGATGAAGTGGCATAATTTGTGGGTGTCACATAATGTATCAAAAGAGAATGAAGCATGATAATTGGGAGTAGAGAATGTAATGAGCGGTGGAGATGGTTTGACATAAAAATTACAAGATCAACTCGCCCCCAAATAAAGAGGAGGCAGCCTTTGCATGATATGGATGATTAGTGAAGAATCAATCACTTACTTGTCTTTCTTAAGAAGAGGATTGTTAAATATCTTGAGATTGTGATTTTCATTGATCGGTATAAGAGTCATAGGTTTTGGAAGCTCGATTTCATTAATGTTTATCAAATCTTGAATGAGATGTCAAAGTTTGAAACAAAAATATGTGGAATTCCCAACACATTGATGATAGTCGCATCTAAAATTTTCATTGTAATTATGAACTTTAGGAAATATGGATCAAGATTAAGTGGTAGAGAAAGTGTAATTAGTTTGTTGTCAACCAATTATGGCAATAGAAGATGTGGAGCAATAGTGTGTTTATAAAATGTGCACTTTAGAGGTTTCCATTAAAATTTTTAGGAATAATAATAGTGTTAACCATTAATTTGGCTTTAGCTAGCTTATCAAATGGCTTTGAAGTTAATTTTCTTTAAAATGGAGATGAAGATGAATCTTTCTCGATGATATTTAATCTTTCCTATGGAGAGAAGACACCCTTATCATAATTTATGAGCATGACATAGATTATCGAATGATGGAGAGGTCTCAAAGATGAAAGTCTCTTATAGAGATTGTAATAGACTTTGGAAAAGTAAATAATTAATCTCAAAGTCTACAAGTACATTGGACATCTTAGCAAAGTTGTTCTTGTATCGCAATACATAGTCCACTAGTTGTTCATTATATCCTTGCTTGATATGTGTTAATTGATCATAAGAGATCATAGAACTAGTAATGATTGAGAAATGAGAAACAAAATAATTATCCAAATGTGTAAAAGATGTTATAGAGTGGAGAGGTAGGTCATAGAACTAACGCATTGTGTAATCTTAGAGTCTATGACGAAACAACTTTGTGAGTATAGTATGATCATAAACATAATATAGACATGCTACATGGAAATCTTGTAGATGCTCTTTAGTATTTCCACAACCATTGAATAGAGACATGTTAGGAGTGATGACATTAGGAGGAAGCACATAATATGAGGTGGAAAGTAAAAAGGAGTTTGGAGGAGAAAAGTGGAGTTGGAATATGGCGATGCATGAGACGTAGCCCTATGAAGTTGCTGAATTTGAGCTTGAAAATATTAGTAAAGAGAGGATAGATCTTAAGTTCCTATAGAAAGGACTTGATGTGTGTGAGAAATAAGAGGCGGGGTGAATTGGTTTATATGAGTAGGAATAGATATGAGAATAGTAGAAATAGGTGGAAGAGTGAAAGTGGGGGTTGATTAGTAATAGGCACAAAATAGGGATTGGATGCGGGAACATTAATCTTAGCCAAAATGGTGGGTTCCTAGAAAAAATGAACAAGGTAAAATCAAGAGATTGCTAATGTCTACCAAGTTGAGCATTGAAGTTATGAAGATCATCATCAATAAAGGGTACAAACGTGAAGAAAATAAAATAATAATCCTAGAATCAAAGGTGGGATCTATCATCACCAATCGGCACTATGATAATTCTCCACCGAGAACTCCTCGTGCTATGATTATTTACTAATGCACAAATTTTAGTTTGGTGGTGGTAATCTGGAAACAAAATAACAGACAAAACACAATAATACCATAGACTATGATACAAAGGAATGATGAAAAATCTGAAATATAAGTGTAAATTATATTATCAACATGAAATTGTTACAATCTCACCCATGAAGTACTTTTAGTGTTACCAAATCAACTTTCCTTCCAACAATAGCTATGGGAGAAACTTCACAATTACACCTCTTAATGTCTTCTTTAACACACCTTCTAAATGATGGCTTCCTTCACATACTTTCTTATACAATATTTCTTACTACTTCCTTCTATGATAAATGAGGGGATGGCCTCTCTATTTAAAGAACTTTCACACTCATCCACCTTATCTCTAATATAGGATAAGAAATATACTCGACGAATCATATTCCATACCTTAACTCTTATCTTTACATGTAAGCTTATCTTTTAAGATAAAATAAACCTTATCATTTCGCATGGGTTCCACCTTTTTAGAATTTTTACAAATAAAATACACAAAATATTTATGACATCAATCCTTGTCCTTATTAACAATATAATATTTCTAATTCTAAGCATGTAGACCCTACTTCTCTACTTACCCTAACTTTGACATTTTAACATTACCGAACCACTTACTGACAAATATTTACTTTTACCACAACATTCCTATTGTACTTTGATTATTCTTGTACTATACATTATTGGCATGCATCGTGCGTAAAGCACCATTATCTTCTATCAAACACCACTACTAACTATACTTAACAACATCCTATTCCTAATACATACATTAATGAAATAGAAATTAAGGAGGAAAATTCTAGTGTCGACATCTTCCCCCTCCCTAGCTTCTACTCCATCCTTAGAGTAGACTATTCTAAAGTTGGTGCCTGGAAAATATTTAACTTGTCGTGGTTGACCCATTTCATAATGGGAGTACCATCTAATTCCTCCAATCGATATGTACCATTTTCATCATTTTGGCTCAAAGTACTTCCTAGTGCTGCATCCGAAGCATCGGTATACATAATGAATGGATAGATCAGTCTTTGGATTCTTTAAAATAGGTGAAGACACCAAGGCTTCCTTCAGTTGTTCAAAAGCTTCATGCTCCTTCTTTCTCGGTTCATAAGTAACATCCTTCTTTAAGAAATGGGTTAGTGGATGTGAAATCTTTGAGAAATTCTTAATGAACCTTCTATAGTAACCCACAGGCCTAAAAATGATGTCATCTTACTTCTATTCATTGGAAATGGTAACTCTTAGATTTTTGAAACTTTATCAAGATCAAGATCTAATACCATCTCTAGATACAACATGCCCTAAAAAAAACCTTTAGAACATCCAAAGACACACATTGTAGGGTTTAATGAGGATTTTCTTCATCTAACTTTTGAAATGATGTCTCCATCTAGTGCGGGTGGTTCATTTTGCTCCTATAGATGTAAAAAATCATCCAAGAAATACTCGATGAAGCTTCAATGTAGGGTTCAAACACCCTATTCATCAAGCTTTGGAATGTTTCGGAGAATTACATAACCCAAAAGGCATAACTCTATAAGAAAATGTTCCCAAGGAGTGGTGAACATGGTCTTGAACTGATATTTTCTATTATATGAACTTGGTTGTATCCGCTATATCCATCAACAAAACTATAGCACTCTCTAGCCAGCTACTTGTTCAAGATCTGATTTTAGAATGGAAGAGGGTAATGATCCTTTTTTTTGCCTTGTTTAGATTTCTATAATCAACACAAATGCATAGTTTCCCATTTATTTTTTATTGAGATCACAATGGGATAAACCCATTCTGAATTCTCCATAGAAAATATGAATCATGCATCAAGTAACTTATCTATTTCTTTTTATATTGTGGAAAAATTAGTATTCATTCTATATGGCATTTGATTTATGGGCTTAGCATCATCTACTAGACTCAATAGAATGTTCTACCCAACTTACTTAATAGATTTCCTTGTAATAAAAAGTGAATAGGTGTATGTACCTTTGAGAGAGTATGGAGGTAGGATTCCTTCTCACTCTCCATCACAACATCACCAATCTTTCTTTGTTGGAGATGATCATCGATTTTTCTTCAAATAATTTTATGGGTTCATGAGTTGGTGTGACTGGAAGGATATCCATGACCAAAACATCAACCTCACTTTATTCATCTTCTGTGTCCACTTCACTAGTACTAGAGTAATCAGAGGATGTCTAATCATTAGTTTCATCACTTGAATCCACAAGTTCTACCTTATGATGCTGAGGGATCATGTTTATCTTCACCCTCTCTCTACCACATCTAAGTGTCATGAATCCTTCATTCCAGTAGTTTCTTGCATGAACTCTCCTTAGCCATGGCCTTCCCAACAACATTGGGTACACAACAATACCATTTTTCATCACCTAAAATTCTACCACACATACAACACCCATAACAAATATTGCCACATCTGAAACAACACCTTCTAGTTTAGTTTTTCCCTTATTTAATGACCTTAACATAAGTTTGAGGGTGATAAATTTTTAAACCCAACATATTCATTACAGACTTGGTCATTACATTAACTGCAACACCTCCATCAACTAAGACATCATGAATTGAAATACCATTACATAATACCATAGCTTGTTGAGTGTATGGATCCACCTCTACTTCCAAAATAGGACCTCAACCACCTTCCTTCATCGAGCATTGAGTCCACTTGCAGCTCCCACCTCTTCTCAGAAGACAGGAAAAATTTGACCATATGTAATATTTACAGGCCTTTTGGATAGATCTTCTAAGATGGAGTATGGTCCTTGCCCCTGTGAAATTAGAAAATCCTGCACACCCAACTTTCTTCTCCTATGTTTCTTACTAGTTTCTCCTTTCATCTTCTTAGGATCATTTCCATCTTGGTTATCTTTTTATTTCTTTTTTTTGTTACAAACACATCGGCTTCATTATTTATGCTCCTATCTACTACATCAAAAGAATTCACAGGTGCTTTTCCTTTATCATTATCTCTTGTACCAGATGTAGAAGCTCTATCTAGACAATTATACTTATAATGACCCTTTTATGAAAACCATAACATACAACTTTAGATATATTTCTTTTTGGACCTCTATCTCCTCCTTGAGAACTAAATTATTTTCCTTGAAGAAGATTAATAGTTAACTAGCCCATCTTCCTGAGTAGATCTTCATGCTCACTAGATGTACTAGGAGAAATATTTGTGCTCACCGAGAGTGGTTGTGGATTCTAGACAAAAGGTGTTGGTGTAGGCTCTACCTTAGCAATAATTTCTTTGGGCTCTTCTTCCATGCTTTCCTCTTGCCTTCTTGCAATATTTTGCTTGTTCGAGGGTCACTTTGGGTGTTCATACTTCACTCGTTGTCGATCTCTAGCTTCATTCCAAGAATGAAGTGCTTACAGAGGAGATTATCCACGCCATTCATCAACTCATCCATTATTCCTTCCTTCCGGATCTAGGCATCGAGGTTTCTCCTTAGCTCTAGAACATGAGCATGATAATATCTTATCTTCTCCTTTTCTCCTTGGGATATCTTTGTGACCTCGATCATGAGATCTTCATATTTCTGTTGTTCACCAAATTCTTACAAAAATTTTTACTTAATAAATCCCATGAGTTTTTCACATTATCACCTAGTGTTTCAAACCACCTAAGAGTTGAACCATTCAAAAAGGTAGGAAAAAATTCAGTCCATTGTTCCCTTCTTATGAGGCCATTACAAATGCAAGATTGTTTAAACTCTTGAATGAAAGAGGAAGCATCTTCATTAGATTGGGCTGAAAAAATAAGAATCTTCCCCATTTTAAAAGTAACCACAGTGAAATACCAACCCACAAGTACAATCAACAAGACTTATGTGCACAAATAATTGGAATCACTATAATAGAAAGTGACTTTACACCTTTCTATAGTAAAATAGGAATGACCACGGTAAACTATGGTAAAACTTGACTTACTGCGGTAAAAACTGACTTTATTATGGTAAACACTATTCACGATAAAAAGTAAAGTTACTGCGGTAAATACTATTCATGGTAAAAAGTGAAGTTACTGTGGTAAATACTATTCATGGTAAAAAGTGATTTTACCATGGTAACTACTATGCATGGTAAAAACAAGGTTACCCTCCAAATGATTTATGACTAAGTGGGAATATCTCTCTAGAAAATCCACCAACGAGGAATGGTCCCGACAATGGAACCAAAATGTCATCACCAATCTGGCACTATGATAATTATCCACCTGGGAACTCCTCATGCTATGATTATTTACTAATGCATAGCTTTTAGTTTGGTGGTGGTAATATAGAAACAAAATAATAGACAAAACACAAGAATACCATAGACTATGATACAAAGGAATGATGAAAATCTGAAATATAAGTATAAATTATATTATCAACATGAAATTGTTACAATCTCACCCATGAAGTACTTCAAGTGTTACCAACTCCACTTTCCTTCCAATAATAACTATGGGATAAACTTCACAATTACACCTCTTAATGGCTTCTTTAACACACCTTCTAAATGATGGCTTCCTTCACACACTTTCTTATACAATATTTCTCACTACTTCCTTCTATGCTAAATGAGGGGGTGGCCTCTCTATTTATAGAACTTTCAGGCTTATCCACCTTATCTCTAAGATAGGATAAGAAATATACTTTGATGAATCATATTCCATACCTTAACTCTTATCTTTACATGTAAGCTTATATTTTAAGATAAGATAAACCTTATCATTTCACATGGGTTCCACCTTTTTAGAATTTTTACAAATAAAATACAAAAAATATTTATGACATCACTCCTTGTCCTTATTACCAATATAATATTTCTAATTCCTAATCATGTAGACCCTACTTCTCTACTTACCCTAACTTTGACATTTTAACATTACCGAACCACTTACGAAAAATATTTACTTTTACCACAACATTCCTATTGTACTTTACTTTTTTATTACTTATATTATACATTATTGGTGGCATCGTAGTAGCAGCACCATTATCTTCTATCGACACCACTACTAATTATACTTAACAACATCCTATTCCTAATACATACATTAATGAAATAGAAATTATGGAGGAAAATTTTAGTGTCGAAGAGAAGTAATGGGTTCACCAAATGATTGAAAAAATAAAAGATGTTAATCCTAATTTTAAAGTCACAATGAAATAAATATATAATACAATACATAGATAACCTAAGAAATAAGATAGATAAAATTGTAACCCTAGGTGTAAGATAGAGGAAAAAGACTTAGCTGATTTGTGATAATCCATAGGTGTATAGGGCTAGAGAACTAATGATACTAGAAAGCACACTTTCATTGCAAATGAGATTAGAAGAAATCAAAAGTTTCAGAATAAGTTGGATTGGGGTGCTTGGATCAGGTCAACGGATCTTAGGGCATTGTGGATGTCAACTTGGTGCTCATGGCTACTTAGAAGCTCTAAAATTGATGTTTACACAGTCTCACTTTAATGTCATTTGGAATTCTCTCTTTGTCTCTTGAGGTCATATTATGATTTTCAAGCTCTCATGTAACCTATAAAAATAATTTCCTCCTTCAAAACCCCAAAACACATCAAATCCTAAAATAAAAATATGCAAATGGGGATTAAAATTAAGTATGATAGTCACTGACCGAGTTAACTTACGATTTAGGTGTTGCACTATATTTCAAACTTCATGTTGTTTTGCATGTGTGTGTAGGATCATCCCCTAGGTAGCTCTTGTGTGAGATACACTTGAATAGTGATAAAGTTCTAGATGTAGAAATTAAAGTATAATGTGTGGATGCCAAAATGAATTCCCCTCATATGATATGTATATAGAAAAATGCATTCCCTTGTCCCTTGAACGAAGGATAGATGGATACTTTTATGCTCTTGTAATGGCCTTTAAATGTAGCCTATAGGTGGTGGTAATAAATGATTAGAGATTAGTCCCTTATTATGGTCACACAAGTTTATATTTATATAATTCACTTGTTTGAATTTCGTAATTAACCACTAAAGGCCAACCCATAAGTTATTGAGATGCCCAATGGATAAAGAGACCCAAAAGAGACAATAAAAGTACAAAGAGGTGGGAGCACCCAAAAGGATGGGAGAAACTTGGTGTTGATGTCCTCACTCAATAAGATGAAGTATCAAAATTTGGAGTGGGAAATAGGGTTGTGTAAGACCAAGAATGAAACCAAAAATAAAGAAAATATGTGAAAGATATTGGCCAATTAGTATTATGTGACTAAGACCTAGAAATGTACCCAAAGTGTGTGATTTAGTGTCTGCAAACCATAGATAGGAAGGATATATAACTAACATTTAATTTGAATGTATATAGAAAAAAATGATTTCATGATCGAAAGAAGTTGTAGTGCCCACTCCTCTTCGACACTATTTCACTATGAGCTTTATTATTGTTGGATAGATATATTGACATTTTGATTACTATATCTTGATTAATAGATGATAAATATATAGATATTTGGACTATTGATATGTTGTGATTTATATTTTGATTATGATATGTTAGATGAAAGTGATGGAGAATTGTATATATATGCTCATTTTCATTATTATGATTTTATACTAACACGTTATATTCATGATGCACTTGATTATTTCTAGATGTTCTGAGTAGAATTATAATCTCATGGATGTTAGAATCGAATTATTTGATATGGTTGATATATGATAGAATTGTTTAATTGTGAAGAAAATTATTATTTTATGTTTATATATTATTTCTCAATGTTGTTGATTTGGTCGTAAGGAAAAAGAACTATTTTTTTATGTTTGTAGGGAAATTATATAATATACATTAAAAGGGGATAGGGGACCAACCACAGAAGAATGTTGGGTGTTTTGCAACATGGCCAAATTTGACAACTTGTGTCTATTTTTATGTTATGTTATTACATTCTTAGTTAGGAGGTTTCCAATGGGGGTGACCTCACATGTGTGGCCATGGGGTGTAATTTTTCCTTCCTTTTACTTTTTGTGTGTCTTATTTTTTGTGCATGTATTTAATTATTGGGAAAACCTATACAATTTCATAGCATTTGTTAATGTCTTCATTCCTTAATTTAACTTAAATTTTAAACTAAAATGAAGAGGTGACATGTGGGTAATAAATAGAGTAGATAGTCCTTGATTTGTGCTTGATGTGGAATGAATTAATTGCATTTAGGTGGTGTGTACTCTTCTTCCTTCCCAAGTTCGAATTTGGTCTTGAAGGCCACTCTTTGAGACATATGGGAAAAGTTAACCTTGTCCCTCACATCTCAAACTCTTCTACTAACCATACTTATGAAGTATGAGACTTATTTTGATGATTTTAATGCATTTTTTGAATGTAAAAGAGAAAATAATTTCACTTTTCTACTTACCACAATTAATTTGTCCTTGCAAGGTATGGAGTGAATTTTAGAGTGTAATGTGTGCATGTCATAAGTCTTACATGTTCGTTTAGTGCAATGGGATTGTTTTGTTGAATTGTGAGTGGAATGGAGGGATGATGAAGTGGCATCCTACATGGAGACACCTTATCATCCTCACCTCCCATTTTCTATTTATTGAATGAATTTGAAGGATTTTTGGTTACTTGTCTTATTTTCTTCAATTGCACTTTTGGAATTGAGAGCTTTTCAAGTTGCATTTGGATTGTGCTTGGTTTGAAGGTGTTGAAATATTTTTGGAGTGAATACTTTTGGAAGCTTAATGGAGAGGTAGATCTCCACTTGTTTTCATTCTTTTATTTATGCATTTAGATGTAAAAATTTGTTCTTGTTTGAATATTGGATGAGTGTTGTGAATGTGATTTATTGTGGTTGGGTAGATTTCCTTAAGAAGGGTGTGGGAGATGGATGTATGGGACTCAATTAGGGAAGGAAATGGAGAGATATGAGACATGAATTTTTAAGGGAGTATGATTAGGATTTTCAACCTATGGGGAATGAAAAGGAAAACATGGACATATTTTACATATTTGCAAGAGGAGAGATAAATATGTATTTGAATGTTTTGTATGGTGCACATGGATTGTTTTGGGTGGAAATCCTACTTCACTTTGGAGGAAAAATGAGGTGGTTCCCATATTCCTTGCTCCTTTTGGCTTGTATTCAAGCCTATGTGTTTGTTGGAAAGTGTAAATCTTGTGGAGTATGTTTATTTGAATTGGTTGTATGTTTTTAGGATTGTATGTTTTGTATGGAAACCATCTTGTAAACGTTGTTAAACTTGCATAATACTCCCCTTTCTTCTTGGGTTGGGGCTCGGGGCCAATAAGGAGGATGGATTCTCCTCTTGTTGGATTATAGGTTGGATGCAAAGCGTCGCCTATACACATTCCTTTGTATTGTAATTCAAGATTTAAAGAGTTGAAGGATGTAAAGTTAGAGCCATGAAGTTTGGAGAAGACATTCAAGAGAAGATTAGTGTTTGAACTATTGGAAAAATCTATATGTTGTAATTGACCTTATTTTTCCTACTTAGAGTGGAAGTTTATAAACCTTGTATCATCAAAGTAAGTATTTTTATATTTCAGATTTATTCAAATTTGTAATGTTATAATGAAATGAGAAATCTCAAGTTGTATAGTTTGTTAGAAATGAAATTGCTAAATTTGTATGTTAATTAAAGTTGTAATATGTATTGTTGGAAAAGAAATGGAGTTATTGGAAGGAAAAAAGAAATCACTTTCTCATTTTTATTATAAACACTAGTGTGTGTAAATGTTGAAGATATTGAAAAGAAATTCTCCCAAATCTAGACTTGTATTAAAAAAACCAAAAGTTGTATTTTTTTCCCTTTGGCATTATTGGAAAACTTGATTTGAAAAGAGAAGGATGATTTCTTATTGATGCATTTTCATTATTGTTCTTCTTGTAAAATTTTCCAATTAGTAAACTCTTAGCAAGTTGATTGTCACTATTAGAAGGAATTTACATAATGCAAATACTATAAATTATATTATTAACAAGAGAAATTGAATCTTCCTTTAATTGTGAAATTCCCTCCAAATTTTTTTTTCAATCAAACATGTACATTTTTCCATATACCTATATTCTACTAAAATTGAAATTCATGGATTATTTTGATAGGAAAAAAATTATACAATTATATTGATATATAATTATATAAATATACTACAAAAATTTATATAATTAGATATATACATCTTATAATTATATATATATAAATAAAATAAATATATATTTGATATATATATATATATAAACTTTAAAAAATCCCATAAAGCCGAATGGCTTACTCCAAAATAAAGTTTGTTTTAAACCAAAAAATAAATAAATAAAATAAATTTTATGGTTAAAATGGGGCACACATTTTATCTCTAGACCAAATGGTCATTCCTTTATAAATTAAAATGTGGTTGGGAGGGGTGAGTGCATTTTCTCACCCCAACCCATATTAATATAATATGGGTTGGGGTGGAGCGGCACCCAACCCCTCCCCCAATATAAATATAAACCCTACATTATAATAGGAAGTGACCAATGCAAAACCTAGGCTCATGACTCCGCATTTTAAATTCAGCCAAAATTCTTAGTTATAAATTAATACAAAGTATTATATATATGTATTATTATATATATATATATATATATATTATATATATATATATATACCCTTATTGTTAAATCATCCTTTTGTGTAAATAAAATAAAAACATGTTTATATTATATATCAAGATGTGTGTGTGTGTGTGTGTGTGTGTGTGTGTGTGTGTGTGTGTGTGTGTGTGTGTGTGTGTGTATATGGTTATATATTTATCCACCCAAAAATCATAAAATACATAATTTATATACATCCAAACTATATGAGAAAAAATCAACTAACATAAAGAATATAGGGTAAATAATAATCCCAAAGAGAAATTGGATATCTATCATTTTAACACAAAATAATAGAAAATATGTTGGAGAGAAAACTCTTCATAGCTCTCATGGCCTACATGGATTCTCCTCCTCCTCTTTCTCCAAACCTGCAAAACAAAATGGAACAAATGAATGATTTTAGGGTAAAAGAAATAAATAAAAAAACTCATAAGGAAATTAGGGTAACCTAAATCCAACGATCCAAATAGACCAAATCTAATGGTTCATAATAAACCCTACATCACTTAAGTGATGGGGATTTTGTGGAAATGGGATAAAATAAAAAGGGTTTTGGTTATTGGTTCAATGCGGCATATTATTCGAATTTTCACCTCAGGGAAAATTGGATAAACATGACCCTGACAAAAAAAATGAATGAGATTGATTCAGTCATGAGAGTTCTCATTTCGGGCTTAGAATATGCAAAAAGTTAGGAAAGCCAAGCACATTCTAGAGGAGTTTAGGAAATGAAGGACCTATGAAGTCTGAAATTTGAACTTTAGAGGTGGGGGCCTTTCGAGAGGTATGCGTATGGTGACTTCGGGGAATCGGAAGAAAGAGGCACAAAAAAGGAAAAGAAATGTCTAAAACTTGAAGTCCGAAATTAAGACCTTGGATTTCATATTTTTAGAGGTTTTATGTGCCAAGAGGATAATGAAACCCTGAAACTCAATTTCCCCAAATCTTGAAATACCTAAAATATTGAAACCCCAAAGCCACGAAACCCCAAAATCCCTAAAATCTTGAAACCTTCAAATCCTAAAACCCAAAAACCCAAAACCCCGAAAACCCAAAATCACTAAAATCCCAAAATCCTAAAACACAAACCCCAAATATGCAAAGGTAAAAAATCCAAAGTTTGAATTTTTGACTTTAGAGTTTCGGCATTTCCGAACATTGAAGCCGATGTAAAAATCAAAACTTGAAGTCTGAATTTTACACTTTAGGGTTTAAGAGTTTTGAATGTTTCAAGAACTCTTGAGTGATGAACAAGAACTCAAACTCTAAAGCAAAAAGACCCAAATTTTTGAATCCTAAAATTCTAAAATTTTAGATTTTAGAGGTTAAGATGCATGTTCAAATCTAAAAATGGATCCAACCACTCAAATTTATTACAGTATGGCACCCTCATCTTTAGATGGCCATAACTTTTGACTGGTGTTGTCCTCTCAAAATTTCCCTCTTTTGAAAGTTATAATTTTGAAAAAAATTTTGAGTTAGCACCCTTTAGTAATGTTCTAGTGAGGTGAAAGCTTGAAGAGATGATGAAAATTCATGTTTTTGGAGTCATTTTGGTGACTTGTGGGTCTGTCAGACATTTTTGTCCCTCATGTCCCAAGTATTGTCATGCCTTCTATTCACCGATCGACCACTTTCCCCACAAATCCTTGATTGACGGCTTTATCGAAACTTTTTGGCCCGTTTGTCCCAAGTTCACCTAGACTTCCTTTTCTCGATCACCCGCATCAACCGCATCAAGGGATTCTTCACATACTTTTGTCCCATTTGTCCCAAATGTATGTGCTTTCTCACCGATTCCCTTGCGTGCCATGGCGAATCATGCCATCTTCACATCTCTCGTGTCCTTCATGTCTCGAGTCCCTACACTACCGTGCTCATTTGGCCCACATTCCCCACATTGCCACCGCATCGACCGGATCACGTCTTCACGTCCCTCATGTCCCAAATGTACCAAAGACCATCTGGGCCAATTTTTTCCACTTTTCCTACTTTTCATATTTTGAGTCAGTGCAAGGTGAATTTAATGCACATTCAATGACCTTCTCTCTCCTGAATGACTATTTAACGGACTATCCCCTATGCATTTTTCACATTACTCACTTGCCATGTCTTACTTGAATCCTTTGCCATTAAAGTCATTTTCTCGTGCCCTTGTATCCCTTTGCATTTTCATCATGATTCTAATCTTGGAAGGCTATTCCCCTGTGCGTTTCAAAAATGAAGATCAAGTTTCAAGGTCAAGAACATGTGTCACCTCTTGAGACCTCTGTACCTGATATTGGAGATAGTGAGGTTTGACATTTGGATTTTGGAGATTTTGGGGTAGATTAACATGCTCTAATCCTACTCCCATGGCACAAATGATTAGTGATAGTGGAATTGCATACGTGGATGGCTTTCCTATCTCTATGCAATGTGCCGACATCGTGCTTTCTGTGGAGCCCATTTTAACCTAGATACCAAGGAACTTACTAATGTGCATGGGGAATTAATTGCTAAACTAGATGTTTCGCCATTTTTGTTGCCCTATGCATTCCAAAGATTGAATATTCCATAGTTCTCACTTGTGATCAAGCTCAAACCTTGTTCGATCAATACATTGAGAAATACAAGGCCCAAATAGCAAAATCATGGTTAAAGAACCCTAAGAAGGGAGCGTCTCGACTCTCCAAGGCATTATTCAGAGTTGATTTTAATGAGGAGCTATCTAATTTTATTATTTTTCTCACCCATATCATGGGGTTTCCTTCCACCAATGAATTTCACTTGGATGTGCCCTTTATAAATATCATCTGTGAGGGCAAGCAAAACATTAATTGGGCTGAAATTGTTTGCATGAATTTGACTAAGCAATTGTCTAGTGTCCAAGCAAACTAAGAAGTTCTATATGACTTCTTATCTCATGTATACCCTGTAGCATCCCGGCAGTGGTTGGTTTCACCTACATGGAGGGAAAGAAGAATCAACCTATTTATGCATACTTCCCTCTTTACCCTTGAAGCTAGCAATCACAATTTCAAAAGAGTCAATGATGCTTTCACCATGTATATTGTAAGACTCTTTGAGGGTGACACTACTAGGATATTTTCTGATGAAGCTATGAACCTGATAGCCAAGTATGGGGCTTTCTTCATTCAATTCAGGAGGTTTTCATATGTTAGGTTGGCTGGCTATGAAACTACATCCCTCAAGCTCCCCATGTTTTGCAATGATAAAATGGCTCTGGTTGAAGTGTGTAGGAAACTTGATAAACTCCATAGAACCTACAAGGACAAGAAGATCACTAGCCTGCATTTCCCTATCTCTTTGGGAAACTATACATGTAAAACAACTTTGGATGCCCAAAATGTAGAAAGGGCTATTGCTCCTCTCATTGTCCATTTCTTCAAACCAAGAAATTGTTTTTATCTAAAGAAGTTTATTGATCAGAACCTTAGGATAAACTATCATCACAAGCCAAATACCGAGGATTACTGGGCAGATTGTGCAGATGATTTTGAAGCCAGATGGAGGCACTATGATAGACTCTCTCTACAAAAAATTAGAGATCTCAATCTCTACCAAGTTCCTGAAGGATTTAAGGATGATGATGAGGACTTATAGTCCTTTGAATATGAAACAACAATCAGACACACTCCTTTGAAGATCTAGATTGGTAAAAAAGAGAGAGATGATTTGATTGAGATTATTTCCCCTATTCTTGTAAGAACTAAAGTTTGGCTTGACAGGAAGGTTTGTGAGCTCAAGAAGAATCAGGGTGGATCCTCTTCCAGAGATACCTCTACACTAGGGAAGGAAGCACATACAACTAGTATTGAGGTACTTGAGAAAACCCCTCATTCTTCCTCAATGAGGGAACATGAGTCATCTACTCCTTCTTCTACTCAAGTATATCAAAAGAAGATCAAAGAGGTTAAACAAGAACCAATTGAGGAATAATATCTTCTTGAGCACTCAGAATTACCTTCAGGACTAGAGAACATTATTGTTCTTAGTGAGAGTGATGATGGTGAAGTGCCAAATCCTGCAGGAGCTCCTGAAGTCACTGTTGAAGGAGAAAAGGAAATGTCTAGTACTGAACCTCCTAATACCAACTCTCTTTAAAAGAAGCTCTTGATGCCCCATCCACTTATTTGTTAGAGGCAAAAATGGTTAATACTCTAAGTGCCATGAGTTCACTTGCTCTTGGGCCCCTTGTTCCTTCCTCTTCTCCTTCTACCTTTTCTTGGGTGCAACCCATGGTTGAAAGAAGAAGAGAAAATCTTCTTCTCATCTAACAGGGCCAAATTTTGATGCTGTGGCAGCTCTGTTGAGTACTTTCCCTCCCCCTCCAGCAAAGAAAGCCAAGATCACTTCAAGGTTAGTAATTGATGCTCAGGGCCAGCAGTTCTTGGAAGTTGCAAAGCCCAAGGCTGATAAGGTAGAGCAGGATCTTTTGGTCTCAGATTTAGAGCTTTCAAGGATCCCAATGGGAGAATCCACTCCTGAGAGTGAGGTTCATAACCTTCAAGAAACAATAACAAAGGTTATTGAATGAGTGGAAAAGGGAAAGAAGACCATAGAATAGTTGGAAGAATAGAACCAAGTTCTTTCCAACTTTATCAAGTCATTGTTGGCCAAAGATAAGGTTTTGGATCCTGCCCCACTGGCTGCTCTTCCACCCCCATGATTCTCAGCCAGATGAAGTTCAGAGCATCAAAGACATACATAAGTATTCTACTTATGGGAAGGCTGTTGAGGCCATGGTGGATGACATGATCATAGCAGGCTTGAATTTCATTGAGGAAGCCTTCAAGGCCAATGAGAAGGTGGCCAACTTGTAGCAGAAACTCTCCTCCTTGATCAAAGCTATGGATAAAGAGCTAAATCTCTGGAGTAGTTGTATTACAGACCTTTGCCTAATGGGCCAAACTGATGAGAAGATTCTGTTGGTCAACAATGTGTTTGATGGTTCCAAGAATAACTTTTCAAAGGCATGGATTTTCAGTGTCGAATGGAAGATGAAGGTTCTGGAAGAGGCACTGGGAGAATTAAAGAATGTATGGTAGAAGGGAGAGTCTTTTAAAACTTGTGTTTCATCTACCTTTAAAGATATCCACTGCCAACTTCAAGATGAAATTTCAGGCATTCCCTTCTCTCTTCAAGAAATCAAAGCTCATTTCAGAACATTTGTCAAGGATGACTTGTTCAGAGAGGAGTCAATTACCAAAGAGAAGATAAAGGACATTTTCTTCCTTCAATCTGCAATTGCTGAGGCCAATAAAGAATACATGGAGCATACTGAGTTTGATAAAGATATGGAGAAATGTCTAGGCACTTGGACTCATGCCACTGCCAACACCACAATTCCAAGAGGCATGGAAATAGTAGAAGCATTGAAGAAATTCAGATATCGGATCCTCAAATCGGTGGGCCCACCTCAGCCATAATCGGATGTCTCTTCTTCTAACTCCTCTTTCTCTTCTTCTATTTTTAGTGCTAAGCTCCTTGTAAATTGATTAAGGACATTGTTTTGTGCATTTCCTTAATTAATCTTTTAGTTAAAAGAAATGGTTACCAAATGTAACCAATTTGTAAGATATATAATGAGCTCTCCACACCATTCTAAGGGGGTTGGAACTCTAATTATTTTTGAAAGTGTAAAAGAGTCAAAAGCTATCAATACAAGAAGATTTCCCTTTCTGTTTCTATCTGTGCTTATTCATTCTCTCCTATCTATTAAAATTATTGAATCATTAATCTATTTTACATCAAGAAGCTTTGTATTCTTGTGGATGTCATCTCTAGAACTTTGTGTCTATGAAATAACATCTTATGGTTTTAATGCAAATGATTTTTTTCTATATGATCCTAATTCGGCATTTATAAGGAATTATTTTTCTATCTATATTTCCCAAGAATGCTATTCTACATTTTCCCATTCCTTAGTTCTTCCTTCCTTTTATATCAATAACCGGTCATTTAAAACACTTTCATGATATCAGAGTTCCTCTTTAAAAATAAACGTTGTACATTTGTAAATAATTTTTTGCCTTTAAATAATATAACCTCTCCCATCAAAGAGGAGGGACTTTTGTCCCTTGATTGTTTCTTTCATTAAAGTCCTTTTTGACAACCAACATTTTTGGTGACTCTAGTGGGGATTCGTTTTTGATGGATTCTAGTTTTAAGAACATTTCTTGATCATTTTTTGATCTGGTGACTCTAAGGTTTACCCATGGTAGGAGGGATTTTGGAATCGAATATTCTCAGTTTCAACTCTTGGAGCAGCAAGGTTTTCCTCTTCCTTCAACAGGGAGAAATAGAAGAGCTTGTTCTACAAGCACACCCCCTGTTGAAGATAGAACCCTTGGCAGTGGTATCCCTCAAGAGCAACTCAACCCTAATCTCTCGTGCTTTGATTCTCGTGTTTCAGTTCCTCTTTAAGAAGTTTTTCCAAGGATGGCTATTCCATTACCTTGGGGCCACCGTGTTGGGCCTCTTGCCCTCCCTCAACCTTTGCATGAGTTACCCAGGGTAACAGAAATAACTTTCCCAAGTTTAGAGGTGATGGAAAAGTGCATCCTGATGAACATATTGCAGCCTTCATAGTTGCATGTGGAGTCCTTGGAGTTGAGCATGAGGATGTCTCGGTGAGGATTTTTGTAGAGACTTTGCAAGATAATGTGGTAGATTGGTTTTATCACCTTCCTACTAGGGCCATTACCAATTGGACCATGATGAGAACAAGATTTGAGAATCGTTTCAAGCTGCAGAGGATGTGCATGCCTTGTTGGCCTAGATTTCTCAAATAAAGAAAGAACCATAGGAGCCCATGAGAGAATTTGTGGCCAGGTTCAATAAGATGATTAATAAAATCCCACCAGATACCCAACCTGTAGATAAAATTCAAAAATGTTTCTTCCTGAATGCTCAATTACCTTGAAGTAAGCTATGCGTTGAGAAGAGCCAACCTTGCAACATTGGATGAGGACCAGAGATTATCTGTTAGTGTTGAAGATGACTTAATCATGTCTGGTAAGTTGAAAAGAGATCCTTCCAAATCTAAAGCTTCTTCCTCTTCCTCTTACTCTAGAGCTAATGTAGATCAATTAGTACAAAAGCTTGCTAATGACCTCATTGCCATCAAGAAACAATTGGCTCAACATGCTCCTTATACAAGATGTTCCAAGGAGGAATTTTCAGCCTAGAAATCATTTTCCTTCCTCTCAGACAAGGCTGGAAATTGAGGGACCACCCATCAAGGTCCATGTTAATGCAACTTATGAGGTTGAAGAACCTGATGATGAAGAGGTTAATGAAGATTTTGAAGAAATTGAAGAAGAGGCTGATGAAAGTTGGAAGAACTTGAGGGGTCTGGGTTAATTTCTTCACCACTGAAGGTGTAGATGAAGAAGATGATTATGATGAAGTAGTAGCAGAAATGAACAGTGAGTCATATGTTGTTATGACTCATGAATAGACAAATAAGAAGGAGAAAGTGATGCAGAACACTAAGAGGTCCGAGGCATCCACGACTATCCCCGTAGTCACAAAAAGAGGATCTCCTATTCCCACTGCGTCCACATAGAAGGTGAGTTCTGCTAATTCTTTTCCTAATCCTACTATTAAAACTTCTTTTCTCCAGTTCCTAAACCTGATAAGCCTAGGATTCCTAGTGATGATAGCCCATCCACCTCTAGATCTTTTGATATCATCGATCACCTTAAGAAGAAAAAATCAAATTTCAAAGGCTGAGTACTATCAAACTCATCCAAAATCCTTTTCCAAAATGGTCCACTTTGTCAATTCCCATTCCAAAACTTCACCCAATACTTCTAAAGGTATTTTTCCTACTCCATCTTCCACACCCCAACCAAACCTTGTGGTTGTAGTCACCTCACCTAATGAGAAAATCAAACCATTTTATGTGACCCTCCTTATAGCAGGCCATAGACTTAGTAACTGTGTCATAGACTCAGGAGCATCAAACAATGTAATGCCCACCAAAGTGGCCCATGCTTTGGGTCTTACCCTCACACATGCACTATTGGTTCTTGTTATTCTATGGAGAGTAGGGAGGTGCCCTTGGTTGGAAGGATTAAAGATGCACAGGTAGCTTTTGTTGCCTTCCCTAAGAAAAAGGTTTTAGCTACTATTTTGGTAGCTGATATCCCTCCTTCATACGAGTATGTTGTTGAGTAGGAACTTCTGTAAGGACGTGGGAGGAGAAATTCAAATGGATTGGTCACATGCCCTTATACCAGTCAACAACAAGATGAAGAAGTTGTTGCCTGAGAAGAAATCTGAGTATATTGTGCAAAAGACAGATGATCCTAAAGCACAAATACTTTATGAAGATATTGGGCATGGAAACTATATGATTATGTCGGGATGAAATAAAATGTCCCAAAGAAGTATTTCATGATCCTAATGGCATTTGGAATTTGGAATTTGATGGAAGTTGTTCCTTGGCTAGTTCTGGGGCTGGTGTGGTACTGATATCTCCGGAAGGAAAGGTTCATCCTTTCTCATTCAAACTACAGTTTGAAAATACAAATAACACAGTAGAGTATGAAGCTCTCATCCTTGGACTTAACGTGGCAAAGGAGAAAGGTGTGAAGAATCTTCTAGCTCGTGGAGATGCGGAACTAGTTGTTAAACAAGTAAAAGACCTTTTCCAAGTAAAGAATAGAAGATTGAAGCATTATAGGAATATGGTTTGGGATTCTATTGAATTCCTTGATGCCTTCTCCATTGAAGCAGTGCCAAGGGAAAATAATGCTAGGGATGATTCTCTAGTTGTTTTAGGATCATTGCTGATACCTCACCCTGATTTCTCTCAGGATAAATTCACCATTGAAATGATCCATAGACCAAGTGTACCGGATAATGCAAGCAACTGGAAATTTTTCAATGATGATTAGCATTTTCTCTCTTTCCTGGAACTCAGGGATAACTTTGAACAATTGTATTTTGAAGGAAGTGACAATTTGCCTCGTGAGAGTGTATCTTCCAATGAGGAAGGTGTCAAAGAGGAGACAAATCAAGATGGGTGCATCAGACTAAAAGGTAACAAGATCCCTAAAGGGCTGGTGAGCCTGGAGGAATTGTTTGATAAACATGACATGTATGTTAAGGTTAAAGCTTCTAGAGGAGCCCAGTAATCTACTAAATATGAAAAGGTTAACATTGGGGACTCTCCTGACCCCAAAATGGTGAACGTTGGGAAATGTTGCACACAAGAGGAAAAGAAGAAGGTAGTAAATCTTTTGAAGAAGTATGTTGATGTACTTGCTTATTCTTATGATGATCTAAAAGCTTTTTAGCCAAAAGAAATGCTAGCATTTCATTCCTCTCAAACATGGGATTAAACCTTTCAAACAAAAGTAAAGGAAGTATAATTGAAGATTTCTAACACCATTTTTTAGGAGATACAGAAGTTATTGAAGGCCAAAATTATCTTTCCCATTCATCATTCAACATGGATTGCTAACATTGTGCTTGTTAGGAAGAAAAATGGTGAGATTTGATCTACGTTGATTTTAGGAATCTGAATCAAGCTTCTCTGAAGGACAACTACCCCCTACCCATGATGGACCAAGTGTGTTACAAGTTGTTACAAGAGCTGAGATGTTGTCCATGCTTGATGGTTTCTAGGATATAACCAAGTAGAAGTGGACACACATGCGGATCACACAAGACTACCTTTACCACTCCTTGGGGTACTTTTACTTACAAGAGGATGCCCTTTGGTCTCATCAATGCCGGTGCCACCTTTCAGAGAGCTATGGATTTTCTTTTGGAAGTTTGAAAGGAAAATGTATTATCATGTATCTAGATGACCTAACTGTATTTTCCAAAAATAGAGTAGATCACTTTCAGCATCTAGAAACAGTTCTCTTGAAATGAAGGAACATGGGGTTTCCCTGAATCCCAAGAAATCTATCTTTTGTGTCATAGAGGGAAAAATTTTGGGACATGTTGTCTCCAAGGAAGGAATCAAGATTGATCCTGAACGAGTTCAAGCCATTCAATAGATTCCTCTTCCTACAAGTAAAAAGGGAGTGCATTCTTTCTTTCGTAAGATCAACTTCTTGAGAAGATTCATCCCTGATTTTATAGAGTTGACTTTGAATATCTCTCGGATGATGAAAGGAAAGAAGATGTTTGGTTGGTCCACTGAAGGAAAGGAAGCATTTGAAAATATTAAAAATCTATTGCTAAGACTCCTATCTTAGCATGCCCAAATTTCAGTAAAGATTTTATTATCTATTGCTATGCCACAGAAAATGCCCATGGCTGTTGTGTTGACCCAGAAATATTCTAAAGGCCACGAGCTCCCAATTGCATTCATGAGTTATATTCTTAAAAATCATGAGTTGAAGTACACTATGATGGAAAAACATGCTTTACAAAGTGGTTAAAGTTGTTAAGAAATTTTGATTCTATATCCTTAACTCTCATTCTATGTGATATTGGTGCCTAATACAACCATCAAATCTATTCTTACACAACAAGAATTTGGAGCTTAGAGAGGAAACTGGGTAGCAAAGGTTTAGGAATATGATATTGACATAAGACTAACCAAATTAGTTTTGGGTAAAGGCTGTGTGAACTCATTCCTAAAGGAGCTGGTCATGAGTTGCCTAAGGATGAGGTTGACATTTCTATTGTTCTATTTCTCAGCTCAATAGATGAATGGTATGGTGACATTTGTCACTTCCTCACCTATGGTGAATGCCCATATCATTTAACTTTTAAGGAGAAGAGGGCTATCAAACTAAGATCAACACAGTACGTGTTGTGGGAGAATGCTTTGTTCAAATGAGGAGTGGATGGAAGATTCTTGAAATGTGTTGACAAAGAGCAACAAAAGAAGCTTTTCTCATCCTTCCATGATCAAGCCTGTGGGGGACATTTCTCATCTTCGTATAACCCACAAAATTCTTCGTGTAGGGTACTATTGGCCTACTTTGTTTAAGGATGCATCAAGGTGGGTCGACAAATGTGAAGCTTGTCAAACCTTTGTGGGAAGACCAAAGTTGGCTTGCTTTACCACTTAAACCAATTGTGATTGAAGAACCCTTTCAACAGTGGGGTTTGGACTTCATTGGAACACTCAACCCATCTTCAAGTGTAGGACATACTCATGTGTTGACTGCCATAGATTATTTCACTAAGTGGGTAGAAGCCATTCTAGTTAAGAGTACTACTTCTAAGGTGGTATGTAATTTCATCAAAGAAAACATCTTGATAAGGTTTGGAGTACCAAACAAGATTGTAACTGATAATGCTTCAAATTTTTCTTCTGCTGAGATGATGGATTTATTATGGATATGGCATTTCCCTTGCTCACTCTTTAGATTACTACCCTCAAGGGAATGGACAGGCAGAATCAACCAACAAGAATCTGGTGGCTATTGTAAGGAAACTTGTTAATGAATCTCAGAGAAACTGGCACAAGAAGCTCTATGATGCTCTCTGGGTAGATAGGATTACACCTAAAAGAGCAATTGGGATGTCACCTTTTCAAGTGGTGTATGGTGTGGAAGCCCAACTACTAGTGACAGTGGAGCTACCAACTTTGTATTTGATGAAGGCCATTGAGGACACTAGTTTCAATGATTCTTTAGATAAAAGGATCATGTATCTTCATAAGTTGAATGAAGAAAGGATGTAGGTTTTTGATAGAATATCTGCCCATCAGTAGAAGGTGAAATATTTTTTTGACAAGAAAACCAGATCAAGAGATTTCAAAGTTGGAGATATTGCTTTGTTGTGGGATAAAAGACATGAGCCCCGAGGAAGCCATGGTAAGTTTGATCTCTCTTGGCACTGGTCCTTTAGTAGGCACTTTGCTGGTGAAAATTATTTCTATCTTGATTACATGGATGGATCCTCTCTCCCACTTCCATATAGTGGGCAGTACCTAAAATTGTTCAAGTCCTAGGTGAATAGGAAGTCCTATGTATATTATGTACAGTGTGTGTTTGCTTTCCCTTGCCTTTGTTTTTTGTTTTGCCTTTCCTTGTTTTGGTGTGTTGTCTTTGTATTGTCTTGCCTTTGACTCTATTTTCCCAATGGATAAGGCACTGGTCTTCTTTCCATAATTTTTTCTTGATTCTTGTCTTGCCTTGTTCCTATGATCTAGTCAAGTCATCCCCAGAAAGAGCCAGTTGTTATCCTCTCAAAATTTCCCTCTTTTGAAAGTTAGAATTTTGAAAATTTTGAGTTGGCACCCTTTAGTAATGTTCTAGTGAGGTGAAATCTTGAAGAGATGATGAAAATTCATTTTTTGAGTCATTTTGGTGACTTGCGGGTCTATCAAACATTTTTGTCCCTCATGTCCCAAGTACTACTGTGCCTTCTATTCCGATCAGTCACTTTCCCACAAATCCTCGACTAACATGATTTATCAAAAAAATTTGGCCCATTTGTCCAAAGTTCACTGGACTTCCTTTTCCCTAATCACCCACATCGCCGCATCGGGTTCTTCGCGTACTTTTGTCCCATCTTTATCCCAAATGCATCTTTGATTTTTGTTCATGGATTCCCTTCACACGCGCATTATCCAAATCATGTTTTGTGTCCCTCACGTCCTTCGCATCTTGGAGTCCTAGATGGACCCATGCTCATTTGGTCTGCATTCCCCACATCGCCACGCATTGCCGAATCACATCTTCGCGTCCCTCATGTCCCAAATGTACCAAAGACCATCTGGGCCATTTTTTTCTACTTTTCCCACTTTTCATCTTTTTGATTTAGTGCAAGGTGAATTGAATGCACATTTAATGACCTTCTCTCTCATGAATGGCTATTTAACGAGACTATCCCCTATGCATTTGTCACATTGCTCACTTGCCATCTCTTGCTTGAATCCTTTGCCATTAAATTTGTTTACTCGTGCCCCTGTATCCCTTTGCATTTTCATCATGTGATTCTCATCTTGGAAGGCTATTCCCCTGTACGTTGAAAAATGAAGATCAAGTTTCAAGGTCAAGAACATGTGTCACCTCTTGAGACCTCTATACCTGATATTGGAGATCAGTGAGGTTCCATTTGGATTTTGGAGATTTTTGGGGTAGATTAACATGCTCTAATCCTGCTCCCATGGCACAAATGATCAGTGATAGTGAATTGCATTCACGGATGATTTCCTATCTCTATGCAAAGTGTGCCGACACCGTGCTTGTCTGCGGAGCCCATTTTAACCCAGATACCAAGGAACTTACTAATGTGCATGGGGAATTAATTGCTAAACTAGATGTTACCAGCATTGCCATTACTACTACCCTACGCATTCCAAAGATTGAAGACTCCATAGTTCTCACTCGTGCTCAAGCTCAAACCCCTATTCGATCAAGATAGTGAGAAATATCTCAACTCTCAAGGCCCGAATAGTAAAATCATGGTTAAAGAACCCTAAGAAGGGAGTGTCTCGACTCTCCAAAGCATTATTCAGGGTTGATTTTAATGAGGAGCTGTCTGATTTTATCATTTTTCTTACCCGTATCATGGGATTTCCTTCCACCAATGAATTTCATTTATGGATGTGCCCCTTTATAAACATCATCTGTGAGGGCAAGAAGAACATTAATTGGGTAGAAATTGTTTTTGCAAATTTTGACTAAGAAGTTCTATATGACTTCTTATCTCATGTATACCCTGGAAACATCCTAGACAGTGGTTCGGTTTCACCTACATGGAGGGCTAGAAGAATGAACCTATTTATGCATATTGCCCTTAGTTTACCCTTGAAGCTAGCAATCACAATTTCAGAAGAGTCAATGATGCTTTCACCATGTATATTGTAAGACTCTTAGAGGGTGACACTACTAGGAGATTTTCTGATGAAGCTATGAACCTGATAGCCAAGTATGGGGATTTCTTCATTCAATTCAAGAGGTTTCATACATCAGTTGGTTGGCTATGAAAATACACCCCTCAAGCTCCCCATGTTTTGCAATGATAAAATGGCTCTGGTTGAAGTGTGCAGGAAACTTGATAAACTCCATAGAACCTGCAGGGACAAGAAGATCACTGGCCTGCATTTCCCTATCTCTTTGGGAAACTATACATGTAAAACAACTTTGGATGCCCAAAATGTAGAAAGGGCTATTACTCCTCTCACTATCCATTTCTTCAAACCCAGAACTTGTTTTGATCTAAAGAATTTTATTGATCAGAACCTCAGGATAAACTATCATCACAAGCCAGATACTGAGGATTACTGGGTAGATTGTGCAGATGATTTTGAAGCCAAGATGGAGGCACTATGGCAGACTCTCTCTACAAAAATTAGAGATCTCAATCTCTACCAAGTTCCTGAAGGATTTAAGGATGATGATGAGGACTTATAGTCCTTTGAATATGAAACAACAATCAAACACACTCCTTTAGAAGATCTGGATTGGTACAAAAAAGAGAGAGATGATTTGATTGAGATTATTGCCCTTGTTCTTGTAAGAACTAAAGTTTGGCTTGACAGGAAGGTTCGTGAGCTCAAGAAGAATCAGGGTGGATCCTCTTCCAGAGATACCTCTACACCAGGGAAGGAAGCACATACAACCAGTACTGAGGTACTTGAGCAAACCCCTCATTCTTCCTCAATGAGGGAACCTAAGTCATCTACTCCTTCTACTCAAGTATATCAAAAGAAGATCAAAGAGGTTAAACAAGAACAAATTGAGGAAGAATCTCTTCTTGAGCACTTAGAATTACCTTCAGACCAGATAACATTATTGTTCTTAGTGAGAGTGATGACGGTGAAGTGCCAAATCCTGTAGGAGCTCCTGAAGTCACCGTTGAAGGAGAAAAGGAAATGTCTAGTACTGAACCTCCTAATACCATAGATTCCTCTATAAAGGAAGCTCTTGATGCCCCATCCACTTCTTTTCTAGAGGAAATAGTGGTTAATACTCTAAGTGTCATGAGTTCACTTGCTCTTGGGCCCCTTGTTCCTTCCTCTTCTCCTTCTACCTTTGCTTGGGTGCAACCCATGGTTGATAATAGAAGAGAAAATCTTCTTCTCATCTAATAGGGCCAAATTTTGATGTTGTGGCAGCTCTATTGAGTACTTTCCCTCCCCCTCCAGCAAATAAATCCAAGATCACTTCAAGGTTAGTAAGCGATGCTCAAGGCTAGAAGTTCCTCAAAGTTACAAAGCCCAAGGCTGATAAGGCGAGTAGGATATTTTGATCTGGATTTGGAGATTTCAAGGATCCCAATGGGAGAATCCACTCCAGAGAGTGAGGTTTATAACCTTCAAGAAATAACAAAAAATATTATTGAACAAGTGGAAAGGGAAGCAGACCATAGAAGCGGTTGGAAGAACATAACCAAGTTCTTTCCATCTTTATCAAGTCATTGTTGGGCAAAGATAAGGTTTTAGATCCTTCCCTATTGGCTACTCTTCCACCCCCATGATTCTCAGCCAAGATGAAGTTTAGAGCATCAAACACATACATAAGTATTCTACTTATAGGAAGGATGTTGAGGCCATGGTGGATGACATGATCATAGCAGGATTGAATTTCATTGAGGAATCCTTCAAGGCCAATGAGAAGGTGGCCAACTTGCAGCAAAAACTCTCCTCCTTGATCAAAGCTATGGATAAAGAACTAAAGCTCTGGAGTAGTTGTATTACAAAGACCTCCGCCTAATGGGCCAAACTGATGAGAAGATTCTATTGGTCAACAATGTGTTTGATGATGCCAAGAATAACTTGTCAAAGGCATGGATTTTCAGTGTCAAATGGAAGATGAAGGTTCTGGAAGAGGCACTAGGAGAATTAAAGAATGTATGGAAGAAGGAAGAGTCTTTTAAAACTTGTGTTTCATCTTCCTTTAAAGATATCCATTGCCAACTTCAAGATGAAATTTCAGGCATTCCCTTCTCTCTTCAATAAATCAAAGCTCAAGTTCGAAACATTTTTCAAGGATGACTTGTTTAGAGAGGATTCAATTACCAAAGAGAAGATAAAGGACATTTGCTTCCTTAATCTGCAATTGTTGAGGCCAATAAAGAATACATGGAGCATAACGAGTTTGATAAAGATATGGAGAAATGTCTAGGCACTTGGACTCATGCCACCGCCAACACCACAATTCCAAGAGGCATGGAAATAGTAGAAGCATTGAAGAAATTCTAGATATCGGATCCTCAAATCAGTGGGCCCACCTCAGCCATAATCGGATGTGTCTTCTTCT
Organism: Taxus wallichiana var. yunnanensis; assembly: GCA_018340775.1. Classification (NCBI taxonomy): domain Eukaryota; kingdom Viridiplantae; phylum Streptophyta; class Pinopsida; order Cupressales; family Taxaceae; genus Taxus; species Taxus wallichiana. Next base: position 98,794,970 of record CM031241.1, read on the forward strand.
AATTTATCTTTCTCTTCTTCTATTTTTAGTGTTAAGACTCCTTGTAATTTGATTAAGGACATTGTTTTGTGCATTTCCTTAATTAATCTTTTTTTAGCTAAAAGAAATGGTTATCAAATGTAACCAATTTGTAAGATATATAATGAGCTTTCCATGCCATTCTATGGGGGCTAGAAATATGATTATTTTTGAAAGTGTAAAAGAGTCAAAATCTATCAATACAAGAAGATTTCCCTTTCTATTTCTATCTGTGCTTATTCATTCTTTCCTATCTGTTAAAATTATTGAATCATTAATCTATTTTACATCAAGAAGCTTTGTATTCTTGTGGATGTCATCTCTAGAACTTTTTGGCTTTGAAATAACATCTTATGGTTTTAACGTAAATGATTTTATTCTATATGATCCTATATTGGCATTTATAAGGAATTATTTTTCTATCTATATTTCCGAGAATACTATTCTACCTTTTCCCATTCCTTAGTTCTTCCATCCTTTTCTATCGATAACTGATCATTTAAAACACTTTCATTGATATAAGAGTCCCTCCTTAAAACTTAAATGTTGTACATTTGTAAATAAGTTTTTCCATTAAATAAGGGAACCTCTCCCATCAAATAGGAGGGACTTTTTGTCGCCTAATTGTTGCTTTCGTTAAAGTTCTTTTTGAAAACCAACAACTAAAAGCTCATATTTTCAAAAATCAAATTTTTTAGAAATCCCTCATTGTTCCCTACTCAACTACGACTAATTATTTCAAAATGAGGAAATACAACCACCATTTTAGAGAGGTTTTCCAAATTTATTACCTAGTAAAATGATGAGGTATGGGTTTCCTTTATTATCCAACAAGGAAAACTACATGGAGGCATGGGGTTTTTAGTGGCACCATTGTCATTTGCAGTAGGTTATTTTAATGCAATTTTTGGTGGTTGAATCCATATTTAAAATTCCATGTCTCTCCCTTCTCTCATTCTTCCTATATATTGTAAGGAGGGGCTCATTTCAAAGGTTGGAAAACTTGTATATGCCCCTCCCTTCTTTTTCTTGTCTGTAAGAGATTTTGTGGAGATTCCAAACCTCCCTATTGAACATTACAATGCAAAATATCTATGTCTTTGGACCTAAATGTGATGTATTGTATCAACTTTGAGAGTAATAAAATTGGATCTATGGATGCTTCAAACCCTCTTCTATGTTATATTGCAACTTTCTGATCTTTCATTGCATGTAAGGTTATTGTGTATGGTTGTTGTTTTCATTACAAGGTTCTAGTAGTGTTGTGTTTATTATAGGTTTTCAACATCCTTCTTAGTGCATCACCTTCCCTTAGAGTATGTTTTATTTTCATGTATTTTCTCTATCTTTGTCTCCTTGGAAATATTATATTAGGGTTAAATCTATAACTCTTTGCACTTTGGAGTACTTGGAACTAGGATAGAAAAAGAAACCAACCTTCATTTGGAGAGATTTCATGAGTCGTGAAGTCCCACACTTTTGGAAAATAGCCATGTTATAAAATCACATTGACATTTTAAATCTATTGAGTAACAAATAGTCAGGGGTGATGTGATTAGCCTCTTGGTGGCTAAGCCAAGTTGTTAAAATTTTGTGCTACGAAATAAAATAAATATTGTGAATGGTAATTAAATAATTAACTAAAAGTGGGTTTTAAATACATATAAGTGAGATGTAGTTAAATAAATTAAATGGATCATGACTATTAAATAATTGAAAAATACTTTAATAAAGTAAATGATCTTAATGGGAGAAATTTAAACTTTAAGATATTTTGGGGAAATAAATTCATAATATTTAATTATTAATTTAGTTGCAATCACCTTAGGGTTGTGTAAATTTTGTTAACGAGAATTAACTAAACATGGTGGATATTTATAACCCTTACAACTTTCTAAACAAAAATAATTATTTACTTGAAAATTTTCCCTAATAAATTAGTAGGTTTAATTATGGTTTTCAACGTCTAAAATTATGGGCATTACACTTGGTATCAGAGATTTGGGTTCAACACTTGGAACCTTGGCAAACACGAAACACAACAAGTAAACCCAACGTAACTCTAAACCTAGAACACAAAACATTGCATGATATTTTAAAACGTAGAAAACTTAGAAAGAAACTTACACAACCTAGATGATGATGAACTAACTCTCACCTTGCTATTTTCAAAGGTCATGGCATAAACGAGGGATTCGACATGTGGACCTAGATCTAAGCACCCTAGATTAAGCAAAAGTAACATCTATATTGCCTCAGATACTAAAACCTTTTAGGAAGTTAATGCATCTATTTGAGGTGAATCAATGGGAGAGACATCACATAAGGCCCAACACCCTCCGATAGGATAGAGAGACATCACATAAGGCCCAACACCCTCCAGGGACATGGAAATTGGAGGAGGATAGGCCATGTGGAGACACCAAGGGTGATTGACACCGACAATAGTTGAAAAAGATCATATCGAGAGATATCTTGAAGCTACACCCACCCCATTTTTGGAGAGATAAAGTATTTATGGCTAAGGCATGAATTTTAGCTTGAGTGAATAATTCAAGTTATGTCCTTCTACCAACAAACCAAAGGCTTATGTTTTCATCCACCTTCTTAGAGAAAGAGTTGGGGTTTGGTGGAGAACCGAGGAGTAGAAGATCAATGTGGATTGAGATATGGTTACTTAGGAGCTCTTCGAGGAGCGGTTCAAGAGTAAATACATATCTAGGAGGTTCATCCAATATTGGATTGATGAGTTTCATGATCTGTAATGGGTTTCCATGATAGTACCTAAGTATGAGAGTGAGTTTTTGACTTGTTACAATATGTCGAAGTACATGTAGATGAATAGGTTTGAGATACACGGGATCATTAGAGGTCTAAACATGAATTTGGGTGGGGTAGTGTGTACGCATTGTTTGCAAACTTTAGCAAAGGATGTTGAGAATTCTACATTATATAGGAAAACATGGGGAATACTTAGTAGACTAGAGACAAAGTGAGGAGCTATATACAATAGATGCATGATAGTAGGTCTAGTGGATCATCTCCTACTCCTCGTGGTGAACACGTGCTGAGAAACATTCCTCTTTCAAGCCACAATAAAGGCACAAAAGGAGAAGAAATAGAATCAACCACCTGTTAGACCTCCATATCACCATGATGTATAGAGAGGGTGTAGTATGTGGCCTCAGCTAGGGGACCCAAAAAGACACAGGGTCCACCCCGAGCTCAGTTAGCAGGAGCACATCCACTATAGAAACCCACAAAGATCAATGACAGATCATGATCTATTGCATGGACTACCATGGCACCAAGAGGAGAAAGATACATTGGAGTGGACCATGTAGTTTCTTTGATTGTGGTGTACATGGACATCACTAGACAGTGCCAACATAACCATGTTAATCAGGGTAAGGTACCTTTCTTAGGCTATGGTTAGTGACATCTCTAATAGGCACAAGATCTATGCATCGGTTGAGAATTGTCAAGAAAAGAACAAGGGTATGGTGATTGAGACCTTATGTAACATTGGTGGTATTTCTACCCCTATCTTATTTGATTATGGCTATTTTGATTCTTTCATTTCTCCATCATTAGTAGAGCAATGTAGGTTGGTGGTAGTTAGGTAGGGCCTTATTTGGGATGTTGAGATGGCTTCTAGAGCTAAAATCTTAGTGGACTCCTTAGTTAAGGAGTGTGTAGTAGACCTAGGACCCTTCATCATGACTTTGGATCTTTGGATCCTTCCCTTTGGTTTATATGGAGTTATCTTGGGAATGGACCGGTTATTTACATACAGCTAGCTTTGATTGTTAAAACAAAGTTTTATCTTATGCAGATAATTTGGGAGTGGATTCGGTGATAGTTAGAGTTAGGAGACCCATATATATTGGACCATATTCTCTATGTAGCTTAAGTGATGTGCATGATGGGGTTATCGGTTATATGCCATCATAGTTATTGAATGATTCACAGGATGAGAATCAAGGACGCCACTTAATAAATCATCATATTTTGAGGGTGTTTTAAGATGTTCTTTCCTAATGAGTTCAAGGGTTACCTCCCCACATGAAATAGTCTTTCACATTAATTTGGTTCCTTGAGCGGAGCCTAATGTTGTATAGGAAACTTCATTCTTGCAGCGGGGTGAAGGCCGATACTTGAAGCCACCAAAAACTTCAAATGATGGAGGGCTTAGGACCTCAGATGCATATGTGGATCTATGGGCACAAAGAAGATAGATGTATGATATAAAGAAGCTAGATCTACAAAACTGAAACAGATAAGATTAGATAACAATATGTGGGGTGTCCTAGACATTTCCATTCCAAGAGGATATTAACTCGCTTGGAGGACGTTAACCCCATGTCGAAAAGATAATAATAGATCATGAACAGTAGTTATCATGAAAAAAATGGAATAGAAAATGAAAAGTAACTAAAATGATGAGGGAACTTAGCTTGTGTTCTTCTATGGAGGTGAACTAGGCATCAAGATGGTAAGATAATGAACTATGGAAAATATTTATCCCTCAAACTTGTAAAATTGAATTAAGCTCTTCATTCTCCTATCTAGGCCCCTCTCTAGGTCTAGCTCTCTCTAGGTCTAGCCCTCTCAGTCTAGGTCTCTCGGGAAAAATATGGGAGAAAACCCATATTTATAGCTTGGAGGTGAGGTTAGATTGGGGTGAATAAGTAATCGGGCTTGGGTAGAGTAACCCGAGTTATGATATATGATGTTATCACATGGGAACCATGGTTTGAATTATTATATGGAGTGGGGAGCATGATTGACATGGTATGTAAGATGATAGATTCCATTTGAAATATAGAAAGGGGTGTCGGATGGGTATATTAATACCCATGGATTGAATCAAATGTGAGAGATTCTAAAATCAATTATTAAATGGGTTTATATGGATCCCATTTAATAATTAATTAAATTTGGTTGAATGGATGGATGTGGTTTATTAAAATTTAGGAAAAATAAAGGTTAGAGGGGAAATTGCATCAACGTGAGATGATGGTGGGGCAATAATTATACACCTATCTCACTCACATCATATAGGATGACCATCCCTAAGGTATGTGAGCTCAAGTTGCAATTAGAGGGCCTTCTTGAGAAATGCATAATCCATCCTAGTGTATCTCCTTGGGGTGCACCAGTGATTTTGTGAAGAAGAAGGATGGATCATTGCATTTGTGTGTAGACTACGAACTCCAAAAATTAATGATCAAGAATCGTTACCCCCTTCCTCGCATAGATGATTTATTTTATCAGATGAAGGGGGATACCATGTTTTCTAAGATAGATCTTGTGTCTGGTTACCATCAGCTGAGGATTGTAGAGGTGGATATCCACAAGACAACTTTCCACACAAGATATGGCCACAACAAGTTCACCATTGTTCCATTTGGTTTGATGAATGCCCCTATAGTATTTATGAGTTTGATGAATGGGGTATTCAAAAAAATTGTCACTTTTTAATTATGTTTATAGGTGACATTTTGATATATTTGGGAGCTCTCTACGAGGAGTGGTTAAAGAGTAAATACATATCCTAGGAGGTTCATCCAATTGTGGATTGATGAGTTTCATGATCTGCGATAGAAATCCATGATAATACCTAAGTATGAGAGTTAGTATTTTGACTTGTCACAATATGTCGAAAGTACATGCGGGATGAACAAGTTTGGGTACATAGATCATTAGAGATTTGAACTTGAATTTGGGTGGGGTAGTGTGTACACATTGTTTGCAAAATTTATCGAGGCTATTGAGAATGCCTACATTATAGAGGAAAACATGGGGAATACTTAGTAGACTAGAGATAAAGTGAGGATCCATATAAAATAGATGTAGGATAATAGGTCATGGGGATTAGATCCTACGCCTCATGGTGAACACGGTTGAGAACATTACTCTTTTGGAGGCCATAATAGTAGGCACTATAGGAGTACAAATAGACTCAACCACCTATTAGACCTCCGTATTGCAATGATGCAAGAGAGATGGTGTAATATGGGGCCTCGGCTAGGGGACCCAAAAAGACACAGCTCCACCCTAAGCTCAATTAGTAGGAGCAAATCCACCGTAGAACCCACTAGAGATCTATAAAATGATCATCATGATCTACCGCATGGACTACCAGGGCAACAAGAGGATCATAGATACATTGGAGGGGACAATGTTGTTTCTTTGGGTGTGGTGTACATGGACATCACTAGGAGAGTGCTAACATAACCATGTTAATTAGGGTAAGGTACCTATTTCTGAGCCTACGGTTGGTGACATCTCTAAGAGGCACAAAATATATGCATCGGTTGAGAATTGCTATGCGAGAGAACTAGGGTATGGTTATTGAGACCTTATGTAGCATTTTTGTCATATTTCTAGCCCTATATTATTTGATTTTGCTATTCATATTCTTTCATTTCTCCATCATTAGTAGAGTGATGTAGGCTGGTGGTAGTTAGGTAGGGCCTTAGTTTGGATGTTGATATGGCTTCTGGAGCTAAAATATCATTGGAATCCTTAGTTAAGGAGTGTGTAGTAGACCTAGGACCCTTCACCATGAATTTTGTCTTGTGGATCCTTTCCTTTAGTTTATATGGAGTTATATTGGGCATGGGACACAAAGCTAGCTTTGATTGTTACAACAAGGTTATATCTTGTGTAGACGATTTGGGAGTTGAGTCGGTGATAGTTGGAGTTAGGAGACCCATATATATCTGGACCATATTCTCTATACAGCTTAAGTGATGTGCACGATGGGGATTGTCGATTATATGTTATCAAAGTTATTGACCTATTATAGGATGAGAGTCAGGACTGTCACTTAATGAATCATCATATTTTGAGGGAGTTTTAAGATTATTTTCCTAGTGAGTTACTAAGGTTACCTCCACCACATGAGATACTTTTCACATTGATTTGGTTCTGAAGTGGAGCCTAATGTTGTAGAGAAACTTCATTCTCGTGCGGGGTGAAGGTCAATACTTGGAATACACCGAAACTTTGAATGATGGGTGACTTAGGACCTCAAATACATATGTGGATCTATGGGAGCAAAGAAGAGAGAGATGTACGATATAAAGAAGCAAGATCTAAAAATTTGAAACAAATAAGATTAGATAACAATATGTGGTGGTATCTTGGACAATGTCGGTACCCAAGAGGATATTAACTCGCTTATAGGATGTCAACCCCGTGTCGGAAAAATTATAATAGATCATGAACAATAGTTATCATGCAGAAAAAAATGGAATAGAAAATGACAACTAAAATGATGAGGGAACTTAGCTTATGCTCTGGTATGGTGGTGAACTAGCCTTCAAGATGGTAAGATAATGGACCATGACAAAGATTTCTCCGTCAAACTTGCAAAACTGAGTTAATCTCTTTCTTCTCTCTCTAGGCCCGAGTCTCTCCAGGTCTAGGTCTCTCGTAGGTCTCTCTAAGTCTAGGTCTCTCCAAGTCTAGTTCTCTCTAGGTATTTTGAAATATTGGGAAAACCCATATTTATAGCTTAGAGGTGAGATTAGATTGGGGTTAACATGCAACCAAGCTTGGATAGAGTAACCCGAGTTATGATATATTATTTTATCACGTGGTGAACACGGTTTGAATTATTAGATGGAGTGGGGAGCATGATTAACATGGTAGGTGAGATGATAGATTCCATTTGAAATTTAGAAAGGGGTGTCGGATCGTGTATATTAATACCCATGGATTGAATAAATGTGAGAGATTCCAAAAGTCAATTATTAAATGGGTTTATCTAGAGCCCATTTAATAATTAATTAAATTTGGTTGAATAGATGGATGAGGTTTATTAAAATTTAGGAAAAATAAAGGTTAGAGGGGAAATTTCATGAATGTGAGATGACAATGGGGCGTTATACCAACAATTGGTTTCTACACATATCTCACGCACGTCATATAGGATAACCACCCTGAGCTACTTGATCTCAAGTTGCGTTAGAGGGCCTTCTTGAGAAATGCATAATCCATGTCCTAGTCTATCTTCTTTGGGTGCTTCAGTGATTTTTGTGAAGAAGATGGATGGATCCTTGCATTTGTGTGTGGAATACAAACACCTAAACAAAGTAACGATCAAGAATCATTATACCCTTCCTCATATAGATTATTTATTTTATCAAATGAATGGGAATACCATGTTTTCTAAGATAGATCTAGGTGTCCGGTTACCATCAGCTGAGGATTGTGGAGGTGGATATCCGCAAAACAACTTTTCACATGAGATATGGCCATAATGATTTCACCATTTTTCTATTTGGTCCGACAAATGCCCCTGCAGAATTTATGATTTTGATGAAAGGGGTATTCAAAATAAAATCAAACCACTTTTTAATTATGTTTATAGATGAAATTTTTACATAATCACACATGTGTGAGGAGAATGATGAACACCTTCGACATGTTCTGTAGTGTCTTGGAGTAGTAGTTAGTTGGGAACCTAGAGAAGTGTGCATTTCTCAGATAGAGGTTCAATATTTAGGTCACATTATTTATGGGGAAGGTATCACGGTCGAGCCTTCCAATATTACAACTAATATGGATTGGCCAACGCCAACCAATGTGACCGAGGTATGTAGTTTCAGGTTATTATAAGGTTATTACAAGAGGTTTGTTTAGGATTTCTCTCATATTTAGATTCTGTCACTTCGCTAGAGTGGAAAAGGAAGAAAGTTTTTGGTCAAATAGATGTGAGAAAGCCTTCATGAAACTAAAGAAATGCCTTACGACAACACCTAATCTTGCAGTTTTGATCCTCGAGAGGATATCTTTGTGTGTAAAGATGCTTCTTTGGCAGAAATTAGGAGGTGTTTTGATGAAGGATTGCCATGTAGTAGCCTTAAAGTCTCGTATAATAAAGGATTATCAACTCAATTATTTAACTCATGACATTGAGCTTATGGTAGTGGTCCATGAATTAGTGCATTGGTGACACTTCCTATTAGGTAGGAGGTTTATTATCAAGACACACCATTTGAGCCTATGACACCTCTTCATGGAGCCCAATCTCAACGCAAGTCAACGGTGTTGGATGGAGTTTTTATGTGAGTACGACATGGAGATAAATCACGTGAAAGGGAAAGATAATGTGGTTGTAGATGCTTTGATTCATTAGACGCATGTAGTTATGGCTACTTGATAGTTATAGACTTACGGAGAAGGATCTTATGACAGCTTCCACATGATAGCTTCTACCTTTCAGCTAGAGTATAAATTTAGTCTCGAGACCCCTTGAGGTGATGTTTTAGGGATTTACACTCGAGTATGATGGGCTTCTTTGACACAGAGGTCAAATATATGTACCTAGAGATGGAGGATTGAGGTAGGAAATCCTTGTAGAGGCAAATCATGCACTCTATTTAGCTCATCCGGGGGTAAAGTAGATGGATGCCACATTGAGACAGTTGTACCATTGGAGAGGACTTTGAGATATTTAGCTCATTTTCTGTCTCGATGTTTGGAGTGTCAGAGGGTGAAGGTCAAGAATCAACATCCGAGATGGGTTTCTTTACCTACATGTTATCCGGAATGGAAATGAGACACCATTTCCATGGATTTTATAGTAGGGCTACCTACGTCGAGATACCAACACGACACCATCGGGGTCACGGTTGATAGATTGATGAAAGTGTTTATTTTTTCTTCATAAAGACCACTTATACAAAAAGTGAAGTGGCATAAGTGCACTTTGATGATATAATCAGACTACATGATATTCGTGGAAGATTATTTATGACCACAATCCTTTGTACACCTCTCATTTTTGGACTACCATATAGCATTCCCTTGGGACAAATATCAACTTTAGTACAACATATCATCTTGAGATAGATGGATAGATAGAGTGGGTGAATCAAATTTTAGAGGACATGCTTTAGATGTACATCATGGAACATCAGTCAAGATGGAAGGAATATTTGTACTTGGTTGAGTTTACATACAACAAAAACTTTCAAAGTTCTATTGGTATGGCTCCTTTTTAGGATTTATATCCTAGGGAGTGTAGAACTCAACGAGTTAGGATAGGTTAGAGGATAGAGTATCTCTTGGGCCAACTTTGTTACAGGACATGGAGTAATAGGATGTTATGATTAGATAGATTTTCCATGAGGCACAATATAGAGCGAAGAAATATGTAGATCAAAGGAGAGTGAACCACGGTTTTGAGGTTAGTATGAATGTGTTTCTTCATGTCATAAGAGACCTAACCATTACGGAAGACGATCTAAGATAACTCCTACATTTATGGGTCCATTGGAGATATTGGTGCAGATCGGTCCCTTAGCTTACCATCTAGCCTTGCCACCCAACTTGTCTCGCATCCATGATGTATTCCATGTTTATTTTCTTAGGAGATACATTCCAGATCCTTCTCATGTATTGGATTGGACCGCATTGTAGGTATAGGAACAGGGCGGGTGATTGTGGAGCTCGTGTGCATCATACAGCGCAGAACCTTGGGCCTTTGAGGACGCAAGACTGATCAAGGGAAAATTCGGTGGGATAGGTATGATGAGACAACATCCAAATAGGAGGATGCTACTTCGTTATGGGCCCATTTTCCACACCTATTTCAATGACTTCCGGGAGGAAGTTAAGTTTAATGCAAGGGGATGTAGTGCCCACTCCTCTTTCACACTATTTGACTATGAATTTATTATTTGTGGATATATACATTGAAATTTTTGTTACTATATCTTGATTAGCATATGATAGACTATAAAAATATTTGGAATATGGATATGTTGTGATTTACATTTTATATATGATATGTTAGATGACACTGATGGACAGTTCTATATATGTTGATTTGCATTATTCTAATTTTATAGTGCCATGTTATATTCATGATGCACTTTCTTATGTTTGGATGTTATGAGTATAATTACAATCTCATGCATGTTAGAAGTTAATTATTTGATATGTTGATAGATGATAGAATTTCTTAATTTTGATGATGATTATTGATTTCTATGTATATATTATTTACGGATGTTGTTGATGTAGGCATAAGGCTAGAGAGGCATTTTGTTTCTATTTTTAGGGACACTATATCATATACATTGAAAGTGGATAGGTGACCAACAACATAAGAATTTTACTTATTTTACAACATGGCCAAATTTGACAACTTGTGTCTAATGTTTATGTTATGTTATTGCATGCTTAGTTAGGAGGTTTCCATTGGGGAGGTGACCTCACATGTGTGGCCATGGGGTGTAATGTTTTCCTTTCTTTTAATTTTTTTGTTTCTTATTTTGTTGTGCATGTATTTAATTATTGGGAAAATTTAGTCACTTTATTAGCACTTGTTAATGTGTCTTAATTAGCTAATTTAACTTAAATTTTAAACTAAAAGGAAGAGGTGACATGTGGGTAATAAATAGAGTAGATATTCCTTGATTTGTGCTTGATGTGGAATGAATTAATTGCATTTAGGTGGTGTGTACTCTTCTTCCCTTCCCAAATTCGAATTTTGCCTTGTAGGCCACTTTTTGAGACTTGTGGGACAAGTTAACCTTGTCCCTCACATCTCAAACTCTTCTACCAACCATACTTATGAAGTATGGGGCTTATTTTGACCATTTTAATGCATTTTTTGAATGTAAAAGAGAAAATAATTGCACTTTTCTACTTACCACAATTAATTTGTCCTTGAAAGGCATGGAGTGCATGTTGGAGTGTAATGTGTGCATGTCATAAGTCTTACATGTTCATTTATTGCATTGGGTTTGGTGTGTTGACTTGTGAGTTGGAATGGAGGGATGATGAAGTGGCATCCTACATGGAGCCACCTCATCATCCTCACCTCCCTTTTCTATTTATTGATTGAATTTGAAGGATTTTGGGTTACTTGTCTTATTTTTTTCTCTTGCACTTTTGGAATTGGGAGATTTTTGGAGTTGCATTTGGATTGTTCTTGTTTTAAAGGTGTTGAAATCTTGTTGGAGTGAAGACTTTTGGAAGCTTGATGGAGAGGTAGGATCTCCACTTGTTGTCATTCTTTTATTTATGCATTTAGATGTAAAATTTGTGCTTGTTTGAATATTGTATGAGTGTTGTGAATGTGATTTATTGTGGTTGGGTAGCTTTCCTTAAGAAGGGTGTGGGAGATGGAAGTATGGAAAAATTGGGGAGGGAAAAAGAGATGTGAGGACTTTATTTTGGGGGAGTGTGATTAGGATTTTCACCTATGGGGAGTGAAAAGGAAAACATGGACATATTTTCCATATTTGATAGGGAGAGATAAGGATGTATTTTAATGTTATTTATGGTGCACATGGAGGCTTTTGGGTGGAACTCTTACTTTACTTGGGAGGTAAAGGAGGTGGTTCCCATATTCCTTGCTCATTGTTTCTTGTTGTCGGGCCTATGTGTTTGTTGGAAAGTGTAATTCTTGTGGATTATGTGTATTGAATTTGTTTTATGTTTTGTAGATTATATGTTTTGTGTTGAAGCCATCTTATAAAAGTTGTCAAAGTTATGTAATAATCCACATTATTCTTTCATTTGGGCTCGGGGACCAATAAGGAGGATGGATTCTTTTCTTATTGGATTATAGGTTGGGCGGAGAGCATCGCCTACACCCCTTTCTTTGTATTGTGATTCAATATTTGAAGAGTTGAAGGATGAAAATTTGAAGCCATGAAGTTGGGAGAAGACATTGAAGTGAAGATTTGTGTTTGAAACATTCGAAAAATCTATATATTGTAATTGATTTTAATATTCCCACTTAGAGTGGAAGTTTTTAAATCTTGTATTATTAAAATAAGGCTTTGTATATTTAATTTAATCAAATTTGTAATGCTATAAAGAAATGAGAAACCTCAAGTTGTATAGTTTGTTGGAAATGAAACTCTACTAAATTTGTATGTTATTAAAAGTTGCAATATGTATTGTTGAAAATGAAATAGTGTTATTGCAAGGAAAGAAAAGAGTCACTTTCTCATTTTTATTAATAGAATTAGTGTGTTGAATGTTGAAGTTATTGAAATTAAATTCTCTCAAATCTAGACTTGTATTAAAAAAGTTGTATTGTTGTTTCCTTTTTGCATTATTGGTAAACTTGATTTGAAAAGAGAAGGAAGATTGCTTATTGCTGGATTTTCATTTTAGTTGTTCTTGTAAAATTGTCCATTTGTTAAACTCATAGAAAGTTGTTGTCACAATTAGAACGAATTCGCATAATGCAAATACTATAAATTCTTTGATTAAAAAGAGAAATTAACTCTTCCTTTAATTGTGAAATTTCCTCCAAACCTTCATTCTATCAAACATTTACATTTTTCCATATACCTAATTTCTACTAAAATTGAAATTGATGGATTATTTTGATAGGGCAAAACAAAATCATACAATTATAATGATATATAATTATATAAATTTAGTACACAAATTTATATAATTAGATATATATTATAATTTTTATATAAATAAATTAAATATCTAGTTATTATTTATATATATATATATATATATAAACTTTAAAAATATATCCTATGTATAGCCGAATGCATTATCCTAAAATAAAGTTTATTTTAAACCAAAAAAAACAAATAAATAAATAAATATTGTTAAAATGGGGCGCAAATTTTATAAATAAAAATGTGGGTTGGGGGAGGTGGGCTGCTCTACCCAAACCCATATTAATATAATATGGGTTAGGGTGGGGCGGCGCGCACACTCCTCCCTGATAGAAATATGAACCCTACAACTATAATAAGTTCGTGGCCAATCTAAAACTCAGGTCACTTAAACAAAAATATACATTGCGGCTCCACATCTAAACCTGCGTTGTACATATTTTTAATTCGACCAAGCTTCTTAGTTATAAATCAATACAAAGTATTATATATATGTAATATATATAATAATATATATAAATACCTTTATTGCTAAATCGCCCTTTTTGTGTAAATAAAATAAAAACATATTTGTATTATGTATACAGATATATATGTGTATGTGTGTATGTGTGTATATAAACACAATGTACATGCATTCAACCTACAAGAGAAATGTTCAAATAACATAAAGAAAATATGGTAAATAATACCCACAAAGAGAAATGGGAGATCTATTATTTTATCGCAAAAATAATACAAAATATGTTGGAGAGAAAACTCTTCATAGCTCTCATGGCCTCCATGGCTTCTCCTCCTCCTCTTTCTCCAAACCGCAAAGCGAAATGGAACAAACGAATGCATTTAGGGTAAAAAGAAAAAAATAAAATAATATAAAATACGGAAATTATGGCAACCTAGATCCAATGGCCCAAATAGATCAAGTGTAATGGTTGAAAATAAACCCTGCATCACTTAAGTGATGCGGATTTTGTGGGAATGAGATTAAATAAAAAGGGTTTGGGTTATTGGTTTAATGGGGTCACTTGGTGGCTACGCCAAGTTGTTAAATGTTTGTGGTAGGAAATAAATTAAACATTGTGAATGATAATTAAATAATGAACTAAAAGGAATTTTAAATAAATATTAGTAAGGTGTAGTTAAATAAATTAAATGGATCATGACTATTAAATAATTGTAAAATATTTTAATAAAACAAATGATCTTAATGGGAGAAATTTAAACCATAAGCTATTTTGGAGAAATAAATTAATAATTATTAATTATTAATTTAGTTGTGATCACCTTATGATTGTGTAAAGTTTTTTAATGACAATTAACTAAACATAGTGGATATTTATAACCCTTGCAACTTTCTAAACAAAAAAAAAATTACGGAAACTTTTCTCTAATAAATTAGTAGGTTTTATTATGGTTTTGAACATTGAAAATTGTGGATATTACAAGAAAGAACACAATGAGGTGATTTTTCTTCAACTTTCTTACATTCTTTAAGTCATGAATATTGAATATATTATATACGTGAAAAGTGCATAATTTTCTCTTCATATTTGAGAGAGAAAACATAGAACCATTATAATAGACTTTTCCACACCTATATAAACTTTTATCAGACTACTACTTTTTTACAACCTCCTATTAACTGCTGAAAGTGACATTTTTATAATTAAATTCTGACTTAAGTCACAACATAAAGTGAATATATAGAATTTTTATTATCCAAATGGAGAAATAGAAATATCCACTTGAATTACTTAAGTGATTTTATAAAATGTATTTTCTTAATGGAATAATAGAATAATCAATATTATATAGGAATAAAATAATAATAACAAAACAAATGCTTAGTAATTATTTTCTTGATCCACTCAGAACTTTCAACTTCAACAAACATAACGTAAATCCTAGATTTTTTTTTGATAGATTCAAGTCTCCATGTGGATTATAGTGTTGGATAAAAATTCAAGTTAGAAGTGTGTAACATAATAAATAACCAATAAACATGAGGACCAAATAGGTGTTAACTATTTAAAGAGAGATCCCATATAATCAATACAATCCAATTTGGTGCCTTCTTTCTTTGATAGGAGACCTCTTTCTATTAGTCATTATTTTCCTAATCATGTTAAAGCTCATATGATGAACATTACCATCATAAATGGGAAATTAAATGACAAAAAACCCAACCTGCCATCTATTAAGAATGTCATGTCTGTCCTTGCGTGGGGAGTCGGTGGAGTCATTTTTTTCTTCACCATGATCTTTTTTGTTGATTTTCCTTCTTGAATGCGTGGAGGTGGGGTGTTGGACGCGTTTTCTTCCTTGGACCGCGTGTGGTGGTTGGGAGGTGTCTTTCCTGGTTGCGTGGGCAGAGAGCCATGAAAACCTGTTCTGTTCTGCTTACAGTCGGTTCCTTTCTGCGGGTCTATTGGGTTTGAGAGAGGATTCGACCTGTCTAACTCTCCCTTCAGGAGCGCGCGGGATCAAACGTGGGAAGGACGTCGTTGTTCCAGTCGCAGGCTCTCTTCTCCCTCTGTCACTTCGTCTTCCCCGCGCTCTGTGATGATTGACACCCCATGGCATGTCACGGCTCCTCCTCGGATGGATGATTCTGTTGCGAGGGTGGGCGTGGGGTCTCCAAAAATCGTGCTGTACAGGTAGAATCCATGGGCGCAGAACTAAACTTCTCCTGGGAGTGCCGTGAGGAAGCATTTGGCTGTATGCAGCAGCTACAGGGTCGAGAGGTAAACTTATCTCAGAAAATCAGTGGCCTCCAGAGTGAGTAAGTGTGCGACAGCTACTGCAGGGCGAGCCCAGGGGACCGTGGTGTTGATCCTGATGTTCTGGTTGCACGCGACCACAGTCGAGACCAGTTGTTGCAGAATCTTGCAGCTGTAGTAAAAGAACGAGGTAAAGTTTTAGTTGAGCTGTCTTGCCCTTTCATTTTGGAAAGTCGCTTCTGTCCAGGTGGTGAATTTGACATGGAAGAAGCTCGATCAAATCTTGAGGCAAGTTTTGCAATGAGGCTGAGATTGCGTTCACTGTTGTTTCTAGTTCTGACCAGAAGTTATTCCAGCGCCTAGCCCATGGGTTGATATGGTGGTTATAGATGAAGCTTCAAGCTAGGGAAGTAGGCGTGTTACCTCCACTTTCTTTGGGTGCCACGAGGTGTGTTCGAGTCGGGAATCCTCACAAATGACCTGCACAGTAAGTAGCCAGGCGGCAGGTGTGTTACAATGTAGTGGAAGCCGTTGTGGGTGCTTCCAGCAAGCAGGTCGTCCATCTACGTTGTTATCTGTTCAGTACCAGCTGCATCCTCAAATTCGGGATTCTCCTTCAAGATATTTTCATCAAAATCGATTAAGTGACAGTGAGAGTGTTACCAGGAGACCCGATGAAATTTATTACAGAGATTCTCTACTGAGACCTTGCTTGTTCTACGATGTAACTCATGGAAGAGGGTCTCATAGAGGTGGATCCTCAAAATCGTGCTGCACAGGCTTCAATATTTTGTAAAAACCGTTTTCATGAGGCTCTTGCAGAGGAGTTTAGGGCTGAGCAGATTTCCGTGGGAAGGGACAGATCAGGCCAAGGGCTTTCTTTATCACTATCATCTCATCATCCTTCGCTTCAACAATTTGAAGCAATGGCAAGCCACCATGCAAATGTCTTACAGGTTGCTGCTGCAACAGAAGCCAAGGCTAAATCAGAAGAGCTTTTCAACAGACAAGGCACAAATGGTGGTCCTGGTCCAGGCACAGGCTATGTTTCTTCTTATTCAAGAGAGGAGAATATTCCTGGGAAAGGATATGTGGGGGGAGGTTCAACAATGGAGCTGCATATGAATGTGGGTCCTTCAGGTCCATTTGCAGGATATGCCACGGTTTGAAAAACTCAAAGTACCTGAAACCTGCTCAAGAGTTATTGGATGAGTTTTGCTATGTGGGAAGAGGGATTCAAACCAGCAACATGCTCAAATAGAAAGTTCTTCTAGATCGGACGATTGGGTCGATAGAAGTTTAGTATCTGGTGCCAATGCAGGTGAGAATAATATTGGCATTAAAAGTGAATTTGGTGGGAAAATTGTTAGCTCCACTGCAGCAGCCACATCATCATCGACTTACGCTTCTGGAGAAACACCCAATGAAAGTGCAATGGAGTAGGCAGCCTATTCAGGTGATAGATTCGAAATACAGAGGAGGAAAACTAAGCTTTCAACCATGCTTGAAGAGGTCCACCGGAGATACAGACAGTATTGTGAGCAGATGCATATGGTGAAAACCTCATTTGAATCTATAGCAGGTATGGGGGCAGCTTCTCCATACACTAAACTGGCTTTGAAGACCATGGCCGAGAGGAATATGCGACCCGACCGAACTATGGGCAGAGATGCACATTTCGGACTATACAATTGATTTTTTTATGAAGACAAGAGCATGGCCGTTAAGAGTTTGGACCTTTGGGGAGGGTGAGGAAAGAAGTTCTTGCTTTGGTTGGGGTTGTTGTTGCAGGCCCCGTCCATCTTGTTATCATGCATGGGAGCTTAATCAGGCACGATATTCTCTATACCATTGATTCTTATGTTGTTATTTAACTGAATCATTAAATAACTCTACTCTTCATATAAATGTCTCGTGTGATGGTATGCTGTTTGGTTTCCACTTCCCTTGCTCGTTTGTATTTTTTTGGCATTAGAAATGATTGCGTTGGTTGAAGCCTTTATATTGTTTTCTGGGTTTTAATAAATATTAGTTGGGTGAACTTTGTTCTTAAGACTAATAAAACAAAAGAGGTGGGGTTCTGTAATGAAAATTCCCGAGTTCTTTGTGTTGGTCTCACGATTTGAATGTTTTATCAAACATTGTCGTTGGACTCAACTTTATAGTTCCTGTTTTGTTCTTATTCTTGTTTCGGTTCGAGATCTGTAGTTCTGGTTTATGTTGGGTATTTGCGAATTGGTGATTGAGTACTGCGAGTGCATTGTGTATAGGTGAATGATGCTATTCCTGTCTCTATCCTTTTCTTTTAGTTGTTTTAGGTTCTAGTAACCCTTCCCGGTTGGCTTGGTGTGTGCTTAGCTTGACTGATTTTTGAATTGAGCCAAGTTGATATTACTTTCAACTAGGTTAGTTGCTTTTGTTATTTGTTTTGAATCGCTCGAAGAAATACTTTTATTCTTCGAGTGTCATGGTTGATCGTCATAATTTGATATCAATTCATGTTCACCGTTTGGAGATTGTTGTCTTTGGAATCACCTTCTCTCCCTTGGTGACTGTTGTATGTTTTGAGGAATGTAGCTGATCCTATGGAATGTCTTCTTTTGACGATACTCACATTTCTTTTGGATAGCTTAAAATGTCAGAGGAAATACTCTTTTCTTACCTTGATTTTGTTTCACACATGTTGGAGGATACGAGATCTACTTGATCATTAGTGAGGAAGTTTTCAAATCTTAAAATTGGGATGTTGGTTTTATGCGTAAGAAATTACTCTACGTTTTGCTCCGTAAAGATGCTTAAATTTCATTCTCCTGTGACTTAGAGGTTGGTGTGTTTGGAAACTCATTGGTTGACTGGTTTTTGTGATGATCGTTGTGATACGACCTCCTTGCTGTCATTGTAGTAGAATGGTTATGTATTGACCAGAAAGGTTTAAGTCAACTTGTTGTTGATGACAGATCCTTTGGAAGCTATGTATCCTGTGTTGTGTTCTTGTGAATGATTGAGTAACCCTCTTGTAAGATTTATAATGGTTATGTTTGGTCTTGCCAAGTTTGTCCTTTTTCTTAAGACATTCTCTTGATTAGAAGAAAGTTTAATAGAAGGATTGTTAGGATAGGATGTGACCCATACGAGGTCATTTGTGCGTTTCATCCCTTTTCTTCCAATTTATTTATTCTGTACTGACATAAAATTAACTATTATAGGCACATCATCTTAATATTAATAAGTCATGTTGGTTTAGATATTCTCATGTCGATTGATTGTTTGGGATCTTCCAGTGGCATAGTGAATCCTTGGCTTGGTGAACTAACTTAAACAAATAGGGACAGATCACGTTTGAAATTAATTCTCTTCTTGTAATTGTTTTTGTTTCGAAATGTTATCTTGTTAAAATGACGGTCATTATTGTGATATGGGTGAAATTCACTATGATGTTTATTAACTGCTCCTATGAGAAAATGATAATTAAATAGAGTTAGTGTCGTCCCTTTTATTTAGACATTTTATGCTTTTGGACAACTCTTTAATTGCTCTTGTTTAGACTCTTAGATTATTTTTCATAATCAACGGTGTCTTTTTCTTCCTTGAAACAGTTAGATAACAACATATTGTCTTAATGTTATAGCTTTTATCGTGCTCAGTTCTTCTTGTGACTGACATGTGCTAACAAATGTGCAGGAGGATTTCTGAGTAGAAAAAAAAAAAAAAGAGAGAGAAAAAGAAACACGTGTAGAGAGTGGTTTCCAGCCTTCTTAGGAACTGCTGTTGTACGAATGTTTTCCTTTGCTTTAAAACATTGGTATGGAAATTGTGAAGACTATATAGAAGGCATTGTGTTATAATTTTGTATTGTTCTCATGTAGGTTGTTATCGTTTGAAAGTCAATTTGAGAAATATTATTGTCAATAAGATTAAATGAACTTGTTTTGACATGCGTATCCTTCGTTGAATTTTCACTTTTCAGAATATGATTTATCCTTGAATTGTCAAACCTAATTATAATTATCTAAACTTGAATCAACTTACATCACTTTGGTTACCTTTGGTCATGTGTCGTTTGGTAGAGGACTATGTTTTGAACCTAGCAAAAAGAAAACAAGAGAAACAAATATACCTTGTGATCCCACGTAAACTAATCAACAATCTCTTATTGTGGTGAATCCTTAGAACGGTCTTAAGGTGAAATCAATGATTAAATCTTGGAAGATAATAAAATTATAATAAATAGAAGGAACTTGATTAAGAAACTCTTCGATCTATCTTACCCGTTGAAAATGTAAACAGTATACTTATGTCTATCTCTTCAAGTGAAGCCCAAGTGAAACCTTTAATATTTCTGGTTAGACTCTTGACCCCAATGAAACCTTATTAACAACTAATAAGATCTTAATGATGAATCCAAGATTTAGACAGTCATGTACTGGAATAAAATAAAATAAAATAAAATTGACCACTTGAAAAGATAAAACATATATGTTCAAAAGCACAACGTCGAAAACAAATTGATGAAGTTAAGAGCCTTGAGAAATTAACTGCCTCCTCACAAATGAATAAGTTAATCAAGTAAATGAAGTAACCTCTTACCATACAATAATTGGTTCACACTGTATATTAACATTAACAAGGTAGGAGAAAACTCTTCAAAGGAGACATGAACTTCAGATTCTCCTATCATGATTTCTCTGGGAAAAGTAAAGAATGTAAAAGCACTTACAGCTAAAACATGATTCTAAAGAAACCTTCTGTGGGAAAACCTTGTTGTAAAATTGCATACTCTAGATGTACCATTGTGTCCTAAGTGTGTGCCTCATGTTAGTTGTAACCAGTGTGAGTCCGTGTTGTGGAAAGCATGTCTTTAGTTGATTGTATTCCCTAGAGAACTTGTGTAGTGTCGTATTATCTTCAAGCAAGTCAAAAAAAAAAAAATATTCCTGTTTTTTTCTTGTGTTGTTTGTGTGTGTGAAATTTTGGGGTGTTACACTTGGTATCAGAGCATAGGTTCATGCTCTCGAACCTATGGGCCGGATTGGTGTTATATGATGATGTTACATGGTGGTGGTGGTGTTACATGATGATACTGCATGATGATGATGATGTTGCATGATGGTGGTAGATATTGGAAGAGTAATGTGCTTTAAACGTGATGTGATTATTGTCGTAATTGTGATATTGTGAATGCACATGATGTGTATGTCACTTAGTGCGTGTTTGTTCATCATGTTGATATGTTGGGGATGGGAGTATTCTCTCTCCTTCTTGTGGATTCTATGAAGAGTTCACGTGTGAATTATTGTTTGTGATGTGTGAAAAGAATTATAATGTGGATGACATAGTGTTGGAGCATTGTGGCATATTGTGATATGTGGGTGTATCAATGTGTTGTATGACTAGATTGATGTTAAAAGAAATGAGTTGTATCATGATGTTTTTACCATGTTTTGAAGAAATGTGTGTACCACCTTGTTATGTAGCAATGGATGTTATGTTGTGATGTACTATGTTCATCGTATGTATGATCTGTGCAAATATGTAATGCTTCATGTTGTGATTTTGGGTCATACGGTGAGTGTATGAACCCTATCGTATGGTGATTGCACTTTGGGTGCAGAATGTGGTAAAGTGATGTGTTACACTCAGTGAATGTATGATTGTGATCTACCCTGTATATACATACCATATGTGAGACGTTATGGTAGTTATGTGTGTGCCACCGTTATGTTAGTGATGTTGTTGTATGTTATGTTGTGAACCTTACGCTAACCGATCCTGAGGGAAATCGGTAGAAGTGTATGTTGAGAGTGAGGAATGGTGTACCATGGGTCAATAACTTGAGCCAAAACTCGGTTTAGTAGATTACATGTGATTCTTTCCTCTCTCCCTATGTGGTTGTATGTATGCAACCTTAGTGTATCTATGACTATGTTTAGCCTTGTCGAAGTGGTGGCGGGATGATTCAGATGGAGGTGATGACAGTTGTATTATTGATATGTATTTTACGAGCTGAGGCTCGATGTTCCAAGTGCTAGCAACTCGTTGAGTACCCCTTTGGTGGCTAGATAAGGCCACACAGTTATCGTAATGTGACATTATTATAAGTTGATTTTATTCGTAAATTGATTTTTTTACTTTATTTTGTAAGGACCAGTAACTTTTCTTGATTGCAATGCTTTACAATTTTGGGCATTTCCTTGGTTTGTGGCACTAACATGGGGATTTTGATACTAACTTTGGCTATTTGGCCATTTATTTTAGCTTGATTTTGGGTCTTCTTTTAAATTTGGAATTTTACCGCCTTGCCCAAGGCTTGTACTTTGCCACTTGGCACTTTGATTGGATTGTTGTGTTGGTTCTATTGTCGTGATGTGTGGAATAGGGTCATAGGATGCACCATGGATTGGTTGGACCTATGGACCCGCTTCGT
This sequence comes from Taxus wallichiana var. yunnanensis, assembly GCA_018340775.1. Lineage (NCBI taxonomy): Eukaryota > Viridiplantae > Streptophyta > Pinopsida > Cupressales > Taxaceae > Taxus > Taxus wallichiana. The sequence continues at coordinate 98,817,532 of CM031241.1, forward strand.
TGTATGGGGGTACGCCCCAAGGAGTACATATAACTAGCGGGTTGTTGAACCACGCGTTATTATGTCACTTGGGTTAGGAGTGTTCGAACTCTATGTGTCTTGGACCATAGGGTCAACCGGCCTCCTTGAGGGAGGCATAAGAGTTTGAGGGAGGCATAAGAGTTTGAGGGAGGCATAAGAGTTTGAGGGAGGCATAAGAGTTTGAGGGAGGCATAAGAGTTTGAGGGAGGCATAAGAGTTTGAGGGAGGCATAAGAGTTTGAGGAGGCATAAGACTTGAGGGAGGCATAAGAGTTTGAGGAGGCTTATGATATTTATGTATGGTTGATGTTTAGGATATATGTTGAGTTATTGTGATGTTTGGTAGTGGTCTTTTGATGTATGTGTTACTCATGTCAGATGGATATGTGTTGTGATGTTGTGGTTATGTCATTGATTCCCTTGTGGACACTATGTACCTGTAGCATTTGTTTGGTGTTATGTGAGTTTTTCATTGATGCAAATTGAGGAAATGTCTAGTGGATTGTAGTACTCTTTTGGTTGAGTATTTTGGTATGTCAGTCATTGATGTGTGACGAGTACTATGTTATGTGGACTGTGCCTATTCTATTCCGTATTTGAGTAACCTTTTGTGGTGTAATACAATCTTGAAGTATATACTTGTGTGCTTGTGAATCTGTAGGGTCTTGTGAACCTGATAGGGTGTTGTGTTAGCAGTTCATGTTGGGCACCCACAATAAGGAATAAATCAAAACTCTTCAATGATGATAATTTTTTTAAAAAGAAACTAAAACTAGAAATAATGATAATGGAAAGAGACTAATGAAATGATGAACAAGAAAGAACTGCCAATCTTCACAGAACATTGAAAGTTAAAATTTCTACCAAATGTTCCTAAGGCTACCCTGTGGCCGTACTTTAATCAACTAAAATTTTAAACCATAAAGTGTACTTTCTCCTTTACCTGTTCTTGGTTGCGAACCATTTCTTTTCCGTTGTGTTATGTCGCATCGAGGACGATGCTTTCTTAAGGGGAGGAGAATGTAATGCCCCTGGGCATCGCTTTCTTTCTCTGCTACCTACCTCCACTGCCACCTTGGCCTCCTCCCAACCACCCAACCTGCCATCTATTAAGAATGTCATGTCTGTCCTTGCGTGTGGGGAGTCGGTGGAGTCATTTTTTTCTTCACCATGATCTTTTTTGTTGATTTTCCTTCTTGAATGCGTGGAGGTGGGGTGTTGGATGCGTTTTCTTCCTTGGACCACGTGTGGTGGTTGGGAGGTGTCTTTCCTGGTTGCGTGGGTAGAGAGCCATGAAAACCTGTTCTGTTCTGCTTACAGTCGGTTCCTTTCTGCGGGTCTATTGGGTTTGAGAGAGGATTCGACCTGTCTAACTCTCCCTTCAGGAGCGTGGGATCAAACGTGGGAAGGACGTCATTTTGTTCGATCATGGGCTCTCTTTCTCCTCTTGTCACTTCATCTTCCCAGTGTGCTCTATGATGATTGACACCCCATGGCATGTCACGGCTCCTCCTCGGATGGATGATTTTGTTGCGAGGGTGGGCGTGGGGTCTCCAAAAATCATTTGTCATGGAGGCAGAATCCGTGGGCGAGAACTAAACTTCTCCTGGGAGTGCCGTGAGGAAGCATTTGTGTCGTGTGAGCTACTTTGGTGGTCGAGAGGTAAACTTATCTCAGAAAATCAGTGGCCTCCAGAGTGAGTAAGTGCGTGTTCTTGAGGGGTGAGCCAGGGGACCGTGTGTGTTGATCTTGATGTTCTAGTTGCACGACCACAGTCGAGACCAGTTGTTGCAGAATCTTGCAGCTGTAGTAAAAGAACGAGGTAAAGTTTTAGTTGAGCTGTCTTGCCCTTTCATTTTGGAAAGTCAAACCATCCGGGTGGTGAATTTGACATGGAAGAAGCTCGATCAAATCTTGAGGCAAGTTTTGCAATGATTGAGAGATGAGATTGCGTTCTTTGCTTTGTTTCTAGTTCGACCTGAGGAAGTTATTCCAGGCCTAGCCCATGGGTTGATATGGTGGTTATAGATGAAGCTTCAAGCTAGGGAAGTAGGCGTGTTACCTCCACTTTCTTTGGGTGCCACGAGGTGTGTTGAGTCGGGAATCCACAGCAAATGACCCTTGATGCATTAAGTAGCCAAGTGGCGGGTGTGGAATGTAGTGGAAGCCATTGTGGGTGCTTTCCAAAGCAAGAAGGTCGTCCATCTACGTTGTTATCATTCGAGTCATTTGCATCCTCAAATTCGGGATTCTCCTTCAAGATATTTTCATCAAAATCGATTAAGTGACAGTGAGAGTGTTACCAGGAGACCCGATGAAATTTATTACAGAGATTCTCTACTGAGACCTTGCTTGTTCTACGATGTAACTCATGGAAGAGGGTCTCATAGAGGTGGATCCTCAAAATCATCTTTGCCATGAGGCTTCAATATTTTGTAAAAACCGTTTTCATGAGGCTCTTGCAGAGGAGTTTAGGGGTGCAGATTTCCATGGGAAGGGACAGATCAGGCCAAGGGCTTTCTTTATCACTATCATCTCATCATCCTTCGCTTCAACAATTTGAAGCAATGGCAAGCCACCGTGCAAATGTCTTACAGGTTGCTGCTGCAACAGAAGCCAAGGCTAAATCAGAAGAGCTTTTCAACAGACAAGGCACAAATGGCGGTCCTGGTCCAGGCACAGGCTATGTTTCTTCTTATTCAAGAGAGGAGAATATTCCTGGGAAAGGATATGTGGGGGGAGGTTCAACAATGGAACTGCATATGAATGTGGGTCCTTCAGGTCCATTTGCAGGATATGCCACGGTTTGAAAAACTCAAAGTACCTGAAACCTGCTCAAGAGTTATTGGATGAGTTTTGCTATGTGGGAAGAGGGATTCAAACCAGCAGACATGCTCAAATAGAAAGTTCTTCTAGATCGGATGATTGGGTCGATAGAAGTTTAGTATCTGGTGCCAATGCAGGTGAGAATAATATTGGCATTAAAAGTGAATTTGGTGGGAAAATTGTTAGCTCCACTAAGTCTGGAGGCTGACCACACCACATCATCATCGACTTACGCTTCTGGAGAAACACCCAATGAAAGTGCAATGGAGCAGGCAGCCTATTCAGGCGATAGATTCGAAATACAGAGGAGGAAAACTAAGCTTTCAACCATGCTTGAAGAGGTCCACCGGAGATACAGACAGTATTGTGAGCAGATGCATATGGTGAAAACCTCATTTGAATCTATAGCAGGTATGGGGGCAGCTTCTCCATACACTAAACTAGCTTTGAAGACCATGGCCGAGAGGAATATGCGACCCGACCGAACTATGGGCAGAGATGCACATTTCGGACTATACAATTGATTTTATGAAGACAAGAGCATGGCCGTTAATAGAGTTTGGACCTTCAAAGCAGGCTGAGGAAGAGAAGTTGCGCTGGTTGGGTTGCTGTTGCAGGCCCCGTCCATCTTGTTATCGACTGCGGGAGCTTAATCAGGCACGATATTCTCTATACCATTGATTCTTATGTTGTTATTTAACTGAATCATTAAATAACTCTACTCTTCATATAAATGTCTCGTGTGATGGTATGCTGTTTGGTTTCCACTTCCCTTGCTCGTTTGTATTTTTTTTTTTGGCGTTAGAAATGATTGCGTTGGTTGAAGCCTTTATATTGTTTTCTGGGTTTTAATAAATATTAGTTGGGTGAACTTTGTTCTTAAGACTAATAAAACAAAAGAGGTGGGGTTCCTGTAATGAAAATTCCCGAGTTCTTTGTGTTGGTCTCACGATTTGAATGTTTTATCAAACATTGTCGTTGGACTCAACTTTATAGTTCCTGTTTTGTTCTTATTCTTGTTTCGGTTCGAGATCTGTAGTTCTGGTTTATGTTGGGTATTTGAATTGGTGATTGAGTACTGCGAGTGCATTGTGTATAGGTGAATGATGCTATTCCTGTCTCTATCCTTTTCTTTCGTTGTTTTAGGTTCTAGTAACCCTTCCCGGTTGGCTTGGTGTGTGCTTAGCTTGACCGATTTTTGAATTGAGCCAAGTTGATATTACTTTCAACTAGGTTAGTTGCTTTTGTTATTTGTTTTGAATCGCTCGAAGAAATACTTTTATTTTTCGAGTGTCATGGTTGATCGTCATAAATTGATATCAATTCATGTTCACCGTTTGGAGATTGTTGTCTTTGGAATCACCTTCTCTCCCTTGGTGACTGTTGTATGTTTTGAGGAATGTAGCTGATCCTATGGAATGTCTTCTTTTGACGATACTCACATTTCTTTTGGATAGCTTAAAATGTCAGAGGAAATACTCTTTTCTTACCTTGATTTTGTTTCACACATGTTGGAGGATACGAGATCTACTTGATCATTAGTGAGGAAGTTTTCAAATCTTAAAATTGGGATGTTGGTTTTATGCGTAAGAAATTACTCTACGTTTTGCTCCGTAAAGATGCTTAAATTTCATTCTCCTGTGACTTAGAGGTTGGTGTGTTTGGAAACTCATTGGTTGATTGGTTTTTGTGATGATCGTTGTGATACGACCTCCTTGCTGTCATTGTAGTAGAATGGTTATGTATTGACCAGAAAGGTTTAAGTCAACTTGTTGTTGACGACAGATCCTTTGGAAGCTATGTATCCTGTGTTGTGTTCTTGTGAATGATTGAGTAACCCTCCTGTAAGATTTATAATGGTTATGTTTGGTCTTGCCAAGTTTGTCCTTTTTCTTAAGACATTCTCTTGATTAGAAGAAAGTTTAATAGAAGGATTGTTAGGATAGGATGTGACCCATACGAGGTCATTTGTGCGTTTCATCCCTTTTCCTTCCAATTTATTTATTCGGTACTGACATAAAATTAACTGTTATAGGCACATCATCTTAATATTAATAAGTCATGTTGGTTTAGACATTCTCATGTCGATTGATTGTTTGGGATCTTCCTGTGGCATAGTGAATCCTTGGCTTGGTGAACTAACTTAAACAAATAGGGACAGATCACGTTTGAAATTAATTCTCTTCTTGTAATTGTTTTTGTTTCGAAATGTTATCTTGTTAAAATGACGGTCATTATTGTGATATGAGTGAAATTCACTATGATGTTTATTAACTGCTCCTATGAGAAAATGATAATTAAATAGAGTTAGTCGTCCCCTTTTATTCAGACATTTTATGCTATTGGACAACTCTTTAATTGCTCTTGTTTAGACTCTTAGATTATTTTTTCATAATCAACGGTGTTTTCTTCTTCCTTGAAACAGTTAGATAACAACATATCATCTTAATGTTATAGCTTTTATCGTGCTCAGTTCTTGCGAACTGACATGTGCTAACAAATGTGCAGGAGGATTTCCTGAGTAGAAAAAAGAAAAAAAAAAGAGAGAGAAAAAGAAACACGTGTAGAGAGTGGTTTCCAGCCTTCTTAGGAACTGCTGTTGTACGAATGTTTTCCTTTGCTTTAAAACATTGGTATGGAAATTGTGAAGACTATATAGAAGGCATTGTGTTATAAATTTGTATTGTTCTCATGTAGGTTGTTATCGTTTGAAAGTCAATTTGAGAAATATTATTGTCAATAAGATTAAATGAACTTGTTTTGACATGCGTATCCTTCGTTGAATATTCACTTTTCAGAATATGATTTATCCTTGAATTGTCACACCTAATTATAATTATCTAAACTTGAATCAACTTACATCACTTTGGTTACCTTTGGTCATGTGTCGTTTGGTAGAGGACTATGTTTTGAACCTAGCAAAAAAAAAAAAAACAAGAGAAACAAATATACCTTGTGATCCCACGTAAACTAATCAACAATCTCTTATTGTGGTGAGCCCTTAGAACGGTCTTAAGGTGAAATCAATGATTAAATCTTGGAAGATAATAAAATTATAATAAATAGAAGGAACTTGATTAAGAAACTCTTCGATCTATCTTACCCGTTGAAAATGTAAATAGTATACTTATGTCTATCTCTTCAAGTGAAGCCCAAGTGAAATCTTTAATATTTCTGGTTAGACTCTTGACCCCAATGAAACCTCATTAACAACTAATAAAATCTTAATGATGAATCCAAGATTTAGGCAGTCATGTATTGGAATAAAATAAAATAAAATAAAATTGACCGCTTGAAAAGATAAAACATATATGTTCAAAAGCACAACGTCGAAAACAAATTGATGAAGTTAAGAGCCTTGAGAAATTAACTGCCTCCTCACAAATGAATAAGTTAATCAAGTAAATGAAGTAACCTCTTACCATACAATAATTGGTTCACACTGTATATTAACATTAACAAGGTAGGAGAAAACTCTTCAAAGGAGACATGAACTTCAGATTCTCCTATCATGGTTTCTCCGGGAAAAGTAAAGAATGTAAAAGCACTTACAGCTAAAACATGATTCTAAAGAAACCTTCTGTGGGAAAACCTTGTTGTAAAATTGCATACTCTAGATGTACCATTGTGTCCTAAGTGTGTGCCTCATGTTAGTTGTAACCAGTGTGAGTCCGTGTTGTGGAAAGCATGTCTTTAGTTGATTGTATTCCTATCTTAATCCCACTTTTTGTGGCTATTAGGAACCTCATAAAATGCCCAAGCATGGTTTTGAGTGCTAAATGGAACACTTACAAGAATCAATGCTATTTACCATAAAACAAGGAGCTTAACTTAATTTATAAATGCATGTTTTCACATCATTAAGAATATGATTTTAATTTTTCATATCACTAGAAAATTGTCTTTGCAAACACCATTTTATATTTGTGCGCGGGAAAATTTTCATTCCAACAAAAATATAACTTTCTTTGATGCAAATTTTTTTTTAAGTGCATAGTGTAAATTTTGAACTTTTTTCAAGATGATTTATTCACTTACACAAATTAAAACCATTTCATGGGATTTAATGATGCTTGGAACAAATCCCAAAGTGACAAAATTCCATCAATGAGTGCTTCGTACTTGTCAAAACTACAAGTGTATTAGAAACTTATCTTCTTACACAACTACACTTGAACTCTATGGTGGCATATCATGTGAACCAATAAAATAGGTGAGAAAGTGAAGGCTCACATGAGGGAAAGAGGAAAAAAATTGTTGGCAAGAGAAAACCAAACAATTTTATAATCGAGACAAATATTGCCATAGCATTTCTTAGATCAAAACATGTTATCAAGGAAAATTTTAAAGAATGATAGCAAAATTTTGATATGAAAGTAGGAGGAAGTTAGAATGAAAAATTAATATATCTTATTCAAGTTATGTTTCTCTGATCATTTATTTTAATTTCTTCAATCATGGAGTTCAACCTAAAAAACAAGAAAAATCATATTATTAATGGGATCATAAAACTAAAACTAAAACTAAAACTATAGACCCTTTATAGGAGTGAATGGTTAAAAAAATACATACAAAAATATCAACCACCACTTTTGGGTTAAAAAAACAAATTTTACAAATAATATTAAATTATAATAGCCAACTTTTATTTTTATGATTTAAATTTCTATATGCAATGTAGGCGAGATGTGACTTATTTTTAGGTGTGATCACATTATACCCTTTTTCTATGATAAGTATACTTTTTTATTCTTAATATTTAAAGTTTGATTCGAATAATTTAAACAAATAATCATGTTTGTAGGAAACATCACGGTGTGTAGATTAGTAACATGATAATGTTTCATACTTAGGAGTGCATCGGTAATGCACCAGAAATAATATCTAATGTCCATCTAATCTTTCTCCCCAACATAAAGATAACATCACATGTTCAACATTTAGCTAATGCCTCAAACAAGTTAAGAAAACCATCTTTTCTAAATTCGTCATAATGTCCCTATAAAATTCAACCTAATGTCACATAAATATTATAACAAAACTTGATTGGACTATAATCAATCTAAAAAAATTAATAAAATTACTTAATTTATCTCATCCACTAATTTAAATAGTAATAAATAAATTTTATTTATTAGATAGTAAAAAATCATATATCTATTGAGTCTCCAAACATTACCATAAATCATTAACCACTAAAAAAATTATATACAACTTCATAAATTATCCACTTCTAAAATATACAGTACTAATCCTACCAATCGAAGATTCTTTGAAAAAAAAAAAGATGAAATATTCCGGGAATTGCAATAATAGATAAAAACTAATTCCCTAGTGATCCTTCCAAAGTGTTTACAAATAAACGTTGGTGGCATCATATTAGCATATAAGCGAGAAAAAAAAAAAGAAAAGAAAAAAACAGACATACATTAACAAATTTTAATATACACATATTTACCATTTTGATGTTTGATGTTTGATGTGTAGGAAAACGATGATCAATAGTTTTTGACTTTAATACTAAAAGATTTAGATAACTATTTAAAAGAGAAATTGAAAATGTGTATAAGATTCATATAAGGTTAATTTGTATATAAATGACATATTTTTTGTGGCATTATTACATACGAAGTCTAATTAATTGAAAACTTGAAGAGTAGTTAAATAGTGCATAGGTATTAAAACTAGCAGGTTGCATCCTTTTAAAAAGATAGAAAGAAGATTATAATAATGTGTATCAAAATTACTATTCGATAAATAAGAAGGAATAGTACTATACATTTCACAAATCATTGAAGCAAATTTGGTCTTAGGATAAGTTTCGGAATGTGTAAGTGTATATGCCATTATAAAGATATATCGATGTTTTTATTCATTTTAAAATCTTAATTTATATGTATACTTTTCATAAAATAAACTACGGAATATAGAGTAATATATGTATATTAAGAGTCTCTTTTATATGAAAGGAAGAAAAAGGGATTGGTAACTCAATAATAACCTATTTTGTATAAAATAATGTAATTGCATCGCAAAAATGTTGAACTTTGATCTTAAAAGAATTTCGTCTTGAATTATTTAAGTTTTAGCTTAAAACATTTCTTTGTTTTGATTCAATAATAACTTTATTGTTTATTCCTATATATGTAATCTCAATCAATGTATTTATTTTATTCTAATTATTTCTAGTGTCAAGATATTATGTAATTACGAAAATTATGTCTTGCTGTCTTTGTATAATATAAAATGAACACACCATGAATTATTCTTTACTACATCCTATTGCAGGTTGTGATGCCATGATCCAGGGGACCTATTCTTAAAATAATCAACACACACGAGGGTGAGTATTTGTTTTGTATTGAAAAGGAGAACACATGATAAGTGTAATCCATTATGGTTTATTTTTTTGATAGAAGACCACTTTCTAACTTTCTTTCTTTTCTTGATGTTTTTGAAGTGCATATAATCAACATTATGTGACAAAAACTAAATTAAAACATTAATGAAAACACTTAAAAGTGCTCTTTTCATTGTAAATAAGTTATCAAAAATGTTTAAGTCGATTCCATTAGTATAAATCTAACTATAAACGTCAAATCAACAACTCAAAATGAAAGAAGAAACATATTTTGAGAAATCATTGTAATGAAAAGCATATATTATATTTGCAAATTTCAAATATTGAAAATATTAAGCCTTCGTTCAATATCTTTCTAACACCTCAAATGGAACTCGGATTGGAGCCTTAACACGAACATTATTGTCAAAACAATATTTGTACTCAATTTCATCTCAAAAATGCTTCTCTTACGTAATTTACGAGTGCACTCATCAAACCGCACGAAACTTCATTAACACCCCAATGGCTGCATTTGAATGCTCTGGGCACTTTCGAAATCTTTTTACTTTTTGAACTTTGGGCACTTCGGTGACCATGAGGAATCTCATTAACTACCGAAGATAATTTTTAAGAAATAAGCTGTAAAATTTTAAAGGATGAGTGCATTTTTTCATGCAAGATGGAATTTCACATAATATCCAAACCCACATTCAAGGCGTCACTAAGAGTCCGAGTTTACTTTGAAACGAGAAACTACACACTACTACAAGGAGGGGTGTTTTGAGACAATAATAGAGACAATAATTGACCAAATTGTCTCAAATAGAGACAATAAAAAAGTTGTGTATTGTCTCTATTATTGTCTCAAAGCGGGTGTCTCTAATATTGTCTCTAATTATTGTCTCTTTAGAGACAATATACATTGATACATATTTTGTCTCTCTAGAGACAATATCATTATTGTCTCCCTAGAGACAATAATGAATACTAATTTTGTGTCTCTCTAGAGACAATACTAATTTCAATTTTTATTGTCTCTCTAGAGACGATACAAATTTAAAGAATGAAAAATATGAATTTCAAGAATAAATAATAACCAAATATTATATAGTGCAATCAATGGCTACATATCGTCTATGATGTCAGAGTGGACTAGTAATTAATATTATAAATTAAGAACAATTTGATTTGAATCTTGTGCCCAACAAATGGGTCAAACATTTTATTAATATCAAATAAAATAAAATACAAAAGGGTGTCTAAATGTTGTTAACCCTTGAAATACAATGATAAAATACAATAGGGTGCCTATATGCCGTTAACCCTTGACATACAATATTCACACCACCTCTCCACCACCAGCTTCAAGCGATCCGTTTGCTTCCCTAGTGTTACTTTGACGTTCTTTTTCTTAACTTTTATTTTGAGGAACTGCCTCTCCACCGACAGTTGTCATCTTCATGTTCTTTCCATATTCTTCAAAATACCTACAGGGACATTATACAAATTTAAATAAAGCACATTTTTGAGATAATTATAGGAAGCAAGTGAATTCATAAATGTTGCAACACCGCAAAATAATTTGAGAAAACTAGTTCATAGTTAAGGAACAAAACTGACTTTTGAAACATCTCCTCAGTAACAGAGGGTGGAATTCTTGCAACAAATATTCATGTAATCTTCTTGGAAGAAGGTTTCCTTTCCCCCTACAAAAATCATGTTTAATATAAAAGAGCATATCATATTCTGATATAAATTAAAGATAACAAGCTGTACAAATTGTAAAAAGGGTGATCCATTTTTTGGCACACTAAGTTCCTCCCATGGGCATTAAAACAGATGCTCATACAATTCAAGTCATACAGGAGTGACCAATTCCAAGAGTACTACCATCAACTTGCATATACTCTAGCATAAAATGCCAAAGCAGTTAAACTTACATCAAAAGTTCTTCCAAAGGAAACATCAAGTATCTATTCTTAGCAAATGAAAGTACAAATTTGCATAAAATTAAAGGCCACAAGACAACATTAATGCCTCAAAAAGAATAATAACATCTAGTTTGTTTTTGACACACCAGATTTGAAATCAACTACTCGTGATTGACATAGATAAATAGCAAATGGTGAAATAAACAAATTTAGAATTGGGAATTCAAAGAGTAGTGAATACCATCAAATTTTGCCAAGCAGATGAGCATGACATTTCTTTCAGCATTAAGTCAACAGGTAGCTTGAAGCATAACACCATAATACCAATTATCAATCCTTTGAATACACTGAACTAGTTATTTGCATAGCACCGTGATAGTTGACCACAGAAGCTGGCTTATAAAGTCAATGAAACCTTGTTCTAAAGCCCACAAAGATGATTTCGTCAACATTTACTTGCTTAATGATAGTACTTGTTCCTCCAAGACAATTCTGGTGTAATCACAGTTGTTGTCATAACATGATCTGGTATGATAGATCTTTTTATTTGAAACAACAAACAATTTCTGATTTCAGCTTTCACCCCTTGTGCATTGCAAGTTGGCTCTCAGCCTTGGGGAAACATATCCAACCACTAGTCATGACCTCTAAAAATTATGCACTAATTTGTGCTAATGCAACCCAGAATAGACTTTTGCTTAACTACGAAGTCATCAGTTACATCTTACAAGTGATGAGAAACAATCTCAAGCCAAAAATCCAAGAGGGCATTCAACCGAGGAGACATAAGAAGATATCACGATGAGATCATTTAAACATCAAATTAAAGAAATTGGAATGAAATCATCCCTCTCGGGCTCCATGGAAACCCTTGGTTAAGGTTTGTAGAGAAATGTTTATATCTTATGAAATATGATGAACTTAATCACCAAATCTGTAACTAATCATATTTGTACTCCCCTCAAGCATTTAGAAATGGAATCAGGTCCTTAGGGCTTCACACGAGTGAACTAGGCATGACAGTTCTAGGAGGAGTATGAAAAATACAGTATTTAGGCATAAAAGGAGAAGAACTCAAGAGAGATGGCAGTGATTGGTGAAGAGGCATTGCATGAAACTTCCTAGGAATTTAAATATCAATAATGGGTATCTAAAAATGTTTTGAAGTAACTAAGAAATTTCAAATTTTGCATTTTATAAGCAAAACTCGGTCTGAACTGTGGAAATTGTGCAAACCCAGTTTTAGGACAGCGTGCATAACTTTTTATGGAAGTATCATAAAGAGATAAAATTTGGACAGTAAGAGAACCTTGGAAATACAAATCCAACGAGTCTATTATGAGGTCGATTGGGTATGTATAGAGAAAGTTATGACCAAATTACCGACCTGCACTTCTGAGACAACTCAAAAGAAAAACATATTTCAGTAAGTAAAATCATCATAAAGTGAAAAATAATCAGCCAAATCGTCTGAAAATTTGAGATAATTTTTGTCTGATAGAAAAGAACAAGTTTACAAAAACTTGGGTCTCAATTTCATGTGGGGAGAAAGATATCAGAGACAGAATTTACCCAGGTTGTGTAAAATGTGACAGAGTAAGAAATGGTGTTTTTATTTTCTATTTAAATTTGATCTAAACGAGCCAGCATTCAAACTGATATCTTTGCAATAAAGAATATGAATACAGTAAGCATGGAATTTAAAATATATTTCTGCACTAGAGAAACAAACTGCAAGACATACCTGAAAGATTGGGTTTCAAATCCACTGTCAACTGCACTACATCCAAAGAATTGTCTTGACCTCTTGTACAAACAACTACTCTTGAATCTCCAACATTACTAATAACCAAGTATTTTCCCTGATCCCAAGAAACATAGAATGTAAGTTATTATTTAATAATTATACCTGGAATGAGATTCCATTTCCCAATTCAGTTCACAACAACATGAGAAGAAGATCAAGACAATCAAAACTCACATTCAAAATCTGTGTGGGACAGAGTGAAGGTGTGAAACTAATTATGAAGCATTTAAGTGATTATTAACAAAAAATGTTCAACAATAAAAAATAAGTGCCCAACAGTCAAAAATAGATTCTACAGAAGAGGGAAGTGTCACAACATTTTTAACTGAAGAGAGAAGTGTCCCAGTCATTTTAACTGTAAAATAAAATGCATGGAAGTATAAGAATGAAACTGAAGCATTAACAGGCATGGCAGTGGAGATCACTACAAAATTGGAAGTGATAATGACCCAGGCCCAATGGCTAAGCACCCGTTGGAGAAATACATGGAAAAAGAAAAACTTCAATATATGGATTGAAATTATTTATCCATGCCTCTTGGCACTAGTTTTGACATGTACATTTACTTGGATTGTATGGTTAGTGCTGGACAGATCCAAGTTCAAGGATTGGGTAATAGCAAAATATGCATGTCTTTCGGCAGGTATAGTCATTATAGTATGGACCTTGACAAAGTCCACAATGAACATTTTGAAACCAATAAGTACTCAGCTAATGAACTATATATCATTCCTAGATCATAAAAATAAATTGGGATATCAGGAAAGGGTAATCTCAGATATCACTTTCTTGAAAGATGAAATTGGTAAAAACCCCTTATGGTTTTCACTGCCTTTTCCTGGTTATTCACTAACATTGCTGCATTATGGATCCTGATTACTTAATGGCTGGTTGCATCATTGTTCTCACATCAAAATTTTCTCGAAAGGAGAATGTCTATCCTAGAAATAGCTCCCCTGCATCAGGGACCAACTTGCAAATAATTGTTTTTATAGAAGATCTTGATAGATATCAAGAGTCTGTGACTTTGCAGGTATAAATAGCAGAATTTGTGTATCTCTCTGTCAAAGAAATATCAGCATAATCAGTTTGACTGATCAAAACGATCTTTAACACTGATATTAATATCTGGCACATGTATTATCACCCATCAATCTCATGTTGGCAGTGTGAAATTAACGTGGTGCTGGGAATTGACAAAGGAGAGAAAAAAACATTCAAAATCCACATCCCATTCCCATTAAACTTATAATCATGGAGGTTTATGATTTTTGTCAACTCACAAATTTTCAGCAGCCTCTCTGTTGTGGAGGAAGAAGAAGAGGGCTGAGGATTCTCAGAGCATTCTCCGAATTCAAATGAAGGCGTTACAGCTGGACATGGCCACCCATCTTTGTATCACTTCTTCCTTCATCCCCTCCTCTCCTTGGGCTAGGGCTTTGAGGCCTCCACCTTGTTCTACTCCTCTCCCTACAGACAAAGAAAAAAACAAAAACAAACAGAGAAAACTAAATACAAGTCCATTCACAACACAAAAACAAAGATGAACAAACAACCATGCCTCATTCTGATCCAGCCCCACATGGACCTATGGAGCAAAACCAACACCTCACTAAGGAGACATATGTGGAAAGAAATGAAGCACATACCTATGGTGTCGAAAAAAAAATCAAACTTCTCCGACACTTGATCATAGCTCTCCTGTGTGTAATCCACCACCAGATCTGCCCCCAGGGTTTTCAAAAAATCTAATTTGCCCGTGCTTGTAGTGGAAACGATCCTAGAAGCTTCGAAGACATGCTTTGCTAGTTGAATAGCGAGGGTTCCAACCCTGTCAGCTCCTCCCACAACAAACACGATATGCCCTTTCTAGAAATCGACGTTGTCAAACGAATGGAGAGCAGTTAACAGAGCGAGCGGAAAACTGGCAGTTTCTTAGAAGGACAAATCCAAAACAAATTCGAAATATAAACTACATTTTCGTTAAGGAGTAAGTATACAGTTAATGTCTTGCATGTGCAACGAGGGTTGAGGATCTTGTAGTCGATAGGGTTGAGAGCAACAGCCTTGAATTTAATCAAAACTTGGCCAAGCCCGACATTTGGAAGTGGAAAGTCCGCAAATTACAGGACGTCTACAGAGTCGTTCTCATTGTCGAACCTCATTGTATGCCCTATTGCGTTGAAACAGAGCCAACAAAAGGGCCTGAACCTTGGTACCTCCCCACCGTCGAACACCAGTCCACCACTCATGTAGTATGAAATAAATCCACCTGTTTCCTTGAATCTCGATCCCCAAAATTCAAAGAAGAAATAATGGGCAAGAGGAATTAGCTCAAAGAAAAATGGAGCAGGGTTAAATGAGATGAAAAAATAAAATGCTTTCGTGTGCATGATAAATAAAATAAATAAATTATTAAATGTTAAAAGGTGGGAACTTAGAGACGAAATTATAATATTGTCTCAAAAGGAACCACTTTGTAGTATTGAGCACAACTGCAAGGATAATCCAAAGGACTTGTGCTCAATCAATAGTATCTTCCTATATTATCTTGTGCATAATGTTTCATATATAACGGATAGTTTTTTATTATTGGTTGATTGATCTCAGTTAAGCAAATCTGATCTATAACCTGTCATCAGAGCACCAGTTAGACGCTAGGACCACCAGCAGGTAATTGAAGATAGAGATAACATATATTTACTGACCACAGTAGGATGAAGACCTGTTAGCTTTACCAGGAAGAAAGCAAATAGCGATAGAAGGAAAAAAGATTGCTATTAGTAAATATTGAGCATGTCAGTAAAAGAAGCAGATGTTGAAGGACAAGAAATCAGATGCCCAATTCCGTTGCAGCAATAAGGTGTTAAATGACTACAATTTAGTTGGAGTCATCCCTGCACTATACAAATGAGGATTGTGAATTATAGATACAGTACATAAAATTAGACAAGAAAATATATCAAAGATTCCAAACCCTTCAAGCAGCATGGTGAATAAAAGTGGATAAAAATTTATAATAAATATTGTGAACTATGCCCACTGTTTGTTGGTAGCTATTGGACATTTTCATTAGCAGTAAACCGAAAATGCAGAAAAAACAAGCAGAAAAATCGTGGCAGAAAACTGTCAGAGATTTGAAGCCTACATTGTAAACACCCACACAGATCTACAGAACTGATTGTAACAGAGACATGTATATGTGAATCAGATCAAAGGAGCGGTGATAAGCTCTAATTGATCAAAAGATCCTTTCCATTAGGTTTGGTTGATTGAGAAAATTACGCACTGCTATGAAATTATGAATAGACAGATTCAAAATGCATGGTGACAATTTCCAGATTCAAACCCAAGCACAACATACAAAACTGAGGTGAAAATCTGAATAAAACCTTCATTTCAAGCACTTGTATGAAAAATGACTTCTATTGTGTCACATCATGAGAGAATCGGGTGATGATAATAGAGCTGTCACATCATATCGAAGAAACATTACTGGAAATATTCAGAACATGGGGCAGTATTAGCAAATCCAGTATTAAGTATCAGAAGATTTGATATTCTTGTGTGGTAAAAGAATAAACTGAGAAAAAGGCACAGTTATACAACCTGAGTGCAGACAATAATAAAAAAATCAAAGCAGCATAAACATAATGCTGCCCAGATTCATTCACTGATAACATTTGGGATCACAAAAAGAGAAATGTAAAATGCTTGGATATCCATATTGGATTGAAGGACAATAATAACACTCTTATTCTAAACATAAGTGAGATTTTCAAGTATTGAATGTACTAATGATGGCCTATTGAATAAAATCTTAAGACACAGGAAAAAAATGGCGTAACAGACTCTGCTACAAGAAAAGAAATGTTAAGAAACACTGAAACGAATTCCAGCACTTACAACAATATTGGTAAAACTCTTCTTTTTAGATTGCTATTTCATATTTGGTGTCTAAGTTTATTCCTTATAAGGACTTTAGATTGCGATTTTATTTTAAAAAATTTAAATCCATATTTGGAATGGAAATTTAAATTCAAAAAGGTAAAGAGGCTAACCCATTGTTGTAACACACCAACATTTCAACACACGAACAACACAGTAAAAGACAGGATAACTTTTTTTTTTGACTTGCTTGAAGATAATACGACACTACACAAGTTCTCTAGGGAATACAATCAACTAAAGACATGCTTTCCACAACACGGACCCACACTGGTTACAGATAAACATGAGGCACACACTTAGGACACAATGGTTCATCTAAAGTATGCAATTTTACAAACAAGGTCTTCCCACAGAAGGTTTCTTTAGAATCATGTTTTAGCTGTAAGTGCTTTTACATTCTTTACTTTTCCCAGAGGAATCATGATAGGAGAATCTGAAGTTCATGTCTCCTTTGAAGAATTTTCTCCTACCTTGTTAATGTTAATATACAGTGTAAACCAATTATTGGATGGTAAGAGGTTACTTCATTTACTTGATTAACTTATTCATTTGTGAGGAGGCAGTTAATTTCTCAAGGCTCTTAACTTCATCAAACTGTTTTCAACGTTGTGCTTTTAAACATATATGTTTTATCTTTTCAAGCGGTCAATTTTATTTTATTTTATTTTTTCAGTACATGACTGTCTAAATCTTGGATTCATCATTAAGATCTTATTAGTTGTTAATAAGATTTCATTGGGGTCAAGAGTCTAACCAGAAATATTAAAGGTTTCACTTGGGCTTCACTTGAAGAGATAGACATAAGTATATTGTTTACATTTTCAACGGGTAAGATAGATCGAAGAGTTTCTTAGTCAAGTTCCTTCTATTTACTATAATTTTATTATCTTCCAAGATTTAATCATTGATTTCACCTTAAGACCATTCTAAGGACTCACCACAATAAGAGATTGTTGATTAGTTTACGCGGTATCACAAGGTATATTTGTTTCTCTTTTTTTTTTTGACTAGGTTCAAAACATAGCCCTCTACCAAACGACACATGACCAAAGGTAACCAAAGTGATGTAAGTTGATTCAAGTTTAGATAATTATATTTAGGTTGACAATTCAAGGATAAATCATATTCTGAAAAGTGAAAATTCAACAAAGGATACGCATGTCAAGACAAGTTCATTTAATCTTATTGACAATAATATTTCTCAAATTGACTTTCAAACGATAACAACAACCTACATGAGAACAATACAAAAATTATAAAGCAATGCCTTCTAAATAGTCTCCACAATTTCCATACCAATGTTTTAAAGCAAAAGAAAAGCATTCGTACAACAGCAGTTCCTAAGAAGGTTGGAATCCTCTTTCTACACGTGTTTCTTTTTCTCTCTTTTTTTTTTTACTACTCAGGAAATCCTCCTGCACATTTGTTAGCACATGTCAGTTCGCAAGAACTGAGCATGATAAAAGCTATAACATTAAGACAATATGTTGTTATCTAACTGTTTCAAGGAAGAAAAGCACCGTTGATTATGAAAAATAATCCAAGAGTCTAAACAAGAGCAATTAAAGAGTTGTCCAAAAGCATAAAATGTCTGAGTAAAAAGGGAGGCACTAACTCTATTTAATTATCATTTTCTCATAGGAGAAGTTAACAAACAGCATGGTGAATTCCACCCATATCACAATAATGACCATCATTTTAACAAGATAACATTTCGAAACAAAAACAATTACAAGAAGAGAATTAATTTCAAACGTGATCTGTCCCTATTTGTTTAAGTTAGTTCACCAAGCCAAGGATTCACTATGCCACTGGAAGATTCCGAACAATCAAACGACATGAGAATATCTAAACCAACATGACTTATTAATATTAAGATGATGTGCCCATAACAGTTAATTTTATGTCAGCACCGAATAAATAAATTGGAAAGAAAAAGGGATGAAACGCACAAATGACCCCGTATGGGCCACATCCTATCCTAACAATCCTTCTATTAAACTTTCTTCTAATCAAGAGAATGTCTTAAGAAAAAGGACAAACTTGACAAGACCAAACATAACCATTATAAATCTTACAGGAGGGTTACTCAATCATTCCCAAGAACACAACACAGGATACATAGCTTCCAAAGGATCTGTCGTCAACAACAAGTTGACTTTAACCTTTCTGGTCAACATGTAACCATTCTACTACAATGACAGCAAGGAGGTCGTATCACAACGAGCATCACAAAAACCAGTCAACCAATGAGTTTCCAAACACACCAACCTCTAAATCGCAGGAGAATGAAATTTAAACATCTTTACGGAGCAAAACGTAGGGTAATTTCTTACGCATAAAATCAACATCCCAATTTTAAGATTTGAAAACTTCCTCAATAATGATCCAGTAGATCTCGTATCCTCCAACAAGTGTGAAACAAAATCAAGGTAAGAAAAAGAGTATTTCCTCTGACATTTTAAGCTATAAAAAAAATGTGAGTAACGCCTAAAGAAGACATTCCATAGGATCAACTACATTCCTCAAAACATACAACAGTCACCAAGGGAAGAAGGTGATTCCAAAGACAACAATCTCCAAACGGTGAACATGAATTGATATCAAATTACGAAGATCAACCATGATGCTTGAAGAATAAAAGTATTTCTTCGAGCGATTTAAAAATAACAAAAGCAACTAACCTAGTTGAGAGTTATATCAACTTGGCTCAATTCAAAAATCAGTCAAGCTAAGCACACACCACGCCAACCGGGGAGGGTTACTAGAACCTAAAAGAACTAAAAGAAAGGGATAGAGACGGGAATAGAATCATTCACGTATACACAATGCATCGCACTACTCAATCACCAATTTGCAAATACCCAACATAGACCAGAACTACAGATCTCAAACCGAAACAAGAATAAGAACGAAACCAGAACTATAAGGTCGAGTCCAACAACAATGTTTGATAAAACATTCAAATCATGAGACCAACACAAAGAACTAGGGGATATTCATTGCAGGACCCCCACCTCTTTTTCTTTATTAGTCTTAAGCACAAAGTTCACCCAACTAATATTTATTAAAACCCAGAAAACAATATAAAAGGCTTCAACCAGCGCAATCATTTCTAACGCCAAAAAAATAAAATACAAAAGAGCAAGGGAAGTGGAAACCAAACAACATACCATCACATGAGACATTTATAGGAAGAGTAGAGTTATTTAATGAATCAGTTAAATAACAAAGCATAAGAATCAATGGTATAGAGAATATCGTGCCTGATTAAGCTCCCGCAGTCGATAACAAGATGGACGGGGCCTGCAACAGCAACCCAAGCCTAATTCCATTTTCTTCAAGCTCGTTGGGTGCCCAAACATCGACCATCTTCACGTTGGCATAGGTAGGAGTTCACGGCCAGGGTGGGTGGTCTAAAATACTTGCCAACATCCTCCCAACGCGTGTCAAAAGGGAAAACTACAGCGGAACATGGGCAGCCATCCAGCACAATGGAAAATCCACTTTTGGAGCCCATTTAAGAAGCTGGAAATAAAATCTGGTCTCTTATTTATCACTGCAGACCTGGCACAGTGCGCCTTGTTATAGTGCCAGACTATGTCTGCAGATTGCTTCACCTGGCATTACCAAAAATCTTTACAAGAACATTTTCCCCTTTTAAAAAAATAAAAATGGAACCGCTTTGCATCTCTCACAACAATTTTCTTTGCAACAACCTTGGACAAAACCTGGTGTAGTGTGGCAGTCAACACATACATTAAGGTTCTGAATCTGAAAGATATCCTGCTACCTTCATCTCCCAAGACATTATCTCCAACATTGCATAGATCTCCTGTGCCCGTGGGTGAGATCTGCCACTTGGGTTTTTCTTATGCCTTCCAAAACTTCAGGTGCTAGCTTTGAGTCCAGTGTCTCTAACTCATTTGTAGATCTTAATGAGTCATTGAAGAATGTTAATGCAAGCTCACATTCCCCAAGTACAAGATAGCAACTTGCAGCTCTAATTCGAGCTTTCAAGAAGTTAGGATCTCGGTGCAGAGCTTGCATGCAATCTGACAGTGCTTCTCTGACTCTACTAATAGCCATCCGAGTGGCTGCACAGTTGCCATAGCATAGCACTAATGCTTTGACAGAACCTTCAGATGATTCACTCGGAGAGGCGCAGCTTATCCCACGAGTATAATACTCCTCAACTTTTAAAAAAATCCCCTTCAGTGTATGCTTGATTCCCCTGTGCCGCCAACTTTCACATGCCTGCTCTAATGCTGCATTCTTCACGACCATGGGAATAGCTGGTAGATCACTCTTTGCACTTTGATTACCTGACACTGACTCTGGAAGTACAGTTGTATGTCTGTCACAAGCTCCAAACATTTTTTTTTCTTCATCAGCTATCTGAGTTGAATCAAACATATCTCCTTTTGAACTCGATGCATACCTTTGTACAGCATCTGTTTGAAAAACAAGACGTCTTAAAGCAAATGGAGATGATTCAAATTTCTCAAAAGTAACTAATATCTTTAACTTGTCAGCATCTTCATGAAACTTTGGCTCAACCTGTACAATCCACTCACTAAACAGATCCGCCTCTATGAGATCCTCTTCCATGAGTTACATCGTAAAACGAGCAAGGTCTCAGTAGAGAATCTCTGTAATAAATTTCATCGGGTCTCCTGGTAACACTCTCACTGTCACTTAATCGATTTTGATAAAAATATCTTGAAGGAGAATCCCGCATCAGAGGCTGCATTGATACAGAACAGAAAACAACATAGTTGGACAACCTACCTGATGGAAGCACTCAAAAAGCTTCAACCGAACTGTAGCATGCCTGTTGCCTGGCTATTTGCTATTACAGGCTGTTGTTGTGGATCCCCGACAAGAACACCCTTCGCAGCACCCAATGAAAGTGGAGGTAACATGCCTTCCTCACTAGCTTGAAGCTCCATGCCCCTCCTCCACAAGGAACCAGTCTCCAGAGGAGCCCACGCGGCCAGGAAGAATGCTCGAGCAAAACCAGACTAAACCAAACAAAAGACTCCCCAAAACAGGGGTTTCCTTCCCCCAAGGCGCGGCAGACAAAGGCATGAGGAAGTCAAAAAGACAGTAGAGCAGGTCATAAAAAAATGACAGGTCTGAAGTGGTTGAAAGGTTGCTGGAAAAGACTGGTGGCCAACTGCCCCCACTTGGCATTCAAACCAAAGGAAAGACCAACACGCCTTGCCTAAAAGGAATGAGTGGTAAGTGCTCTTTTAAATCCCGTGGCAGGTCTCCTTACCCACCGCAACATTTTCCATAATGTAAATGTATGCATTTTAATAATATTCTATTTAATCTATGTACATATATAAATATTGTCTTACTTGCTATTAAATTTTACTTTTGTTTAATAAACTATCTCCATTTATTTATTTGATTCGGTCAAGTTAAACAATATTTAATTAATCTATATATTTTGTTTGGATTTGTTTATTGATCTCCTCATTGCCATTATCCAACCAAAACAAAGAAAAGAAAAGAAAATTAAATAACTTCAGAAAAACTAGTGTCCATGAAGGTCGTCAAAGCTTCAGTGAGATAAGACGACTTGGATCCGATACCTCTAGGGACATATGAGAAACTGGAGGAGTACACTCTTGCATCGAAAACCAGGTGCGAAGGTAGAATCCACACTTCATCGGTTAAGGGCGTAAAGCAGGCATTACAATTGTATTCTAATTGGATCACCAATCGATAAAAGGATGAAAATGAAAAAATATAAAATAGAATTCAGCTCCCGACAAATTAGTTGAAAGAAAATACCATTGTTGGAGTCTCCGGTTGCATATGACAACCTGGAAACCAATGGTTTGATGCCAAATGCCATTGTTGTTTCAGCAGATTTAACTGCTATTCCAACAAGCTCCTGTTGGTTCAACATTAACTGCGATCTGTAAAAATTACACTTTTTCCTTTAAGCGAGATGAAGATTACGCTTGATGCTATTAAGTCGGGTTCGTCTCGACAATAGACCACAGAACACAAATAGTCACTTCATATTGAAATATACATAGATTTGAAAAAGAGTTGCAGAAAAAGGAACAATATGCTTAACTCTTTTGAATACCCAACTCCACAAACAAATAGTTTTGCACAAACTAATTACCCCGCCGTAACAAGTTCCACTGTCCAAAGATCATACTTTTTATACATAATAAATAAATCATACCCAGATTAAAGTTTGAAGAACAACACATTGGTTTACAAAACAAAAGGAGCTAGGGTGCATTTTACCTTGATAATTTGCAACGCAGGCCGGATAGTATCTGCAATTGTATTTATAGCACCTGAAACCATGCCATCTGCATCTCTAGCAGCGACCATCAATGTACCAAAATATGTTACATCTTTTGCAAGGTTGTATGCATTTTCCTTTGTAACACCTTGTACAATAGTGGAACAAATTTTCAAAACACTCTTATATTTAAAGACAAAGCTTGTGTATAAAATTACAAATGTAGAAAACATGAAATTAATTTATTATAGCCAAAGTAACAATGAATATAACAGTAATGTTGCCTCTTCATTTTAATTTTCCTTGTCAACAAAGAGTATGCCAAATATTCGACTAGATTTTTGTGCATTATTAGTGAATTAATGCGAATTTCAGAAAAATTGCAGAGAAATGCATTTTACTGAGGCAATGATGGGGCCATTTTGCATAGGGTAAAGATGGAGGCATCAACAAGGGAAGAAACATGATGGTATGAATTTGTCCCTTATTATTTATAACTTTTATACAAAAGTCAAAAATATAAATATATATAGAAAATTAAAGAAAACAACAAGCTTATAGTCTTAGCAACCTATAAAATATTAGAAGCCAACATTCCACTTATTGTTAAAGCCCGGGGAAAGGTTTGGGGAGAAGGAAATATTTTCATAGAATGCGAGTGCATTCAAACTTTCAACTAACAAAATTATAAACAGACCAAAGATCACCTTTAAGCAACAACTCAATGGCACGGATTTTATTATTCAGTTCTATTTGGGGCTAACAGTAGTAATATTTGAAAGTAGTGATGTTGAGGATTGGACTGACAAGACATCTGATATGTGGGTTTAAATTAAATGCAAATATCCATATGAACATCACATCTTTGCAAGAGATGCTGCCATTTCTAAAATAAGATGCCAAAATTAGAAACTATTTCCAAGAACAGACGGTTGAAGGAATGCTCATACATATAGTATACAAGTTGGAATTGAGAATATTAGCCACACACTGCCCAAATCAAAACATGGATTGCATAAAATAATGATCAGTTCCATAATCAAATGCTCTATATCTTAATTTACAAGAACAATCTTGTTTCTCGAGTAGAAGTTCCTGTCCAGTGACAATAAAGGACAACATGCACTGATAGGAAGGCCAAAAATAATTATCCCTACATGCTAGGATAACTCAATCATAGGAGCCCCCTTTTTAACAATACATAACTATAATGGGGAAGCTACCTTTGGTACATTTTCGTTGAGACTCGGATTCCTCTTTGACAACATTTATCTCTGGAGTTTCACTGAAGGACTGAGCTCCAGAAGTTGCAGCTTGATTTCCCTGCAATGCTTGAATCATTAATTGCTTTAGCTCCTGGTCTAAATAAACAACATCTTTATGCTTCAGACAGATGCAAAATACAGCTCCTTCTGAAAATTGCAAATACTTCAAGTTGAAAGAAAAAAATTGATCAAAATCACAACCAGCTAAATGAATATCAAATCGTGATTCGCAATCCATATGAAGGTAGCGAAAATCCACAACCCATTATTATGTGAACTGAGTTATGCCTGGAGTATAAAAGCATCAAACTATGTATTGAAACAAGGAAATTAGTTCCAAACAAAAATAATTTCCAATGCATCAAAGTAATTTCATCACAAATGTCAAAGGAGAGGTTCTTTCCTCAACTCCCCTTGTAGCTCCATAGCAGATTTAAGATTTTCATTGAAAAATTAAAAATAGCCCTTAAACAAAACTTATAATTATACATCAGCTAATCTCAAGAAATCCCATGCCAAAAGCCACAATGGAATGAAAGGTAAGGTTTCACATGGGAAAGGGTTGTTCCTCCCCCATAAATACTTCCTTAACGACTCAAAAAATCTATAAGAGATTTTAGATTTAATCAAAAGCTCCTTATTGTCTACAGAAATTAAATTCCCTAACGTCATACATGGAGTTTCTATTGCTACAACTTCTAAATTTCAGATCACGTTCAAATGTTTATCTTCTTCCCAATTTGAAGAAGATTCCAAAGCAAACATGTAAAACCTTGAAGACACAAAAATCATAAATCCTCTTCCATATTTTAAAAAAAAGTTCACCCAAATAAGCACAAATTCTTCTGGAAAAGATCTCACCTCTATAATCCTCTAAATTATACAATAACAAAATATTTCAATGCCATTGTTGTCTCCCCTACCAGTGTTGCTCTATTATGGACAATCAAAACTACTCAAGATGAGGGGAAAGCAAATTTGAAAGCATAGTTTTTTGGTAGAGGACCCTCATTTCTCTTGAAATGAATTGAATCTAGAAATGTGCTTAAAGTTATATAAAAGGCCAGGATGTCAAAGTAGCATGAAATTTCTTAACATACTATTTTGAGGAGATATATAAATACAGGAAAAACTAGAGATGGCTAATCCACTATCCTGTCAAATTACAAATAATTATCATGATAATTGTAGAACAAATAGTTAAATGCATGCTAGAAATTCCTTGCATTACTCTACTCAGAATAATCATAAGATTTTAATCTTACACATGAATTTAGACATTTATGAAAGGTTTTAATAACTTACACAAAATCTTACCAAGATTTCCTGAGGCTCTTTCTCTGAGTATCCACTCACAAGTTTACCCCTCTCTCTTCTTGTATCTGCAAACATAATGAGCTTAAATGATGAAAAAATGCTTCAACAAGTAAGCAAAATACAATAGATGCAATAATCTGAAGGAATTGACTACAAACAGAAATACTTATCCAACTCAGAAAAGACAGTAATGCACTACCTTCCCTGTGGTCGGACTGTCTTTAATACTGGGGTGCCACCTTCATTCATCTCTATACTTTTTGCCTTTGGTTTCTTTCCATCTTCCTTTTCTGAAATGAGATGGAAACTCAAAAAACATGAATCAGTTATCTATGTGACAATATGCCAGAAAACTAATAATTTGATAATAAAGCATATAGAAAAATCATTCTCACCTACTGTACCTGCCATTTGCTGTGATGTGCACCATATTTACTCATCGGAGTCCAATAAAGATGAAATTCCACACAGGAAAATGCATAAGACTAATATAAAAATTAAAGAACAAAAGCAAGCTTCCAATCTTTGTATGCTAACCCAAGAAACAGTTAATAACAGGACAAATTTACAACGAGAACACTTTGAGAAGTTGACAAAAATGTGACTCTTCCAATACTATGACAAGAAGGCAGAGCTTTTTGAGACCAACATACCACTTTTAATTTTTGTAATATATTATCAAATTCTGTAGTATTGAATGTCCAGTTATTGGCTGCCTTATTTACACCTATACCTGGTAATAAATGAAAGCAAGGGCATTAGAGAGGTACTCTAGGTCCTAAGGGAATGGAATCCATGTATTACAGGCACCCTGGTGCATCTGTAGCTGTAGTACATTGTGAGGGGTGGAATAGGGCATCAGCCATGGAAACTTCTTCCTTCCACCTACAGTTCAAAATGAAAGTACTAAACAAAATCAATTTGTAGGTGATTTTCACAGGGATCTTTTGGATGACTCTAAAAATACAACAGGATAAAGCGTGGATTCCTCGAGACATGGATGCTCACGATTTCCAATCAGATCAGGTTCCACATGAGGTTACACCTAATATTATCCAACTCTTGGATTCTATGCCAACAAGAACTACAACAGTTAAATTTCACATTGAGAAGAAGAAAAATGACTAGGCCAAAAGAAAATGCAAACGTTCAAAACCCATTCACAAGGAGGTCGAAGAAAATGCGGTGGCTATCACTTCCTCTTCCTCTGCTCAACATAAAATAAATAGAAGCTCCAAATTGACCACTTACATCCCACACACCCACTTACAACTAAGGAAAAGGACAGAGGTGAGGGAGCAACTAAATGCATAAGTTATGGAAGAAAAGGGAAATCTAATCCTAAACTCGAAATGAAACCCAAACACAAAATATGGCAGTTCACAAGTGTGACGGTCATGGCGTGGCACACTTCCCTCAGGTTGAAATTGTAGTTGGCCGTTTCTAATTCATCCACACGCGAGAAGAGGAATGGAGCTGCTATTGTGGCTAGGTCATAGCAGGGAATCAGGATGGGTTTCACCATGTCCTTCAAAGTAAGGCATTTTCTGTTGCCATCATGAACCAGGTCATAAAGACTCATTCCGGGCTCTTTGTGGAGTAGGCGTCATCCCCAGTAGCTTCAATATTATCACCTAATGGACAACATTTTTTGTGGCATTGGGATTTCCATACTTTTGTTTCAACACATCTTCCAAGACAGAAATAATGAACAAGGGCTACAAAACAGGACGTTTGGGCTTCGACACATTATTCTACATATTTGACAGGAAGGTGATAATAAATCCCATACCTATTTAATATGGATCCGCTTTCTCCATTGTTGTCTCACTCCCTGAACTATCTTCAAAATCTTCCCTTTGATGCGAGCAAGGAGACCCTCGTGGAAAGTGTTGAAATATGTCACCGCATGATTTTTGTTGAAATTTTTCACCTGCGTGGAAAGGGTTTGAATGGATTTGTTGCCTCTACTCCCAATAGGAAGCCTTGAATCCCTAAAATGAATTTAATTTTCCCCAAATTGTTTCAATAATAAAGTCAACTTATTATTAAGTTAATGAAAAAGTTAGAGACAAAACTTTAAAGTTTGAGACAAAACTAAAATTTTGTCTCTAATTATTGTCTCAAAATAAGCCCCCATGTAGTAGTGACAAGACTATGAGTTGTGCAGCAACATTCTTTTCACAATTTATTTGTGAATGGAGAGTTTGAAATTGCAAATTCGATTTTGTGGACTCCAACACAATTTTGTTGTGGAAACCATGAAATATGACAAAATCCCACTATTGTTGTAGTTTCAAATTTTTCACATTGAGAAAGTATAACAATACTGGGATTGTCGAATTTACCACATATTTATTCACTTTTTTCATTTCCACAACAAAATTGTGAGTGAAATCTACAAAATCAGATTCACAAAACATAAAATGAAGACAAAAATATATATTGTAAAATATAAAGTATAAACTTTACCAGATTCACAAAACATAAAACATATAGCACAAACAACAAATATGGGAAAATATAAACTTAAAACGTTTCCAAATCAGTGGGCCAACAGATTATTAATACACTTGAATAAACTATTTACCGTTGTGATTTGCGATGTGCAGGGATAAATTTCTGATGTGCTTAGCTGTCACTACCATTTGTAGTGATAGATTTAGAAATTTATTTAGAAGGATAAACTGAATATGTTTATAGGAATCATATAAGATTGTATATAAATGACACAGATGAACTATTTATTACATATGAAGCTTGACACTTATTATGTAACATCTCCTCTTTAGATTTTTCAGCTAATACCCAAGGACACAGTCTGTTATAGTATTGAAGCTTCAAGAATGTACTTTAAATAATATATCGAATTGTAGATTCTTGTTCAAAGCAAACATATTTCGGATAACTTTATAAATTAATTAAGGGGGAGCATAAGCCTAAATAATTTTTATTAAATTTATTTTGTTAGTACTTTATTTTGGGTTTGGTGGACATGTGTGATGCCGGTCTCAATTGTTCGACCAAATCCAATGGATTTTAAATGTTTCCTTCTTTCTTCTTTTGTGCAAAAAGAATCTCTCATTTTCCTTCCTCCTTTCAGACCTGTAGTGTAAAAGTCTGGTTCAGTACTGAATATTTCCATACGCATTGTAGTATCTTTTTCTTCCACGTTATTCATGACGTACCCGTTTTTGAATGTGTGCCGCTCCACTTTCAAAGATCGAGAAGACTAGCAATGAAAAAAACATGATTCGTTTCCATCAACGTCGACGTATAGATTTGACCTAACAAACAAATATGTATCCTACCTATTTGTAGACAATATGTTCGTTAAACTAGGCAGCTTCTTATCATATAATATCGTTAACACTAAAAATGTCGATTTAACCAAATGAAAAATAACTGTGATGTTGTGGGTAAATGTTATACTTAAACCAAGTGAAGATTACAATTACTTTTTGTCACTTTGAAAAAGATTATTTCATTTAATTTTGGGTTCGTCATCTAATTCTTATTGTTGTTTGGCTAACAAATTTGTTGTCGCCTGCACACATCCCACACTTACACGCACTTGTGGAATATGTTTTATATTATCATCTTCATGAGCTTAAAATTAGAATGCAGTAGATAAAATTAATATATTTCTTTATGAAAATAAGTTGACTAACTTAAATTAACTGAACAATTATATTAAAAGCATAATATACATAAATTATATATCTATAAAAAGAGCACATTTTAAAGCACAAAAAGAATTCTACTATGATGAAATGTAAGGATAATATTTAAGTATAAGAATTATATATATTATAGTTTATTATACATTCAATATATAGATAAAAATTTAGTATTACATTCCTTTCTATTATTCCTAGTTTCTCTTTAATTATTGGGTTAGAGGATAATAGGGAGTAGTCTATAAACATTACGTACATTTGTACAGTAAATTCTTGAAGTGTTGTGTTCCATGAAAGCTACAAGACCATAAATTTATGGTTTATTGCTTTTAGTTCTAATTTCGTGTAAATGTACGTAATGTTTAGATCTTTTGAAGAAGAATATTATATTTGGAAAATAATAAAACTTAGAAGATAATATTGACTCAGTTAAATCAACTCCCAATTATGTTGAAAACATAATATACATAAACTAAATATCTATAAAAATAACACATTTTTATAAAGAATTCTACTATAATAAATTATGAGGATAACATATTTAAATATAATAATTATATACATTATGATTTATCATGAAGTCATTACGAAAATAGCGGAATACTCCTAAGCATCACGTATAATGTTAAAGTTTCAATAATTTATTTGAAGAAATTCTTCAAGTGCCGTGTGTCTTAAAAGACCAAAATTATGTTTAACTATCTCTAGTTCTAATTTTGAGCAAATGTATGTAATATTTAGGTCTTCAAAAGAAGAATGTTATTGTTATGTTTGAAAGACTAGAAAATAATAAAACTCGGAAGATAATGGTTATAAATATCAGCACAGATTGTAAAATTCAAACCTTTAAATTAAGGAGGCCATCCACCCATGGATAAAATTTAAAACAATGGATCTACTTGTCATGTTTTCTAAACGTGGAGTATTATCGAAACGAAAAAATGTCTTCTCAAACAATCCATCAAAAATGTTAAGGATTTAAAAATTGCGAGAAAAAGCTTAAGCGACAGCACTAAAAATGTAAAGATTTATGGCATACAATAAACTACAAACTGTTGACATGCATTGCTTGGAGAGTAATGAAATATATTATTTACGCTCACAGTGTGAAGGAAGACCAATTCAAACGACGTTAACAAACATGATTGTTTCATTATCAAATATAAAAGAAACTGATTATGTGCGTGCGAGGCATACGAGATCTGGCATGCGAAGGAGAAGACGATGCTATGCCAAGAATGAATCGCCCACAATACCAAATTTAAAATTGCCATGTGGGCAACTCATTCTTGGCTAAGCAACAAGCTGCATCTCTTCATGCTAGATAACCCATGAATCGTTAAAACTCCAAAATATTGTCTAATAGCGATTCATTCCATGCAACAATACCTAAGATCAATACAGTGAATGGGAAGCTACATATAATATTTTCACAGGCAATGAAAAGCTGAAAGGGACATCGAGAAAGATCTTCAAAGGTAATGTCTTTGTCAATCTTTCAGATTTTTGGGGATCCGAATCACGTGCATATTACTGTGGCGTGTTTGAAAAAGAAGAATCCAAGGGCATAAGACAAATGCCTGATAGATGAGACTGCCATTTACAGTTTTTCAATCGTGTTAGGATTCGTTCTGGAAAAGGTGTGCCATTTTGGTTCGAAGAATCTGACGTTAAGAGGACTAAAAAAGAGATGACACCGACCATGCGAGTGATACTCTGGTCGACATTTGAATTACTAGCCCCACAAATGCTTGTACTGAGATTTTAGAGAGGTCATTTCAAAGCGCAATGTGTAATTATAAAATTTTCATACGAAACCTAAAATCAAATTCGGTGTACGTGATTGGGGCCTACTATAAAGTTGTTCCCAGACCCCTCGTTCAATTTGCTGACCAACCTACCAAAAGTGACCCTGTCCAAGGTATGCAAGAAATTTATGCGAGGTCTCTCTCTCTATATTTATCTATCTATATATCTATCTATATACGTGTGTCCGTGTAGGCGCGTTAATTCGGGTATATTATAGTAACGATCAAAGCTTCTAGTTCTCAATCTCTTTTAAGTGTAAAATTAGATAAATTGATTTATAAACTTGTTAATTTGTATGAAATTTTTCATTTTACCTTAATTTAGATTTGTCATTTTTACTTTACTTAAATTTAATTTACTTTTTATTCTTGTAATCCTTCTTTTTCTCAATATTATATTAATTTCTTAGTTTTACGTCCTTTAGCCAACTCTTCCTTCTTTTTATAAATTTGTTTTTAAAATTATATTTATACTTTAATCTATCAGAAATTTTACGCATTATATTTCTAATTTGTCCCTAAGGATGGGTTCGGAAGTGTGACATGAAACGTTAGACTTTGTAACAAACTTCTACATAAAATATTCCAAATACATTTTGGCACAATGTTGAACTGTGGAAATATCATAAAAACATATTATAGAGATGTTTCTCCTCGTCATTCAATTTGCCAACAAACCTACCGGGATGGGCCCACTCGAAGGTATCAAAGACATTTAAAATAACATAAACATGCGAGAATTCACATTCTCATGATTATGGACTATATATGCACCTCATTACCCTCCTTCACCTCACTTATCACTCTTTATTGTTACTATTTTTTTCCAATATTAATCAAATAGACTTCAATTTTGAGATATTATAGTTTAAGAACATATTCATAAAAGTTACATTTCGCCACTATTTTTATCATGTCAAGAGGTGTTCCTACAATGGCAACCAAATTTGTAATGGCATGAGTTGTTCACTTTTATTCTCAACATTAAATTTGACGCGTCTATTTGACCATCAAGTGCCAATTCATCCATAAATTTGACTTCCATTGGACTATCGCTTGAATGTTCTAATTCCTTTTTCTTGGAGAATTCAATAAAAAATAGTAATAACTTAACTATAAAGTAATGAATGAACCCTTTTTCCTATTCGAGAGATAAAAACTCTCGACCCAAAGATCTCTCCATTAGAATAACCATTACCACAAGCTCAAAGTCAAGCCATCGAGACGTACACACCACACAAAAAAATGATCAAATCTCAATATTATTCAGCTCTTAAATGTACAATTAAAGATATCACACCCTTTATCTCAACAATTTAGGTGTCACAAAAAAATCTAGCACATAGTGCAAGAAATTCCTAATAAATAGCCCTAGGAGTTTTTTTTTTGTATGACAATAATTTGTTGCATAATACTAAAAAAAAAAATTGGGTTGGAATATTTGCACTTGCACAATTAGTATGTGCAAATATTTATACACAACCTACTAACAAACTCCCAAGATAAGCTTAACTCAAAAATTTCCTTGAATAGTTTTTTTGAGACCAACACAATTGGGCGACTAAATGATTCAATTTGCGAAAATTCATAGGAAATTGATAGAGAATTTAATGAATTTAAAATGATTAAATTGGTTATTTGAAAAATCAAAGTTATTAATCTTTAAAGTAACATTTATTGATGTGTTTCATATAGATACAATTATTATAATATAGTTATATTATATATTATATGTATTTATTATTACTATTTTTATTGTACTTATACTACACTAGTTGTAATGCAATTCTTGGTGGGACCTTGCTAGTTTTAAACTTTAATTTAATTTATTTTATTATTCTCTAGGCCTCCACACATGCCTCTTCTTTTATACAATTTCAGTGATGGACTTTACTAACCCAACCACCGACTTGCCATCTGTTATGGCCATTCAATCCTACCTGATTTGGCATGGGGGAGAATCTTACCCCATTGGTGGGTGGGAGTGGTTGAACTCCTGCCAAATTTTTCAATGCAATTAAATTCTTCCCCTCTCCATATTTCTCCTTGCTAGCCATGGATTTTGTTTAGTGGGTTCATTTTTTTAATTTTGGCCTTGTATTCTTCTGTCATGCCTGGTCTTCTCTCCTTGTGACTTGGCTCTTGCCCTTTGGTCTAGCCATGTGAGAGGGAAAGATATTTAAATGATGGCGAAGGGAGAAGGCCATTTAACTTACTCCTTGTTGTCAGCATTCGTTTGCACTCCTTCTCGGGTGTCTACAACTACAACCTTTCCTGAAGTCTATTCCTTTGTGCTCTAATGGATGTCCTTACCTTGTTTCATAAACTACAACCTTGGCCCTAGCTGCATGTAGTTTACAAATTGGAGTAGAGTAGGTTGGACACCCATTGGTTGCTTTGGTGAATCAAAAGTTGTGTTACAGATCCTGTTTTGTGCCTACCCTGGTACCATGGCATTTCTTGAGACCACATCTCTTTGAAGCGTTTTGTCATGTTGTTGACTGCCTCGTGTATTATCTCCCACATTTTGCATACTTTCCTTCCAAGGCGCAACAACTGAAAATTTTACCTTTGTCCCTTTTGTATTATGCTTGGGTTGAGGTCCATTTCTATTTAAGAGATGCTATCTTAGATCTAGCCACATGCATGTTTGCGAAGGTGGGTTAAGAAGGTAGGACACCTATTGGTCACATATGGTGGAATCAGGGTCATAAAATCAAACCCATTTAATCAGGAATTCATTTCAATTCATATGATCATGTTGCCTCCATTCCACATGCTTCCACCACTCCATACCCGCTTGGTCTTTATTAGGTGATTTTCCTTACCTTACCCCCAATGATGTACTCATATTTTTACGAGTTCTTAGATGACTCTTGAGGGGATTTTTACAATAATAACATAACAATATCTCCACACTACACATTATATCGATATATTTATCTAGTGTACCTTATTGTATCACTTCCCAATGGTGCACTCTTTCTTTATGGTTCTTTATTCACTAGTACGAGGTCTTATATAAATGAACCTTATCATCTATGCACTAGGGGCATCACTATTATCCTTCCCCTTTTCATCATACTAATGCATGTTTAAGTACACTATTATGATGTAGACATTCACATACTCTTTTACATCATTCGTGTTATACATACTCCTACATACAAAACAATTTTTCCTCATTTCTATATGACATGCAAAAATCAAACTCTTTACATTTCATACACTATCTATTATCGCATACAATATCTCATCCTCTATCTATCTATGATCATATTAAACATCTCGTATCCATTAGTCAATATTAACAACTATGTAATGTAATTCAAATCAACAAATACAAAGAATGCTTAAAACATCACAAATCAAATATAGCAATGATAATCACATCATCATACATAAAGATAGAAAAATTACGATGCACACATGCCAATAGTCCATATATATAAATAATTCAAAATCATAGTTACAATCATGTCAATGTTGCGGGGGTAAGCCCCATGCATTGTGACATCACTAAATATTATATCTCATCATCACTATCACTATCTACAAATGTCGAGATATAGAACTACAAGATTCACCACTCAATTTGCGTTGCTGATCACGCCACTATATCTCTCTACTGTGTGCACAGTAAGGTCACCTCAGTGGACTGCTTCGTAAATTTTTTTTTCTCCATGAACCTTGTAAATACATCTTGTGCTAAAGGACCTATACCCTATGCATATCTAGCATTCATGTCTCCTCTCATGCCTCATCCCTCTCACTCAATAACACGGTACACATAGCCTCCACTAATGCCACTGGATAAAACAAATGTGCATTCTCACCCACAATGATATCCTCTACTCTAGCATACCACCACCTATGAATACATCAGTTAGCACATTCCACATTAAATTACGAGATACATGTGTCCATAATCAGTGACCAATACACATCACCTACATCCATAAATATATAAATTACATAAAAATGATAGTTAAACAACCAATTAAAAAATTAAAAACATAACTATACAAATACTCACTTTTTTCTATCATTGTCGCTTAACTATCGGGGGCATGTTATTACCCCTTTACTCCTCCCCCTAGTGGTGTTGCCGCCACATCCAAAAATATTGAGAACACAAATACCCATCGATGTGATGCCCACCATACACGGTATGCCTTCGTACACCCTTATTCATCCACATCTATCATATTTATCACCGCATTTGCTTCATATAGCCCAGAGGCACTATTTGCACTCCTGTGGGTCCTACTCTAACTCAATCCTCCTCGGTGCCCTAATGGTCCTCACCCATATATATGACTTTGGGGGCACATTCCAAACTAATGTGAAACATGCTCTACCTTATATAGCTCAGTCACCCTTAAAAACTGATCCTCTAACCACATAGTCTACCGAATACATCGTAGCTCTACTCCATCCTCTAGCCACCCTTTGTAGTCTCAATATGGCCTCCATATCATGACCTTTGGCCCCATATGATCTAACATCACCATGTAGGTATCATTTTCCATCCTCCTACTTTGAATGCCTTTCCATATCCCAAAAATATATCTAGCCTCACCCACTTTACAAGTGACCCACCAACCACCCTCAATATCGCAATATGATCATGTAGGTTGATACATGTAACAATGTGGTAGCTCTAATCCTACCCCCATGGTCCTCTTGCATAAATATGTATAGATCTTTATACAAGTAGGCCATTAGAAATCATTCCCAAGCATATGTCATCCCATCCTCCTCTATCCAATGAAAAATATCATGCATCTTATACAAGATGCCTACACCACCACCCTCCACTGCAACTGATGAAGTAATCACAACAACAATAAAATTTTGTAATCACAAACTCCAAGACCTCAAAATCACACTCACACAATAATAAAATAAATTTCCTATTCACTTTTTCATATTAATATTTATAGTAATTTTTTATTACCTAGTACCACGCTATAGTCATTATTTACACCTATCCTATGAGCTAGTACACATAACACGGTTCAATCATATCTTGAGCACCCCTACTATTATTATTGTCTCGTTTGTGAAATTATCTTAAAAATTCCACCTAATTTAATACCATAAACATTGCAAAAATGCTATCATCCTCATCAACATATTTTTAACTCAATAAACACACACTTTTACGAGTTACATCATTATGTGATTACTTGCCTCTCAACGTTCATTCTCATCATCACTCTCCCTTTCACCGAAAGGAGGCATACAATCTAGGCATCATATAATCTCTCTCACACTATTATGTGATCATTTTACACTCATAAATCTTCATTATATAACATTTTCCCATACATTACACGATATTTCTCACCACTTTCTATTGATCCCACAAATGACCTAACCTTGGGAAATAAATGTAAAATATACGTATGAGTAATTAATGAACCAGTCACACACATTCAAATCTCGACAACACAAAACTCCTACTATTCGAAATCACATCAATCAATCGACATAACACAACGTATTTATCCTCCCAGACGCCAGTAATATGGGAGTCACATCACCACTTTCCGAGATGACCTAACATGGAAGCCATCTCACATACATTGTAGTGACACCCCTAGAGTGGGGGAAATGAGACGTCATTTCCTTTCCTATACTACTCCTATATGGGTTATTCACGTTTGATCGAAATAAAGAAAAATGGATCAAAATGAGAAAAATTTATCTTTTCCCATCTGCAGTGGCTAGACCTTTTGAGGATGTAGTTAAATTTGGAGAGTAAAACTAAACCTCTCTCCCTACACTCTTCCTCTAGTGGCAGGATGCTCAAATCCTCAGTTTTCACACACACAAAATCATTTTGGGAACAGATCACTTCCTACCCCAAGACATCTCCATTAGCAAAAAAATCAAAATATCCAATCACTCAATATCAAAATCATCAATCTTACTTAGTGCTACTCATAACGTTCCCACATCTCTCATTATGTTGCAGTTGATTGACACACTTATCCATGGTTTTCCGTGTTATACATCCTTATTCTACAACATGGGCTTCTCTATACTTCTCATAGGTATGTTCCTTACTTCCTTTACACTACTTGAATTTCATTCAAATAGTATAAAGGTGGGAAAATGTAGACACGAGAATCGAGACTTAATATTATTCGCTATACCACCAATTAAGTTTATTTATATATAAATCTTGCGTAATAAAAGTATTAACTAATGACACATTCCTAGTGCATCTCGCTTGTCTTGTTTATTTCTATTGCTTTTATCTTTCACACTTCTCACTCATACACCGAATCCTAATTAGAGCACATGGATCCCTATCAATCAAGTATCCACTCATTTTTCATCATTTATCTCCAAACACTTGTGCCTAGGACTAGACACTAATACCTAGGCACTCATGTCCATCTAAAGTGCCCATGCCCTCTTTATATTTGATCTTATTTTTGACACTTGACATTGGTATTTTGAGTTTTCCCACTCATACCTCAAGGTACTTGTTGAAATGTTGGGTCATTAGTGTCAAATTCAAGAAAAATATCCTGTATAAATGTTATCCCAATTTTTCCCCCCAAAAAAATTGATCAAACATGACCCAGCAGAGAAGAAAATCAGAATGGTCGGTTTAGTCATGTGAGCCCACATTCCAAATCCAACAATGAAGGGGTAGGGTCGGTGAATGAGGCCAATGGCATCAAAGGAGATAAAAGCACATAGGAGAAGATTGAAGAAAGGGCTAGAAGTTTTTGGACTTCACATGCAAGTCAACTCGGGGCAAAAAGCAACAGACTCACGGAAGGCACCACGTGCCTCATCGGCATAAATTCAAAAGGCGCGGCCCAAAGAGAGACCCCAAACTTGTGCCAGCCCTCCATGTGTCCAAGGTCCGGAAAAGGGACAGAGCCGACCATTTAATCGACTAAGTATAAGAGGGTCGATGGAAGCCTCCATATGCCTCATCGATGCAACTTTAGAAGTGAGACCTAAGGGACAGACCCTAAATGAGTGCCAGCCCTCCACGTGGTTAGAGCCTTAAAAATTTAAATCAGCTGTTGAAAATTGTAAGGCCAATAGATAGTGTCATGTGTCTCATTGGCACACCTTCAAGGGTTGAAACCAAAGGTGGTTCCCAAACAAGCACTAGCTCTCCATGTGTCTAGGGTCCAACAGAAGTCAAAAGGGGAGAACCCATCGTTGAATCGACTAATGAAAGGAGAACCATCACAAATCCCCATGTGTCCCTTGGTGTTCTTTCAAGGGTGAATCAAAATTAAGTCCCAAACATGAGCCATCTCTCCACGTGTCCAATCGGTGCACCTCCGAAGGTCAGTTCCAAACAGAGTCTCTGAGTGAGTAGGAATCCTCCACGTGTCCCAAGTAAGACATAAAGCCTTCGCCAAATAGAGGGACTTAGTCAAAACACAAAAATACAGAACATGCCTACAAAGGGACACGTGGCCATGTTTCAGGTCAAAGCGGGAAGGTGGGTTGTCAAAGGAACTTTGGAATTTTAGATTTTTTTTTGAAAAGTGTAAAAGTATAAAAGTAAGCCGCACCTCCTCCGATGCCCAAACAATCCAGGCGTCATTCCTAAATTACATGCGGGGAGGTGGGCCATGGGGGCAACTTTAGATTTTTTTACAACTTTCTCAAAAATGTAGTTTTTGCAAGTGCGGGCCCGCGAGCCCAAAGACGTTTGTTCTCCAAATGCAAAATGTGAAGTTGCAGGCTTGTAGGGCTGAGGGGAAATTTTGCACTTTTGTCATATTTTTGCAAAAGGCACAAGTTGTAATTTTGGGCCCGCGGATCCATTCTGGAAAAACTAGTTTTTTTGCCATTTTTGTACGGATTCGATTCAAATAATCAAATGGGCATAACTTTCGATCCAGTGCTCGAAATTAAAAAAATTGGTACCATTGGAAAGATATCAACACCCTCTACGCAATGGAGGCATAAAA
Organism: Taxus wallichiana var. yunnanensis; assembly: GCA_018340775.1. NCBI lineage: Eukaryota > Viridiplantae > Streptophyta > Pinopsida > Cupressales > Taxaceae > Taxus > Taxus wallichiana. The sequence continues at coordinate 98,856,718 of CM031241.1, forward strand.
TATTATTTTTAGCTTTGATGGGCTTTGACTACCCATTAATACATGATTTCATTTCTTTAACTACCAAAATCTAATCTGATTTTTGCCATCTTTCCTTCTCCAACATGCCAAATAGACATGGGGAACCAGAATTGATAGATTGTAGGTGGATTTGTAGGGCATTGATGGTTGGTGGTTGATATTTCAAAGCATAATCTAAGTTTTTTTTCTTCTTTCTCTCTCACCTTGACGTTCTATATATTGAAAACACTTCTCATTTGAGAAAGAAGGACATTCTGGGTGTGGGGAAACTCTGTAAAATTTGTTTCTCAACTCCATTTGAGCTGTAAGCCTTCTCCTATGCCTTAACAACGCATATTTGTGCCTCTGAGTAGAAATGTAATGGTCTGTGCACCTTCTAGAGCAATAAACTCATGATTTTGTGGCATTCTTCAACCCTTTCTCGTGTTTTATTGTTTCTCCGTGCCTCTCCCTTTTAGATCTATTTTTGTGCATGTATTTAATGTTTACAGGTGTAAGATGTCATGTTTCATGGAGTTTTGATTGTGGATTAGGATCTGGGTCTATGTCACTTTATGTCGACCCCCTCATCTCCTTTTTCCCTATTTCATCCTCCCTCAATAGAGTATCTCACCTCCTTCCTTTTCTGGTGTATCACCGCTTTAGTGTAGGTTCTATTTCCATGTATTTTTCTCTCTCCCTATCAACATGGAAGGTTAGATTAGGATTAGATAGTTTACCAACACTTGAGTAGCTTTTGGTCGGTAGGTTAGGAAGAAGAAGTCGACTTTCTCATAAGGTCCATCTCAAGTCTACAAGTCCCACAACTTGAGAGATGGTCCCATGTTATGCAATCACATCGGATGCCGCACTCAATATCTCGAGGCCATTCAGGGTGCTTTGTGATTTTTCATTAATAGTTTTGGCATGCCCAGTGGGACACCTGGAGTTAGATTTTCTCATCTTTATGAGGTTTCTCATTATAAAACAAAAATATTAAGCCATCGTGTGACCACAACAATAGTTTTGGCATGCGTGGTGGGATAGGTATGAATCACCTTACCACTTAATTTCATCAAGTTGATGTGTTCTTGGTGAGATTCATCCTTTTGAGGCACATGCAAAGCACATCTAGTGACTCCATCTGGTCAAAAACCCATTCTCTAAGTTGTAGACCTTCTTCCCATCCATTTCCACCCACTATTCTTTCCACATCTTTCATCTTCTTCCATCCCATGAAATTGTGCAATCATGACTTCATTCCCATCTTGGAATCCACACTTGTAGCAACAACAGTGCACTCTTTCTCCAATGTATTTCTCAACTCCTCAAGATTAGTGTTATGAGCAAATCTGAAATCACCATGGCTACCCCTATGAGCAAGACGGGATCGGATCAACTATGGAACTTGTCAAGAGGGATATCCATGCAGTGAAATCAACTACATGGAGAATGTTTATTTGCTGGAGAAGATTCAAAAATGGAGGCACACATGGTACAATAAAGAGCTACAAACACGGATGAAAGTGTTAAAAATTGGCTATAGGGAACCTTCTCCATGGATTGGCCCTATGCCAAGACATTTCAGCCCACAAGAGAAGATTGACTTCATGGTTTAGATACTACCTTAGCTTACGTAGTGGACCGAGGGGATAGAGGCCTACGAACTTGGTGTCAGGGAGCCTTGTCAATGGGTAAGTCCTGCACCATCATCTAGTGATTTCCTCTTCATTCCCAAGCTACACCATCTCAATCGGAGCTTCAATTTCCAAGCTTCCCATCTGCTGCCCAAGTGTTGGTTTCCTTCTCCATCTCCTAGTCTTCCATCTCACCTCAATTCTTCTACCCTTTTCCCTTCCAAATTCAAGTCCCCTCCACAAGAGCTAAAAGCAATGCCTTCCCCTCCACCACAGATAAATCATAACTAGTGGAGACCCCACCCACCAATCCTCCTACTCTCCCAAGTCCATGTCAGGGAGAGACTCCAAAAACTAATCAAGGAGAGAAGCAAGAAGGAGAGCCAAACAGAGAAGAAATGATCAAAATCTTAGTAAGCTTGGCTCTCAGATTTGGGATTACAAAAACCCCTTGATGGTTAAACCTTTAGAGGAGGTTAGGGTCAGACCACAAGTGATGGTAACTAAGTTTACAGCAGAAGAAGAACAAGAAGAAGAGGAAGAAGATCAACAATTTTTATGCTCGAATGCGGTGTCCATAATGGAACTTTCTCAAGAAGATTTTAATCCAATCCAAGTTGCAAAACCAGTTAAGACGAGAGGAAGAAAAACTAGCTCCAAATCCAATTCAAGAGAGGAGCAGATAGAAGAGATCAAATCAAAGTTGAGTCCACTTAATGAAGAAAGCATTATCGAAGATTTTTGCTTTCATTTGAAGGACATGATTTGATGAATGAACCCATGATGAGAGGAGGACCATACAGTTTAAGAAGCTTCAAGTGAAGAGTAGGACACGAGAAGGACCTTTAGTTATTCCTCCCACTTCATCCCCTTCAATCTCTAATGTCGAAGAAGAGTTTGAGCTTTCAAACTTCATGTTTGAGGATAAGGGGAACCATGGTGAGAAAATTGTAGATCCGAAGGAAAACATGGAGGAGGTCAAGCACACACAGTAGGAAAACGAGAAGGTAGATTATTTGTCTCGCCTTGATGGAAAGGATCCCAAAGAGATCACATCATTTTATCCTCCATCATCCACCTTCTAAGCACTTGAGTTTGATGCCATGAAGGAGAGCATATAAAGACAACAACCTACATGTCACAATGGCTCTCTTAAATAAAGGTTGGAGGAACATAATCTTCAGTGTTTCGTTAAGGAGGAGGAAGGGAAAGAGCACGAGGATCCCATCTCTCTCACATCACTCATCTAGGAAGGTCTGCAGGAAGAATCCATCCATGGAGTTAAATTTCACAACCATGGGCACATTTAAAGGACAAGACCGTGCCCAATCAAATACTTGCTTCATTGGATCCAAGGAAGAAGCCAAAACTAGTCATGCCCACTTTAGGGCATGAGGTTGAGTATCAAAGTACCAAGGGTCACCATCAACACCTCCACAAGTCCAATACCAATCAACTTGAGGAGGAATTTTTTTATTGATGTTCATACCTTGATGATTTGGGTGGAAGATCAGCCTCTTGTTGGTTTCTCACTCATAATAAGAGCCATGTTCATTGCCAAATCATATACATGGCGCATTTTTTGAGAAAGGGAAGCTATTTCTCCCTGCCTGTAGTAGGATTTGTTTAGATTTTCTTTTTTAGGGTTAGTGTAGGAGTAGGATTAGGTTTAATTTCAGCAACACAAGTGCTTTGTCCACACTTGACATGTTCCACTTGGGGCATGTATGATCTTCCTCTTTGTATATAGCGTGTTGTGGTGTTTTATTGCTCCAAGGTTGTATCATTATACAATTCAATGTGCCTCCAAGGTTAGGGTTTCAAATAGCAAAGGTGGCTCAAGAACATGTGAAGCCCCCAGTCAAGACAATTTCCTACTCTAATAAATCTCAATTCAATATTTTCTTATGAGAATTGAGAGTGCGGACTGCGGGGCAGGTTCAGGGTCACCAAGTGCAAGCGATCGCGCTCACGTTTTCAAGGGAAAGATTAGTACAGGCTCTCATTCATTTCTCCATGCCCAATGGATACTTTAAGGCCATTGATCACTTCATCTAGTAGGAAGATGTCTCCATGAGTCATCAAACTATTATCCCAATTTACCCCCTAGAAAAATTGATCAAACATGACCCCACACAGAAGAAAATTGGAATGGCTGGTTCATTCATGTGATCCCACATTCCAAATCCAAAAATGAAGGGGTAGGGTTAGTGAAGGAGGCCAATGGTGTCAAAAGAGATCAGAGTGCATGGAGAAGATTGAAGAAAGGGCTCAAAGTTTTTAGACTTTGCATGTGAGTTGACTTAGGGCAAAGAAATGGACTCATGGAAGGCGCCACGTGCATCATAGATGCAAATTCAAAAGGTGGGTCCTAAAGAGATACCCCAAACTTGCGCCAACCATCCACATGTCCAAGGTTCGGAAAAGGGATAGAGCCGACCATTTAATCGACTAAGTATAAGAGGTTCGGTGGAAGCCTCCACATGCCTCATCAATGTAACTTGAAGTGAGACCCAAGGGATAGACCCCAAATGAGTGTTAGCCCTATGTGTGGTCGAGCCTCAAAAAGTTAAATCAGCCATTGAAAATTCTAAGGCTAGTGGATGGCACCATGTGTCTCATTGGTGCACCTTCAAGGGTCGAAGCCAAAGGTGGTTCCCCAAACAAGTACCAACTCTCCATGTGTCTAGGGTCCAATAGAAGTCAAAAGGGGCATAACCGAAGCCATTGAATCGGCTAAGGAAAGGAGAACTAGTAGAAAGCCCCACGTGTCCCTTTGGGCACTCTTTTAGGGGTGAATCCAAAAGTAGGTCCCAAACATGTGCCAACTCTCCACGTGTCTAATTGCACCTCGAAGGTTAGGTCCAAAAAGAGTCTTGAAATGAGTGGGAAGCCTCCACATGTCCCAGGTTAGACATAAATCCTTCTCCAAATAGAGGGACTTAGTCAAAACACAAAAATATAGAACAGGCCCAAAGGGACACTTGACCATTTTCAAGTCAAAGCGGGAAGGCGGGTCGTCGGAGGAACTTTGGAATTTTAGCTTTTGTTTTGAAAAGCATAAAAGTATAAAAGTAAAGCACACCTTCACCAATGCCTAGAGAAGCCACGTTTCAAGCGTAAATTACATGTGGGGAGGTGGACCATGGGGGAACTTTGGATTTTTTACAACTTTCTCAAAAAACATAGTTTGCAAGTGTGGGCCTACGAGCCCGAGGAGGTTTGTTCGCAAAATGTAAAATGTGAAGTTACAGGCTTGTGGGGCTACGGGGAAATTTTGCACTTTTTTAATTTTCATGCAAAAGCGCAAGTTGTAATTTGGGCCCATGAATACATTTTGCAAAATTGGTTTTTTTGCCATTTTTGTACGGATTTGATTCAAATATTCAAATGGGCATAACTTTGCTCAAAATTCAAAAAAATTGGTACTATTGGAAAGATCTCAACATCCTCTATGCCATGGAAGTATAAAATATTATTTTTAGTAGGCTTTGATGGGTGAAAATATGAAAAATTATTTCAAGCCATTAATACGGGATCCGATTACTTCAACTACCCATATCTGATATAGTTTTCCATCTTTCCTTCTCCAACATGCCAAATAGACATGGGGAACCAGAATTGATAGATTGTAGGTAGATTTGTAGGCACATTGGTGGTTGGTTGTTGAGATTTTAGAGCAGAATCTGATTTTTTTCTTCTTTCTCTCTCACCTCAACATTCTATATATTGAAAACACTTCTCATTTGAGAAAGGAGAGACATTCTAGGTGTGGGAAACTCTTTAAAAAAATTCTAGACTCCGTTTGAGTGTAAGCCTTCTCCTATGCCTGAAAAGCATATTTGTGCCTCTGAGAAGAAATGTAATGGTTTGTGCACCTTCTAGAGCAATAAACTCATGATTTTGTGGCATTCTTCAACCCTTTCTCATGTTTTATTGTTTCTCCATGCCTCTCCCTTTCAGATCTATTTTTTGTGCATGTATTTCATGTTTGCAGGTGTAAGATGTCGTGTTTCATGGATTTTTGATGGTGGATTAGGATATGGGTGGGTCTCGTGTCACTTCGATTGACCTCCCTCATCTCCTTTTTCCCTGTTTCATCCTCCCTCAGTAGAGTATCTCGCCTCCTTGATTTTTAGTGTATCATCTCTTTAGTGTAGGTTTTGTTTCCATGCATTCTTCTCTCTCTCTATCTCCTTGAAGGTTATATTAGGATTAGATAGTTTACCTGCACTAGAGTAGCTTGTGGCAGGTAGTTTAGGAAGAAGAAGTTGGCTTTCTCCGGAGGGCCATCTCAAGTTCGCAAGTCCCACAACTTGAGAGATGGTCCCATGTTATGCGATCACACCGGATGCCCTACTTAGATATGAGGCCATACAAGGGTTGATGTGATTTTGCATCAACAATAAACATAACATAGATATCATTATAAGGGGGTAAATTAGTTTCAAGGGATATATATTTACATGTCAAATGGACTCCATCTTGGACTTATTATTCAAAGCATACACATTGCATAGGAAGGTGAATTCATTCTATTCCATCCACAGATTTACATTTTTTAAGATACCACCCACTATCCTAACATCATTGGCATGAGGAAAACCTAGGATAAATATTACAAACAAAAACACATATAACTACATTGGTTTTGATATGTAGTACAACACTCAGTTGTAAGTTCACTAGTTACAACCGAGGAAAGTTCCACCCCTCATTTTTCATCTTTCTTTTTCAGGATTTGATATCTTTTTTAGGGTTTTATACAAGGATATTTTTATAGGTTTATAGGTACCTCAACGATCCAAGCGCAAAATACAGGTGGAAAAAGGTAAAAATTGGGAAACCCTAGCAAAAGTATCATATCCAACTTTTGAGCTTTTCTAAAAACCCTAAGCGTCCCCATAGAGGTATTGCATACCCACATGCCCCCTGTTCTTTCCCAAGAGCCATGTCTAAACATTTCCACCTCCTCTATATTTTTTTTAGGTTCGTTGCTATGACCTATCTTTTTGTTTCATCAAATTCTTATTCGGGACACATTTCGGGATAAGTGAAATCAAGGTAAGTGCCTGTCTCTTTAATTTTATTTTATAAATAAGATTAGAATTTTTTTATTAATGATAAATGTTTTTAAAATGGGAACCATACCCCAAGGTACAAAATGGTTGAAAAAACATATTTAACAAAAGAGTATCAGTAGATTTAAATCCAATGGGGACCACACCCCATAAACCAAGTCCTAGCACACAAGATACCACAATAAGACAAAAGCTTGTGGTATCCAGCCAATAAGCCACCTAAATAGCCGGAAAAGTAACACAATGACCGTGCAAGCAAAAAAATAAGTACACAACAACGAACCTGCTAGATTGGGGAAACAATAATATTGAGTGGTGTTTTTCCTTGTTGTGTATTTTTTTCAACTCACTAGAGACATCCTTGATAGGCAACATAATCTCAATAGCTTCAATAGACATATAAATGATTTTTTCCATAGGAAAAAGAGGAGGGATGTTTTCTTTAGCCACTTCACACATAGGTGATTTAACTTTTAGATTATTTGCGTTAAGTCCAACAATAATTTCGTAAGAGGCAATTTTTGATGGGTAATCACAACACCCCGATTATTTGCAGCTCAATAGATTGAAACTATCAGTGTGATTGCATAACATTAATATTTTCCCAAAGTGTGGGACTTTGCAATCATGGCATCTCTTTGGAGAAATCTGGTTTCATGTCCTAACCTACGTATACTACTCCTAAGGGCAAAGAGTTACAAATCTAACACTAATCTATTGCTTTCAAGGAGAAATAGATAGATAAAATGAATGAAAATTAAATCCTACTCTAAGGAAGGTGATGCACCAAGAGGAATGTTGAACAACTTCTTTGTATAGAGATGAAAACAAGTAAGTTTGAAGGGGATGAATACACACCACAAGTCAACCAATTTCTATGAATTCATTCACCATTAAACACAAACCATTAAATATGGAGCACAATTTAACAAGCAGAGTTAACATATCAAGCCCTCATTTTTCATCTTTCTTTTTTAGGATTTGATGTCTTTTTAGGGTTTTACAGGAAGATATTTTCTCTGCTTTACAGTACCTCAGCGATCCAATTTGGACATATAGGTGAGAAAAGGTGAAAAAGTGGTAAACCTAGCAATAGTATCATATCCAACTTTTGACCATTTCTAAAAACCCCAACATCCGCATGTGAAGTCTTTCATACTCACAAGCCCCCTATTATTTCCTAGGATCCCATGTCTAAGCATTTCCACCTCCTCTATAATTTTTTGAGGTTCGTTGCAATGACCTGTCATTCTGTTTCATTGAATTATTATTCCCAGGACACACTTTGGGATAAGTGAAATCAAGGTAAGTGCCCTATCTCTTCCATTTTCTTTTATAATAAAGATTAGATTAAAAAAATTGTTAATGGTAATTGGTTTTAAAATCGGGGCCATACCACAAGGTACAAAATGGTTGATAATCCATATTTAATGAAAGAGTATTAGTGGATTTAAATCCAATGGGGACCACACCCCATAAACTAGGTCCTACCACACAAGATACCACAATAAGAAAAACACTTGTGGTATCCAGCTAACAAGCCACCTAAACAACCATGAAACAATAACACAACAAGTCATGCAAGAGAGAAAAAACAAGCTGCATAACAGGTGAACTGCTAGATTGGGGAAAAATTATTCTTAAGAGTGGATTTTTTCCTTGTTATGTATTGTTTCCAAACCACGAGACATCCTTGATAGGCAGCATAACCTCAATAGCTTCAATCGGCATATACATGATTATTTTCCTCAAGAAAAAGAGGAGGGATGTTTTCTTTAGCCACTTCACACACGGGTGATTTAAATTTTAGATTACGTGTGTTACGTCCAATAATCATTTCGTAAGAGGAATTTTTTGTTGTGTAATCACAACACCCCTGATTTTTTGCAACTCGATAGATTGCAACTATCAGTGTGATTGCATAACATCGATCTTTTCCCCATGTGTGGGACTTTGAATTCAGGAAATATCTCCGAAGAAGGCTGGATTCATGTCCTAACCTAGTGCCAACTACTCCAAATGGATGAGAGTTACAGATCTAACACTAATGTAACGCTTCTAAGGAGACATAGATAGATAAAAAGAATGAAAATTAATCCTATTTTAAGGGAAGGTGATGCACCAAGAGGAATGTTGAACACCTTCTTTACATCCAGGATGAAAACCAATAAGTTTGAAGGGGACAAATACACACCACAAGTCAACCAATTGTTATGAATTCATTCATCATTAAACACAAACCATTAAATATTGAGTAACAATTTAACATGCAGATTTAACATATCGACACCTCATTTTTTATCTTTCCTTTTTAGGATTTGATGTCTTTTTGAGGATTTTACAAGAGGATATTTGTGCAGTTTACATGTACCTTAGCGATCCAAGTGTGACATACAGGTGAAAAAATGTGAAAAAGTGGGAAACCATAGCAACAATATCATATCCAACTTTTGACCTTTTTGAAAAACCCTAACACCCCCACGAAGTATTTCCTACTGTATACCCCATTCGTCCCGAGGGGACCATGTATAAATTTCCACCTCCCCTATATTTCTATGAGGTTCGTTGTGATGACTTGTTTTTCTGTTTCATTGAATTCTTATTCCAAGACACACTTTGCGATAAGTGAAATCAAGGTAAGTGCCCTATCTCTTCCATTTTCTTTTATAATTAAGATTAGATAAATAATTATTAATGGTAAATGGTTTTAAAATGGGGACCATACCCGAGGTACAAAATGGTTAAAAATCGATATTTAACAAAATCTTATCAGTGGATTTAAATCCAATGGGGACCAAACCCCATAAACCAAGTCCTAGCACACATGATACCACAATAACAACAAAGCTTGTGGTATCTAGCCAACAAGCCCCCTAAACAACAAGAAAACATTAACATAACAAGCTGTGCAAGCACAAAAACAACTACACAATATTGAACTACTAGATTGGGGAAACATTAGTCTTCAAGGTGGATTTTTCTCTTGTTGTGTATTGTTTCCACCGTTAGAGACATCCTTGACAAGTAAAGATAACCTCAATAGCTTCAATTAGCATATACATGATTTTTTCTCAAGGAAAAGGAGGAGAGATGTTTTCTTTAACCACTTTACACACATGTGATTTAACTTTTGGATTCGTGTGTTACCTCCAATAATAATTTTTTAAGAGGTATTTTTGATGCATAATCACAACACCCCGATTTTTGTAACTCGATAGATTGCAACTATCAGTGTGATTGCCTAACTTCAATATTTTCCCAAATTGTGGGACTTTGCAATCGGGAAAACTCTTGAGAGAATGTCGGCTTCTGTCCTAACCTAGTGCCAACTACTCCAAAGGGTAGAGAGTTGTATATCTAACACTAATCTAATGCTTCCAAGGAGACAGATAGATAACATGAATGAAAATTAAATCCTACTTTGAGGGAAGGTGATGCACCAAGAGGAATTTTTAACACCTTATTTACATAGAGATGAAAACCAATAAGTTTGAAGGGGGTGTATACACACCACAAGTCAACCAATAATTATGAATTCACTCACCATTAAACACAAACCATTAAATATGCATCACAATTTCACATGCATAGTTAAAAAAATTACAATCATAGATCAAGAGAATGCAATGAACATAAGAGAGGGTTGAACTTAATCAAAAGGCTTATACTATTACTCCATGATTTGATACTGAGCATTACAATGGCGTGGAGGCACTAATTTTCATTACAGCTTGAATGGGATGTTTAAACTCCAAAAATTCACTTACAGACAAGAGAAGAAGGGAGGGTGCAAAGCAAGATTATCAAACCTTTTGAAATGAGCCCCTCCTTACAGTAAATAGGAAGAATTAAAAAGGGAGAGAGAAGGAATTCAAAATCTTGCTTTAACCACCCAAAAATGCATTAAAATCACCTACAACAATGATGGGTGCCACTGCAAAACCCATGCCTCCATGTACTTTTCCTTGTTGGAGAAGAAAGGAAACCCATACCTCATCATTTTGCTATGTGAGAAATTTAGAAACCCCATCTAAAATGGTACACTGTATTTCCTCATTTTGAAATACTTAGTCTTACTAAAAATTAAGAAGACCCTAAGGGCTTTCCAAAAAGTTGAATTTTGTGAAAATCGAGCTTTTAGTCAAAAGTTATGGATATCTAAAGATGAGGGTGCCATATTGCAATAAATGTTAGTGGTGATCTCTTCCTTTTCATCTCTCACGTTGCCTCAAGATTTCTAAAATGTTGAACCTACGAAGTCGAAATTGAGCTTCAGAGTTTGGACTCCAAAACCATGTTGTATGACATTTTTCATTCCTCAAGCCAAAAGTTATAAATTTTGAAACCCCAAAATACAAAATTCAAACTTGTGTTTCAGACCTTTTTCATTTTTGGGGTTTGAGTTTTAGGACTTCGGATTTTAGGGTTTCAGGAATTCGTATTTTGGGGTTTTAGAACTTTATATTTCAGGTTTAGATTATCTACTTGGCATGAAATCCTTCAAAATCCACGAAATCCCAAAGTCCAAATTTCAGACTTCTGGCTTTAGAATTTTCTTCTCCTCACATAGTACTATTCACTATGAGCTCATGGAACCTCTGAAACCCCGAAGTCTAAATTTTAGACTTTGAGTTTTGTACTTCCCGCTCCTTTTTACGGTTCCTTCCGCCGAGTCCCCAAATTTTTATTCACCTACCTCGAATCACCACACATCGAAGCTCGAATTTCATACTTCGTAGCTCCTTCATTTCCTAAACTCCTCTACAATGTGCTTGGCCTAACTAACCTATTTTTCCAATCCCAAAGTGTGATCTCCCATATCCGAGTCGACACCTCATTTTTTTCTCCATGGGGTTTTATTTGTCTAATTTCACCGAAGGGGCCAAATTAGGTAACAATGTTTTGATACCGATTCATGCTCATCATCCAAATAAACATTTAAATCTAGTTTTTCATTGGTGTTAAAAACCAAATGCTCAGGGAGGGAATTTTTCCACCAACTGTGTTTCACATTTTTACACTTCTCTAACCAGCATTCAACAGTAGTAGTGTGTCCTAAAGAGAGGCACCATCTACACCTAAATTGTGATCCTTCATAGTCCAATGGATGATACCATGTTATATTCTACACTTTGAGGTTGATGTTTGCAGGAAGATTAGTAGAAGTATCAAGTTCAACAAGGATCATTGCATATGTTGTATGGGTAAAATTAGTGGTTTGAAATTCAATGTAAAGAGTGTGGCAAAAAACATTTCCAATGGAAATCAACCATTCACAGCTCTAAAATTGTAATGGTAAATTAGGCAACCTAATCAAGATGGGTTTGTGAGAGAATGATTCTATGAGTGGGTTAAAAGAGGGCAACCATGGTTTTAAAACAAGGTATCAGGATTTCTGAGACCAAAATTTTACCTTCTATGATGTCTTTATTAGTTTTTGAATAAAAACCCATAATAAATCTTCCTTTAGCAAAAGGCTAAAGATATAACCTTCCTAAGAGGAGCGGGATCTAACCCGGATTAAGATTAGATAAATTACCTAAAAATTATATTTCATTATATATTAGTTATATTAGTCATTGCTTTAAGATTCTAATAAAATAAATAACATACTTTATTAAATCAATTTTCACTTACTAATAATTTGATAAAAAAATTTACACTTATCTAGGGTTTCTATTTCTTTCACGTGACTACTATTTATTCCAAAGTTTTGAGAGAAAGAGAAACATATATAAAGAAAACATAGAGTAATAGCTCTATAGTACCAAAGGGTATAGGATCATACGAGTTCCAAATTAGGACTATACAAAATAAGTATACATATTAAAGATATTATACAATCCTACCACTATTGGTTTTGTGTATCCAAAACATTCACTAAAGCACCTGCATATTTTCATTGGCTTGTTTCACCATCCTACACATTTGGATAATCCACATTCTACAATGTATAGTTGATTTTTATTTATCCATTTTTGTATTTGAGATATTCGTTATCATTTATCAATTGTCTCAATCATTTCAATTATGGATTGTTTTATTATAATTATGAATTATATTTTTGTTAATTAATTCATCACAATAGTTTACCTTTTACAAACCCTTTTATCCTCTTATTTGAGTACATTCTTGTACTATACTATATACTACATTAAGGGTGAAACCATTTTATCCACTCGATTACTCATTCAAATATATTTTTCAAAACCTCGGAATTCCTAGGGTTACATTAGATTTAGTTTGCACATGATTTCTCTATATACACTTTCAATTTAGTAATCAAATTAATAGATAAACTATTAAATGCATTGATATTTCCGCTCCTAGTGACAAGTGTAGTATGCTCATGTATTATTATTCACCCCGTACATATAACATCCCTTCAATATATGACTATTATATACATGGTGTACCTTTGAATGATCTTAAGATCCATAATACACATTCTTATGATTTTGATTATAATGAGGAAGATGGTGCATACCAATAATGGGTTAAACTTGTTCCTATTATTCATTTCTAAATTAATGGTAATCCTCATCATATTGAACCTTTCATTTATATTATATTATATATGAATCTCACCCATAATCAATCCTTTAATAATCACTAAATATTTTTACAACTATCTCCTTTAATGTACCCATATCAACCATCCCTAAATCACTAGTGACTAAATAAGTAGGGGAATCTATTAACTACCTTCATATATGACTATTCCTCTTACTAATACCATTCCTACATCCCTTTTCTACACTCATAGTGTTTTGCATAATTTTCTTCCAACATATATTATTTAGAATATTTGTGTGTACTTTTCACGATAAAATTTAAAAAGCACAAACAAAAGGCTATAAAAACAAGTGTTAGTACAAACAATAATGCATGTATAAGATAATGTGTAATCTACATAAACAATGTATAAGCTACTGGGGAATATAGTAGTGTAAACACACAAGAAAATTAATTAAGATGCACCAAATGAGATATAAACATGGGACATTACTCATGATGTCATGGGACACACAAGGCCATCATGGCTACATACAACAAACAAGTGTGCATAAAAAACATAGGGCAAGGCCCGCATACAATAGAAAACAAACAACAGATAGCCATTAAAGAAAATACTCTTACAAAACAAATATCACACATCAAGCACCCATTAGCATGTTAGAAAGATAACCAAGTATGTCAAAATAATGTATAACCCCATAATACAGAGTGCTAGGTACAAAATGAAACAATAACACCTGTGAGAGATGAATGTGAATGCCCCAAGTAATCAATGTAGGATGGGTAGAAGGTCAACATCCATGCCACATGTAAGAGACTTGTATCTACAATCAAAACTAGGAAAATATGTGAACACATATGTGTGGATGGTATATATAAATGACACACAAGAGATCTAACTATCATGTAAAATTAAGTGACCATATACAAGAAAATGCAATCTAGAGTAAAACCAACCAAGATATGCAAGATGTTGTGGATGGGTGGTGTGGAATGTGAGTTGGAAATATAGGTGCCACATTCCTTCCATGTGCATGGAAATGTATGCAGTGATGTTCATTTGGATTTCCCCCTCGTAGTAAGAAAACCCCAGTAAATGAGAGTGCATCATCAAGAAATGCTCGAATAGTGGGTTGTGTCAAACACGTTGTGATGAACATGTATGTATGTGGTGATGAGATGTAATCTAGAAATGATGTGTGCGTGACCCTTATAGCTGAAGCATATATCACGACAAGATAATCGAAAGAGTTATGATGTAGCCTAAAACATATACCACTACAAGATGAAGGGATAGATGACCATTTATCCTAAAGTGTATGTCACTAACCTAGTAATGTCACATAATGGAAGGTTGAATGATGATCATGTGAGTATGATAAGGTCTATTTTATTTGTAAACACTCAGTAGTCAAGTATGGAACGAGGAACTAAATTACATCATAGGGTAGTGAGTATAGAGTTTAAAAGATGATGTACCATGCATAATGAGAATAGATGACCATATGATGTGTAGAAATGTTCAACATATGGTCAATAGTATGCAATTCAATGTGTGTAGGGAGACTAGTAATGTAGGTAGACTATTATGTAGTAGGTAGGTTGAGAAGTATGAGATGCTAAAATTGTAAACAATAGAAGTGTAATATGATGAATATAAGGATGGTGTAGATGATATGTATGGTGTATAGAAGTGTGAAAACATGAATGACATGACAAAATGAAAGATGTAATATGCAAGATATGTAGATATCCTGAGAGTGTAAAATGTGCATGAAATGTAGATGCAGAGTAGTCAATGTGTGTAGCCTATGTGATGAGTATGGATGACCATGTAATGAATGCAATGTGTAATGTGTAAAAGTGCATAATCAACCCTAATGTAGATGTATGTATGATGAAGACTAATGTGATGTGTCGAATGTGTGATGTATGATGTATATGAGGAAATTCAAAGTTTATGGGTATACTTATAATAGTAGGTGTGATGAGTAGAATGGATAATGAGTAGAATGTATTGCTAGACTAATAGAATAAGGGTGTGACATATGTATGATTATCACTAATATGATATATAAAGTATGTGTTGGTGCCATTTTTGAGCTTGCACCTTGTTGCCCTAATTTTTCAAATCTATATTTGCTCAAAAAAAAATTATCCTTTGAATTAATGGTCTAAATTTCTTCCCCTCCAGTTGATGCTTTAAAATGCTCACAAACTTGTTGTTTTGCCCTAATTTGAAGGAATATTCCAAGTTTGCCCTTTTTGTGCCCTAGTTCTTCCAATTTTGTGGATTGTGTAATTTTTCCCTTTGCTAGATCGTGGAAAATCGAATTTGATCAATTCATACTTGTTTGTATTTGAAAATCCAATCCCAAGGTCAAAAATGTTGTAAAATCATGCTTCAGTTGATTTAGAATCAAAAATCTGCCATCCTTGGTGAAAAAATTGAATTCTAGGGCATCCTTTGAATTTTTTACATTTTGACGGTCATACGGGCGTCATTTTCCTATCAAATTCTTCCTCAAACATGCATTGGCAATGTGGCGGGTTTTCATTGGCCAAGGATTGGGGGAAATGTTATAACTTGTCATTTTTTAATTTTTGGCAAAAGGGGCATTTTCGGGCCCGAGGCCCCGTTTTTTCCAAATTTGCCTACGTGGCATGTTCTGATTGGGGGGGATGGCGGGTGGTCAAATTCCCTTAAGGTTTTTAGACCTTACTTTGTGAAATTTCTAAAAGTCAAATTTTGGCCCGAAACCCCACAACCAATCGCAAGAGGACACATGTCCTAAAAGTTTCAAAATGGAAGTGCAGGCCATGGGGGACTTAGAGTTTTTTGGCTCTAATTTTATAAAGTTTCAAAATCAGTTTTTCCCCCACTCCAATCAGCGATGGACACGTGGCAGCACGACAGGGCAAGGCAGGTCGGAGGGCCGACGAAGGTTTTGGTGATTTTACATTTTTAAACTTCTAATGGTTTAAAGTCAAGTTTCAGCCTGAAACCTCATAGTCAATAGGAAATGGACACATGGCATCATGGTGGTGCGGAGCTGGTCCATGGTCCGCGGAGGGAAATGGGGTTTTTTCCCTTTTTTTGGAAAAAAGGCTCAAAATCAAAATTTAACCCATGTGCCCACAAGCGAATCATCAAGCAACATGTGGCGAGAGGTCAAGGCAGGTCGGTAGGCTAGTGGAGGTAGGGAAGGAAATTTTCCCTTTTCCAAAATGACTCAAAACAAAAATTTGATGCACTGGCCCGCTAGTGAATCAGAAGGAGATACATGGCAAGGGAAGAATCGAAGGTGCAGACCCATGGGGAAAAAGTTAAAAATTTCTAATTTCCAAAAAAGGGTTGAAATGTGTAGAATTGAAGTGTGATTTCAATGGGACCCACCATATGCCACATGTCAGCTCCAAATTTCAAGGGCGGAGGGGCGGAGAAAAAGTCAAATTTTTCCATTTTTCCAAAAAATGTGGAAAAGTCAAAAATGATCCCAATTTTGGTCCCAATTGTTTTTGACACGTGGAGGGCCCAGATTAAAGGAAAAGATGGATAAGATCGATGGTTGTTATGCATCCATTTGTTTTGACCACCATAGGAGCTCCAGGAAGCTTGGAATCATAATTTTTGCACCAAAATTCATCAAATTTATAGTGATTTTGTGTTGTCTTGGCCTTCTAGGATCATTGGCATCGGTTTCATGGCTCAATTCTTTGATTTGAGATGTTTTTGTTAATTTTTTCCCCATCCCAGGAAAACACGTGAAATGAAAAAATCAAAAGTTGTAGAGTTAGTTTTATAAGGTAAAAGGGTGAAAATGATGAGTGACAGGTGTTTGTAGGCCTCAATGATGAAAAACATGCCTCTAGGATGAATAATGATGCAGATATTTGTAATGATTTAATCTTTTCGGCAAACCTAGCAACCTTGTGAGTGTTTTTCTATTTGATGTCATTTTCATTAATTCACGAGGAATGTTTTGTAACAAACTTGATCCCATGGCATATTATTTTCTTGGTAAAGAAGGCTCCAATGTGGCATAAGGTATATAGTGAATTTTGGAGAAATTGTACAGTGTTAGGAGTTGAATATCAAAAGAAAATTCTGAGAGAGAGCTCATTTTCTGTGAAATCCACCAAAGAACCAAGTTAATGTCTCATGTGTTGGAAATTCATGTATGTGAGTTGGTTACAAGTGTATAGCCATCACACAGCTCTGAGATTGTTCATGTAACTCTCCCTTGTTGTTGAATCTAACAAGTTTTGAATTAAATCTGTGTTTTCTTTGGGCAATATGGTGTTTGTTATCATTTTTAAATGCCTGCAAATAAATTTTATTGTTCTTGTTGCAATCTTGCATTGAAAGTCTTTAGAAATCACACAGGATCTCCATTTCTGGTTGATAGTTTAGTGGCATTTGCAATCTCATATTCAGAAGAGCCTTCATCTGATAAGGAGATAAAAAAATTAAAATCACTTTACCTTCCTTGACTGCAAATATTTCTTGTAATCCTTTGGGGGTACCTTAGGCATGGTTTGATCATGGATTTTTGTGTTTAATTGAGTTCTTTACTTCAATATTTTGTGGTGAATTTTCAAATATTGTGTGAAGAGTACTGCCTGGGCTTCCATTTATGCCTTTGTTGGTTGAAAGAAAGCCCGATTATTTCAAGAATTTTCTCTGATATTTATTTCAAGTATTGTAGAGGTTGTCAAAGATCTAATATATCCTCATTTGTCCTATCAATCCCCCACCAAAAATCATCTAAACAACAAAGACCCTCTCATGTCCTATCCCTGATTTGCATTTGTATACCCACAGAAGATCAAAATCCATTTGCGAAAGTATGCATAATAGATCAAGATTTCTAATGTCTCTAGTAACCTTTGCCTTGTTTTGAGAACATACCCATTTTTTGAGAAGTGACAACTTGTGAGAATTCAGATCTGGGGTGTTGAACATGTTTTCATCAAGGTATCCATCATAGATTTCAAGGCAAAGAGAAGGACATCTTCATCTCCTTCACAATTACAAGGTTACAAAATTAGTCCTCTTACCTTGGTTGTAAGGCACAACCTAAAATAGCTAGGACAAGATCAAGTCCTATTGGAGTGCTATCCATTTCTCCACAAACCTAAGTGTCAGCTAAACCATATCCCCAGCTACCAACTACATACAACATGGTCTAATCTATCTTTAAGGTCCATGACATATCTATGGTGATGCTCAGATTGAAAAGGAGAAAAAATTTGGATACCAACATGAGTGGCACCGTTGCCGATGACTTCATGGAATTTCTTGGTGTTTTTGAAGTGTATGAAGAGTTTGAGCATTTGTGTATTCAAGTATTTCAGCTACTAAGTTTCAAGTTTTTTTTCTGCCCTTTTTCATTTACTAGTAATTTATACACTTTAGGTGCATTGTGATTGATTGATTTAAGAAGAAGAAGGTTTGATTTATAAAGCCTTGCAAAGGTTTCAAATCTAGCAAACATTTGACAAATTACTTTAGTGAATTTTCATAACTAAGGTGAAAGTCCTTAGTGGCAACTCTATGCTGATTTGATCTTTAAAATACCAGTTATCTTACCTTTCTATCATTTACTTTTGTGTTGCTAATCCCTGCAAAAATGGAAGGAAGAAGATCTCTCTTCATCAAGGAATCTACTAAGAAGTTGTTTATAGATTAACAAAGCTCAGAGCTAGAGGGAAGAAAAGTGTGGAAGGTTGTTGGAGACTTGACTGCAAGAAAGGATATCCCTATTATTGAGTTTGAAAGTGAGAAGCATGTTATTGAGGACTGCAATTCTTCTTCAAGTGGATCTCGATTGGACAATCGATTGCTGATTTGAAATCCCCATCAGGTGAGGAACCTTCTTGTGCATTTGAAAGGCTTGTTCCTAAATCTGCTCCTGTATTTTCTAAATTTGTTAGAGATCATCAAGAAGGAGAGCCCTTAAGAGATATCTATCTTGAAGTTTTCATTCCCATTCCCCAAATACCTCTCACTCCTCATCATCTTGTTTCACCTCCAAGATCACCCCCACCAAAAAATATGCCTCAGCCTAGACCTCCAATTGTTGTTAACATCTTTGGTCCTATAAATTTTAGAAGAATGGATGGTTACCCAAATTCTATCCCACAAGCTGTGAGAAATAGGTTGCCAAAATTCAAGGGTAACAATGCTATTACTAGTGATCAGCATCTCAAACTTTTTGATAATATTATTGAAGATTTTGAGATAGAGTTTGAGGATGTGTATGTTAACTTGTTTACTCATACACTAGAAGAGGATGCTAGGGATTGGTACAAGGCTCTACTGATAATTCTATTGATTGATGGACTGAAATGAAAAATGCATTTAGGTTGCAATATGGGAACAAGACCGATCCTATATTTCTTTTATCTGAATTTGAGAATATCAAGAAGGACCCTAATGAATCAGTCCATGACTTAAACACAAGGTTTAACAAAACTTTGAGAAGGATTCCTGTTGGTTTACGGCCTTGTGATGAATCTTGTTTAATCAAATATGCGAGATGCATTGGATAAGAAGCGAGCCTACTACCTAAGAGACATTAACCCAACCAATCTAAGACAAGCTTTCACCATGGCACTTTAAATTGAAAACAATATCAAGGCTATTGGGAAACCTCTCAAGAGAGATGGTGTAAAATTGATAAACCCTGAAAAACCTCAAGCTAGCAAAGACGCTGATTTAGAAGAGGTTGTGAAAACTTTGGTAGGGGTTGTCAAAGAAATCTCATACAAGTTGGAAAGAGTTGAGAAGGGAATTGGGTAGACTTCACAAGGTCAACCTAGGTAGCAAGCACAAGATAGATTTGGAAATCATCCTAGGGGTGATCAAAGGGAAGATGATAGAGGGAAAGGACCTATGGGGTCTGCAAATAGACATCCTCAAGCATGTGAAGGAAGAGTGTTACCTGATCCCTTAACTACTAGGGTTGTTGTTGTTGAAGAGGTTGCTGATATGGATTGGTGTGATAGATGTTTTCTTCCTCATCCTCCATGTGAAGTGGACCAACAGGTTGATGAAGCTAATAATGAGGATGGAACTGATGATGATATTTTCATGGTGGGTTGTTCTTCAAGCTCACAAGGAGGAGCAACATCTACTGAAGTAATAAGTGCTAGGACTACTGCTACCTTTTAGGATTGCATCAAAAGGGTATAAGTTTTCCCCCTCATACTCTTGAAGTTGATGTAGTGCAAGCTTTTGAAATTCCTAACATTACTTTGAATACTTGAGAGCTTTGATGATTAAGAATTATGATGGTGGTATCCTTTCGAGAGGAAGATATACAATTGTTGATGAATGTTGTTATAGCTCAAGAGAAGGACTATAACACTAGAAGAAAATTTGTTAAGGGATTTGGGCCTCAAATCCAAACCTAAAACACCCTTACTCACAAGCATTCCACAAGAATATCTAGGAAAGAAACAGTTGCTAAAATCTCTGTTGTCCCAAAAAAAAATTACAATCCTCCTCATACCCAAGCTGCCAAGAATCCACTACCATCTATTGAATCTTCTTGTCTCCCTTACAATGTTGTTTTTCCAAAGAGTGTCCCGTATGACATAGCCCAAGTATTGAGCCAAATTAAAGTGAGTGTTCCAATCATTGAGTTTCTTAGAATTCCTGAGCATAAGAAGAGAGCATTTGAGTACTTGGGATTGAAAGAAGAGAAGGTTACTCTAGGCAGAAATGTAAATATTGTTGAAACTCCACCTTAGATCATTTTTGACCTTGAAACACCCTCAGCAATAGAAGATCTTGGAGAGACACTTGAGGTATATTTGGGGACATCCTTGGTTGATTCCCAATTGAATGTTGATCCATTCTGTACAACTTTGCTCATAAAAGATAGGCTACTTCACAATTGTAGGTCTAATTCCAGTGTATCATGTAATTTCATACCTCTAGAAGTCATGAATGAGTTAGATATCAAAGTGATAGCTGCCTATGGGAAGTGTACTACCATGGATTCAAGGGAAGTGCTAGTGGTTGGTTGTGTCAAGGTTTTAGTAGTACAACTTGCATCCTATTTGGGAAAGAATTTGGTACTTGATGTTGTAATTGTTAATGACGACTGCGCCGAAATGGGGTATGATTTTGTCAATAAAATGGGCTACAAGTGTTGGTCGCAACGCTCATATGGAAATGTCTTTGCCACCATTCCAATTGAGGGCAGCCTTGTTAAACTTTATGTTGAGAAGAAGATGTTGCACCTAATTGAAGATCCCAATAATGTTTCCTATGAAGTGTTGTTTATTCATGTAGATGATGAGAATTTCATTGGTTTTACTGATGGAAAAGAAAATAAAATGGATCATTCAAAGTTCCTTGATAAGGTATGTTCTCCTTGGACCTTGCTCCAAATTTGGAAATGGTGCTGGTGTAATTCTTATTTCTCCTAGCTTAGAAGAATTTGTTTTTTCCTTTAAGCTTAATTTTGAATGTACTAACAACATTGTTTAGTGTGAAGCCTTGTTATTGGGTCTGAGGATTGCATGGAAGTATGGTGTCTAGGACATCATTGTAAAGAGAGATTTAGAGTTGGTTGTCAAACAAATAAGAAAACTATATGATATAAAAATCAGCATATGAAATTTAGTATATGCATGTAGTTTAAGATCTAGTTGAGATGTTTGATTCCTTCAATATTATGCACCATGA
Source organism: Taxus wallichiana var. yunnanensis (assembly GCA_018340775.1). Taxonomy (NCBI): domain Eukaryota; kingdom Viridiplantae; phylum Streptophyta; class Pinopsida; order Cupressales; family Taxaceae; genus Taxus; species Taxus wallichiana. The sequence continues at coordinate 98,878,656 of CM031241.1, forward strand.
TAGAAGTTTGAATGATGTTGCTTGACAAGTTGGCAAGTGTTGGGGTCAAGATTCAAAGTTTGCACCTTTTCATCTTATTGTGAGTACAATGTTGAAGTGTTGACTAGGCTAGCTATCCCCGACAACATCAAGCATTGGCAAGTGTTTGATGATGATTCTCAAGTGCAAAGATTATTGTAAAATCAAGGTGATTTTATAGATCAAGATATTAATTGGGAACCAATGGTGTGTATGATGAAGGAAGAGAGACTTTTTGGAAAGGAAATAATCTAATTGAAACCAAACACCATTCATAGAGATCTTGTTGCACTTGAGTCAAATTTAACAATGCTGATTGCATCATAAATAGAAACATGTCTACCTCAAGGGATGTGGAAGAGCATGACTTGGGAACAAAGGACAAACCAAGAAAATTTTGGTTGGGCAATAGTCTAAACAAAGAGGAGAAATAGTCTTATGTTCAGCTGTTAAAGAAATATCAGGACTGTCTTGCATGGTCATATTCATAGCTGAAAGCATATAGAGAAGATTTATTTCAGCATGAGATCCCTCTTGAAACAAATTCCAAACCATTCAGACAGAGGCAAAGGCCAATTAATCCACTTCTCTCCATGAAAATGCAAGAGGAGTTAAAGAAGTTGAGAGATGGAGGTATTATTCAGCCCACTAGATATTCATCTTGGGTTGAAACCTTATGCCAGTCAGAAAGAAGAATGGAGACATTAGACTTTGTGTGGATTTTACAAATCTAAATAAAGCATCCATAAAGGACAACTATCCCTTGCCAAATATGGAAAATATGTTGTATCTTGTGACAGTGTTTGAATTGGTTTCTACATTGGATGGTTTCTCTAGATATAATCAAGTGGTTGTCAAAGAATCAGAAAGACTTAAGACAACATTCACTACTCCTTGGGGAACATATGTTTTTGCTAGGATGCCCTTTGGTTTGCTGAATTTTGGTGCCAATTTTCAAAGAGAAATGGATGTTTATTTTTCTTGTTACATCAATGAGTTCATTGCATTTTACAAGATGATGTGATTGTATTTTCAAGGGAGAGAGGTGATCATTTTCAACACTTGGAGAAGATGCTAATAAGATGTAGGGAATACGAAATTTCTCTTAATCCAAAGAAGTTTCATTTTGGCATGCAAAAGGCCAAGATGCTTGGTCACATTGTGTCAAAAGATGGTGTTATGATAGACCCTTAGAGAGTGGAAGCAATCAGCAAAGTATCTATCCCAAGAACCAAGAAAGGCATTCAATCTTTCTTTGGTCAAATTAAATTTATTAGAAGGTTTGTTTCAACTTTTCTAAGTTGACTCTTCCAATCACAAGCATGGTAAAAAGGAAAAATTTATTAGGTGGGAGGAGGCTATCATTCAAGATTTTGAACGAATCAAAGAGGAACTCAAACATGCACCTGCCTTGGCATCTCTCGAATTACAAGAAGCCTTTCCAAATCTTCTCTTTGCTTCGAAAATACTACTGAATCAGTTTTTCTCCAAAAGGATGAAGATGGGGCTGAGAGGCCTATTGCCTTCTTTAGCAAGGCTTTACAAGATGCTGAGTTAAAGTATACAATCATGGAAAAACAAGCATTTGCCTTGGTGAAAGCAACAAAAGTTTTCAAGCCTTATATATTGAATTCAAAAGTTTTTGCTTATGTTCCCAGACCATGGTGAAGAACATCTTATTAGAGATGGAGATCTCAAGTAAAATATGTAGATGGGTGAACAAACTACAGGAGTATGATATGGACATCCAAACCAAAAAGTTGGTAAGAGGTTTGTGTCTTGCTAAGCTCATGGCTGAGAGCAACTTGCAGAATGTGGAAGTGAATCAACTAGAGGAAGAAAGGGTAGATGTGCTTACAAAGTTTGTAAGTTCTGAGTGATACAAATATGTGATCTTCTACCTCAAACACATATGATGCCCTAGTCACTTGATTAAAAATAAAAAAATATCCCTCAAGTGGCTTCTCAAAATTATATCATCACAAACCTTGGGGTTTCGGCTTGGAAGAACCCGAGAAGAGTAACAACACATAAGATCTTGAGAGCTAGTTATTGGTGGACTACTCTCTTTAGAGATGTAACCCAGCTAGTTAGAAAATTTGATAGTTGTCAATGTTTCTTTGGAAGAATGAAAGCTTCAGGATCCCTTCCTTTGCATCCTATATCAATTGAATCTCCTTTCAAGTAATGGGGGATGGACTTCATTGGTGAGCTTTCAGATTATTCTAGTGTTGGCCATAAGTGGATCCCATGTAGCCACTAATTATTTTACAAAGTGGGTAGAGGAAATCCCCACCAATAAAGTAACACACCAAATAGTTATGGACTTCTTGTTGAATTAAATCATATGTAGATTTGGAGTCCTAGTAAATATTGTAGCTAATAATGCCATGTGCTTTAGAGACAAACCTTTAATGGCAATGTGCAATGAATATGGAATCAATCTGACTTATTCTTCAAACTATAACCCCCAAGGGAATGGACAAGTTGAGTCCAGAGAATAAGAATTTGTTGAAGATCATTAGAAGAACCTTGAAGAAAAACATGAAGAAATGGGGTGAACAATTGAAATTTATAGTTTGGGCTGATAGGATAACTCAAAAAAGAGCTACGGTAAAAGCCCATTTGAATTGGTGTATGGAACTCACTCTTTGCTTCCCTTGCACCTACAATTATCTTCATTTCAGTTTCCTCAATAGTTGGAAGATCAAGATCTTGCCCCATATGAATCAAGGATCAATCGGATTATTAAGCTTGATGAAGAGAGGAGAGCATCCCATCAAAGGCATGTCAGATTTAGGGAAAAATTGAAGAGATTGTTTGACAAGAAGGTCACTCCTAGAGCCTTCAATGTTGGAGATCTGGTCTTGTTGTGGGATAGTAGGCATGAAGACAAGGGAAAACATGGAAAATTTGATGCATTATGGATGGGCCCTTATGCCATTGATATCATAATTGGTGAACATACCTTCTTTCTCAAGGATTTAGATGGGGAATTGCTGGAGCTTCCTATTAATGGCAGAAATTTGAAACATTTCTTGGATTAAACCCCAAATTTGAGGTATGCACCAGCTTGTACAGTGTATAGTGTTTGGTTTTTGCTCTATTTTTGGTGTTTTGTCGGTTTTGTGGTTTGCCTTGATGTGTGGCAGCCATTTTTGTCAGGTTCTTAGTTGATTTTTGGTTCGTGAATCCTCTGCACAATGGATATTTTGGCACTTGGTCTACGTTTTGTCCTTGTGGCACTCACTGGGAGTGCCCATCCCCAAGCAAGAGCCACTTTCGGTGCCATTTTTGAGCTTGCACCTTGTTTCCCTAATTTTTCAAATCTATATGTGCTCAAAAACGTTTTACCCTTTGAATTAATGGTCTAAATTTCTTCCCCTCTAGTTGAATGCTTTAAAATGCTCACAAACTTGTTGTTTTTCCCTAATTTGAAGGAATATTCCAAGTTTTCCCTTTTCTATGCCCTAGTTCTTCAAATTTTGCGGGCTGTGTCATTTTTCCCTTTGCCAGATCATGGAAAAATTGAATTTGATCAATTCATACTTGTTTGTATTTGAAAATCCAATCCCAAGGTCGAAAATGTTTGTAAAATCATGCTTCAGTTGATTTAGAATAAAAAAATTTCCATCCTTGGTGAAAATTTGAATTCTAGGGCATCCTTTGATTTTTTTGCATTTTGACGGGTGTCATTTTCCCATCAAATTCTTCCTCAAACATGCATTGGAAATGTGGCGGGTTTTCATTGGCCAAGGATCGGTGGGAAATGTTATAACTTGTCATTTTTTAATTTTTGGCAAAATGGGCATTGTCAGGCTTGACGCCTGCTTTTTTCAAAATTTTCTTACGTGGCATGTTCGATTAGCAAGGGGATGGCAGGTGGTCGGATTCCCTTAAGGTTTTAGACCTTACTTTGTGAAATTTCTAAAAGTCAAATTTTGGCCCGAAACCCCATAGCCAATTGCAAGAGGACACGTGTCCTAAAAGTTTCAAAACGGAAGTGTGGGCTGCGGGGGGACTTAGATTTTTTTGGCTCTAATTTTATAAAGTTTCAAAATCAGTTTTCACCCACTCGGTCGGCCGATTGACACGTGGCAAGCATGGCGGGGGCATGGTGAGTCTTCAGCGTGAGCAGAGGTTTTGGTGATTTTGAAGTTTTTAAACTTCGAATGGTTTAAAGTCAAGTTTCGGCCCGAAACCCCATAGTGAATAGGAAATGGACACGTGGCATCATGGCAGCACGAGAGCGGGTTGGCGGCTCGAGAGGGAAATGGATATTTTTCCCCTTTTTGGCAAAAATTCTCAAAATAAAACTTTAAGCCACGGGCCCACAAGCAAATCATCGAGCGACATGTGGCAGAGGTCAAGGTGGGTCACTGCCCTAGCGGAGGAAGGAAGGAAATTTTTCCCTTTTTCCAAAAGGACTCAAAACCAAAATTAGATGTGTCTTTGCCAACTAGCGAATCACAAGGAGACACATGGCAAGGGAAAATCAGAGTGCGGACCACAGAGCAAAAGATGAAAATTTTCCCAATTTCCAAAAAAAGTTTAAAATGCATAGAATTGAAGTGCGATTTCAATGGGACCCAACATATGCCACGTGTCAGCTCCAAATTTCAAGGGAAGAGAGGTGGAGAAAAAAGTCAAAATTTTCAATTTTTCCAAAAAATGTTATAAAGTCAAAAATGATCCCAATTTCAATCCCAATCGTTTTTTGAAACATGGAGGGCCCAGATTAAAGGACAAAGATGGATAAGATCGACGGTTGTTATGCATCCATTAGTTTTGATCGCCATGGGAGCTCCAGGAAGCTTGGAATCATTATTTTTGCACCAAAATTCATCAAATTTATAGTGATTTTATGTTGTCTTGGCATTCCAGGATCATTGGAATAGGTTTCATGGCTCAATTCTTTGATTTGAGATTTTTTTGAGGTAATATTTTTCCCCAACCCAAGAAACTATGTGAAATGACAAAATCAAAAGTTGCAGAGTTAGTTTTATAAGGTAAAAGGGTGAAAATGATGAGTAACAGATATTTGCACGCCTTAATGATGAAAAACATGGCTCCAGGATGAATAATGATCTAGATATTTGTAATGATTTAATCTTTTGGGCACACTGAACCTACAAGTGTTTTCTTGTTTGATGTCATTTTCATTAATTCACAAGAAATGTTTTGTAACAAACTTGATCCCATGGCATATTCTTTTCTTGGGAAAGAAGGCTTGAATGTGGCATAAGGTATATAGTGCATTTTCAAGAAATTGTAAAGCATTGGGTGTTGAATATCAAAATCAAATTATGAGAGAAAGCTCATTTTCTGATAAATCCACCAAAAAACTAGGTTAATGTCTCATGTGTTGGAAATTCATGTATGTGAGTTGGTTACAAGTGTATAGCCATAACACAACTCTGAGATTGTTCATGTAACTCTCCCCTACTGTTGAATCTAACAAGTTTTGAATTAAATCTATGTTTTCTTTGGGCAATATTGTGTCTGTTATCATTTTTAAATGCCTACAAATAAATTTCATTGTTCGTGTTACAATCTTGCATTGAAAGTATTTAGAAATCACACAGGATCTCCATTTCTTGTTGATAGTTTAGTGGAATTTGCAATTTCATATTCAGAAGATCCTTCATCTGATAAGGAGATAAACAAATTTAAAATCACTTTACGTTCCTTGACTACGATATTTCTTGTTAGCTGTGGGGTACCTTAGGCGTGGTTTGATCATGGATTTTTGTGTTTAATTGAGTTCTTTACTTCAAGCTTTTGTGGTGAATTCTCAAATATTGTGTGAAGAGTGCTGCCTAGGCTTCCATTTATGCCTCTTCTGGTTGAAAGAATGTCCTAATTATTTGAAGCATTTTATCTGATAGTTATTTCAAGTATTGTAGAGGTTGTCAAAGATCTGATATATCCCAGTTTGTCTTGTCAATCCCCCACCAAAAATCATCTAAACAACAAATACCCTATCATGTACTATCCTTGATTTGCATTTGTATACCCACAGAAGATCAAAATCCATTTGCAAAAGTATGCATAACAGATCAGGATTTCCAATGTCTCTAGTAACCTTTGCCTTGTTTTGAGAACATACCCATGTTTTGAGAAGTGACAACTTGTGAGAGTTCAGATCTGGGGTGTTGATCATGTTTTCATCAAGGTCTCCATCATATAATTCCAAGCAAAGAGAAGGACATATTCATCTCCTTCACCGATACAAGGTTACAAAATAGGTCCTCTTACCTTTGTTGCAAGGCACAACGTAAAACAGCTAGGACAGGATCAAGTCCTATTGGAGTGCTATCCATTTCTCCACAAACCTGAGTGTCAACTAAACCATATCCCCAGCTACCAACGACATACAACATGGTCTAATATTTCTTTAAGCTCCATGACATATCTATGGTGCTACTCAAACTAAAAAGGATAACAAATTTGGATACCAATAGTATGTATGATATGTGAATATGTAATGATCAAAATGATGTAGCCTTAATGTAGGGTGTATGATGTAGGATGTATGATGTAAGATGCATGAAGAGTCATGATTTGTAGTACCTATACTTTTGTGTGTGTGGTTCCTATGTAGTATGTTTTCCTCAACACTCAAGTGTGAACCGAAGCACAAGAGTGTGTCATCGGGTAATGAGGACTCTAAAGTGTAGAAGAATGTGCCTATGTGAGGAGAGTGATAGATGATTATGCATGTATAAAATATGTGTTTATGCTAATGTGGGGGAATGTGTTATATGTTATGCCCCCAAGTGTGTGGTAGTATATGTTTTTTTGGATAAATGATGTTGGAAAACTAATAAAGAAGTGATATATGAAGGTGGTGAAATATCATATATTTTTTAAGATTGATTCAATGATAGGATAAATAATTAAATATTATATGATATGCATGATAAATGATTGTATATGTATGTATGTATGGCTGGTTATGTAATAGATAGATATGTTAATGTAAGGATAAACGAGTTTTTTTATTATAAAAACCCTCAACATTTATATAAGAACCATAAGAATATGAGTATGTCATCGGGAGTGTATTGTGACAATATTCATCTACCAAAGATCAAGTTTAGGTGAAGCGGTGGAGGAATGGTGGGATAGAGTAATGGTAGGACCACGCGGTGGGAGAATTTACGATGTTTCTTGATTAATGTAGAAGGGTAGTTTCTTTGACAAAAATGATTGGCTATTGAAGTGGTGTAGGATGAGTATGTATCTCGAATGATGATAGATTTTATGGCAAGGATGACATTGTTTAAGGCTTGATAGGAGGCCAAGTAGCACTAAGTTTTAAAGGAGGTTGCTTAGATTGACGTGGTAATGTTGTAGATAGCTTGAGTGGAAGAGAAGTGGGACCATCCTTGAGAGGAGGTGGAGTGGATTGAATAGGTGGAGCTTGACGACCAAATAAGTTACCTCAAAAGTGATAATATTATGCTCATTAGATGTAGAAGGAGGAGATTTAGGAGCCCATTGAGATGTAGCATTTGTAGATGGGCATGCAACAAAATGTTGTGTAGTGAATGAAATGAAACCTTAATGCTCAAGATGCTTAATTATTTGTTGCAAAGCATAGAAATCATTGTAATTATGTCCCTTTGATTTGATTAATGGCAATATAGATTCCCTCGATACTTTTCTAGTCGATAAGGAGGACATAAATTAGTAGGTGATAAAGTGATCAATTGACGACTAAAATGCTCATGAACAAGGTCATGTTGTTGAGTATTTCGTCAAGGATGAGAGGCTATGGTAATGGTATGACAGAGGCTCACATTGTTATGAGTACATATAGTTGACATAGAATGAAAATAAGATGTAGAAGGAGAAAAAATAAGAGCTCTAGAAGAATCCTTAACTAGTTGAATTTCATATTTGATAGATGTAATTGTGGATTCCATGGCCTTAAATTTGTCTTAAAATAAAGCATGTAGAGCTTGAATTGAGTCTAATAGGGGTTGATTAGATGGAGGAACACTAAGACTAGGGTCATCAGATAGACGGTGGAAGATAGGACTTATTTCGTTTGGTGGCATATCTTTAGGATGACATATAGAGTCTAGTTCTCTTTGTAGAACATCTTGACAATCGAGATACATTTTAAGAAAATTAGAAAAAGGAACTTAAGGAACCTTATGACCCATGATAGAAGAAAGATGAGGATCCTAAGCATGAAAGTATTTGGGTTCCAAAAAATTATTAACTAAAATAAGGAATGTGTGTAGTTAATCTAATTAGGAACAAGAGTAAATAACAATACTAAAATGATGTAAATAAAAGCTAATAAAATATAAAAATATGACCCAAATAACTAGGCTAATGAAAATAGAAACCCTAATATGCAAAGAAGGGTTAGAAGGATCTTCGGTAATTTCTTTTGATTTGGAGTGTGTTGTAAAATAGACTAAATATTATAGAAGTACGAATGAACATTTAGAGGTCCTTAGGAAGGGAGAGGCCAAATCTAAATTGTTTTCCTAGACTGGGTGTTTGAAAGAGGATCGGGGCACCTGTGGGTGCCCTAGTCTTTGTTCTAGGCACCTTGGTTTGTGTAGGAGGTCCATAAACCAAACTTGTGGGGTCGCTAGATGATCCGAATCCTCGTTATCTATTGCACTAACTTAATTGTACTTGTCTATTTGTCATTGGTGTAAAATGATGAAGAAGAGGCATGCAAAACCCCAAAACAAGCATCAAACCCTAAAAAAAGATAGATTCATAAGAGGGGGTTAGAATATCCTTAGATGCCACAATCGTGGACTTACTAAGCCGACACTACATATCAGACCTGATGTAGTTGTATGTGCAAGTGTGTGCAATCATGTCCTAGGCACTCTTGTGTCAGTTTCACTTTGTGAAAGTAACGAGAAATAACTATGTGTAGAACATTTAATATAATGATGGATGGAATAGAATAAACTTCCCTCCTCTTCTTGTGTGATGTAGATGAATTAGGCTTGTGTGTTGTGATGGATCTAGAGTGATGCAAATGCTCTCTAGATTGCTTAGATGTATACAACCCTAGGTGGATGATAGTAGTGACTAGTTCATGGTCCCTCATTATGGTCACATAACTTTAAATTTATATGGTTCTCTTGTTCTAATTTTGTAATTAATCCTGAAAAGGCCAACCACAAGAAATATAAAGTGCTCAAATGGAATGAAAGTGCCCAAAAAGTGGTGGGAAAGTAGGAAAAGGATCATGGTGTTCGATCGGTACTAGGGTGCCCCAAGACTAGTTTGGGTGTGCTATTCAAGGCTAAAATGATAGGAAATAATGAAAACATAGCAGGAAAGTATGAGCTGATGATCGGAAAGGATGACAAAAAGTAAAGTAAAATGACCAAAAGATGAGGATTAATTAGTAATTTCTTCACTCAAAAACCATATGAATAGTAGTATGAGATCGGGATTAACTAAGGTCTAAAGTGCATCATATCATTGTGTCTACAATTTTCGATGTCATTGTTGTTTTTTTCATTGGTTTATTCTCATATGACCTGACTTGCAAGAAGAAGATGATCAAGTAGTCAAATACACATGTAAATATGTCAAAAATGCATTTGAAAATGTATGTGTATAGTAAAAGCATGCAATGGAAATTATAAATGTAAATTGATTCCATGATGAGAGAAAGGATGTAGAGAGTATATTCGATACTGCAATTTTTTCGGGATATATCACACAACCCTAGTGAAGAAGTGTAGGGAGAAAGTTGTATTATTCTCCAACTCATGAATCGCTTCCCTGATGAATGTATGAAGATATGTTGGTATTGTTTGGTTTTTTAAGGAAATCCGATGCCTTGTCTCAAGTAGTGTAGAGTAGAATTATGGTGTATCTTATAGCCTGTAACTTCTCCTTGAAATGCTAAGGAAAACCATGTCCTGTAAATCCGCTCTATACAGGGTTCTTAGACTATTTTAACTCACTCATTGTATAACCCTCAATGTAAAGGGAGAAAATGAACTAAATTTTACTGGTGTAGAAGTGTTTTGTAGTATATAAAATCCCAAATGATGTCACCTTCTTTGGGGGCACATTCAACATCACTGATAGAAGAATGTGGCCCCAAAAGAGGACAAACTACATAAAATGTTCCCTTTAGGGGGAAGGGAATGTGCTTAGTAGAAACAAAGGCACACATAAAAAAGTGGCTAATCATGCATGTAAAAGAAAATTTTAATCTACGCATACATTGAATAAGCTAGAATGTAAGTAAAAATGCAAGCAAGTAATCATATACCATGAAAATTGGGTTGCAAACATGGGAAATCACTCACAATGTCAAAAGACATGTAAGTCCATAATGGATGCATACAACAAATAAATGTGCACACCAAACAAAGGGCATGGCCCACATATAATAGAAAACAAAAACAAACGATTTGAAACAACAAATAACCATGGAAGTAATAAATCCTACGAAAAAAATGTTGCACATGAAGCACCCATTAGCATGTTATAAAGATAAATAGTATGTCAAAATCATGTATAACCATGTAAATGAAAATTGATAAGTACAAAATGAAATAATAACACCTTTAAGAGAGGAATGTGGATGCCCCCAAGAATCGTTGTAGGCGTGGTAGAAGGAGAGCATCTATGTTCCATGTAGGAGACCGTATTCGTGATCATAACAAGACAAGGGAATAAATAGGCATGTGTGTATGGTAAAGATAATGAAATACAATAGATTTAGCTATCATTCATAATAAGTGCACATGAATAAGCGAATGGAAGGAAGAGTAAAAGAAATGAATATATGCAACATGTTGTGGATAGATAGAATGTAATGCAAGATGGATGATAGGAGATGCATGACCCCAGAGTGAATGAAAGTGAATGCAATGAGGTTCATTTGATTTCCCCCTAAGAAGTATGGAATGAAGTATCTAGTGTGTTGTGATGATTTTGTATGTGTGTGATGATATGTGACCTATAGATGAACACATGATGATGTACGATAAAGCATATATATAATGATGAGACAAATAAATGGTGGTGATGTAGCCTAAAGTATATACCACTACAAGATGAAGAAATAGTTGATGATTTAGCCTAAATCTTGTGTCACTAACCTAGGAATATCACATCATAGAAGGATGAATGATGAATGAGTAAGTATGATGAGTTTCATTTGATTTTTAAACCCTTAGCAATGAGTATGGACCGAGGAACTAAAGTGCATCATATGATAGTGAGTGCATCGCGTAGAAGACGATGTAATATCCATGATGACAATAGCTGACCATATGATTTATAAGATATGTAATACAAGATGAATAGTATGTAATGCAATGTGTTTATATAGACGGGTAATGTGAATATGTGTTCAATGTAGTATGTAGAATGAGTAAGATGTAATGCTAGACTCATCGACACTAGGAGTAGGAAACTTGTATGATGAAGAATAATATGATATATAGATGTGTAAATGTCACTATAATGAAATGGGGTAGACTAAATGCAAAGTTTATGATGTAAGATGTAAGACATATTACTTGACATATGTGAAGAAACACAATGTGTAATACCTATATAGTGCAAGTGTTTGGGATTCATGTGTAGTATGTCTCGTTATCTCTCGAAAGTGCACCCTGTAGAGAGATGGCTGCAAGTTTTCTAAGCTTGCAAAATATGATCTCTCTCTTTTGTAGATACAATAAAAACACCTCAGGTCTGTGGGTATACCTATTTTGAGGTGATTCTTTGGTATCAAGGTTGGTTCCTTATTGATGTATCCTAAATTTATTTTATGGGGTTAAGGGTAAAAGATGGCTATAAAATAACTAGAACTGAGGTGATACACCAAATTTATATGAGATCTTTGACTGATTATATGCACAATTGATATAGGAAGGATTCTTGATGCACGATCTAATAGTTTTCTATAGAGTATTTAAGGGCGAACAATTTTTTTACTGAGGGAAATATCACAACAACCCTAATAAGTGAGCATGCACATTAAAGTTATGCAGAAAATACTGAATTTGTAGCAAAGTAAGATGATTAAACTTGGAATTTTGCATTCAAAAGACTAATATAAACATACACAAGTCTACAAATAATTGGATAGGAAAAAATACTTCACATTCGGAAGGCAAACCGGTAAAAATTGCTTCAGATACTCTATATCCAAAAAGTCCTCCTCTTGTGCATTACTAAGGCACACAATATATAGAAAAAATTAATTTACCCACCCTTTCTAAAAATAGACTAACGCTATACTACCAATGAATCCGGAATAAAATAAGACAAACTAGTACAAGAGGCATTAATAGCCATTGATTACATCTCAGTCAACTAAAGTTGACTATTCTATTTTTAATAAAGCTGGGTGAAATATCTACTAATAATAAATCTTGCTTGCTGAGCAAGTCTCCTTCCTTGAGAATGCAAATTTTTCTTCTTATCTGTTATGTTATCTTGTGAAGGCATGTAAAAATAAACTCCCTGTGAGTGAACAAAATAATTACAATACTTGTAATATTTGTAAAATAATTCATCCACTGTGGGGACCACTTCCAAGCTTGGGCTCTAATGTTGACATTCCCTGGTCTTCTAACATGATAACATGATCCCTTTTGACACCCTTTAAACATATCATCTGCAAATAGAATACCTTTATTTGTAATTAGCTCCCATGTGGGGACCACCTCTGATCCATATACTTGTCTTCAACTGAGTTTGGCCACTCTTGTATACACATGGCATACTACAATACTTAACCACCTTTTGATTATAACATGCCTTACAATTACTTGTCGGCCCCCTTTTTTTTTTTTAATTTGAAAAGACTAAGGTTATATTTTACCCTTCTCGCGATCATTATTTGGCATGTATGGTTTATTTTGGACAAACCCGACTTTATTGACTGTAGCAATATTATTTAATCATTATTCACTGTAGCAATGGGTAATATTTGTGAACTTTGCAAGGTTTATGTAATGATCACTTTAAAATTTGTCCCCTTCAAATGATAGCTCGACCCTTAGGATGATTGTGTTGGTGGCTCATTTTTGAAACTAACCCGAGTGGAGTTAGGGTTTCTTTACAACATCGACACATCGGTACCTTCCTCTGACCATGGTTGAGCTAAGGTAACTCACTCAGTTAGATGGTAAAATTCCAAAAACCTAACCATTCTACATAATCATTTCAAGCTCTCTACGAGCTAGTGGAGCTATGTCAAAATTTTCTTCAATGGCCATGATTACTTGAGATTTTTCTGAGGACCTCTGGTTCTATGTTGAGCTTATGGGTGTACATGTGATTCTTCTGTGATTTTTTTCAATATTTCTGAGATCTAAGAGGTTTAGGTAGTGAAAGGGAACCATCATGAAGATTTGGGTTTCATTCCTTACAAAATCAAGTTGCCTGAGGTTTTTAGCATGAAGCTTTGGATTATGTTAAGACTCGACCTTGAGGGTTTTGAGCATGCTCGACCCTTTCCTTATTTTTGTTATATGACTATGGTTGTTTGTGGAGATTTCTCTGAGCATTTGTACTTAAGCCTTTGATTTCTTCAACAGAGTTGCCATTACTTAACACTAGATCTGTTGAAGTTTTAGATGTTGGGGTTGAGTTTTGACTCACCACTTTATCATGGCCACCACTTTGAAGGTAAGAAACTACTCTGCATTGCTCTTTTGTAACGACCCAAAATGGGTATTAATTATTTGATCGAACAGTATCATATTTTTAGAGAATTTTAACTTGGGTATTTGTATTTTCTGATTTGTGCCTCTAATCGATTGTTAAAAGGATCAGTGAGTTCATTTCTCTAGCTAAATCTATGTAAATCTTCTCAATGTTGTGTTGAAACGCCACTTTTGAAGGAGTTCTAACTTTGGATCTTTTCTAGGTAGATGTAGATTTTATTTACCACTGGTTCTGTAATTAGAAAACTTGATTCAGATCTTTGAATAATGTCTCAGACCCATTATTTGTATTCCCAAGATCTGTTATTTGATTATATTTGACTTTGATGGGTTGCCTTGGGGATTTTACTTTGTCTGGCTTTCTGAGAGTTTTCCTTTCACTGGTTGGAAACCATTATCTTGAGGATTATGTGTAGTTCTTCTATTCTTAGATGTTGCGTGGTTGTGAGGGTTTTGATCTGGATTTCTTCTGAAACCTGACCACCGTGGAGTCCTATATTCCACAATGGTGACTATTTTTCTCCATTCGATGCTTATGATTTTGATGCCTCTGGATTCACATTCTCAAGTTGGTTCTATTTCTTGGAAGCTCTTTTTACATCAATGGACACCTTTCCTGTTAGGGTTTGTAGCATTTTTTGCATAAGGTAACGGGTTGGTATCTCTGCTTCATTATTAGATTTTCCACTTTGAAAGGCTTAAATATTTGTTTATTGATGGAGACCCTTATCAAACAATTGTCCAGTTTGTGATTTCCTTTACACACCATGCTTCGAATTAGGATTACTAAATCTGTGATTATTCTTCCACGTAGGAGTCACTTTTAAAATTTATATTTGAGTTTGGGTGCTTTTAGAGATCTCATGTGTGTCGGTCTTTTTTCTCTCGCAAATATAAGTTTTGTATATTACTTCAGGTCTGTTCTGAAATCTTTTGTTCAATTTTTATATTCTAGAAAATCAATTCTGTTGTACAAAAGGGACACCATTGATTTACTATGAATTGGTTATATGTATATGTTGATACCCAAATCTGCTCATACCCTGTACTTGAGTTTTATGGCTTCCACTGTTATAATTCATTATTTAGGATCAACTTGATTCTTTGAAATTTTAGTAGCACCCTTTTGAGAATGTTTTCTTTAATCCTCTTTCAATCTGAGATCACTTGAAAACTGAAATTCCTTCTAAGATGAGTTCTTGAATGTAATTGGTTTCTCGTTATTATTGGAATATTCCATCTCAAAATAATAGTTGTAATCCATTAATCATTTTGGGAGTAGAAATGAACTTTGTACTAGCTAATAGCCCCACTTTAACAACAATGATAACCTAATGAAAAGTTGTATATTTATAGTGATGTACTCTTTCTTTTGTGAATGAAATCCACTGCCTTAGAAATTGAGAACAATCTCATTTCATTATGAGATTTGGAGCATCTCTGAAATTGATCTCTTTCTGTCATACTTTTGAAGTTGATGTTCTACATTTCTTTTATGTGATTCGATACTCCATTGTTCTTTACTCCATTCATTGGTGTGTTGAAACCGGAAGCATTTTCTTGAGTTGAATTCATGAAGACTGTAGCTTACTCTGATCTTTGCTTGTATGCCTACTATATGATGATCATTCATGTACTTTGTGTTTTCTGTAGCTGACATTAAACTATTCCTTTTTGTGAGCTCTTTTCTAGGTTCAAACAACTTGTTCGTTTACATTTCTTAAAATTACAGCATTAGTATGTTTACTGTTCTTGCTGAGATAATAAGAAAATCTACCTTTCTGAAAGTTGTATGAAATTCCTTTCTGTAGGACTGTTCTTTTTGAAATCTAACTTTATAGTAGACATTCTTCATCATTCTCATTCGTAAAATGGTTTTGAAACTTTGATCCTGAAAAACAAAAGTTGTAGAAGTTAATCATTTACTTTTATTTGAGAACTGGAAAGGACATATTATTTCTGGAAATTTTTGTTCACAAATTCCTACATGCTAAACATTGAAATTTTGTTGAGATGTTGTAGTTCCATTTTATTTTATGCTTCAATATTGTATTTGAGCTTCATTACAGATTTAGATATGCATGCTAGAAAAGTCATAAATGTCCATTTTACATGGCGAAACCCTATCAAAATTTTCCATAATTTTCTTTTTTCATTTTGTTTCAGTTGTAACCCTTTCTTTCCAGTTAACTTCAGCTTCTTGAAATCTAATTCTTCTTCTTTCATTTGTATCATAGTTATTGAAACTTGAATTACATTCTTCCTTCATTCTAGCATGTACTTTGACCTTTCTATTTCTTTTTTGCTGCATCCTGTACAAAGCACACTTAAGAAAATAGTTAGAAACATACTTAGGGTTTTTGGCCTCTCTTGTGTCCATGGTTTTTCTTTTCTTATTTCTCTTTCCTTTTGAGTGAGTAAAACATGTATGCAGTTTGATCTTCAAGTAAACTATATCTCCTATTGTTAAGAGATTCATATGCACAAATTAGGATAGTAAAGAAATATGGATTGATCCCGAGCTTCATGGAATCGACATTTCTCTCATTTTCTACTTTACAATTACAATGACTTTTACAATGAAGATGAAGAAGGAACAAAAGCTGGAAATGGAGATGCTTCAACCAATGAAGAAAACCCCAAGGAAATGATGGGTTCACTCATACTCCTTTACTTTCTCTTTCATGCATGTGTACGTCTTATTTCAGTAGCTATAATTTACTTTTCGGTTACATCTCACGGCTTGTGTGGGAAGATTTGAAAATTCCTTATCAATAAAAACTGAATTCTGAAAATGAGTTGTATATTTCTTTCTTCATTTCAGATTTTGTATGAATTATATGATGAACTAAACAACTCAAGTAATATAATTGAATGTCTTAATCATGAAGGAAGGAACCTTAAGAAAACCTATAACATCTAGTAATGAACTTTGATTTATGCAATCTGCATTTATGTTTGTTGTTCCAAAACTTAGCATTTCACCTATTCTATAATTGAATGTCTTCATCAAGACAACACAGCTGTCCTTCAGGGCCTTGTGTTCTTTTGAAGATAGTCAGAAAATCGCAGACTATGTGATCTGTTATGTTTTGTAACAACACACATAGCTACATATTTCATGTAATCATTTCAATAATATAAAATATCCCTTACCTTAGGTATACTTCACCAATGTTGTCCATCGTAATGAAGTTTAAAGTTGCCCATTTTGCGCAAGTGTAAAAATTGTCAACATTTCGACGATCCTACGGGGGAAATCTAGTTTCTATCTTATAGACCATTGTCTTGCTCTTGTTCATTAGGCATGGAGTCCAAACATGTAACCAAAATCTTCCTTTCCGAAAGATCCAACCCTTCCAAAACAAACTAAAACTAGGAAAGGATCTGGCAAACCAGATCACATGCATGAATGCACTTATTGAAGGGAAAAACAATGTAATGTGTAGAAACTGCACTTATTGAAGGGAAATCCTACTCTAAATACACATTGTAGTATTTTAAATAATAGTGTTTGAGAAACATACCATGCACAGGAATGGGAAGTTCCTCTCCATTCATAGGAATGGGAAGTTCCTCTCCATTTAGCCTCGAAAGCGCTGAAAAGCATTATGTTATTTGCAAGCTGAAATCATGTAAGGCCACTCCAGTTGTATCAAACTTTGTGTGTTTTCTTGGCTTTGCACGATCGGGATTCCATTTAACACAATATCTCTTTCATTGAAGATTCTGAATTTGGCTTTCTTATCAAAATTCTTATTCATCGGTTTCTGATTCTTTTCCATATTCAAATGGGATTGATCTCTTAGCTCTTGTAATTCCATTAACTCTGCGTAACAAACCTTTAATGGTTCATTCTCAAGCAGCTCCATTTGATGCAAAAAATTTAATGCAGCAACTCATTTGAAATAGGCATTCTTTTTTCTTTTCCGTACACAATTTTGTATGGTGAATTCCAACTGATCTTTTAGGAGTTACTCTATTAGCCCAAAGTGTTGAATTCAACATAAGATGCCAAGCTCTTTGATTATGTTTGAATGTCCTTCTCATGATCCTTAAAATATTCTTGTTAGTAATTTTGGCTAAGCCATTACCTTGTGGGTAATACTTAGATCAAGAACTTAAGTAAATTCCATGGTGGTCGATGAGCCCAATCATTATCTTCACACCAAGAAATGTTAAATCATTATCTAATATGATAGTTGCTTTGGAACACCAAATCTGCAAACTATACCTTCATAAAAGGATAGTATCGAAGCTTGATTAACATCTTTCAAGGTTATTGCTTCATTCCATCGTGTAAAATAATTTGTAGCAGTTAAGATACATTTATGTCCTTGTGACGAAAGCGGGGTTATCATGCCAATAAAGTCAATACCCCACTAATTAAAAGGCTAATCAACTAAAATAGGCTATAAATGCAGTGAAGCTAAACGTTCTTTTCCAACAAAGAAAGCACATTTTTTACACTTTTTGATCCATTCAAAACAGTCCTTGAATATGCTAGGCCAATAGTAACTAGCTTTCATGATTTTTAAAGTTGTGGTACGTGCTGAGAAGTGACCTCCTACAAGTCCTTCATGGAATTTTGATAGTAATTTCTGAATTTTGTCATAGTCAACACATCGCAGCAAGATTCCATTTATATCTCTTTTGAACAACACACTATCAATAAAGATATAGGGGACAACTTGTAATCTAAAATATCTTCGTTTATTCTTGTCCATACCTTCCAGATAGGTTCCATGTTGTAGATAGTTAACCAAATCAGTCATCCATATTGATTCCTGAATCTCATGAGCAAGTTTAGGTTGTTGATTTTCTAGTTGAACCATGATGTCTGATTCATTGATACATAATTTCAGCATGCTGTTTTGAATCTTCGAGTTCTGTAGCTTGTTGTCTTTCCATATCAAAAATTAGGTGTTCACACAAACCTTTACCTTGAGTTGTCTTAGCAACCGGATATCAACATCATATTCCATAAATTTCGTTATCCAGCCTGCTCTTTTCTCATTCAATTCTTTATTTAACAAGAAATCTTTTACACTTGGATGAGAAACAAGAACATGGATTTTATTGTTTGAAAGCATATACTTAAAATTATTTAGTCCTATGACTACTGAAAGTACTTTTTTCAAGGAATGTGTACCTTGTTTCGTAATCATGCAAGATTTGTCCAAAGAAAGCAATTGGTTGCTCAATATTTTCATCATTGACCTGAGTTAGTATGGCTGAGATTGTTTCAGCTCCTACAAGTGCATACATTGTAAAATCTTTATCAAAATTTGGATTTGCAAGAGTAGGATCCTGAGAGATGGCTGTTTTGATTTCTTCAAACCCTTCTCTCCCTTCGCTGGTCCAAGAGAAAATTTTCTCTTTCTTTAACATAGTTTTCAATGGTTTAACCAATGCTAAATTTTTTTGAACAAATCTTCTAACAAAGTTGATTTTTCCAAGAAAACTTTGTAATGTCTTCTTATGATGAGGAAACGATAGCTGTGATATGGCTTCGATTCTAAAAGGATCAATTGCTAAACCTTTCTTAGAAACAATATGGCCAAGTAATTTACCTTGATGTATTGAAAAGATGGACTTCTTGGGATTCAAAGATATTCCAAACTACCTGCACAACTGAAAATTCTACCTTAGATGCATCAGATGTTCATCATAATTTTTGAAAATATAGTAACATCATCTAAATAAACAAGGATGCATTTATTTAGCAAACTGTGAAAATCCATGTCCATTGCACGTTGAAACATTGCACCATCATTTGAAAGTCCGAAAGGCATTCTCTTGTAAGTATAAGTACCGCACTTGGTGGTAAAAGATGTTTTATACCTATCTTCTTCTCGGACTAAAATTTAATCAGTATCCACTGTAACCATCTAGAAGAGATAGTTTATCTGAACCAGAACTGTTCTCAAAATTTGATCCATATTTGGTAGTGGGTAATGATCTTTTAATGAAGCTTTGTTAAGATCTCTGAAATCCACACATAATATGATTTCTCCATTCTTCTTCCTAACAGGAACAAGATTTTCTACCCAACTTGAATGCTTAACTGGAAAGATAATACCTGATTCAATTAACTTGGATAACTCTTTCCTCATTAGAGGCTTTATTTTAGGATTTACAGGCCTCTGTTTCTACCTAACTGGTTTAGAATTTGGTTGCAATTCGATAGTATGTTGTGCTAAACTGGGATCAAACCCTTTCAAGTCTTGGTATCTCCAAGTGAAAACATCTTTAAATTCTTTGCAAAGATTAATAAATGACTATTTTTCAGCTAAGGAACATACCTTTCCGAGAAACAAATTTTTCCCTTCATCAACTAAAATTTCTTCATAGTTATCAGCATGCATTGACATCTTAGTTTTTTCTTTTCTTAACTGATCATCAGTGTTGAAGATGTCCTCTAATGTGACTATACCTTGAGGTAATTTATATGTCTTTAATTGAACAATCTGGTCACCTTATAGATGTTGTAGTTTATCTTGATTTACTGCAGAAAATTCAACTTCTTGCTATAAAAACCTTCAGATTTGATCATTATTTTCAATAACCTTCCAATTCAATTCATTATCAGGTATAGAAGGCCTAACAATTAACTTAATATGAGGTTGAATTTTTTGTTCTCTATCTTCTCCAGAGACTTGAAAACTAGCACCAACTGCTGCAAGTCTATCTACATGCTTGTTTTCAGTTCTAGGAATGAACTGAATATTAATAGCATCAAAATCTTCCATTAAGTTTGAAACTCTATGTCTGTAAGACTTCATTAATGGATTCTTAAAACATTAAATTTTTTTACTTGATTGATAACCAACTCAAAATCACCAAATATTTGTAATGTGCTTTGATACATCTCTTTTTGGCCCAAAGTAAGCCATGAATTAATGTTTCGTATTTAGCTACATTACAAGTGCATAAAAATTGGAGACTCAAAGCTAAGAAATACCTTTCATTTATTGGGGAAGTGAGAATTATAATTTGTCCTTGTCCTTTCTTGTTCTTAGGTCCATCAAAATGAAGTTTCCAAATCCCTTATCTTTGAATGTTTTGTTTTGGACATCAATGGAAGTGGTGTATGTTTTTCATGCATACAATACACACCAAACAAATGTTCTTCAAATTCCTTAGAAGGATCATGGACATGTTCTTTAGCTATCTTTTCATCCATAAACATGTTAGAAACACCATCTAATGCTGAAACATGAGCTACATCATCAAAATCAGATTGATCTAAGGTTGAATAATTAGTCACTGCATTTGAAGAGTGAGGCTCAATGTGAAATTTGGCCAATGGTTTTGAATTGATAGTAAATTTGGTGCCATAACAAGTAGTGAAAAATAATAAGGACCAATTTGAAGAGAGATAACCTCCTATCTTTGCTGTGAAATCTCTAGATAAGCATAAGGCAAAATATGGAGGTAAATCTACAACAATAACATCTTGTAGAATAGAAACATTTGGGAAAGCATGTAACATTACCTCTAAATTTCTTATTACACCAACTGTATTAGTTGTACTCCCATCAAGTTGTAAAACATTATTTTCTATAGGCTCTTATTACAGACTCCAATTTTTCGTAATTGCTTTTGGCATAAGCGTGTTACTTACAACACTATCTACCATGCGGTTATGAACTAAACGTTCCCCATTAATCAAATATAGATAAAATGGTGGTGTCTTCTTTATATCATGAGTGTTTAAGACTTTCTGAACCATACATTTAACCTCTTTTATGTGGTCTTGTTCAAACATTCCTAGGATCGTGTCTCAGCTTTCGAACTTTTTTCTAATGTTTTTGAAGAAATCTGTAGCTTAGCTAGTAAATGAGAAAGTAAATCTTGTCGTCCTGAAATACTTAGAGCATCCCACATTGAGATGTTAACATTATGCTTTTTCATTACATCAACAATGTTAAAAGAAGAAATAGTTTTAGAGACAGATTCAACTGTTTTAGCATAGGCCTTAGCAAAGACTGATTCTACTTCAAAGTAGCTTTAGATATCTGAGGTATAAATAATCTTCTTGGATCAGGCTGTAGCTATTTTTTTTGTCCTTTATCAGCTGAAACACTTGCTATTTTTGAGAAATATCAGGATCATTTGTTAGTTGATTTTGGGGTTGTAGATGTTTTCTTATCAGTGATAGTAGGCAAAACAGGCCTATTTTGTTGTTTTTGACCTTCAGCAACCTTTTCTTGAGCTCTAGTGGTAACTGCAATGAAATCATCCTCATTGAAACTGACTAAATTATGTTCATGTTCTTTATGAACTTGAGTATCCTGCTACCCACCCTCCATTTGAGGCATTAATAATGTCTCAGGTTGAGATTGTGCAACAAGACTTATGTTTAGAAAAGATTTTGGGAAATTTGTAGTTGAATGAGGTTGATTACAAGGTTGACACCACTCTTCGTAGCCATATTAACTGGGAATAAAGCATTAGATGAACTAGGAGCGTTTGGATCAAATTGCCTTTGCTGATAAGGCTGCCTGTAATTTTGATTCTACTGGTAAGGCTACCTATTTTGCTGGTTTTGTTGATAAGGAGCTTAATAAGGTCTACTAGGTAATGCAAGTCTATTTTCAATTGAAGTCAACTTATTCCCCATAGTTTGCAAATATTTAAATACATCATCTGATGGGGCTACAACAAATGGGTTCTACGATTGTAATAGGTTGTGGGATAGGGGCTAAATCTACCAAAAAGGCATTGAAGGTCTTGGTGCTAATTTTCTAGCTTGAATAAGACTATTTTCAGCTCGGATGGCGATATCATAGGCTGCTGGGAGCATCTCTCCTCCCATAGACTGAATCATAGTTGAAATATCATTATTTAGTGCCCTAAGATAATAAAGAAAAGCGTGATCAGCTTGAGGCTTGACACTTGCTGGAATTCTTTCCCAAGTTCTGGAAAAATGGATGTTGAAACTTGACATAAATTCATTGGGAGCTCTTTTAATGGTAGATAGTTGTTCTATAAGAGATAAATGATCTGAATTGTCTTGAAATTGTTTCAGCAATTTATCACCTAAGTCATCCCAAGTTCTTATGCATCCAATCTCTAGATTTCTATACCATTGCAAGGCTTGTCCTTTAAGAGATGTAGCTAAAAGTCTCAAGGCTACATCCTCATGAGTAATATTATGAACTGCACATAAGGTTATGACATCTTTAATGTGCTCTATAGGTGTCACTTGATTTTCACCAGTGAATGATGGCAAACTTTTCATGGCAGCATTAGGGATGTCATGGTAAACTGGGATTACTAATGGGCTGCCATTAGTAAAGGTCACAAAATTTCTAGGTGGTTGGATAGCCATCAAAAAAATGGGATGTTAATAGAGAAATTGATTCGTGGTGAAGGAATGTCAGGAGGAGGGTTATCAAAACCATGTCTATTATAAGGTAAATT
Source organism: Taxus wallichiana var. yunnanensis (assembly GCA_018340775.1). NCBI lineage: Eukaryota > Viridiplantae > Streptophyta > Pinopsida > Cupressales > Taxaceae > Taxus > Taxus wallichiana. The sequence continues at coordinate 98,901,797 of CM031241.1, forward strand.
ATTACCAACTCTTCTCTTTCTTGAAGAATTCAAAGGTAAAGAAACAAACTCAGGAGGGATTCCTCTTACCGATGATCTTGTAGTCACTTTAGGCATGGAACATGCTGCAATACTGGTCTGAAATAAGTTTTACGAAGTCACCAAAAGATCTTAAAATCTTTAGATTAAATTTCTACAACTTGCTCTTAAAAGTAAATTTTGTAAGTTTTATAAATCTGCTATGAATTTGCTATAGATAGTTGTAGCTTTCTTAGATCTGATTCTTCATCCCATCGGTGTGCCAAAAATTGTTATCTCTTGAAAGTGCACCCTATATAGAGATGGCTGTAGGTTTTCTAAGCTTGCAAAATATGATCTCTCTCTTTCATAGATACAATGGAAACACCTCAGGTATGTGGGTATACCTATTTTGAGGTGAGTCTCTCGGTATCAAGGCCAGTTCCTTATTGATGTATCCTAAATTTATTTTTTGGGGTTAAGGGTAAAAGATGGCTGTAAAATAACTAGAACTGAGGTGATACACCAAATTTATATGAGGGCTTTGATTGAGTATATGCACAATTGATATAGGAAGGATTCTTGATGCATGAGCCAATAGTTTTCTGTAGAGTATTTAAGGGAAAACACTTTGTTGTATCGAGGAAATATCACAACAACACTAATAAGTTAGCATGCACATTAAAGTTATGCAAAAAATACTGAATTTGTAGTAGGGTAAGATGATTAACCAGGGAATTTTGCATTCACAAGACTAATATAAACATACACAAGTCTGCAAATAATTGGAAAGGTAGAAAATACTTCACATTCAGAAGGCAAAACTAGCAAAAATTGCTTCAGTACTCCTATATCAAAAATTCCTCCTCTTTTGCTTTGTTAAGGAACACAATATATAGCAAAAAATAATTTACCCACCCTTCCTAAAAATAGACTAAAGTTGTACTCGCCAATGCATCCTATTTTTATCCTTTATTCATTTAATAAACTAAAACAAACTAGTATAAGAGGCATTAATATCCTTCGATTACATCTCAGTCAACTAAAGTTGACTATTCTATTTTTAATAAAGTTGGGTGAAATATTTGCTAATAATAAATCTTGCTTGGTGAGCAAGTCTCCTTCCTTGAGCATGCAAATTTGTCTTCTTGTCTGTTTTGTTCTCTTGTGAAGGCATGCAAAAATAAACTCCTGTGAGTGAACAAAATAATTACAATACTTGCAATATTTGTAAAATAATTCATCCACTATGGGGACCACTTCCAATCTTGCGCTCTGATGTTGACATTCTCTAGACTTCTAACATGATAACATGATCCCTTTGACACGCTTTAAAAATATAATCTACAAATATAATACCTTTATTTTTAATGAGCTCCCATTTGGGGACCACCTCTAATCAAGTATGCTTGTATTCAAATGAGTTTGGCCACTATTGTATACACATGGCATACTACAATACTAAACCATCTTTTGATTATAACATGCCTCACAATTACTTGTAGGCCCCTTTTTTTGAAATTTGAAAAGACTAAGGTTATATTTTACCCTTTCCGGTGATCATTATATGACATGTATGGTTTATTTTGGACAAACCTGACTTTATTGACTGTAGCAATATTCTTTGATCATTAGTCACTGTAGCAATGGGTAATATTTGTGAACTTTGCAAGGTTTATGTAATGATCACTTTAAAATTTGTCCCCTCCGAACGATAGCTCGACCCTTACGATGATTGTGTCGGTGGCTCATTTTTGAAACTAACTCAAGTGGAGTTAGGGTTTCTTTCATGAAGCATCAACATGTCAAGTACCTTCCTCGACCACAGTCAAGCTAAGGCAACTCACTCAGTTCTAGATGGTAAAATTCAAAAACCTAACCATTAGCATAATCATTTTGAGCTCTCTGCAAGCTAGCGGAGCTATGTCAAAATTTTCTTCAGTCGCCATGATTACTTGAGCTTTTTCTGAGGACCTTTAGTTCTATGTTGAGCTTAAGAGTGTACATGTGATTATTCTATGATTTTTTTCAATCTTTCTGAGATCTAAGAGGTTCGAGGAGTAGTGAAAGGGAACCATCATGACGATTTTGGTTTCATTCTTTACGAATTTGGAGTCATCAGCATTTTTAAGCATGAAGCTTTGGATTATGTTGAGACTCGACCTAGAGGGTTTTGAGCATGCTCGACCCTTTCTTTATTTTTGTTCTGTGACTATGGTTGTTTGTGGAGATTCCTCTGAGAATTTGTACTTAATCCTCTGATTTCTTCAACGAGTTTTGATTACTTAACACTAGAATTGTTGATCTTTTAATTGTTGGGGTTGATTTTTGACTCACCACTTTATCATGGCTGCCACTTTGAAGGTAAAAACTACTCTGCATTTCTCTTTTGTAACAACCCAAAATGTGTGTTAATTATTTGATCAAATAGTATCATATTTTTAGAGAATTTTAACTTAGGTATTTGTATGTTCTGATTTGTGCCTCTAATTGATTATTAAAAGGATCGGTGAGTTCATTTATCTCGACTAAATTTGTGTAAATATTCTCAATGCTATGTTTAAACACCACTTTTGAAGGAGTTCTACCTTTGGATATTTTCTCGGTAAATGTAGATTTCATTTATACCTATGGTCATGTAATTAGAAAACTTGATTCGGATCTTTAAATAATGTCTCAGACCCATTATCTATATTCCCAAGATCTGTTATTTGATTATATTTGACTTTGATGGGTTGCCTTGGGGATTTTACTTTGTCTGGCTTTTTGAGAGTTTTCCTTTCACTAGTTGGACACCATTATCTTGAGGGTTTTGTGTGGTTCTTCTTTTCTTAGATGTTGCGTGGTTGTGAGGGTTTTGATCTGGATTTCTTCTAAAACCTGACACCATGGAGTCCTATATTCCACAATGGCGACTATTTTTCTCCATTCTAATGCTTATGCTTTTGATGCCTCTGGATTCACATTCTCAAGTTGGTTCTATTTTGTGGAAGCTCGTTTTGCATCAATGGTCACCTTTCCTGTTATGGTTCATAGCACCGTTTGCATAAGGTGAGGGGTCGGTATCTCTGCTTCATTATTAGATTTGCCACTTTGAAAGGCTTAAATCTTTGTTTATTGATGGAGACCCTTACCAAATAATTATCCAATTTTTATTTCCTTTACACACCATGGTCTAACTTAGGATTATTCAATATGTGATTATTCTACCACGTAGAAGTCACTTTTGAGCTTTATATTCAATTTTGGGTGCTTTTAGAGCTCTGTGTGTGTCAGTTTGTTTCTCTGCAAATATAGGTTTTGTATATTACTTCATGTCTATTCTGAAATCTTTTCTCAATTTTTATATTCTACAAAAATAATTGTGATGTACAAAAGGAAACCATTTATTTACTATGAATTGGTTGTATGTATATGTTGATACCAAAATATGCTCATACCCTATACTTGATTTTTTATGGATTCCATTGTTATAATTGATTATTAAAGATCTACTCTATTCTTTGAAATTTTAGTAGCACCCTTTTAAGAATGTTTGCTTTAATCCTCTTTCAATCTGAGATCACTTGAAAACTGAAATTCCTTCTGAGATGAGTGCTTGAATGTAATTGGTTTCTCATTATTATTGGAATTTTCCATCTCAAAATAATAGTTGTAATCCATTAATCATTTTGGGAGTAGAAATGAACTTTTGTACTAGCTAATAGCCCCACTTTAACAACAATGATAACCTGATGAAAAGTTGTATATTTATAGTGATGTACTCTTTCTTTTGTGAATGAAATCCACTACCTTAGAAATTGAGAACAATCTCATTTCATTCTGAGAGTTGGAGCATCTCTGAAATTGATCTATTTCTGTCATACTTTTGAAGTTGATGTACTATATTTCTTTTCGTGATTTTGATACTCCATTGTTATTTACTCCACTCATTGGTGTGTTGAAACCGAGAATCTTTTGTTTAAGTTGAATTCATGAAGACTGTAGCTTACTCTGATCTTTTCTTGTATGCCTTCATTATGATTACCATTCATGTACTTTGTATTTTCTATAGCTGACATTAAAATATTCCTTTCTAGGAGATCTTTTCTAGGTTCAAACAGATTGTTTGTTTACATTTCTGAAAATTACAACATTAGTATGTTTATTGTTCTTGCTGAGATAATCAGAAAATATGCCTTTCTAAAAGTTGTATGAAATTCCTTTCTATAGGACTATTCTATTTTGAAATGTTACTTTATACTAGACATTATTCACCATTCTTAGTTGTAAAATGCTTTTAAAACTTTGATCCTGAAAAATGAAAGTTATAGAAGTTAATCATTTACTTTTATCTGAGAACCTGGAAAGGACATATTACTTCTGGAAATTTCTGTTCACAAATTCCTGCATGTTGAACATTGAAGTTTTGTTGAGATGTTGTAGTTCCATTTTCTTTTATGCTTCAATACTGTATTTGAGCTTCATTACAGATTTAGATATGCATGCCAAAAAACTCGTAAATGTCCATTTTACATGGCAAAGCCTTGTCAAAAATTTCCATAATCTTTTTTTTTCCTTTTGTTTCAAGTGTAACCATTTCTTTCCAGTTAACTTCAGCTTCTTGAAATCTAATTCTTCTTATTTAATTTGTATCATAGTTACTGAAACTTGAATTACATTCTTCCTTCATTCCAGCATGTACTTGACCTTTCTATTTCTTCTTGGCTACAACTTGTACCTGCACACTTAAGAAAACAGTTAGAAACATACTCAGGCTTTTTCACCTCTCTTGTGTCCATTGTTTTTCTTTTCTTATTTCTCTTTCCTTATGAGTGAGTAAAACATGTATATGTAGTCTGATCTTCAAGTAAACTATATCTCTTATTGTTAAGAGATTCATATGCATGAATTAGGATAGGAAAGAAATATGGATTGATCCCTGAGCTCGTAACTTACAGTTCTCTCATTTTCTTCTTTTTAGGTACAATGAATTTTACACAAAAAGATGAAGAAGGAAAAAAATCTGTAAATGGAGATGTTTTAACCAATGAAGAAACCACCCAACACAATGATAGGTTCAATCATACTCCATTAATTTCTCTTTCATGCATGTGTACATATAATTTTTAGTCGTACTTTACTTTTAGTTACATCCTATGGCTTGTGTGGGAAACATTTAAAAATTCCATATGAATAAAACATTGAATTCTAAAAATGAGTTGTATATTTCTTTCGCATTTCATCTTTCTGTATGAATTTTATGATGAACTAAACAATTCGGTAATATAATTGAATGTCTTAATCATGAAGGAAGTAACCTTAAGAAAATCTGTAACATCTATAATGAACTCTGATTTCTGTAATCTGCACTTATGTTTGTTGTTCCAAAATGTAGGATTTCACCTATTCTATAATTGAATGTCTTCATCAAGAAAAAACAACTATCCTTCGAGGCCTTATGTTCTTTTTGCTGATGATAGTGAAGAAAATTGCAGAGTATGTGATCTATTACATTTTGTAATAGCACACATAATGTAGGTTTCATGTAATCATTTACCTAATTCAGCAGTAATAATAATATCAAATCTCGCTTAGCTTAGGTATACTTTACCAATGCCGTCCATCATAACAAAGTTTTGAGTTTCACATTTTTACACAAGTGTAAAAATTATCAACAATGCCCTTAACGATCAAGTGTGAATGAAGCACAAAAGTGTGTCGTCGGGTAATGATGACACTAAAACGTGTGATTAATATGTCTAAGTGAGGAGATGATGTATAATAATCCAAATATGATAGATGCGGTAATGCTAATATGGTTGGGGATGTTTTAGAATTAATTGGATCATATAAATAATAATTGTGATGTAATGTGTTGAAATTTATGGCATACTCTTCATTGGTGAAGGGTAGTAGTTGAGATTTGTGTGCATACCAATGAGAAATATTCGGAGAATATGTCGAAGATGAGTCATTACCTACGGAGACACTATAGAATGGCATAGGAAACATGAGATAAGTGTGCTTTATATCTAGAGTACCACCAAAGAAGTCAAGAAAATATTTCCTAAGTTTCAATAGAGAAGTACGAGGAGCGTGGGAAACAAATATTCTCAATTGGAATACATGAAGGCCATAAGCAACAGTGATTTGACAATAGCTGTGATAATTATGATACAAGTGATTTGGTTGTACGATATCATCAAGTGTTACACCAACTCTAGTTAGGCCCTCAAGTGTGTAAATAGTATCATAGGAAGTACAATCAAGTGGAATATTATGCCAAAAGGAGTTGTTGATGAGAAGCGTGCATGTGAAAGGAGGTGAAAATATGCAAACCGCATGATAGGAGATTAAACCGTCCCAACAATATTAATAGATCCTTGATAAAGTATCATAGCATTAGTATAAGGGGAGGTCTTGAACTTATATCCACCTCATCCATTGGATAAAATGTGCCGTCGAAGTAAGAATCATCTATTTCAACTAGTGTGAAATTTAGTTGACGTACTGTTTCATCGATTAGTTTGATAGTGTCGAATTTGTCATCCAAGTCCTCAGAATCACCGGGGTTAAAAATTTCATGTTCTGTAAAATTATCAATTATATTTGTAAGTGGCATAGAAAGAGGAGCTATGGAAGGTGATTCGATAGGTGAGGAAGGAACGGTTATAGGAGGTGATACCATAGGTGAAATAATAGATTTTGTATGAGTAGAAAAGTTAGATTATTTGTAGCAGTCAAAGAAGATTTTGAAACACTAGATTGACTAATGTCATATGTGTCAAGGATATTGTATGGAATACGTTGCGAAGGTGGAATGGGCATAGTAGTAATAGGGTCTATGCGACAATATTTGAATGGCTATGGATCTACGGTAATAGTATGCTCATAACCATCATGTAAAAATTTGACACACTGGTGAATAGTAGATGGAACAACTTACATTGCATTAATCCAAGGTTTACCTAAAAAAATAATGAATTGAAATGAGGCATCTATGACATAGAAATTAGTGGGAATAGTCTTAGGCCCAACCTAGATATGTAATGAAATAGTTCCTAAACATGTGCGAGTGGTAGAGTCATAGCCTCGGATGATAGTAGAATTCCTAGAAATAAGACTATCACTAATACCTAGCTACTTTAGAAGAGAATAAGAAAATAAGTTGAAGGATGGTCCATTATCAATAATTACCCTTTTAATATAAGGTTTCCAATGATGGAAATAATGTGTAAAGGTGCACAAGGATTTATTTTAGAAAAAGTTTATTGATCTTCGTTAGTGAAAGATATAGCATATGGAAAATTGTGGGAATGCATGAGATGTGCAAAGGCCTCCACAAAGTTATCACTTTCAAAATAGATAACATGAAGGGAAAGATCTACTATGTTACAAAATTATGGTGCATTATTCAATAATTTGTAAAGTGAAATCTTGGCTGGTGTATTTTCAAGTTTCTCAACGATGTCATAGCCCTTAGAAGCAGTAGGAGGATATTCCAAGCAATGTGTGGAGGGATAGAAGCGAGTGGATTTCATAGGATTAAGGGGAGTATGAAAAGTAGTGGCTACATTAATATATTGGTCCTCCCTAGGTGTTACAAAGTGAGAAGGATGTTGAGTAATCACACACATAAAATTCGTAGCAGTAGATAGTAACCATACTTGTCACCTTAGTAGGTGAAAAATTAGGATAAGATGATTAAGTCATGACTTGATAAGGTGAAGACATGATCAGAAGAAAGGGTTGGATACATGGGGTTCAAAAAAATATTAACTAAAAATGTGGATTTTAGATAGTTAATCTAAGAAGTACAATAGTAAATAAGAGCTAAACTAAATAAAGAAAGTGACCCAAGAAACTAAGTACATAAAAATGTGAAACCTTAATTAACAAGTAGGGTTAGAAAGAGCTTAATTGATTCGAAGATATTTTTGGATTGTGTTGTGAGATGACTAGATAAATAGGAGGAGGAAACAATTGTGCTAAAGTTTCGGAAGTGCATATCTAAGAAATTTGGGTGGACTAGGGCACCATGAGAGGAACAAGGGAACCCGTGGACGCCCCAGTCTAATTTCTAGGTGCCCTAGTCTGTGAAAAATTTCTATAAACCCCCTTTGAGGTATTGCTAATTGATCTGTTGTGTTCACTTCTTGTCACACTTGTTTCACTGGAATGTGCGATATGTTCTAGAAATCGAAATGAAGATAAGACTTGTAAAACCCCAAGACAACATCAAATCCATAAAAAAAGAAAGATGCATATGAAAGGGTTTGATTGTCCTCAAGAACCAAAATGGTGTACTTACTAACCGAGCACTTCACTACATCTCATACCCGATGTATTTTTATGTACTTGTGTACACTATCACGCCCTAGGTGCTCTTGTGCTAGTCACACTTTGTGAAAGTAGCAAACAATAACTATGTATATACATGTAATAAAATTGGTGGATGGAATAGAATAAACTTCCCTCCTATGCAATGTGATGCAGATGAACCAGCCTTATTCTTTGTGTTGGATATAAATGGATACAAATGGAGCCTTTGATGGATGCAACCTTAGGTGATGATAGTATTTCTTAGTTTTGGTCCCTCATTATGGTCTCATAACTTTATATTTATATGCTTCTCTTGATTTAATTTCATAATTAACCCCGAAAAGGCTAACCACCAAAAATATAGAATGCTCAAATAGCTAGAAAGTGCCCAAAAAGTGGTGCGAAAGGGGAAAAAGGATCGGGTGCCCTAACTAGGACTAGGATGCATGTGGGTGCCCAAAGACTAAGCATGGGCACCCCAATTAAGACTAAAATGACACAAAATGAAAAAAATAGACTGGGCATGTATGTTCTGAAGGTTGGAAGTGACGATAGAAAGAAAGTAAAAATGGTCAAAAGAAAGAGTTTTATTAGTTCTTTCTTTACTCAAAAACCATATAAACAGTAGTATGAGAATGAAAATAAATAATGCCTAAAGTACGCGATTTTCTGTCTACATCAGCTACTAACATGAAAAAAGTACTTACTCAAAAAATAAAGTAGGAACCAAAATAGGAACTAAATAAGGGAATGACACCTAGGGAATTTACAAGACACTGATATGCTTGAAACAATGTGTCACCTGAGGCAAGTTAAAAATCAGGTTTCTGATCATCCATAATGGAACCTATCCATAGGAAATAATTAACGGTGTGATGGAAAAATAGAACTCTCTCCAAATACATTTTACCTTAATGGTGACAAGATGCCTCGATTTGGAGTTTAGCACTGGATGCTAAAATCCCTCATTTGGTAATAGGACATTGAAATCCTTCATACTCGTTTGAACCATCTCGTAAGAAATAAGTTTATAAGGAAAATAAATATACCCCTTTCTCTTTAATGATTTTAGGTGTACTTTAACCTTTTTGATTAGTTTCTTTCAAATATGCATTTCTAATTTTACATATTATTCAAGTCAAAGTTTAATTAAATTTACATAGAGAATTGACTACAATTTTTTTAGTAGGCCATATCCTACTCGAAGGATAGTTAATGTACTTTATTTTTATCAAAGCAACTCATGTAGAAGGTTTGTAGTTTATTGTATACAACACATCTCTTACACTTTTTCATGTTATCGCTTAAGCCTTTTCCAACAATCCTTTAACCGTTAACATTTTTGATAGATTATTATAGAAGATTTGTTTTCTACGTAATAATCCACATTTAAAAAAATTACAAGTAGATGTATTATTTTATCTTAATACCTTTGGTTAATGTCCTCCTTAATTTAAATCAATGACATTTACAATATGTTATGATATTTATAGTGATTATCTTCTAGGTGTTATTGATTTATAAA